>JAQISU010000174.1:13465000-14665833 GCA_029339505.1 Unio delphinus
TTTGTTAAATTTGATAAATGTCTGCTCTTTTCGAAGAGAAACCTTTAAAGGATTGGTCATTTTTAGCACTGGTAGCCATAATTGATGGATTCTCAACATCTTTTTTTTTTTACAACAATAATCTGTAAGCCCTTTATGCTAGGATGCTTCCTGTCCAATTGTTTTAAAAAGAGGCATTTCTAGGTTGTCTATTTTTAGTAATGGTTTCCATATTTAATTGGTGTCAAATAAAACTGAAGACATCCCTGCCAGGATCCTATCCATCAAATCTCTGCTGAGCTCATTATAGAATTCATCTTTTCAAGGTTTGATCAGATGCTAATACTAATTCTGTCAAACTTGGACAAATTCTGTTGAGATATGTGTGTGTGTGTGTGTGTATATATATATATATATATATATATAGTAATTGTGTCCAATTTTTTTTAATTTGACTTTGAGAAGTCATCTAAGGGCATTGTAAATTTTAGCAATGATCACAATTTTTAATAGTGGATTGGAATTGTTTCAACAAATTTGAAAGATCTTTATTTCAGGATGATTCCTGACAATCACATTCTGTTGAGAGCAGTAAAGAATTGACATAGAAAGGTTTTTCCAATTTTAGAAATGGTGCCCATATTTGATGGCAGACTGGTTTTAAAGATTTCATACCAGGATCCTTTCTACCAAATTTAGTCAAGTTCCTGTTTATTGTTTTTATAAAAGTTATCAGTTCATGGTTATTCTAATGTATGTAATCCACAACTGATGGCAGATGAGCATCATTTGAACCAATTTTAAAAAGCCTCACATCAAGATGTTTTCTATCAATCTGGTATAATTTTGTTGAGAAGTTTTTCAGAAGAAGTAGCAATTTGCAATTGTGAGTTGATGGAACATTACAGATGTGGCCATATGAACAAATGACCTATATCTAACCAGTCTACAACCTTTATGCTACATATAAATTTACCAA
The DNA here is from genome assembly GCA_029339505.1 of Unio delphinus. Taxonomy (NCBI): domain Eukaryota; kingdom Metazoa; phylum Mollusca; class Bivalvia; order Unionida; family Unionidae; genus Unio; species Unio delphinus. The sequence goes on from JAQISU010000174.1 coordinate 13,465,959, forward strand.
ACCCCTCAAAATTCAAGTTTCTATAAAGTATTGTGAAAGTTATAATGTGTGATAATGTTACCTGAGGCTCAATATATCATTTCTTTTTAATGTCTGGGTTTTTTTTGTCTTCAGTTGAATACATGATTTATCATACTATAGAAATGGAGTCTTAGTGCTTATCCCGTGAACACACTGTAATAACCTACCTGGGCTGGTCTTAGTCAGTACTGAACCAGGACACTTGGATTACAAATTCAATACTCTACCAACTGAGTTACTGCATCTAAGGTATGATGTAAAAATGAGACAAGGCTGAAGAAAGCCATGATTTAACAAGGAATAATATAATTCTTGTCGTCAAGGAAATATACATAAAAGTTGATGGTAAAGGCTGCAAAATATATTTGTTTTCTGCAATCCATATGGTACAGTATAGATAACATTTGTTTGTTCCTCTCACAATGATACACAAAAGTCAAGACAATCAACTTACACTGAAGCATGTAAAATATGTTGACCTGTTACTGTAGAAATATAACCATACAATTAACAGATATGCCATGCTCAGAGAAGCACAGAAGGACCTCAGAGCAATATCAGATTTAGTGAAAAATATTGTAATGTGGTATATCACTATGGCAACAGAAATCAAAAACAGTCAATGAAAGTGTACTGTCTGGACTTTGGACAATGACTCTATCAATGAACCTAGGATGCTGCAACATTTTTCGAATTCACATGCCATTTGACATGCTCCATGTGTTTTACCTTGGACTAACTCCTCTAAAACATAATAGGGGAAGAAGTGAGAGTTGGAGGGCTTTGAAGCACTTTCCTTGACGAGGTTGATATTCTCATTACCAATATTAATGGATGCGATATGGCTAGTTCGAGTCATCTCAATACACGCTGTTGGAGTACAAAAGATAGCCTTTCACAAAATAAATAAACAAGAAATGAAATGATTATTTACAATGCAGGCACCTGAATGTACTGTGTTTGAAATGTTTAATTATTTTCCAAGTAAACACCAAATTCCTTTTCATTCAATATATAGATTTCCAAAATGTTACTGTTGGAATTTCCTACTGATCTTTTTTATTTCTTAACATATATTATAAAAAGAAAACATTGCAAAGATCTTTTTGTATCAAAGTAAATGAAGGTGTATTTTTCACATATATTGTGTCTATGCATTAACTTTGTCATAAATCTTTTTCACATATATTGTGTCAATGCATTAACTTTGTCATAGATCTTTTTCACATATATTGTATCTATGCATTAACTTTGTCATAGATCTTTTTTTACATATATTGTGTCTATGCATTAACTTTGTCATAGATCTTTTTCACATATATTGTGTCTATGCATTAACTTTGTCATAGATCTTTTTCACATATATTGTATCTATGCATTAACTTTGTCACAGATCTTTTTCACATATATTGTGTCTATGCATTAACTTTGTCATAGATCTTTTTTACATATATTGTGTCTATGCATTAACTTTGTCATAGATCTTTTTCACATATATTGTATCTATGCATTAACTTTGTCATAGATCTTTTTCACATGTATTGTATCTATGCATTAACTTTGTCATAGATCTTTTTCACATATATTGTGTTTATGCATTAACTTTGTCATATATCATATATACACAAATTTGGATGACCTAAAACAAATGGAACCGAAAAAAGCTGGAATTGTCTCATGATGGAGATGATTGTAGAACTGTTTTATCATATTTATCTCTAGGCATAATTATCCTATGAAAGTATTTGTAAAGTACTATAGCTATTTATAAAAATAATATAAGCTAACAATTAAAAAAACCTATAGCTGATGGAAAAAAAACTTTCAAGTAGTTACACTTTCTGTACACTAGTAAGCCTTTACTGTAAAAATTGTACCTGAACATGCAATATTAGCTATCTGACCTTTAAAAACCTGTCAGATGTCAAACTAATTTACCATGCTATTAGGAAAAACAAATATATTTTTGAATTTCACATGATAAATTGTGTCTATTTCTGTCATAAAGTTGAAGATCTTTCTACAACATCTAGAAAATTAAAATACAAAATATATATGTAGAGTTCCTGTGTACAATCATCCAGATATTTATACAACAAATATAAAACAATAATTAGAATGGCATAATATACACCTACCCAGTGTTTAATAGTCCTCTATGAGGGGACTAGTAGAATGTGGACTATCTTAATGATGATCATGCAGTCTTGAACTAAAACTTAATGTGCAGAAAATATTATTTTTATTTTTTGTCATACCATGACCTTGGACTTTATAGCCCATTATCTAAAATTTAAAAAAAATGCAAATTCAATTTTTCTTTCGAGCCACAATGACCTTGACCTTCTGACTCTTAAAATTAAAGGGTCTCTTCAGACATCAAGTGCAAACTCTCCACAAACATTGGTCAAGGTACATGGTTTCAAAATATGTTTTTAGGGATGAGTAAAACTAATTTGAATGATATACTAAATGTACTTACCTGTTACTATTGTGTAGTTTACTCTTTTCCAGAAAGAAAATAACCTCATCTATGTAATGATGATTCATCCCCATATACCGTATTTTCCGGCCTATAAGTCGAGACTTTTTGACTTGAAAGTTCGGTCTTCGTCTTATACTCCGAATCGACTTATATATGGATTTTGTCATTGAAATTGCATCGACTTATATATGGATTACAGTAGCCGGTATTTTATTGATATTGCTCTATAATTGGCATAATCGAAAACAGGTCACATAGAAGTACAAATTCATGTTAAATGACTATGTCAATAAATTGTCATAAAATAATATGACTGCATTTATATTTGTAAGTTTTGTCATTATTTATTTTGCATTCTGCGTGTTTTTTCTTATTTCTCAAACATAAAATAAAAGAAAACAATTACCGGTAAAAACTTCACCGGGCCGCATAGCACACTTACGGTCTATACTCTATAGTTTACTGTACTAATTCAAAGCAGTTTGTTCCTTTAAAAAAAAGATATGAAATAACTGGTCCATTAATATTTGATTTTCCAGTATAATGTTGGACACACGTGAGCAATTACCGGCATAGCTTTTTTTTATTGATCCAATTGATCCTACAAAGGGATGTAATCCATATTAACTCGAGTGTTCTATGATTATTTATAAAATAATGTAGATCATGCATTCTACTGAATCCCCCAAATCATATGTTTCTAATTGTATTTGACAAAGTTTCTCAAATAAATTACTGTAGGTTTAAACTACACTAAAATCAGATATATGGATGGACTACCAGTACCCATAGATCATCAGTGATCCATGATTTTTAGTTTCGCAATTCAGTTTAAAGCAAATTGTAATGTCAACACTTCACCTATATTCATTTTTAACCAGCTGACGTTTCGGTGTCTCTCTTTGATTATATCGGTTTTTGATAAATTGGTATTTGGTTTCCAACAACAATCAAAGCCAGTTGCCTCAATTGTTTCGATCTTGATATTGGCTTTAGCTACCGATACTAGTTACCATATTGCCGGTACCTCATTGTTCTTTATCATTAATCCGCATCAATTACGCTAGTCGTGTTTAATATCAATGGGATTAAGTACAACAGGAAATGATGCCCACTTCCTTCTCTCGATGTAAATAATGAATTTAGCCATGGGCATTGTTTTCATTGCTTTAGTATGGGCACATTTTAATGAGTTCGGTATATTTTGATCAATCTTTTCAGTCATAATCATTCATATAAATATCCCCTTTACAAATCATACAACTTCTCTCACAATGCCTCTCGTAAAATCACGCAAATCTTACACGGCGGCTTTTAAGCTGGAAGTTGTAAAGTTCGCTGAAGAGAATGGTGGGAATATGGCTGCTCACAGGAAATATGGTGTAAGTGAAAAATGTGTCCGGGATTGGCGTAAAGCTAAGGTTGCATTATGCGCTACAAAAAAAAAACAAAGAAAGCAAATCGTGGCTGCAAAGCAAGATGGAGTAATATTGAGGATAAATTAGAAGACTATGTTTTGACACAACGTGCCGCGTATTAGAGTACATCAAAAGAACATGACGCAACAGCTGGGCGGCAAGTTCAAAGAACTTTGACTAGCAGCTTGTGTGGGAAAATGTGCTTTAGCTTCCATTATTTAATGTACGGACATGTACTATTTCATCATTCATTACGTACATCCGTTACGTAATTGTTGTTATTTTCTTTTCATTGAATTCAGTCACATAATGATCTGTGACAAAATTATTGAATATTTTACATCCGTGTGTGGATATTTTCGATGGAAATATTTATATTATGGATTCAATGTATGTTACAAGATTCGCTGGTGAGTACACGGTGTTGATACTCTTTTCATGCAATAGATTATACATGTATATATAAATTAGACACGTGTATGTACCGATGAATGGTTCTCTGAATAAAGTACCGTAATTGTATTTGACAAAATTTCTCAAATAAATTACCGTAGGTTTAAACTTTCAACTGGAAGGAATGATCATAGCTCTTGTTGCAATGGATATTGCCGGTAATATGGAATATTATATGACGATACCATCAATATTCATGCAACCGGAAGTTACTACCGGTAGTATAAAATACATAGCCAAGTTATTGACCTGGCCTCGTCTTATACTCTGAATCGACTTATATATGGACGAAGGATGGAAAATTTACAAAATTCGTCAATTCGACTTATACTCCTCATCGACCTATAGACCGGAAAATACGGTAGAGTGATTTTAGAAAAAGATCTCACTCTGGCACAAACAAACTAGCTTGTTTCAGAATGTAGCTTTAAAAGGATTGTCAAATGTTCCAACACATTAAAAGCTGTCAATGGATACCCAGGTACTCACCCATTCAAAAGGAGCCATAGGGTACCAATTTACCAACTACAAGTTTTCTGGCAGCACTCTGTTTTCAAGCTGACAATCCTTTTGACTGAGACTCAAATATGTGTACTTTTTTCGGTGTCAAGCAGAGGTCTGACTCTTCCAGTAAGTAACTGATATTAGTCATGTATCCCCATGTGACAGCACTTCGATTGTGTTGCAAGTGTGGTTCAATTGCAAATAACAGAGGACTGGTTATTTGATCTTGCCACTCAACTGACATATTCAGTTGCAACCTTTAACAGATTTCATGAACTATATGATCACAGAACTCAAGCTCAATCTCTAAATAGCATCCAAATATGACAGTGAGGCCAAGAAAAGTGTATCTACTATGACTATGGTTTTCATAAACCCTGATCCCTAGCATTTTTAGATTCGAAAAGCATCATGGATATAAAAAAATGCACAAAACATAGTCAATTCATTTACTTATTTATAATTTCTAACCTGACTGTTTGCTGTCTACTTCTGATTTCTAGAATAGTCTATTTCAAATAAAATATGTGTTATCTACATCCAGTATTTGCAATGTCTAGTTTAAATATTTCTAAATCAAACTGAACCAATAAAAAGGATGAACTCTTGTATAAATGTGTTCAGTGTTAAATCCAAAATTTACAGTATTTTATACATTTTCAAAGAGGGTGAACTAATTCACAGACTGGCCCAAGCAAATATGGCAGTCATGGTGCTAATAAAACTCCATTTTGATCCCAAATTTCAACAAGTTGAGAGTGTTCGGAACGTTCCTGGTGACAGTCAGGTTAGATGTTATAATTCAATAAATGAAACAACCAAGTTTTGTGCGTTTCTACAAAAAAAAATGATGCCTTCTGTTTCTAAAATAGGTTGGGTGGGTGGGGTGTACAAATAAAAATGAGGTGTGAGAATACTATATACTATGATTTACTAGACAATGATGGAAGACTATAGAATAGTATCAGGTGAAAAAAAAATGTTCTTCCTACTGCACTGATATTAAAATTTGGCTATGAAGATAGTTTTTATAAAAACATTATATTTTTTATAATGAGTACTATAGAAGCTGTGGGGGAAAAAAGTTTTAGGATAGGCAAGGATTAAACAGGGATTTTAGCCAACTGGAAACATTTTTTGCATGTGAAGTTTCTTGGTAATACTGGAAGTAGTTCAGAAGTACAGGGAGGGATGGAATACTAGAAGTAGTTCATAAGTACAGGGAGGGATGGAGTACTGGAAGTAGTTCAGAAGTACAGGGAGGGATGGAATACTAGAAGTAGTTCAGAAGTACAGGGAGGGATGGAATACTGGAAGTAGTTCAGAAGTACAGGAAGGGATGGAATACTGGAAGTAGTTCAGAAGTACAGGGAGGGATGGAATACTAGAAGTAGTTCATAAGTACAGGGAGGGATGGAGTACTGGAAGTAGTTCAGAAGTACAGGGGGGGATGGAATACTGGAAGTAGTTCAGAAGTACAGGGAGGGATGGAATACTGGAAGTAGTTCAAAAGTACAGGGAGGGATGGAATACTGGAAGTAGTTCAAAAGTACAGGGAGGGATGGAGTACTGGAAGTAGTTCAGAAGTACGGGGGGGGGGATGGAATACTGGAAGTAGTTCAGAAGTACAGGGAGGGATGGAATACTGGAAGTAGTTCAGAAGTACAGGGAGGGATGGAATACTGGAAGTAGTTCAAAAGTACAGGGAGGGATGGAGTACTGGAAGTAGTTCAGAAGTACAGGGGGGGATGGAATACTGGAAGTAGTTCAGAAGTACAGGGAGGGATGGAATACTGGAAGTAGTTCAGAATTATAGGGAGGGATGGAATACTGGAAGTAGTTCAGAAGTACAGTGAGGGATGGAATACTAGAAGTAGTTCAGAAGAACAGGGAGGGATGGAATACTGGAAGTAGTTATGAAGTACAGGGAGGGATGGAATAGGGGAAGTAGTTCAGAAGTACAGGGAGGGATGGAGGATGGATGGACAACAGGTCATCTCATAATCTATTCTAATCTATGACCAGTAGAATAATAGTTCCAAAAATTGCAGTTCTAGCATGAAATTTAGCTAAATTACTAACACAACAAGAAGAAACTACAATGGTTGTGATCATAAAATATAATTTTTTTAAAAGGTGGAGTAACTTGCCTTTTGTCTTGGACTGGGACTTGTTCTTTCTCGGTCGCGACCCTTTGTGGTCTGATTTCTTGTCAAGCTTAGTTGTGTAGTCAAAATCAAACAGACCTGAAAGTTTCCAGAAATTCTAAAGTTATTAAGTTTAATACATTTGTGACTTACATATTACTGATTCACATATAGCAGGGGTGCAAAACCCATAGTCCACAGGCTGAATCCGGCCTACAAAAGTGTTCTGTCTGGCCCTCAGGGCAAATTAAAAGAACACAGAAATATGGCTCATGAACAATAATTATGTTAAAGAAATTAATGTTTATGGCCCTTGAGTGGTCTTACAAAATGCAATCTTGCCCTTGGCCGACAAAGGTTGTGCACCCTGACATATAGGATAGAGTACTTTGATGCAGGAAATGTAAAACTGCAGAATAATTTTCATTCCAGCATTATAACTGCAACAAAAGAATTCATTCAAGCAGTATATTCCATTTTGCTTCTGAAAGCGGGATGGTCTATTATTTGCTACATTTTAATTAGCATTGGCTAAGATAATTATGATAATACTTCTAATTTGTGGGTACTGTATCCACTCACTTATAAGTCAAATCAAACTTCAAACAACAAAGATCCTGCTCTGCCATAGCATAATGAACCTGCAGATCAAGTCAATGTTGTTTGCTGTAACAAACTGCACAGACCCAGATCAGCTGGCACATTATACATTGGCAGATCTGGGTCTGTGCAGTTTGCAGCTGGTATTGTATTATAAGCAATTATATATGGTAGTTCTGGAATGGCATTAAATACCTTTCTCCTGTCTTTTGATATCTAGTAACATGTTGAACATAGCAGAAAGGTCATCACATTTGCTCTCTTGGACTGAAGATTCTAGCAGCTCCTTTTTCACACTCAGCATCCTAGACAATTCCTCCAATGCCTAGAACACAGAAGGCAGTCAGTATGTATAACAAATTTTGCAGCTTTGTGTATGCTGTATCTCGACTGTTCAAACTGGGAGATCTAGGGTAATACGAAAAAATCCTTGTCATTAAAGGAAAACAAAAACCTGAATGTAGCAAAACTGTTTGCTATCTGTATCACATTTTCCTAAAATTTGAAGATGTTTTGTGAATGGTCCAATTACTGAACAAGTCCTGTGTAACATCTAAGAAAAATTGGTGAAGCTTTGAAACAAAAGCAATAAAAGCTTGCTTTTTATGTCTTACATTTCAAAGTACAAATTTTAGAGCAGAATTAAGGGCAATTTGAGATATTCTTACATAATGAGAACGTAAGGAGAATTTTAAACCTTGTTCTTTATGTAATGAACACTTAAGATAAATTCTCTATGTTATGAACACTTGAGAGAAATCTAGTTCTGAAGGTAATGAACAATTGAAAGGAATCATTGACAGTTCTCTGTGTAATGAACATTTGAGAGAAATCTAGTTCTGTAGGTAATGAACATTAGAAGGGAATCTTTCATAGTTCTCTGTGTAATGAACACTTCAGAGAAATCTGAAAGGTCTGTAGGTAATGAACACTTAGGTGAATTTTGTGATATTGTCCTTCATGTAATAACAATTTAATTTAATTTAATTTAATTTCAGACAAGTTCTTCATGCAATGAAAATAATAAGCAGAATTTTGAAAGTTTTTAGGCATTGTTCTATCTGTAAAAGACAAACATACGTATTGCTGGGAAACTGCTATAAATATTGCTATATGTATTTCTCTGAACAGGAACAAACCTATTAATAAACTTTTCTAATGGATACCGAGTACAAATAACAACAGGGCTATGCTGGGATAATACATGTAAAGATTGTTTCTTTGGATACAATGTTTTCTTGGTTAGATTGTTTAAGTTTAATTTCCTCTGCCAAATTCCTTATTACCAAGTATTCCAAAAACTTTGTTTAAACATTCTTTTGTTACATCATTTAATTAGTTATCGTGTTTGATCTGTATGGTCCACCAAAGAATATCATCTCAAGTGATTTTTATCACCTGATGTGCCAAAGCAATGGCAGTTGATTAAGCATGAAAGGCATAATAACAAAGGCACCAGGTAAAAAAAGCATGATAATGAAACATAATTATAAATTGGTACTTTTGAGTCACGGTTTCTGGGTTAAAGCTTGAAAAGAAATGTTCCGGTTTTGAAATGTTTTGACTAACTGAGAACAGCTTTAAATAAATCAATTGATTCATGACTATTCTGAAAATGGATGAAAATGAGAAATTTGAAGAAAAAAAGAACAAAAATGTTTTACTTAGAAACAAAGGTACAAATAAAATAATACATACAAATAATCTGAGAATAAAAAGCTGGCATTCACAAAAATTTTGTGTGAAATAAATGTGTGTGACAATAGATACGATTTAGCATGCAGAGGGTCATTGTTCCATGATTTGTGTTGCAAACTGTTGTTTTAAGGCAACATTTTGTCCACAAATTGATTTCATTACCAGTGACAGCAATGCTGCTGCTTTTGATACTATGGTGTATGCCATGCCTACTTGCTTATTGTAATAGCAATGTTGATTGCCTACTTGCTTATTGTAATAGCAATGTTGATTGCCTACTTGCTTATTGTAATAGCAATGTTGATTTTGTGGGTTAGGTTAATTCTGATAATGACACTACTGCATCTTTGATGCCAATAGTTTAAGATACCATTTATGAAATTAGTGATTGCCAGAAAGCATGTCTGTCCAATATCATCATTATGGATAAGTACATAAACATTTTGAAAAGTAAATGAATTCTGAATACCGGTACATTGTTTCATGGTTATAATATTCTAAAAAAGTCTCTTGAGAAATGTTATAAACAATCTTTACTATATTGTGTTTTTTGTGATTTTTTTGTTGTTGTTTCAGAATCAGTGATTTATTTCCAAATTAACATAAAAAGCTGTGTATTTTTCTCAGGACAGATTCATAATTCTACAGTGTTTCCTCAGAAGCTAATAATTATATCTGAACTTGAAAATTAGAGCTACTGTAAATCACAAAATTTTAAGAAAAATATTTGACAAACTTATTAGTGAAGCCATAGTAGACTAATATGCTTCAGGTATGTAGTTCTTAATATAACATTTTTCATTTCTGACAAATTTTAGCAAACTTTTCTTTCTCAACAGTGATGCTTATATATAATAAAATGTCTTTTAATAACAACCCCATGCTTATACGACCATCTATTTCAAGAAAATTGCAAATACAAAGTTTTCAAGATGGTCACTGTAGTGGTCAAATTGCATGTCCAGGTGCCTACATTTTCATTTGTGCCTCATGATAGTGTAAGAAGTGAAAAACCATGATTACATGACTTTCTGTGGAAGAGGAGTTGATAGAACCATCCGTTTATCAAGAGTAGAGATAATATATTCAATATGGTCACTATGTCTGCCATATTGGATGTCCAAATGGGATGATCTTCATTCAGGCTGACTAAACATCATAAGAAGTTTTCTGGTGAAAACCCCAGTATGGCACCTCAGCACAATTGTGGTTGTATGGTGCTAACTAAATGTTTGGTTTGAAAAATATAAATTTCAGTATCATGGGTTGAATGTGTATATGAAGTTTGATGGTAGTCCTGCAAGAAGTTTAGGAGTGGTAGCAATAACAAATCTGTGCCAATGGATGGACAGACATTGGCAATCTCATAACCTCATTAGGTCTAAAAACAACATTTACTATTTCATCTACAATCACTGGGAAAGCATGGCATACCATATGCACAATTGTTGGGGCCCCAAGTGGCCGAGTGGTCTAAAGCACTCTCCGTTATGGATCACTGCCATCTCACCTCTGTCTGCGTGGGTTCGAGTCTAAGATTCGGCTAATGTAGTTATGTGAGAAAGCTTGCCAGTAGCTTCTCATGGCTCAGTGGTTCTTTCCGGGGGTCTTCCCAGGTTCTTTCTCCACCAGTAATACTGGTCATCATGTATAGCCTATTGTGTGCTGAAACATGGCGTTAAACCCTACAACAACAACAACAACAACAACAACGTACAATTGTGACCTTTAATGCAAATGATCTCTTAAATCATAAAATTTTAATGTGAATAATTTTTTAAGTGAAAATTAGTTCACTTGCTGAATTCAAACAAGCTTTATACTGCTAATTTTTGTGTTTTATATTATTCTCAATACCATTGGTACTTGCATATAAGCCGAGTCCAGCTGCAAAGACCCTGATTTGCCGTTTCATAATGTGTCTGCAGATCAGTGTCTGTGTTGCTTGTTCTACTGATTACTCATAACAGAATGTACAAACCCAGATCTACCAGTTTATTATGTGATGGCATATATGGTTCAGTGCAGTTTGCAGTTGGACTCATAAGCAAGTACATACAGTAAACTGTTAAGTTAATGGAGCTAAGCTGATAGGTTGAGTATTGCTGGGAATGATGATGATGATGTGATTATAGTGACAAGTATGCAGAGAAAGCAGTATAGTGTAAAACAAGCAAAGTGCATGATGTGCTGACTGGTCATCTTCCATTACTTTAGCCCCCCTCTCCCTGATGAAGATTAATCACATGACTGGTCAGTAAGACTGGTTTACAAATTAACAATGTCTTCTTTCTGTATTTCTGCTTCCATATTCATCAAAGAACAGACTACTTGTAATATTCATGGAAGAAAACTAGCTGGAACTCTGTGTTAAAACCTCATAAAAACACATGTATTCAGCATTTTCTGACATTACAAGGTTGTGAATCAACTTCTGCTTATGTCTGGAACACCAGCAAGTAACTACAAATGATGATGTCCTCAGGGTAAATATAAAAAAAAGGCAGACTATATGTAATGGCTTAATGGCTGAAATTTTCAAACAAAATGTGTTTCCCCTTATTACAGTTGTCAAGGAAACACATAAAATATATTGCCAACTTAGCAAAGCTAATGCAAGGCCTCATGATGAAGAAGCAGATGTGGGACTTCCCAACAGCATCAACCCAAGATGTATACTGCTATAGCAAACCTACTATTAGCATCACCATCACCACAGGCTTTTCTTCAAGCAGTCCAGAGACTATTGGTAACACATTTGTCACACAAAATCAAAGAGATGTGACAGCAGCAAGTCATAAACCGCCATGGTTTAACTATTCTGGTTGTAATGCTGAACAATAAGTGGAAATTTTAAACTCCAAATCGCACTGAGGTTCTGAATGTTTGGATCTTACACAGAATATCAAATGACAAACTTGAGATTAGACTGTTTTCAAATGGATGATGATGGTTATTAAAAGCATTCCAATACAAAGACTAATTGTGCCCTGATCAATGCATCATGAAATCTTTGGAACTTACAAGTCAGAATTTCTACAATTTTACAGGAACTGAAGCCACATCATTAAGTTTTAAATCCATTCAAGAATACCAGCAAGAAAAGCCACATCATTAAGTTTTAAATCCATTCAAGAATACCAGCAAGAAAAGCCACATAACTATTTTTGTGCTATGAAGGTTGTGTCATATACTACATGATACCACAAGACAAGAGGGGCAGCAACTTTAACAACAATCATGGATGCAAAGTGATTTGTTGATGGGCACATCTTCAGGCAATGGCCATAATATTTACTTTTTTTGTCAATGCATCAAAATCTGCAGGACTAGTGCTAATGTGCTTATGTCATACAAACCATGAAGCTGCAATATAAAAAGGGAAATAACTCTAATAACAATTACAGGAACAAAGCGATTTGTCAACATACACATTGTCAGGTAATGACCATATTATTTATCAATCCATGAAAACTTGGGGACTGGTTGATAACAAATGCTGGAAAGAAGGATGGACACTTAAAATTATTATTTATATAAAAACACAATGATGGGGGCCCCAAGTGGTATAAAGCACTCTCCATTATGGATCACTGCTATATCATCTCTGTCTGTGTGGGTTCGAGTCTAAGATTCAGCTAATGTGGGTATGTGAGAAAACTTGCCAGTAGCTTTCTCATGGGTCGGTGGTCCTTTCCGTGGGTATACTGGGTTTGTCCTCCCCAATAATACTGGCTGCCATGTATAGCCTATTGTGTGCTGAAAAATGGTGTTAAACCCTACAACAACAACACAATGATGAGGAATGTGAAATTTTCGAAAGTATTAGGCACTTTGACCACTGGTTTCACCATTGTTGGCTGTTTCAAGGACCTTTTCCCCTTATTGGCAAATCAAATGAAGCTTTAAAGCTATGTTGTTTTCTGTTCAAAGACAATGGAAAATTTATATGTACTGGTAGCATACTTATAGGATATGGAAAATTTATATGTACTGGTAGCATACTTATAGTTTAAAAACAATGGAAAATTTATATGTACTGGTAGCATACTTATAGGATATGGAAAATTTATATGTACTGGTAGCATACTTATAGTTTAAAAACAATGGAAAATTTATATGTACTGGTAGCATACTTATAGGATATGGAAAATTTATATGTATTGGTAGCATACTTATAGGATATGAAAAATTTATATGTACTGGTAGCATACTTATAGGATATGAAAAATTTATATGTACTGGTAGCATACTTATAGTTTAAAAACAATGAAAAATTTATATGTACTGGTAGCATACTTATAGGAGATGGAAAATTTATATGTATTGGTAGCATACTTATAGTTTAAAAACAATGGAAAATTTATATGTACTGGTAGCATACTTATAGGATATGGAAAATTTATATGTACTGGTAGCATACTTATAGGATATGGAAAATTTATATGTACTGGTAGCATACTTATAGGATATGGAAAATTTATATGTATTGGTAGCATATTTATAGTTTAAAAACAATGGAAAATTTGTATGTACTGGTAGCATACTTATAGGAGATGGAAAATTTATATGTACTGGTAGCATACATATAGTTTAAAAACAATGGAAAATTTATATGTACTGGTAGCATACTTATAGGATATGGAAAATTTATATGTACTGGTAGCATACTTATAGGATATGGAAAATTTATATGTACTGGTAGCACACTTATAGGATATGGAAAATTTATATGTACTGGTAGCATACTTATAGTTTAAAAACAATGGAAAATTTATATATACTGGTAGCATACTTATAGGATATGGAAAATTTAAATGTACTGGTAGCACACTTATAGGATATGGAAAATTTATATGTACTGGTAGCACACTTATAGGATATGGAAAATTTATATGTACTGGTAGCATACTTATAGTTTAAAAACAATGGAAAATTTATATATACTGGTAGCATACTTATAGGATATGGAAAATTTATATGTACTGGTAGCACACTTATAGGATATGGAAAATTTATATGTACTGGTAGCATACTTATAGTTTAAAAACAATGGAAAATTTATATATACTGGTAGCATACTTATAGGATATGGAAAATTTAAATGTATTGGTAGCATACTTATAGTTTAAAAACATTGGAAAATTTATATGTACTGGTAGCATACTTATAGGATATGGAAAATTTATATTTATTGGTAGCATACTTATAGGATATGGAAAATTTACTGGTTGCATACATACAGGATATGGAAAATGTACTGGTAGCATACATACAGGATATGGAAAATGTACTGGTAGCATACATACAGGATGTGGAAAATGTACTGGTAGCATACATACTGGATATGGAAAATGTACTGGTAGCATACATACTGGATTGTTTTTCTGTGCATCATTTTCAAAGCTGAATGTTTCAACACAGAATGATATTTTATGTTTCTTATATGTTTGTGTTTTTACAGATGCCTGTGCATGTGTTCCAGGCTTGATACTTTGAAATTTAAAATTCCTTAATTATTTAGCACTGAGCCAGACTCTTCACATCATGTTGTATGTATTGTATATATTGTACATAACAGATAGAAGGCCTCAAGGTAGATTAGTTCTGTAACTAATTGTGTTACCTTCTCTAAATAAAGTCTTTATTATTATTATTATTATTATTATTATATGGAAAATGTACTGGTAGCATACATACAGGATATGGAAAATGTACTGGTAGCATACATACTGGATATGGAAAATGTACTGGTAGCATAGTTATAGGATCTACTTTTGTGAAGTGAAAATTCTACCCCTTGTTTTCAAGATACATTTACACTAGTTGACATGCCACATTTAAAAGTGTATCTCACAAAATCATTTTATGGAGCTTATCAGGAAAAAAATAACAGCTTCAAAACTAAATTGCTGGGAACTTTTATGGTTTGTTATGTACCCCTTTAATCTTTACCTGGATCTGGTGTTTGATACAGCAGCTGAATCCATATTTCTGTATCACCCAGATATGAACTAATCTTCTTTAATATCCACAAACAGACATTTTTTTATGCAGTGAATTGAACTTTCATAAATTCTGATGCATTTAGATTTTCATTACAGAAAAGCTAATATATTTAGAAAAAAAAGAAGAGGGGCTATAAAATATATACAAAGGGTAATTTATAATAAGATAATTTATTTAAAAAACAAAGTGGGGCTATGTAATATATACAAAGGGTCTAAGCAAGATAGGATAATGTTACTATCAATTGTTTCATATCTACCTCTGCACAAAACCTGACTTACACAAATGTTAGAAACTACAGACGTTAACTCAGTATTAAAAAAAAGTTTCTGCAAAGTTAATTGAATGTGTTTCATCTTTTTCTGCAGGCTATTCCAGTTTCATAGCATCCTAAGCTATTCTCAAAAATATTATGCTATTACGATTTAGTAGCATCCAAAAAATTTCCCAAACTGAGAAATATTATGGGAAATATGAAGTAAAAATGTAGTTACAGATGATCTGTGTTATCACATATGGGATTTGGAAGGAATTATGGCAAAGGCAACTGCAAAAATCAAGTTTCATGGAATTTGTTTATTTTCATTTACAGTAAATTATCATTGAGCAGTTTGGAGAACTGATTGGTTAGTACAGCTGTATCAGATATAAAAAACATGCCTTATTTGTGTTATCTGCATAACTTTTAATTCATTAATTCTTTTTTGTACAGGGATAGGTTCATATTTGTGTGTAAATCCAACAATGGCACATCCTGCTTGAAATGCTAAAATGCTCCAGTTGGTTCATTACTCTTCGGTAAGCATCCATGGAAACAATCTGAATAAATCCTGTAAGCATCCATGGAAACAATCGGAATAAATCCTGTAAGCATCCATGGAAACAATCTGAATGAATCCTGTGCTAAGAATTTTATACTAAGTTTGATCAAACTTGGCTAAATTATTCTTGGGAAGAAGTCAAGAATGCTTTCCACTGAATTTGCTATAGAAGCCAGTTATTGCTTTTAGGCAGCTCTTTTGAACATTTTGTTTGTGTGTGTGTGTGTGTGTGTGTGTGTGTGTGTGTGTGTGTGTGCATGAGCAAGCAATTAATCTTCTGTAAAATGAGCTAATAAAGGTCTGGTGAGATTAATGTTGATTGTATATTAAATTTGTTAACCTATTTAAATAAAGTCTTTATTGTTACTATTATTCCTCAATAAAATCTGTAACTTTTATCCCCCTGACTTTTCAGCAGGACAGGTGTCCGTTTTTGGCATCTGTGGACAATCCCACCCCCTCAAATCCCTGCTTGATGTTAAGAAACATTTATACAACTACATTCAATTTATACATCTATTTAATCAATGAAATGATGGATGCAAAAAATGTATGTTACCTTGTTCACCTTGCTGAAAAATGTATTAATACTTAATTCATCTCTTTATTTCAATGACTTCACTGGCAACAATGTATTAATACTTAATTCATCTCTTTATTTCAATGACTTCACTGGCAACAATGTATTAATACTTAATTCATCTCTTTATTTCAATGACTTCACTGGCAACAATGTATTAATACTTAATTCATCTCTTTATTTCAATGACTTCACTGGCAACAATGTTTCAAGACAGCCTTCCGATTTTATAAGATCTGTGTATTTTTAGAATATTTCGAGAATCATTTGACAAGTTGGAAGTTTTTCTTGCTTTAGCGAATTTGTGCCAAATTAAAAGCTACAGTAACTAAAGATGTCCTTCTAAAAACAAAAAAAGCTACTTCTTCAAGAAAAGAAAGTGTTGAAGCATGCACTTAAACAGAAAATGAGTCAATTAGCTAAATATCATGGCATACTGTCTGATACAAATTTGTATATGCCTAATACACAAATATGCAAGGAAATAATGGTATTATAACTCTCAAAAACATTTTAAAAATGTTCCATTTCCCCCAAACAACTCATTCTGCACTGTATATTTCTATCATGCTAAAAGTATATCAGATTCATTAACTAAAACAAATTAATAACTAGCTGGACAAAATATACAACAAAAGTTCAAGCAAAAGAACAACAATTCCAGAAATATAATTTTTTAATACATTTATTTCTAATGTACTAGACCATGCAAACAATTATATATTGCCATCTAATGTACCAGACCATGCAAACATTTATTTCTTTGTCATCTAATGTACCAGACCATGCAAACATTTATTTCTTTGTCATCTAATGTACCAGACCATGCAAACATTTTTTTCTTTGTCATCTAATGTACCAGACCATGCAAACATTTATTTATTACCATCTAATGTACCAGACCATGCAAACATTTATTTCTTGCCATCTAATGTGCCAGAACATCAAGTCATACATTTTTTGACAGTAACGTGGCAAAGCGGGACAGTGTGAGATGAAATATACAAGAATTCTGGGACTTATATTGAGACACATATCAAGCATGAATAATTTTGTCCAAACAACAAAAAGCTTGATTATGCAATGAAACCTGGAGTGTAATGGATATTTGTCGGATTAGTTTCAAAAGACCTCAAAAAAAGCTCAGGGCCTAAGTATCTTTAATGGATGTATGACTGGTTAGTTTCCAAAGACCTCAAAAACAGCTGAGAGCTGGAATATCTGTAATGGATGTATGAATAGTTAGTTTCAAAAGTCCTTAAAATAAGCTGAGAGCTAGAAGATCTGTAATGGATGCATGTCTGGTTAGTTTTAAAAGACCTCAAAATGAGCTCATTGCTTGATTATGCAATGAAACCTGGAGTAATTGTAACGGATATTTGTCAGGTTAGTTTCCAAAGACCTCAACAAAAGCTCAGAGCTTGAGTATCTATAATGGATGTATGTCTGGTTAGTTTTAAAAGACCTCAAAATGAGCTCATTGCTTGATTATGCAACAAAACCTGGAGTAATTGTAACGGATATTTGTCGGGTTAGTTTCAAAAGACCTTAAAATAAGCTCAGAGCTGGAATATCTATAATGGGTGTATGTCTGGTAAGTTTTAAGACCTCAAAATAAGCTCAAAGTTTGAGGATCTGTAATGGATGTATGTCTGGTTAATTTCAGAAGACCCCAAAAGAAGCTCAGAGCTTGAGTATTTGCAATGGATGTACAGTTGGCTACTTTCAAAAAATATTAAAATGACCTCAGAGCTTGAAAAAAGATAAATATAAGTGTGACAGATTTATTTGGATTGTCATATAATTTTTGTTTCCCAGGTTTTGGCCGGCACAAAAGTTAATTCACCTCAGTGTATTTAGCACAGACTTCTGCCCTGTTTTGGACTAGGATAGCACAAATTTAAAACTTTTTTTTTTGTTTACAACTTTTCTCTGCATAAACCATGTCTAAATGTTTACAACAACATGTAAGCCTCCTCAGGAACAGGACAATCATCCTAGTGTCAGAAATGCATACCATTTACCAATCTGGTTTATGCAAACCCAATAGATCTGACAGCATATAATATACATATTCTTACTGGAAATGCTCTTTGGCTATTGGTATACTCTGATCCATACTGGAAATGCTCTTTGGCTATTGGCATACTCTGATCCATACTGTAAATGTTGTTTGGCTATTGGTATACTCTGATCTATACTGGAAATGCTGTTTGACTATTGGTATACTCTGATCTAGACTGAAAATGCTCTTTAGCTATTGGTACACTCTGATCCATACTGGAAATGCTCTTTGGCTATTGGTATACTCTGATCTATACTGGAAATGTTGTTTGGCTATTGGTATACTCTGATCTAGACTGGAAATGCTCTTTAGCTATTGGTACACTCTGATCCATACTGGAAATGCTCTTTGGCTATTGGTATACTCTGATCTATACTGGAAATACTATTTGGCTATTGGTACAATATAATCAACCTGACTCTTTCATGTTACAGACATGTATATGTAACTGGGAAGAATTTTGACCAAAGTGTCATTGTGGTCTGGCATGTGCAAAAAATGGCAAATGTGTGCCACATCTTCAAGATACATACACAGTAAACTCTTCAGAACATACCAAATCTAGAAAACTGGGAAAGTAGAGGGTAAGTCTTCGATTTCATGTCACATATGTTAGTACAGAGACCCAATAACATTTTCTAATAATGACCACAGATTGTCCAAGTTTCATAGCATTCCCCCAAACAATGTTATGGTAGATGCATTCACAACATTCTGTCATACACCTATCCCTCGATAACTCGCAAACAATGGGGACCACAAACATAGACTGCATAATAAGCAAGGCATGAGTTACTTAGGGAACTCCAAAATTTTTAAAGATTCGCTTTGACATAATAAAAAAACTATGGGGGTGAGGGGTGGGGGTGGGATTAGGGAACTGGGCTCTTTAATGATTGAATCCTCATTTTGCAATCACGTCGATAATAATTTTTAAAAATGCGCTTTTTCTATAGAAGTTGTTCATTATTCTGTTAGTATAATGTTTATTTTCAAAATGTCCAACATGTGAAAGATCATTTCAACTAGTTTCAACAACTATCATGTGTACATGAAAAATCTGTGTATTACATCACTGTTTTTTGTTTTCTTGATGAGTCTGGTTTCCACAGTGGTGTTTAACAGTATTCTGCCAAGCTGGAAGTCCATGGACAGGGAACTAGACTAACTGTTGATACACTACCAAACAAGATTCCTTCTTTTCAAAACAGAAGACATGTAGTTCATGATACAATCATCTACATCGAAACTCAATTTTTGTATTGCTCAATTAGTACAATATTAATGTCGTGATTTCATTGGAAGTAATAATGAAATTTCTTATCATCTTTGAGGATATCTCTAAGTGCCAGTTCAAGAATTCTCTGAAAATGTCTTGCCTACAATGGTCCCTATCTGTGAAATCAAGCTTTCTTTTGATCACAGTTATGAAAGAGTTTGTTAATTTAAGGTAGTTTATGTTACATACAAATAACATTTATTACAGTGTTCAATCAATCAAATGAAGTGAGTTCACCTGACATGCGACATAGGGCGCTAAATTTTAAGTTTGTATGATTTTTGTGCCTTTAACTTTTTCTTGTATTCCACCTCTTTTATTTGATTCAAAAGACATAATTATTGTGATAGGCAGCCAACATTTAAGTCAGTTCAGTAATACAACAAATACTTCCACAAGTGTTATCAAAACACAGTTGGCACTTAATTAGGTTGTCAAGAGAAACGCTTGCAGACATAGCTGTTACAGTTGATTGACACATTTTATGATTAATTAAAAGAGGACACATTGCATTTATGATGATTACACTAAAAAGGAACTAAAAGATAGAACTAGCACACAAATTATTGAATTTGTATTTATTTATTAAAGTAATGCCTCCAATCGGTGTAAGTGACATTTTCATTGATCGAAATTTCCTTACATATTATTAATTGTGGTGTACGAGGAATGTCATTTGGAAAAACAAAGCAAAAAATTGTATGGCCTATTTTTAAATTTGATACTTGTAATGTTGATTACAATTTCCAGGTCCTATCTAATGTTTCTGATGAAAAAACAAGTGATAAATATAAAATTTCCATTACCAATTATGATCACAATTTTCTTCAAGTTCAATAAATATGGATCAATTTTTGGGGTATTTACTGGTTTAAAAAGATGTGATCCATGCCTGATCCCGCATCTTAAGTGGGTTCGCGAATTATCAGGGCATGAGTTATCTAGGGAGTGCTGTATAATGCATTCAGCAAGTCAAAAAGGGCAGTACAAAAGTTGTGGGAACACTGATTGGTCTGTATATGCACATCTTAAGATAATGACATTAATATGTGCCAAACTTCAAAGCTATCCATAAAAAAAACTAATGGCATGTTGCATTCACTAGATTCTGTGTTACACTCTATTCAACTGAAGGACAAAAATGACAACAACTCTAATTAAATTGTAAGCAAACCTTAATACGTACATATTCAGATAATGACCATCACATGTACAAAGTTTCATGACATCTAAAAACTAAGCAATTAGAAGCGTTTAGAAGTCTGTCATTAATAGGATCTGTCTCTAAGTCTAAAGAAGCAAGAAATTCAAGAAAAATTTCAGGAACACTAAAGAGTATCTTTGGATGAGACCATAATACTTTGTACCAAGTTTCCTGTTTTATTCTATATGATCCTCAAGGCGCATCGGAGTTTACTTGCTATCTGTATAAAATTAAACCATTGCGGTGTCAGAGAATCTATTTATTGTCGATAACAGGTTTATAGAAACATAAGCCAGCATAGATGAATATACTGAGGTGAATCGCCATCGATGTAACTAACAATTGTACCAAACCGTGTTTCGTCAGTCAAATAAGCATTTTCATGACTGACAAATATATTTTTCACTGTTACATCTGTGATCATAAAATCGTATTCAGTGTCTTTGAAAATTAGCCATGTATAGTGTCATTTGTTATCATATGCCCCACCAATTATTCTTCTACCGAGATCTTTAGCGTTTTTATCATTTATTTCACATCTACACATAAAGATTTCCTTAGATCGTTTAACGATATAGTCTTCGGCAAGATCAGGACAATTTTCCTCATAATCATTAATAATTGTATCAACACTATAATCATCAGGTTGCGGTAAACAAATCTCAGTCTGCTTTTTATATATGATATAATTGCCTCACCGACAATCGGTGATATCAGCATTTTATAATCAATCATATACCATAATAACACTATTGGTGCCCAGTATTTTTTAGATACATGTCTACCAAAGCCAGCGCTCTATTAAACAGACTCGGATGAGCTGCACTCACAAGATTGTCTAAAGAGGTAAGGGAATGATTATAAAATCAGTGATGAGTAGCTACATATTGGGTAAGGTGTTGAATGATTCAACAAATGACATTTCAGAGTAAATTTATCAACACTGAGGATTTATGGTGTGTCTGGCACCAACTAACTTTAGAACACAAGATCATGAAGAGAACTGTAACGTCTGTCAGTCACTACTATTGCATACCATTGTTGGTAATCTTGTTTCCATCCATTTTAGTTATATTTTTAATTTGTTCTGTCAGTCCATGCAGTGCGGGATAAAATAAGACCAGTTTATCAGAATTCCTGATGTAACTGAGGTAAGCTGAGGTGTGGTTGTTATTTTCTTCAGACCACCAGGTAAGTCATTTTGCTTCTTTAAAATATTCATTTATTTTAAGTCTAGAATTTATCACCTGTCATTGAATGTTGATTTCAAAACTAACAAATTAAGTGTATGTTATTACTGCCCCCATTCCAAATTAAATATGGGAGTTGTGAGGGGTACAAAACAGCATTTCTTCTTATATGCTTGAGTTGACACAAGTTTTATTGAAGTAATATGAGAAATATACTTGTAATGAGGAAAGTGATCATAAGCTTTTCAGTGAATAAGTAGTGATGCTGGTTACAGTAGGTAGGAAGTGGTACAAATATTATAAAATTATAATTCTCTAAGATCTATTAAGAAAGTAAGGATGTTACCTATTTTTAAATATGCAAAGAAAACAGTGATGATTTACTACCAGTAGGAGCATCCCTGGCATTATCAGCTAAAAATCTGGAGCACATCACATAATGCAGCCATTTAATTTATGCACATGTAGCCATCACACAACAGGATCATGCAATGAAATACATTATGTTTATGAATGAATCAATTCCAACAAAACACAGCTGAAAGCTACCATCAATTGCCAATGTTTCTAAGCTTGAATATTTTTAATTGAAATGTTTTTTAATTCAGGAAACATGTTGTAATCTGTGTTCAAATTTTTGCACCAGAAATATTGTGCCATTTGTTTGTTTTTTTTTGTTTTCTCTCAAACAACAAAATCAATGCTTTGTATTTCAAGGTTTTTCCTTCCATGCTTTTTTTTACCCATATTATATGAGGGGTCCCTAGTGATTACATAGCAAGGGATTTATTACTGCCATTTTAAATGCCAAGGAAGATTAAAATCTTTCTGATGTAAAGTTAAACTCTCAATAACTATTTGTAAATCCCTGATTCGATCTTTGAAGGCTGGAACATCCATGAAATTGCAGTTTGTCAATTCAACAATGATTGTCAAAATTTAGAACAATGGTGTGGTACTTTTGAGTACATGGTCAGAACCCACCCACATCAGCCATTAAACTGAGTGCAGAACCCAAGTCATAGTTCAAATTTTAAAAAAAATCATTAAAAACTTCACTCCTGGCAAGATAATTATAAAAAAAATTCTGTTGTTTTCTTATTCCTTGTCTAAATTGAATGATATTAAGAAAATCAGAGTCTGTTTTAGTACGGCCAGATTCTTAGTTTGTACTCTGAGTCTGTTTTAGTATGGCCAGAGTCTTAGTTTGTACTCTGGAGTCTGTTTTAGTATGGCCAGAGTCTTAGTTTGTACTCTGAATCTGTTTTAGTATGGCCAGAATCTTAGTTTGTACTCTGAGTCTGTTTTAGTATGGCCAGAATCTTAGTTTGTACTCTGAGTCTGTTTTAGTATGGCCAGAGTCTTAGTTTGTACTCTGGGTCTGTTTTAATATGGTCAGAATCTTAGTTTGCACTCTTGAGTCTATTTTAGTATTTGCCAGAATCTTAGTTTGTACTCTGATTCTGTTTTAGTATGGCCAGAGTCTAAGTTTATACTCTGGGTCTGTTTTAGTATGGCCAGAATCTTAGTTTGTACTCTGAGTCTGTTTTAGTATGGCCAGAGTCTTAGCTTGTACTCTGAGTCTGTTTTAGTATGGCCAGAGTCTTAGTTTGTACTCTGAGTCTGTTTTAGTACAGTCAGAGTCTTAGTTTGTACTCTGAGTCTGTTTTAGTATGGAGAGTCTTAGTTTGTGCTCTGGGTCTGTTTTAATATGGCCAGAATCTTAGTTTGCACTCTTGAGTCTATTTTAGTATTTGCCAGAATCTTAGTTTGTATTCTGAGTCTGTTTTAGTATGGCCAGAGTCTTAGTTTGTACTCTGGGTCTGTTTTAATATGGCCAGAATCTTAGTTTGTACTCTGAGTCTGTTTTAGTATGGCCAGAATCTTAGTTTGTACTCTGAGTCTGTTTTAGTATGGCCAGAGTCTTAGTTTGTACTCTGGGTCTGTTTTAATATGGTCAGAATCTTAGTTTGCACTCTTGAGTCTATTTTAGTATTTGCCAGAATCTTAGTTTGAACTCTGATTCTGTTTTAGTATGGCCAGAGTCTTAGTTTATACTCTGGGTCTGTTTTAGTATGGCCAGAATCTTAGTTTGTACTCTGAGTCTGTTTTAGTATGGCCAGAGTCTTAGTTTGTACTCTGAGTCTGTTTTAGTATGGCCAGAGTCTTAGTTTGTACTCTGAGTCTGTTTTAGTACAGTCAGAGTCTTAGTTTGTACTCTGAGTCTGTTTTAGTATGGAGAGTCTTAGTTTGTACTCTGGGTCTGTTTTAATATGGCCAGAATCTTAGTTTGCACTCTTGAGTCTATTTTAGTATTTGCCAGAATCTTAGTTTGTACTCTGAGTCTGTTTTAGTATGGCCAGAGTCTTAGTTTGTACTCTGGGTCTGTTTTAATATGGCCAGAATCTTAGTTTGTACTCTGAGTCTGTTTTAGTATGGCCAGAGTCTTAGTTTGTACTCAGACAAGTTTCACAACTACACAGCTTGATGACTGTACACCGAAACTGAGAAATAGAAATTAGCATCTAAAAAGTGAGTTTATGGAGTCAAGGAAATATAGATGTTTGACTTCTTTTACTGTACTATGCCAAAGTGGTTTGTCATAAATGGTAAATATTTTTCTCAGGTTGCTTTAATTTCTTGGTCTTTAAGGGACATTTGGGAAAAGATACATGAATTTAAATGGAACAGGTGCTGATCAGTCAACTCTTTTTATTACATATATGACCTTTTTGCATCCAATCCCAGAATTCTTTCATGCGCAAAAGATACTATTCAGAACGATCAAATGAAGATCAAAGAGATGTTCGAGTAATGAGAAATAGAAAAATAAATGAGAAAAACCTCAGAGTATGCAAGTAATGAGAAACAGAAAAATAAATGAGAAAAAACCTCAGAGTATGCAAGTTGCTGAGCTTTATCAATCTAAATTACCTCTTCATGTTCAACATCAAACTCTAGCTCCTGCAGTATCAAATTTATAAAACAGTTATTGTATACTGGATGCTGAAATATATTGGAATCAATTATAAAAGTAATGACAGCAGTAATACAGACTCAAACACATGATTAAAGTTACATAACGATGTGTACATGTCAGAATGCTAGCCCTACTACAATATGTTATGCAGGACTTTAAACAGAGGAACTTGTATCAGGAAACCAACCTTAAGAGAAGATGGACATTCTGGGGCCACATCTCTTCTAGATGATGAAACTGAGTTATCCAAAATCCAAATCCTTCAAATACTTGTGGCCATAAATCTATCTAAATCTGTGAGACTAAAAGACACATACCTGATATTCCCTAATGAATACCCCCAGTGAGATTCTATTCTCAAAAGGGGGAGGGTGTATTACAGCACAATAATAAAAGCTAAACTCTTAAATGACCACATGTACAGTTGAGGGTCATTCTGCCACTGATTTCAATTACTACTAATATCAGCATGGTAAAAATGACCACCAAGAAGCTGGCTAAAGAGAGATGGTAAGTTACTGAACTTGCTGTCCAGCTATTGTGTAATGTTGTACAGGGATGTATGGGGTGTCCTGGGAGGGGGTAACATCTCTGGCTGGCTAAGCAGTCATACTCTTTTGGCAGTAGCTTGCCCACCAATTATCCCCACTTGGCACTCAGCTCTCACTTGTGGCTCCAAGATGCTGTTGCATGCAAAGCAGCCACATCTCGGAAAATGGCCTCGACTGACCAGCTAAACCAGACTGAAGGTAGCTGCAGGTCTTAAACCCTCAGTGAGTTAGGCTTTGTTTACCTAACATGTGAAGACTGGATTCAGTAACCACCAGCTGGTCAATGGTCAGAAAGGCGATTCCCAGCAAAGTGCTGCAGAGCACTAAGAGCACGATGAGACATGTAGGACGTCTTGGTCATCTGATGCACTCAACTCTACCTCCAGCCATCTTGATGCTGGACCCAGATGGTTTTGGAAGCGAGAGGTCGATGAACTGCTGCATTAATCACAAGAAACTTCCAAGTAACATTTAAATCATCTAAGATTTGAATGAGAACTCCTCTATTCAAAATAGAGAACATGTTACAAAACTTGCGAGTCTACAAGAAAATATTCATCCCAAATTGTGCAAGTATATGCTAAATGGTTCTTGAGCTAGCCACTAATAATCAACATTTCACCTGGCCAGAATCATAGTCAAAATGGAGCCAACAAAACAAAACCCATTAAAGGTACAACAAGGCCTAGTGAGAATGAATATACCAAACTACATCAGGGCATGTTGAAAGGTGGCTGGATACAAGAATCTGCTGCAGTGTATGTGTAAAATTTGATGGAAAAAAAGGCAATAACTCTGCAAAAATAGAACCTGAAAAGAAATTGTGAAAATGAAACCTGAAAAAAACTTTCAAAGATACATCTGAATTAAAAATTATGTGTAAGGGTTGCTGAGCTGTGGTGGTTACAAGAAATACTAACAAATGCACAGACACATGAAGATCATGATTATTATAGCATTCCTGCAAATTATTGCAAACCCTTACAAACTTTAAATGAAACAAGTTTTATGGGTGTTTGTCACAGGAATAATAAAAGCAAAATATTTTGTTAGTCCTCGAAAAAATATTTATGGAAAAACTCCTCTCACTTTTGAATGAAAAAACAAAAGGTGGAAAATTCAAGTATAAAAAACTAATTATTGGTCTACTGATATACAAGCACACTGAATTTGCTGACATTAATATACATTTTTAAAACTATTCCTAAAGAAAAAAATGAGTTTCAGCTCTTGAAAATTTGCTTTTTCTCACAAACATTAAAATTTCAATCATGATTCTTTACCATATCAAGTAAGCCTTCTAAAATGTGAAACCAATATTCCCAATATATGTCAGGTTAAGTAGTATTCCTATTACAAAGTGAGAATTTGTAAAGTATGAAACCCTTATCTCCCAGACCTGACCTCCACCCCAAAGTCTGATCCTCCTGAACTGCCCCAAAGACAAATGTCAACTTGGGATGAGCATTTGAATTTCTGTGCTCATTAATTATGTATATGGTCATAGTGTGGGCATTTCATAAGTTTTCATGCTAAAACACAGTGGTCATGTCCCATGTAGGTAAATATATAAACTGGTGTCAATCTCTGATACATTAATACTTTATGAATACATTTGTCCTTACATGATGCATTATGTGAAATAGTAAATTTCTCTTGTGTTCAGTAGCAACCAGATTTATATAGATAGTTATATTTTGTAAAATTAATTCAAACTGAATGACATAAATTTAAACCGATAAAATTTTATTGCTTGATGTCTGGTCTCCTGCACAGTGATGCAAAATTACTTGTCCCTTTCAAAGAATTTTGCAAGTACTGTATTTGTTATTTATTTATAGAATCGACCCCATGCCCTTTCTCCAATTATTGCTGAAACCAAGTTTAAGCATTGCTAAGGAAGCAACCCTGTAGAGAATTTTGCCAGAGAATGTGCTAAGAAACATTCCAACCAAGTTATATCAAAACTAGCTCAGATATTTTGAAGAAGCTGAAAAAAGGTTTTCAATATTGTTGCTTTATAATCTATACTTTTGTTAGGTGAGCCATTCTAAACACAATTTTGATAGATTATGTTATAAGAAAGCCTCGCTGTTGATAGGTGACTAACCTGAAATAAAATTTTGCCATAGCATGTACTAATAAACATTTCTACAAAGTTGTGAAGTTTAAGATGGGTATTGTTGGCATACTGTTGTCAAAATTTTTCAGGCAGTATTGTTGGCATACTGTTGTCAAAATTTTTCAGGCAGTATTGGAGGCAATGTGTTTTAAAAGCTTACATTTTAAAAATGCACATTTTTTGTTCAAATGGCTTTATTTATTTAGCTGTGAAGGATTTGCTGTCATGCTCCTCTTCTATATTGTGTTTAAAACGTTCTGGAGCAATAATCAAAAAGAATTTATATCATGATTTCAGTTTAGTAGCAATGGCCATATTTGATAGGATATTGGCACCATGTGTATCTACCTATTGGCCTATGTCTGGATTTTTAAGCTCTCATTTAGACCATGCATATCTACCTATAGGCCTATGCCTGGATGTTTAAACTCTCATTTGGCCAATAGGCCTATCCTTGGATTTTTAAGCTCTCATTTGGCCAATGAAAGTAGTTTTTAACAAGCTGGCTTTCAGAGATTTGCTGTTTAATAGTCTGCATTCAGTTAGTATTCAATAGATTGTCATTTTTATTGAGTGCAGTCATATGTTATTGTAGATTATGCTATTAGTGAGGGTAGTCATATGTTATTGTAAATTATGTTATTAGTGAGGGTAGTCATATGTTATTGTAGATTATGTTATTAGTGAAGGCAGTCATATGTTATTGTAGATTATGTTATTAGTGAAGGCAGTCATATGTTCATGTGTTATTGTTGAGTATGTTATTAGTGAGGGTAGTCATATGTTATTGTAAATTATGTTATTAGTGAGGGCAGTCATATGTTATTGTAGATTATGTTATTAGTGAGGGCAGTCATATGGTATTGTAGATTACCGGTAGCTGTTTGAGGGCAGTCATGTGTTATTGCAGATTAGCTGAAATTAGACATGATGCTAAGTACTAATCTGCCTTTCAGTCTAACCACAATATGCCCTTGACTGTCTGATAGACAAACCAAGTTTGATTCCTGATTCTACAATTTGACTTGGAATTTTCTTCCACTACACTTTCAAAACTTGTCCAGCTTGCAACAGTTGTGGCATATGGGAAGATGCATTTTGATCATTCTGTGAGAGTGAACATGAATTCATGGGGACATATGTAAAAAGACATGGTATTTGTACCGTACCTGAATGCAAGATAGTTTAACCAGAGTTGATTCATAACCACAAAGTCAGTTTTTGTATCTGTTCCAATTACATTACTTTGTACAACTCAAATATCTTGATGCAAAGATGCTTTAGGTCAAATGTGTTAAAGAGTGATCAGTTTGTTGAAAATGGAAGCAGACATTCAAACTAACATTTCTAACAGGTGATCAACAGGCAGCAAAGAGTGGACAGCAGCTGTGCAACAAGACAACACAAACCCATACTGCCTAAAAGCTGGATAAGCTAAACATTAAGAAAAGCGTTTGGATGATGTAATGAGGGAACAACAAAATCAAACATTTCCGATTTCTTTTCAGCAAAAAGCTACTACCGGTACTTCAAGCAAGCAATGATAAACAAACTGATGTGGGAAGACAGCATGAGAAGTACATGTATGAATGAACAGATGTAAGTATTTCTGCTCACTGCATCTCTGTGGGTCTCAATGGGGTTTGTTTGCTTGCCTGTATATTCATTGAAAATTAAATTTTTAAAATTCTGTAAAATCTACATTATAACAGATCTATGTCTTGCATTAGTATCCTGTATAAAATTGCAAATTTGCATTAAAATTTTTATTTCCAAATCAAATTTTATTTGATAAGTCTAATCAAATCAATGATTTGTATTGAAACAAGGTGAAGATATTCTGTACTAAGTCAATGTGTCATGAAATTTCTTCCAACAGTACTGATAAGATACATCATAAAAACAGGTTACAAGATTTCTCCATTTTGTGTCGACTTCAGCAGTATTCGTTGGCACATCAGCAATGCTTATCCAGTAAACAGGATGCTTTCTGTTCAAGTTGTTTAAATTCTCTTTATCAGTTTTCTTAAGTGAAATCGTTCCAATATATTTTTCTATTTCAAGCAATGGTAGCAATGAATGATGGGAAGTACATGAGTCTATTTTAAAACTGAAAGACCTTACACAATGTGTTTTTTATAAGTTTAAAGGTTTTATTTTTAGTAACAGCAGCCATATTTGATTGCCGATTGGTTTGTCTATTTTATGTTGCATGAACATAATTTTCAAACTTTAAACCACTTTTATGTCAGGATGCTTTTAGCAAATTTTCATTAAATCTTATTCTGTGATATTTGTTGTTGTTGTTGATTTAGGTTGAATGCCATTTCTTAGCACAATATAGACTATACATGGCAGCCAGGATAATTGTTGGAGGAAGAACCAGGATAAACCCTGGTAAGAACCACTAACCAACAGGAAGCCACTGGTAGCTTTCTTATATACCCACACTGATTCAGCCCGAGACTTAAACACACATGGACAGAGGTATGATGGCAGTGATCGGTATAGGTGAGATTTAAACACACATGGACAGAGGTAAGATGGCAGTGATCGGTATAGGTGAGCACTCTAAACCACTCAGCCACCCAGTGCCTCCATGATATTTCAAATAAAAAGTATTGAAATATTTTTCAATTTTTAGCAACAGCTGCCAGATTTAATTGTAGATTTATATTACTTTAAAAATTTGAAAGCTCTTCATGTCTATCATCTGTAAAATAGGGTTAAGGATGTTTTTCAAAGAAATCAATTCAAGGTTTTTTATGCCCACTAAATCTGACTGTAAATAAGCATCATTTAAAAAGAATATTTCATGTCATTCATGATATTATGATTCCTATCATATTTGGTCAAACTTTTTTCTTTGAGAATTAAAACCACATTCGGTGTGGTATAATTTTGTACAAAATGGCATGCCTGTAATGCCAGGTTGTTGCCATATTTAGTCAAATTATGTAAAACAGATTTTAAGAGCAAGTTGATTCAAAAGATTTTCTATATTTAGTACTTGGAACTGTATTTGACAGCTGATAGCTCTACAATCTTGAAAGAACTCATTGTGATAATGTTATCTAACATTTTACTAATGAAAGCCATATTTTGTGGTGGATTGTCACTATTTCTATTTTGTGGTGAATTGTCACTATTTCTATTTTGTGGTGGATTGTCACTATTTCTATTTTGTGGTAAATTGTCACTATTTCTTTTTTGTGGTGAATCGTCACTACGGTATTTCAATAAATTTGAAAGCCATTTCTGCCTTGGTCCAGTTGGTCTTGTAAAGTTGAAAATAGTAAATGATATCCAAATATCTGAAATATTCCAAATGATATAAACTTGTGACAAATTAAAGAAAATTCTTAGCTCCCCATGCTTATTTTAAATTTGCAATCTAATTGATCAGAAACATTTTTTCACCCATCAAAAACAGCATGCAAATTGAAAACAATGCATTACTGTATCTTTTTAACCAGCAGATTAGTTGTCTAAATTTTTAATTTTGCAGTCGGTACTTCTACATTACAGAAAGTTGTCAAACAACCTGCACAGGTTATGCAAAAAATAATTAGGCATTTAACTGACCAGTCAAAAGCTAACTGACCAGTCAAGGGGCTATATTCACATACACAGCATGAGTTACAATGATATACCTTAGTTAGTTTTCTTCTCATAACTCAACAATGTCATAACAAGAGTTTCCATGTCTAATATTAAGGAATAATTTTCACCAAATATTTGCTTAGAACGGCATAACATGCATAAACTAATGCAGGCCAACACAATACAGCTGGTCATAAAGACCTATATCTGATTTTATAATGTGCGTTAATAATTTGCTTTCCCATAATTTAATCTGACATTAAGTAACCAGTCAAAAACTATCGACATATCAAGATATCTGACATTAAGTAACCAGTCAAAAACTATCGACATATCAAGATATCTGACATTAAGTAACCAGTCAAAAACTATCGACATATCAAGATATCTGACATTAAGTAACCAGTCAAAAACTATCGACATATCAAGATATCTGACATTAAGTAACCAGTCGAAAACTATCGACATATCAAGATATCTGACATACCATTCCTCTTTTAAGACATAACAGATACAAATTAAACTGCATCATTTATATGAAGAAACCATGTCTAAACAAAAAGTGCCCACTCATTGGAGTGTCAACCTACCTGAGATGTGAGAGTCTTGTCTTTTGTCAGATGCTGGAAGGGGTAAAATTGCATTTTATTGAAGTTGGTTACCCAGGGATGGATCTCAATGTCCATCAGTGGAAGACGGAGCTCGGGAGCAGGTTCCAACATCTTCCTCAACAAGTCTATACAGTCTGAAATGTAGACAGTCTATCATGTAAAAAATTGACTCAAGTTAATACAGTCTGAAATGTAGACAGTCTATGATGTACAAAAGTTACACAAGTTAATACAGTCTGAAATGTAGACAGCCTATGATGTATAAAAGTTACTCAAGTTAATACAGTCTGAAATGTAGACAGCCTATGATGTATAAAAGTTACTCAAGTTAATACAGTCTGAAATGTAGACAGTCTATGATGTACAAAAGTTAAACAAGTTATAGTCTGAAATGTAGACAGCCTATAATGTATAAAAGTTACTAAAGTTAATACAGTCTTAAATGTAGACAGTCTATAATATTAAAAAATTACACAAGTTAAAAAGGTCTGAAATATGGAGTCCATAATGAATAAAAGTTACACAAATTAACAAAATCAGAAATGTAGACAGTCTATGATGTATAAAATTTACTCAAATTTATACAGTCTGAAATATAGACAGTCTATGATGTCAACAATTTACACAAGCTTATGTACTCTTAAATTGGCAGACACCATTTCCATTTTATACTGTCTACAGACCAAAACAATACATCCCTGGACTGCACTAAGTTTGAGATTTAGATATAGATGTATAACCAATCATTCAAGGGGGTTATGTAGTTAAAATCTTACCCTAGCCTCACCCCAATTGCTAAAACAAAATTACATGGCAACCAGTTACAATATAATACCTTGCTATAGTTTTGGTTACCTCCTTCGCATGGTCATCAAAGACAATAAAAATGTCAAATACTAATTTTGCTGACTATCTGGTTGATGAAATATATGACAAGCATTATAAAAGTAATTTTGAACAGACTCTCTGAGCTAACAAGACAGCTGTAAATTTGCTTGGGGATTATCGTAAGGAAAACAAATAATAAAGAATCTGTTTTTAAGTTGTCCGATGATGTCTGGCAAGCTTAAGTGATGCAGCATTTATACATAAAGTTGATGGCATCTATTACAAAGCTATAACAACAGAGAATATATTCACTTAACTAGCCATACAGGGTTCCAAAAAAACATTATTGATGCAAATGGAAAGGGTAAGTGTGAAATAAAATGGTTCATTAGCCCTTGACTAGCAAACATATGTTGTAAACACGAGTGCTTTACACCATACAATGAATTACTCATGCATTGCAGACAAATAATAATAATAATAATAATAATAATAATAATAATAATAATAATAATAATAATAAAGACTTTATTTAGAGAAGGTTATACTCATTGACTGTACCCTGACAGAGATGTTCCATTCTTCGTGTACAAAAAATTTAGACAGATTCTGACTGGATTTTAGGTGGGTTCAAGGTGTATTCTGTCTAAAAGACCCAAATTTCAGATGAACTTTAGGCAGACTGGGAATATGGCCAAGGTGACTGACTAAATCAGTCTAACAGTGAAGCGTACTATTTTTATATTCCTCCTAAAGGATAACTGTTAGATGGAAATGTTCTGATTGTCCAGTTCATTTTCCTACTTTAAGACGGGTTTTGCACTTAGACTGATTTTAGCAAAAATATTAGACGTAATTTTGAACATTTTTTTAAAAGAACTACAAGCATAGATGAATCTTTGGACTTTGGAAAATTTGGTGCAAGGTGGATTTTAGACTTGATCTGATGTTTACTCTGAAAAAAATGTAGCTGTTTTTGCTTCCTATTAAAATATGCTCAACAACAATCAAAACGCTAAATGTCTTTTTTAAAAAACTAAAATTATGGTATTTTAGGAGATTTTAACCAAAATTTGTGAAAATACAGTGAAAGTTTGTGATTGAAATTTCACTGAGAGTTTGCCAGAAATTCTCAAAATATAATGACATTTTGTGATTATAATATCAATGACATTTTAATAAAAAATATCAATAAGATATAATAACATTTATTTTTGTTTCTTGTACAATCTAAATGCCTTTCAGCAACATTTTTTACATTTCCTGTTTCTCATAGTAATTTTATTGTTCATTTTGAGAACAATAGCTTCTTTCCACATCTTTCCTTGTTATATTTCTTTTTCAAAGTTTTGTTCTTGTTCCTGTAATTTTGTTTAACTTCAATTGGATTTAACTGCCCTTGAACAAGATTGTCTTCATGTTTTCTGTTTCAAAGCAGAATTTCACTTTTCTCCTGACGTAAATCTGATTTTCCTTGATATCAACCCTTTTTAATAGTGTCCGGAACCTTTTTTTCTTATTATATTACTCAATTTGGTTTCATTCTGCACCGAGCTTTCTAATAAGTATTTGTTCCATATATTATTTAACAGATGATCACAGTAAAGAGCTTTCTGATTGGTCAAAAGTTGTACTTGCCCAATGAATCATTGCATAACAGAATTGATGGGAATGAACATGCTAGCTAAACATGCCAATTCAAATTTTCTAGAAGGATACGAGTTTGAATATCCATTTAAAAAATGTGTGACAATGAGAATAGCTTGAATACAAAGTTGATGGGAATGTAATTGGTCAATCTGTATAAAAACTGATCGCCAGGACTAGTATTTTGCTTTTTGTGTCATAAAGAGCTTTACAGTAATGGCTAATGTGCTAATTATGACAAGGATTTGAACCAGGATAATTTCCAAGTAATATAACTCCAAACAGATTTCCAAGTTATAAAACTCCAAACAGATTTCCAAGTAATATAACTAAAAACAGATTTCCATGTAATATAACTAAAAACAGATTTCCATGTAATATAACTAAAAACAGATTTCCAAGTAATATAACTCCAAACATATTTCCATGTAATATAACTAAAAACAGATTTCCAAGTAATATAACTAAAAACAGATTTCCAAGTAATATAACTAAAAACAGATTTCCAAGTAATATAACTAAAAACAGATTTCCAAGTAATATAACTCCAAACAAATTTCCATGTAATATAACTAAAAACAGATTTCCAAGTAATATAACTAAAAACAGATTTCCAAGTAATATAACTAAAAACAGATTTCCAAGTAATATAAATCCAAACAGATTTCCATGTAATATAACTAAAAACAGATTTCCATGTAATATAACTAAAAACAGATTTCCAAGTAATATAACTAAAAACAGATTTCCATGTAATATAACTAAAAACAGATTTCCAAGTAATATAACTAAAAACAGATTTCCATGTAATATAACTAAAAACAGATTTCCATGTAATATAACTCCAAACAAATTTCCAGGTAATATAACTCCAAACAGATTAGCTTCTAGAGTTTAAGGCAGGACTAAATATACATCACTGGTGGGAATTGTAGCCAGATACCCAATCAACATATAGATCACAGGTGGGAATTGTTGCCAGATGCCCAACCAACATATGGATCACAGGAGGGAATTGTTGCCAGATGCCCATGTCAGTCAACATATAGATCACAGGTGGGTATTATTGCCAGATGCTCAATCAACATATAGATCACAGGTGGGAATTGTTGCCAGATGCCCAATCAACATATAAATCACAGGTGGGAATTGTTGTCAGATGCCCATGTCAGTCAACATATAGATCACAGGTGGGAATTGTTGCCAGATGCCCAGTCAACATATAGATCACAGGTGGGAATTATTGCCAGATGCCCAACCAACATATAGATCACAGGTGGGAATTGTTGCCAGATGGCCAATCAACATATAGATCACAGGTGGGAATTATTGCCAGATGCCCAACCAACATATAGATCACAGGTGGGAATTGTTGCCAGATGCCCAATCAACATATAGATCGCAGGTGGGAATTGTTGCCAGATGCCCAATCAACATATAGATCACAGGTGGGAATTGTTGCTAGATGCCCAATCAACATATAGATCACAGGTGGTAATTATTGCCAGATGCCCAACCAACATATAGATCACAGGTGGGAATTGTTGCCAGATGCCCAATCAACATATAGATCACAGGTGGGAATTGTTGCCAGATGCCCAATCAAAATATAGATCACAGGTGGGAATTGTTGCCAGATGCCCAATCAACATATAGATCACAGGTGGGAATTGTTGCCAGATGCCCAATCAACATATAGATCACAGGTGGGAATTGTTGTCAGATGCTCAATCAACATATAGATCACAGGTGGGAATTGTTGCCAGATGCCCAATCAACATATAAATCACAGGTGGGAATTGTTGTCAGATGCCCATGTCAGTCAACATATAGATCACAGGTGGGTATTATTGCCAGATGCTCAATCAACATATAGATCACAGGTGGGAATTGTTGCCAGATGCCCAATCAACATATAAATCACAGGTGGGAATTGTTGTCAGATGCCCATGTCAGTCAACATATAGATCACAGGTGGGTATTATTGCCAGATGCTCAATCAACATATAGATCACAGGTGGGAATTGTTGCCAGATGCCCAATCAACATATAAATCACAGGTGGGAATTGTTGTCAGATGCCCATGTCAGTCAACATATAGATCACAGGTGGGAATTGTTGCCAGATGCCCAGTCAACATATAGATCACAGGTGGGAATTATTGCCAGATGCCCAACCAACATATAGATCACAGGTGGGAATTGTTGCCAGATGGCCAATCAACATATAGATCACAGGTGGGAATTATTGCCAGATACCCAACCAACATATAGATCACAGGTGGGAATTGTTGCCAGATGCCCAATCAACATATAGATCGCAGGTGGGAATTGTTGCCAGATGCCCAATCAACATATAGATCACAGGTGGGAATTGTTGCTAGATGCCCAATCAACATATAGATCACAGGTGGTAATTATTGCCAGATGCCCAACCAACATATAGATCACAGGTGGGAATTGTTGCCAGATGCCCAATCAACATATAGATCACAGGTGGGAATTGTTGCCAGATGCCCAATCAAAATATAGATCACAGGTGGGAATTGTTGCCAGATGCCCAATCAACATATAGATCACAGGTGGGAATTGTTGCCAGATGCCCAATCAACATATAGATCACAGGTGGGAATTGTTGCCAGATGCCCAATCAATATATAGATCACAGGTGGGAATTATTGCCAGATGCCCAAACAACATATAGATCACAGGTGGGAATTGTGGCCAGATGCCCATGTCAATCAAAGATAGTCATATTTTTTGCGGAGTTTTCTAGGCCCACAAGTAGTATCATCCTTTAATATTGTGAGAGGTAGTATTGTGTATCTTATCATAATATTACAGTTGTGATAGATATCAGTGTAAAATAAAGTAACTAAATCATGATAAATGTTTCTCATGACTGCTTTTGGAATAAGGACAAGAGACCACAATAGCATTATAGTTTGAACATTAATAAACAAAATCAAGTCTGCAGGAAATCTAGTATTTCATCTTTTCATAACCAGTGTCTCAAATGGGTGCTTTTCTTTAATTCTGCAACATTTTCAAAGTTGAATTATTCAATACAGGATGATATTTTATATTTTATATATGTTGATGTGTTCACAGATGACTGTGCATTTGTTCAGGCTTGATACTTTGATTCTTAAAATCACTTAATTAGTTAGTGTCTCACCAGAGTCTTCATATCATGTTGTATATACTTTATATAATGTACATAACAGATAAAAGGTAGATTAGTCCTGTAACTAATTGAGTTACCTTCTCCAAATAAAGTCTTTATTATTATTATTATTATTATTATTATTATTATTATTATTATTATTATTATTATTATTGACCATATCTCTTGTCTTGGATGTCATATACCGGTAATTACAACATTGGTATAATCTGGTTTCATGTACACTGAAATATCACCTTGGTTTAATTGTTTAATTCATATCCATTATTTATTTGAAACCTTTTTAAATGTCTGAAAAAATACTGAAACTTCAGTAAAATACTATATAAAGAGCCAAACTTAAGTGAAATCTCAGCAAAGTTTTAGGAAACAAAACTTTCAATGATATATTAGAGATCTCACCAAAAATTAAGTGAAAGTTGTGGCCAAACTTTTGTGAAACCTGACCAGAATTTTGGTGAAAGTTTTGATCTGAATATATGTCAAATTTCAGAAATATGTCAGTGAAATTTTAGTGAGATCTCGCCAAAATTTCAATGAAAGTTTTGGTCAAAATATTTGTGAAATTTCACCAAACTTTCAGTGAATTCAAAAGACTTAAATGATTCCATCATGGATTAAGTTTTATATACAAGAGAGTAAATGAGGACAAGAAAAACCTAAATCTTGTTTGATAATGCCTGTCAAAATAAAATTTATGATCTATTTTAAAAATTATTGTGAATATTTATCAGTGATTCCAAATGATGTCTAAGAATTGTTAGGCAGTGGAATAGAAATCTGAAGCAGATTTTTCCTTGGACGATATTTATGTAGACATTTTAGGCAGCCTTCTTTTTTTAGATGAAAACCTTAAGTGGATTTTTATTTTAGATGGAAATTTCGAGCGTTTTTTTTTTTTCTTCAGGCAGAAATCTTTGATGGATTTTTTATTTAAGTGGAATCTTAGGACAACTAATCTGCATAGGCATTTTGCCAAAATTCTGCCAGAAATCCACCTTAAGTCTGTCAGAAATCCACCTTAAGTCTGCCAGAAATCCACCTTAAGTCTGCCAGAAATCCACCTTAAGTCTGCCAGAAATCCACCTTAATCCTGCTTGAAATTTGCCTGAGCTTCTTTAAGTTTATGGTTAGGTAGAAAATGCTTAAGAAGCCAATCTAAAATTTGCCTGGAAAATGTTGTACAGGATTTCACATGGATTTTTTGTCAGGTAGAAAACTTATTATTCAAGTGGAACATTAAGACAACTAATATGATTACTTCACTTAAAATTCCACCCTGAATCTGCCTGAATTCCATTTAAAATTCACCTATGCTCCCTTAATATGAGTAATTATTGTTTAGGCAGAAAGCACTTAAAAATCCCATCTGAAATCTGCCACAAGTCCACCTGGAAATTTTTGTTAATACTCAGATTTGTACCTTGACTGAGGCGTGACATTTTATATTAACAATCAAGATTCCATCTTAATTCAGGTGTGCCATTGTATATTAACAATCAAGATTACATCTCAACTCAAGTGTGCCATTTTATATTAACAATCAAGATTGCACCTTAACTCAGGTGTGCCATTGTATATTAACAATCAAGATTGCACCTTAACTCAGGTGTGCCATTTTATATTAACAATCAAGATTGCACCTTAACTCAGGTGTGCCATTTTATAATAACAATCAAGACTGCATCTCAACTCAGGTGTGCCACTGTATATTAACAATCAAGATTGCATCTTAACTCAGGTGTGCCATTTTATATTGTTACGTGCTTAGGCTCGAATAAGCAGCAACACAGAAAGAGTGAAAACTAACAAGCTTGTATAACTTGAACAATGAATTTATTAAATACAATTATTTTCATAAAGTAAATAAACTTATGGTTTTAGAGAATCAAATCCAGCATTAATCCAATATAGAATTCACAAAAATAATTCACTAATGGAATTGCAAGAGTCCTAATAAATAAAAGTTTTAATAGCTCCAGGATTGAATCTTGACGATGTAATCCACAAATGGCTGACAATGTCACGTGATGCAGTTCTTGTTTAATTATCATCCAAATGAATTATGAGCACACGTTTTCTCCTCCAAATAGATAATAAATCCTCTTTCTTCAATGAATTGACACAAAGTCCAGAACAAGATAATTAAAATTAAACTCAAACAGAAAAAACACAACTAATATCTTAAAGCCCAGAGATTCTACTGATTTGTTCTATCCCAAACAACAGTTCTTATACTTGTTTTTTCTTAAGTAAACAAGTGATCACATGATTTTCTAGAAATTGATAGAGGTTCATGGAAGGTCACCGAAAGAGACTGCCTTCAAACAGTCACGTATTAAAAGAATGATCCAGAAGAAAAACCATCCCCAATAGCTAAAAATATAAAGATGCCCTTGAAATTAACCAATAGTTTTAAAGACCTGTGTATCAATCTGAAGCAAGGTCAGATAATGAAGTAAACAAGCCAAGGTCAGCCTGTTTACAACTAGAATCTAGGTCAGGCTGAATTTTCTAGAAAGAATCTCCCAATTAATGAATATTAAACCCTAAATGACAAATTTGGATTTAACAATTAAAAAAATAAATAATTTAAATCCAAAAGCCGTAACAATATTAACAATCAAGACTGCATCTCAACTCAGGTGTGCCATTGTATATTAACAATCAAGATTCCATCTCAACTCAGATGTGCCATTGTATATTAACAATCAAGATTCCATCTCAACTCAGATGTGCCATTGTATATTAACAATCAAGATTCCATCTCCACTCAGGTGTGCCATTTTATATTAACAATGAAGATTCCATCTCCACTCAGGTGTGCCATTTTATATTAACAATGAAGATTCCATCTCCACTCAGGTGTGCCATTTTATATTAACAATCAAGATTGCACCTTAACTCAGATGTGCCATTCGTATGTTAATAATCAAGATTGTACCTCAACTGATGTGCGTCTTTTTTTATATGATAATAATTAAAAGTGTACCTTAACTGAGGTGTGCTATTCTTATGATAATAATTAAAAGTGTACCTTAACTGAGGTGTGCTATTCTTATGTTAATACTGAAGACTGTACCTTGACTGAGGTGTGCTATTCTTATGTTAATATTGAAGACTGTACCTTGAGTGAGGTGTGCTATTCTTATGTTAATATTGAAGACTGTACCTTGACTGAGGTGTACTATTCTTATGTTAATAATCAAAATTGTACCTTAACTGAGGTGTGCTATTCTTATGTTAATAATCAAAATTGTACCTTGACTGAGGTGTGCTATTCTTATGTTAATAATCAAAATTGTACCTTAACTGAGGTGTGCTATTCTTATGATAATAATCAAAATTGTACCTTAACTGAGGTGTACTATTCTTATGATAATAATCAAAATTGTACCTTAACTGAGGTGTACTATTCTTATGATAATAATCAAAATTGTACTTCGACTGAGGTGTGCTATTCTTATGTTAATACTGAAGACTGTACCTTGACTGAGGTGTGCTATTCTTATGTTAATACTGAAGACTGTACCTTGACTGAGGTGTACTATTCTTATGTTAATATTGAAGACTGTACCTTGACTGAGGTGTACTATTCTTATGTTAATATTGAAGACTGTACCTTGACTGAGGTGTACTATTCTTATGTTAATATTGAAGACTGTACCTTGACTGAGGTGTACTATTCTTATGTTAATATTGAAGACTGCACTATGACTGAGGTGTGCTATTCTTATGTTAATATTGAAGACTGTACCTTGAGTGAGGTGTGCCATTTCCTTCTCATGTGTTTCAACCAGCCCCTTTTCTATCTGCTGTAGTAACTTCTGGCGTCTGTACTGGTCCGTGTAATGAGTGATAAAGGGAAGTGTGCCCACCACCATTGCATACAATACTATACCTCTGCAATGAAAAAGGGAGGTAAAACATGTGAACACATACAACATGGAAGACTATGGTCCATGTTTCTCTACTTATTTACATCTGCCATGCTAACAATTTTAATTTTCTATGAAGAAATGTTACTGCATTTATATTTATATCAAACTATGTCCACATATGAAAACCTTTTAGTTATTTCAATAGCCAAATAATAGTTACATTACAGGCTGATGATGTTTACAGATCTGTCTCATGGATTTTCAATCATTGTCATGTACATACACACAGATAAATCTCAAAGGTACGTTTCTGTAAAGTTCAACCTGAAACTTCTTAAACGTGTCACGTTTGCAACTCAGTTTTGATAAAAAAATTTAATGCAATTGAAATTCAAACAAATTAAATTATGAATTATGGAAATATAGGTACTTTGAATAGGTGTGTTAGTTCTACCAAACTCTTTCCTAAATTCCTGTAAATTTGGTTTGTACTCTGTAAATGTACATGGAGCAAAATTATGATTATTTTTCATAAAGCCTTCAGCATCAGATGTACACACATCATGTTACTCTGTCATTGATGGAAACAGGTGCTCTTCAAAAAAAAGAAAACATTTTTAACAGTCAAGTGATGTGTCACCCGAGGTATCCTATATAAACGAGCCTCCGGATCAATCAATGGGCAAAAAGGCAAATTCCCAGCAAAACGCCATGGAGCTTTAAAAGCACGACAAGACACGTTGGACATTCTGGTCATCCACTGCACTCAACTTTGTCTCCAGCCATCTCAACATTGTTGTGATGCTGTACCCAGATGGTTTTGGGCGAGAAAGTGTGGTCGACTAGCTGTAAAACTCTTCCTCACTTTAAACAAAGTCACAGCTCAAGCCATTCTTGTCATCCACCGTTCCCATTTTATCACCCACTAAAGTCCTGTGGCAACAGGCAAGCGACAAAGTGGTAGATGTGGATACACTGGCATTCATAGTCACAAACCTGCACACAGGCGACTCAAGCCATTAGGGTTGTTCACCACTGACAAAGATCAGCAGTAGAGTCTGGCAGACCCTTGAGTGACTGCTCATCTCCTTGGCATGAGGAAGGGGCTATAAAAGGTGCCCTAAACATTGCCTACTCTAAATTTCCCTAGACACCATACCACAGCTAGCAGGGACCCTACTCCAGCAGTCAAAATACAAAATACAAAATGAGGATTATTCCTCTCACACTTGTTGTGTGGAATGTGTGCACCTTAATTGACAGAGATGATGTGGAAAGACCCCAGAGAAGAACTGCCCTAATAGGAAAGGAACTTGCCAGATACATCATGGACATTGTAGCAATGTCCAAGTTATATCTGGCAAGTTACTTTCCTATTAGGGCAGTTCTCCTCTTCAGCAAGACCCAGCTTGCAGGAGAAGGCAAATTCTGTGAAAGGGGATCCGGATACACTTTTTTTTGGATTGGCAGAGGAAGTGAAGAGTGCCATGAGGCTGGTGTTACCTTTGCAGTGATGACAGCACTGATTGGCAAATTGGCTGGACCTCCCAAGAGATTAAATGACAGACTCACTTCCTTCTTGTCTGGAAGAAAGCGCCTTACCATCACCAGTTGCTATGCTCCAACCATGACCAACCCAGATGAAGTGAAACTTAAGTTCTATGAGGATCTTCACTCCATCATTGCTGACATTTCAATGGCTGATAAGCTTGTCATTCTTGCTGATTTCAATGCAAGAGTAGGCTATGATCACGGAAAGCATAGAGTGGGTCACTGTAACAGCAACGGTGTCTTTTTGCTCCAGATTTGTGCAAATCATGAACTGCTGATCATCAATAAGCTTCCGCCTCCCTACCCATAACCGGATGTCATGGATGCACCCACGCTCTAAGCAATGGCACCTCATAGACTACATCATTGTCAGGAAGAGAGACAGGCAGGATGTGCGTGTGACCAAGTCCTTGTGCTGGTCAGACCACTGTCTCATCATCACCAAACTCAACATCCAAATTCAGCCCAAAAGACACCCACTGGGAAGCAGTCTCTTGTGGATGCCCTGGAAGAATGTCTGAAATCCACACCTCTTGACAATCAGAATGTGGAGACTGACTGGGCATCATTCAGAGAGCTTGTCTACAGCACAGCTTCGGAAATCCCAAGACCCTCAACCAGAAAGCATCAAGACTGGTTTGATGAGAACTGTGATGAAATGAAGCAGTTGCTGGATGAGAAACACCACCTCCTTCAAGCCTACTGCAACAACCCAAGTCCACCTCTAGGAAAGATGTGTACAACAACATAGGCAGAACTTAACAGCAGAAGATCCATCAGATGCGAGACACGTGGCTGAACAACAAAGCTGATGAGATCCAGTGTTATACAGACCAGCATGACATGAAGAACTTCTACAATTCCCTGAAAGAAGTGTATGGACCTACATCCTTTGGATCATACCCCCTTCTCAGCACAGACAGGAACACACTCATTACTGACAATGAGAGGACTCTTCAATGATGGGCTGAACACTTTGACAGCATCCTAAAGCGCCCATCATCCATCAATTATGAAGCCATCAGTCATCTCCCCCCAATTACCTATCAATGAAACACTGGATGACCTCTAACTTTGCTGGAGACACAGAAAGAGATATGTCTGCTCACCAGTGGCAAAGCACCTGGTTCAGACTCCATTCCAGCTGAAGTCTACAAGGAAGGGGGCACAGCCCTTATAGTAAGGTTACATCAGCTGTTTTTTTACTGATGTGGATGCAAGAGATGATCCTCCAGGAATTCAAAGATGCTTCCATAATTCACTTGTATAAGTGCAAAGGGATCCAATAGGCCTGCAGCAACCACTGGTGTATATCCTTACTCTCAATTGCAAGATACTCACCAGAATCCTACTAAACCACTTCATTACGCACCTTGACTACTGCCAGAAAGCCAGTGT
This sequence comes from Unio delphinus, assembly GCA_029339505.1. NCBI lineage: Eukaryota > Metazoa > Mollusca > Bivalvia > Unionida > Unionidae > Unio > Unio delphinus. Next base: position 13,510,791 of record JAQISU010000174.1, read on the forward strand.
GGATTCTGAAAAGAACGTGGGACCATTGACATGGTGTTTGCTGTGAGGCAGCTACAAGACAAAAGTTGAGCAAAATGCCCACCTCTATGGCAACTTGACAAAGGTATTTGATACTTGCAGCAGCAAAGGCTTGTGGAAGGTAAAGGCCAAGTATGGATGCCCAAGAAACTTGATATCCATGGTGCAGCATTTCCACAATGGCATCAAGGCACGAGCCATTCCCAGTAACCAATGGTGTCCAGCAGGGTTGTGTTCTGGCACCAACACTGTTCAGTCTATTGTTCTCCACCATGCTGACTAATGCTTTCAGAGATGGAGAAGTTGGAGTCAGCATCAGGTACCATACAGATGAAAAACTATTCAATCCCAGAGGGATTCATGTGAAAACCAAGGTCATGACAGATACCATCAGGGAATTTTTTTTGCTGCTGCACCCTCTATATTGGCTCAGAATCTGACCTTCAATGTAGCACTGACAAGTTCTCCAGCTCCTGCACAAGCTTTGGTAAGTATCAGTACCAAGAAGACTAAAGTCCTGCATCATCCAGCCCCTGGAAAGCCTTATGTTGAGCCCAACGTCACCGTCAACAACTGAAACCTCAATGCTGTGAACCGCTTCACCTACCTTGGCAGCACACTGTCACAGAGTGTAATTACTGATGATAAGTTAACCTTCGCACTGCCAGAGCCAGCACAACTTTTGGCCAATTGTTGCCAACATCTGGAATAGAAGAGGCATCAGCATCCAGACCAAACAAAATACGCATGCGAAATGTGGACAGTGTACCAATGCCATGCCAGGAAGCTGAACCACTTTCACACAAGTCTCATGAAAATCCTCAACATCAAGTGGTAGGACAAGGTTCCAGACACTGAGGTACTAGCCCAAGCAGGTCTCCCCAGCATCCACACCATCCTGATGTATTGCAAGCTATGCTGGGAGGGACATGTTGTATGCATGCCAGACCACTGGCTGCCTAAGAGACTCTTCTATGGCAAGGACAGCAATCCCATGGAGGTCAGAAGAAACACTTCAAAGACAATCTGAAAGCTGCATTGAAAGAATTCAACATAAACCCCGATTCCTGGGAAAAAACAGCAAGCGATTGAGTCACTTGGTGTTCCTCTGTGCACAAAGGCTCCAAGATGTGCAAATCTAACAGGACAGCAGCTGCAGAGCTGAAGAGGCAAGCCAGAAAAACATGTGCCATCAACCCTCTAGGAGATGCCCCACTCATCCCCTGTCCCTTATGTAAATGAACATTCCATGCAAGGGTTGGCCTCATCAGCCACCTGCGCACACACAGACCAGAAAGAGCTCTTTAAACACTCAGATGACTAGAGATGTCCTTGTCAATTTCAAGGATGAACACAATCAAGGGAGCAGTGTACCTTTTGTTCTTTCAGTCACAGTGACCATGACCTCTGAACTTTAAGTCCTAAAATAGATATGCTTCTTTCTTACCCCATGTGTAAGCTATCTAACAAGTCTGATTGAGGTATGTGATGCAAAACTAATGTTATTGTACAGAAATCATTTTTTCCCCGCTACTAATAATGACAATGACCTTATGACACATAACCCCCAAAACTGACAAGGGTCTTCCTTACCCCAAATGCATGCTATCCACAAAGTGTGGCAACTGTAGATAATGGAGAACTTGAATTATTGTGAATAAACTATTTTTCTGTTTTAAGTAAGCAAGCCTGATCATTTAGTAAAAACTCCATCATGAGGTGAAAATGACATCAACAAAAAATGACCACAAAAATCCAAGTCACAAAATTTTACAAACATAATAAAATTAATATGAATAAATGTGGTTGTAGGTTGAAATTCTAATCAGGTCATACACATAATATAACAACCATACCTATTGTGTTTTAAACATGAATCAAAAAATGATGAATGCAATAAATAAAAAAACTAATCAGGTAATCTGTTAGCTAATATATCTATCAAATTTCATTTGTCAACTGAAGTGGTTTTCACATAATCATGTCAACAAGGTTTTTATCAACACAATCCAAGTCTAACATGTAAAATAATGTGCAAAAATTTTGACACCACTATAATAGTCTGAAAATGTAATTTAAAAAATTCATATTCTTAATACATATATGCCTATCAAATTTCATTTGTTTATCTCTATTTTGTTCCAACAAGAATTTTTACAAAAGGGTATACATTTAAAATGTGCAAAAAAACCTTTAAAAAACTGCTACAACAGTCTAATAATTATCATATTTTATACCATATGTACTTGCTAATAAGTCAAACTGCAAACAACAAAGATCCATAGCATAATGTGCTTGCAGACCAGGGTCTATATGGTTTGTTTTACTGCTTACTCCCAACAAACTGCATAGACCCAAATCTGCCAGCACATTATGTGATGGCAGATCTGGGTCTTTGCAGTTAGACTTGACTTATATATAAGTACAAGTGGAATATATGATGGAGAGTTTAAAATTTTGTGGTTCAAAGTGTAATAGTTTTCATGGCTGATTTTGGATTGACCAATAGAGGAACAGTAGCAAAACAGTACCATATATACTCTCTTATAAGTGGTGTCCACCTGCAAACAACACAGATCCTGATCTAGTATGGTATAATGTGTGTAAAGATGAAAGTCTGTGTTGTTTGTTCTACTAACACAGACCCATATCTGCTGGGGCATTATGTAATAACCAGATCTGGGTTTGTGCACTCTGCAGTTGGACTCATCTTACAAGCAAGTATACAAGGTATATTTCTTTCTGACATGCACAGCATAGGAAATATGGCTGTCTTAAAACCAAGCAAAACTTGCATGCTCCAAATGTCAATCTCAGGTCCATATCTCTCTGTGGCAGCCAGTAGTTCAGGGGCCGCATATTCCAAGGAACCACAATGAGTCTTCATTAGTTCATCCCGACCATATGTGTTACTCAGGCCAAAATCTGAAATATAGATAAATGTATAATCAGCCATCAACTGAGCTTGATAACTGTAGATGGTGGACAAACTTGAAGGTATTGTGCAAAAGCCAATTTTTAAAAGATGAATGGACTGACAAAATAACACGGCCATCCTTATGGCATACATTTAAATCTTTGATAGAGATTAAAATCAGATATATGTCAAGAAACAAAAGTTCATATTATGGATAGAATGACTGGCACATGGAGTATGTGTCTGATTAGGATTTAAAAAGAATTCAGTCATATTGCTATGGTGTCTGCAGTGTGGCAGTTTATAGGGAAGTCTAGCACTGGAACAAATGCCACAGACATGTAGCATGACCATAACCACTCCCATGGGTAGAGCATCCGCCTTGGAAACAGGATGTCGTGGGTTCAAAACACAGCCAAGACATACCAAAGACATACCAAGACTTACCAAAGACATACCAAAGACTTACCAAAGACTTACCAAAGACATACCAAAGACTTACCAAAGACTTACCCAAGACATACCAAAGACATACCAAAGACTTACAAAAATGGTATTAACAGCTGCCTTATAAGGTGCTCATCCTTAAGAGGTTAATGTTAGGACTGGTTGGCCTGGTGTCAGGATAATGTGACTGGCACATGGAAAACAAATCCTTGAAGATATTGAAGCTTTTTCTTATTATGAACATGATAAGACACAATGCAAAGCACTTGTTTAACATGTGTAGAGACATGCAGCCAAATTATCCCACTACAATACTAAGACAACGTCAAGTTCCAGCTCTCTCATCCAGGGAATTCACATCATTTTTCAAAACACTCAGCCACTCTTAAGTGTCATAGATCATCATCCAGTGTCTCACCAACTGTATGCTGATTTAGCCACCCAACTGAAGTTGATGCTACCATCCAAGGAGTAGAGAGGTGCATTTCTGATGTGAAATCACGGATGACATGTAAGAAGCTGCAGATGAAAGATGATAAAACTGATGTCATTCTGATCACAGCACAAAGAATTTCTCATTCACATCCTTTACCTCAAAAAATAAATATCAGCAACATCAACATTAAATTCACATAGTACAAAACCTAGGTGTTACTCTAGACAGTACTCTCACATTGCACCAACATGTCATGAACATATGCAAGGCTGCATATCTTGAGCTGAGATGCATCAGCTCCAGTCGCAAATATCTTTCAGCTGATGTCACTAACTAAATTCTGTCTGGTTCATCTCAATATCTACTCCAGAAACTTCAAAAGCTTCAAAACACAAATGATCAAATCATCCTTAGAGTAGCACGACCAGAGCAAATCTCCCCACTGCTCTATACCCTACTCTGCCTATCCATTTCATCCAGAATCAAACACAAAATTTGTTCTCTGTGCTACGTTTCACTGACAGACCCCAGTCTAACATACCTATTTGGCTACATCCATGTGTACACACCAGCAAGATACTTAATGCTCCTCATCTGACATTTGTGTACTCATTTTTGCCACTACGAAAAAAGTCATATAGACGACGTTCTTTTGCATACTAGGGCCCAGCAATGTAGAAAGAATTGCCCATTGAAATTAGATACAAAAACACACTGATCCCTTTCGAGAGTGCTCTCAAAACTCGCCTTTTTTGACTGCAAGAACAAACTTAAAGACCTAATAATGTTTCCTACCTTAAATATTTTCAAAATGTTTTTAGGTGTTCTAATTTCATGGTGTTTGTCTTATTTGTGTTTTGTAGTCATATCAATATATATGTTGTAAAGCACTTATAGCTAATAAAGATTAGGCACTATACACTGTTCTCAATATTATTATTATTATTATTATTATTATTATTATTATTATTATTATTATATGTGTAATGGCTTTAGAGTTGTCATCTAGGAATGAATGTGAATTATGGATGGATAAACATAAGCATAAATCTTAAAATATTCAAACTACAGATTTGTACATAGCACAGGGCATCCTTGGACCACTGGTCTAATATGTGTACCAATCGATACCACTGGTCTAATATGTGTAACAATCGATACCTCTGGTCTAATATGTGTACCAATCGATAACACTGGTCTAATATGTGTACCAATGAATACCACTGGTCTAATGTGTACCAATCAATACCACTGGTCTAATACGTGTACCCAGTTTCAAAGGAACATGCATTAGGTATAACGGTACCAATTGCGCAAGTCCATGTGGGAGGTGCTTAAGGTGTAGGGTCCATTACAATCAGAAATAAACGACAACACTAGCTATGATTGGTGGATTATGTAAGAGTTGTACTTTCTGTTAGGCTTAAAAAAAAAGTTTAGCCTCTTGGCAACATGTGAATTTATGCTAATTCCTATATAGATCATATTTTGTATTTTTAATAATTTTTTGAAAATGACTGAAAATAGGTATGTTGTGACTAGATAACTCATACCCCTGTCTAGTTCCAGCAGAGTTATCTCTCTTAAATGCAATGGAGTATCTGGTTTTGTCATCGTCAAATTGACAATATAACATTGTTCTCTATAACAGTTGTGAGATGTGTGCTAAATTAGGATAGAAACTATATTTATCTTTCCAAATATTAGCATTGAGGTCTATGGAAAAACAATTGGTACCGTGATACCATTATGCACAATAAATTAAGGTAGGCAACTCCTTTGCTACAAAAGTTCTTAGCTAATTTGCACAGTACCTTTATTGAAGTTATCCCCCTTTGACCATCAACAACACTATAAAATCACATTGTGTTCCTATTCCTCCTATTCATAAACCAGTTTAAATTCAAATTTGTCTCTAACAATTTCCCTCACATTGAAGTTAAACACACAAAATTTTATCACCTCTGCATTTTGACCATAACAATGAAATGGTCAAGCATTCCATTTATTGGGTAACAGGATTTAGAATACTGTACTAGTCCAGGCAATAAGATATTCTGTGTGAATTTCAGTGTCACAGTTCTTCATATTCCAGCACTGAGGTGGTATGCCTGGGATTGGTAATGTAACCAAATGACATAATGAAAATGAATACACATTTCCAATAACAAAAGTATAGGAACTTAGGGAAAAAAACTCCACAAAAATATGACATTGAATGTATACAGACAAAAATGTAAACTGTTCAGATGCAGGTCTTTATAATTTTACAGAAATAAATCATGTGGAGTTGGGTGGGGAGAAAGTGCATAATCTAGTAAGTGAGGGGACTGGAATGGAACCTCTGGTGGGGGGGGGAGGGGCCTAAGAAGCAAAGCACCTGGAAGCATGCATTTTAAACATTTAACCATCTAATTGTAAAGAAAATGTATTCATGTGAAGTAAATGTTCTGGTTGTTTCATATTCAGTTTGTAATGGGGTTGGTCAAATATTTTTCTCTTACCTCCATGTTACATCTGCTTTTGAGAATTCCCAATCAAATGCACTAACTTGCACTTGGGAAGTAACAATTGCTACACAAACCACAAGGTACCAAGGCAATTTGTACCAAGGTAATTTGTACCTATGTACAAATGAATTTGTAACAATGCATGATGTACCAAAGTAATTTGTAACAAAGTAATCTGTACCAAGAACATTTGTACCAAGATATTTTTTTACCTGGGACAAGTCATATCCTAGATTTTGTATACAGACATTTCATACCCCAAATCATAACATAACTTGTAACTTAATTCAGGACATACTGTACATATCCCCATTGATACACTGTACAATTCATACCCAAGATTTTGAATACCTTATTCCATATTAGAGTCATATCATACCCATGTAACTTCAATGAAGATATACTGTTTCAAATCTCCAATGATACCCTGTACAATTCATACCCAAGATTTTGAATACCTTATTCCATATTAGAGTCATATCATACCCATGTAACTTCAATGAAGATATACTGTTTCAAATCCCCAATGATACCCTGTACAATTCATACCCAAGATTTTGAATACCTTATTCCATATTAGAGTCATATCATACCCATGTAACTTCAATGAAGATATACTGTACATATCCCCAATGATACCCTGTACAATTCATACCCAAGATTTTGAATACCTTATTCCATATTAGAGTCATATCATACCCATGTAACTTCAATGAAGATATACTGTTTCAAATCCCCAATGATACCCTGTACAATTCATACCCAAGATTTTGAATACCTTATTCCATATTAGAGTCATATCATACCCATGTAACTTCAATGAAGATATACTGTTTCAAATCCCCAATGATACCCTGTACAATTCATACCCAAGATTTTGAATACCTTATTTCATATTAGAGTCATATCATACCCATGTAACTTCAATGAAGATATACTGTACATATCCCCAATGATATCCTGTACAATTCATACCCAAGATTTTGAATACCTTATTCCATATTAGAGTCATATCATACCCATGTAACTTCAATGAAGATATACTGTTTCAAATCCCCAATGATACCCTGTACAATTCATACCCAAGATTTTGAATACCTTATTCCATATTAGAGTCATATCATACCCATGTAACTTCAATGAAGATATACTGTTTCAAATCCCCAATGATACCCTGTACAATTCATACCCAAGATTTTGAATACCTTATTTCATATTAGAGTCATATCATACCCATGTAACTTCAATGAAGATATACTGTTTCAAATCCCCAATGATACCCTGTACAATTCATACCCAAGATTTTGAATACCTTATTTCATATTAGAGTCATATCATACCCATGTAACTTCAATGAAGATATACTGTACATATCCCCAATGATACCCTGTACAATTCATATCCACGGAAATTCATACTCATGTCATTTCATGCCTGGAATATTTTGCTCTCAATGTCATTAAACTGTAATAATTCAAACCTGAAGCATTTTGCAAATATCATGCTTTGCTATCAAATACAAGCGGAAAAGAATTCATCTGATTATATTAACAAGAGAGAATATGTACCTTTAAATCTCATATGAATACTGTTTTTTACCAAACAAAATATCCAATCCCTATCTATCTATTATCTGACTTTTATATGTCCTATTTTCAAAAATATGCAGAACAAAAGTAAATTAATTTTTACTTGCTTCTCTTGTTTTTTGCATTTTTACATTTTTTTTTGTGCATTTTTGCATTTTTTCAGCCCCTCAAAATATTGAAGAATGTTGGGTGACATTTTAAGCTTATCCAACCACATGGGGAAGTGGAATGGTTTGGGATTTATAGCACAGCAACACAAGTAGGTTATTTAGTGCCAAAGCAATTAGAGTAAAGTGCCTTGTTTAAGGATATGACATGATAATTAACCTAGCTGATTCAAACCCATTCCATTTCAGCTGCAAGTTCAACATGCTAAGCCCTGTAATAACACAGCACATGTAAAATTAATTTCCTCTTATTACATCCAGCCAATTCTGCATTTCCAAACTTATGGGGACTGGATTATAGAATTCACCTGTATATCCCCAAGCTCATAAGGGGATGGGAGTATATAATGTCCCTGCATATCCCTAAGGCATGGGAGGGGGTGGTGGTGTATTTTGTTATAGTTAGTCCCTGCATATCGCCACACCTAGAATGGGATAGAATTATAGTACATGTATGTCCATGCATATCCCAATGTCCACAGGGAGATGGGATTATTGTATGTCAAAGCATCAAGAAATGGCACCTACAGCCAAGCACATAAAGGACCAGTCTACACAATCTTCCCTACTGTTACATATAAATAAATGACAACAAATCAAGAATGAAACCAGATGTACTGCCCACAAATGTGCATGAATACTGTTTAGAATCTAAAGTTGACCAAGACACCATACTTTACCCAACAAACTATAAACTAATAAAAAGAAATAAAATGTGACTAATCAAAGGTTCTTTAAAAAAAAAAAAAGAGAGCATGTTTTATCATGATAAATACCATACAATAAAGAATTGTTTATTATCAGTCTTTTTCCCAGTGATTTCACAATAAAAGCAGAAGTCAAATATATATTCAGTCAACTCCGCTTATATGAATGGCCTTGGGACTGGACCCAAGCTATGCATATACATTGTAAATGGATTATGCGTTTAATTAGAATTCATGTACATTTACAATATACTTGTAAAATGGAAAATCATACAAAGCTCATATGCTATATACAGTTGAGCCTCATTAATCTGGACTCCGTTTATCTGGAAACCTCACTATCTGGACATAATTCAATGGGAACAAGTTACGTATATTTGATTTAAATCATTTAATTTTGTTTGTCAGATTCAAATTTGACATTTGTGGTTTAAAATTCATTAGTTGGGAGAGATTTTCTAGAAATGGATGACCTATATACTTAACGAATAAACACCAGGTGTTGACCTCATTTCTGACCTGGTATCTGAGTTGTAAACAAGGTTTTAAAATGATTGGTTGATTCCAAGGACAAAATGGAGTAAAATATAAGCATCTTTCTAATTTAGTTGGGTCATATGAAGTTTGCATGATTTCTTGAACGTGAGATTGTTCTGAGAGATTCTGGAAGGTCGTGACCCCTTTCCTGTTTACATAAAAACAGGTATTTAAATTATTGTTCGGAGAGAACAGTTCAATAGTTAGTCTGGGCTTTGAAATACAAATATGTGTGTTTTATTGTTTGAGTGTAAATCATTTCAATTCGTTTGGGATCAAGAGGAATTTATTGTGTTATTTATCTAGAAATTACTTGTGCTCATTTGGTTTATTATAAAACTAAAACTGACTTCATCACGTGACATCATCGTCTATATTGGATTACATCATAAAGATTCGAACCGGGAACTATTAGGACATTTTATTATGAGGACTCTTGCAATTCCACTAGTGGATTATATTGTGAATTCTTTGTGGATTAATTTTTGTACTTGATTCTCTAAAACCGTAATTTTTTTTTTTTCTTTTATGAAAATATTTGTACTCAATAAATTGTTTGTTAAATTTTACAAGCTTGTTATTTTCACTTCTTTCTATGTTGCTGCTTATTCGAGCCTAAGCACGTAACAAATGGAATTCCTAAATGTTGATTTTCTCCGTTAATCATGAAATCCGCGTTTCAGATCCGGAAGTCAAAATCAGGGACCAAAGTGTAAAATTACATTAAAACTTGTCTTGATAATCTGGAATTAATCTGTCCGAAATAAAAGAAAAGAAAATATATAAAATAGTATATGAAAATACAGTCAGTAGAATAATACAATATAAAACACAATAGTGAAGCCCTTGAAAATCTATGGCCACTATCAATAACTAAGTAGCGTGACCATATTGTAACCAGCGATTTTATAAACAATGTTCTTTTTAGCTAGTCACCGACAGGGGTGTTAATAATTAAATAAACACACTGGGATCAAATCGTCCACGCTTTTTGACATAACATATGGTAAATAAATTCAAAGTGTCATTAAGCCTCTTTGGTATTTATCAACTGTATTTAACAATCACAGTTTATTGATGGCTGTACAAATACAGTTGACAGATTTAACTGTGGACAGTACAGGGCTTAATTTCCAAATAAAATGGGGGATGTCAATCATTAGCAACAGTAACAGCTATAAAATACGATTTATAAAAACCACTGCATTTTATCTAAGTTTACCATTACGCATTTAACTGTGAGATAACAGTTTGTATTCATTGTACTTTTAACATATATTATGGCAACACCATCAAGCAAGCTTATATTTACTGTATATGTACGTACAAGCGCATGTTAAAATAATATGAAGTGAACACAAATTAATAGATGTATTCATTAATTTATTTCAACCATTATTAAATATATATAGTACATTACATTTAAACCTAGCATATATATATATATATATATATATATATATATATATATATATATATATATATATATATACAGTGTGATGATATCATAAAATAAAAAATGTGCATGATTCAATTATCCAGAAAACTCGTTATTCTGGACATATTCACTGGGAACAAATGTGTCCAGATTAACGAGGCTCCACTGTAAATGTGTTTCAGCGTATGAAACATCTATGGATACATTTAATTCTATAATACATGTAAATTCAGATAAACACTATAAACTGTTATTGCTGAAATTATTATTGACAGAGTGTATAGCTCTTTGGTAGCAAAATAGTATACAGGTCGCTACTAAAATTAGTTCCCAGTAAAATAATAAGTTTATGTAAAAAGAAAGACATTAATGTCATTGCAAAAAGTTTTCAAGTTAATTGGTTAAAAAAAGTTCACAATTGATATTGCACTTTGGTTAACACCAAACAACTGTGTAATTGACGGCTGACTTTCTTTATTATCTAACTTCTTTATCACTTCTACACGATCTGCCAGCGATAATGTCTGACGTGTGTGCTTAGCCATTTTAGATTTTAATAATGCCTTAGCTTATGAGAACAGAGTGTTATATGTGTGCATAGCCATTTTAGATTCTAATAAACCCTTGGCTGATGAGCGCACCAGAGGTTAGATGGGGCAGCAGTCTGAATTTTTTTATGATCTTTGGGATAACAGTTGACACGTATACAGCCTTGATCTCCACTTTCAATGTCTGGACCATAAATATGCAATTAAGCCATGTCAAATACGCATAAAGTCAATAGTTGAGACAAGCATATTATATGCAATTTAATGATTTATGCATTTAACCGATATGCATTGATTATTATGCATATTAATGAAAGAAAAACGGGACCATACTTTCACTATGCACTTAAGCAATCAATGCAATTAAGTGATATGCATTTAAATGGAGCTGACTGTATTTTAAAGAAACATGTGGAAATATATAATTTAACTGGAAATGGTAGTTCAGCTAAAATCAGAGGCATAGCGATGATATTTTGCGCCCAGGGACAAACTATAAAATTGGCGCCCCAGCGATCTTTTGACAGATTTATTTCCCTTGTTTTCTTATTATAATGTAATGTTGCAAGCCTCATTTTGGCGCCCCTGTACCTTGGCGCCCGGGGACATATGTACCCCCCGCCCCCCCCCCTTCGCTACGCCTCTGGCTAAAATGTAGGACAAGCTCTATCAAACTTGTGTCTGGGAATGCTCTCTAGCAAACTGGGTAACTTATTTTTGACTTCTTTGCCAGAATGACTCAAGCCTATATTGATCAAACTTGATAGAAGCGTTTCTTAAGACACTGATAAATCAAACTAGTATATGTGGTGGTTTCCCATGCAACTCTGTAGCTTCCTAATAGGAAGCTGGTAAAAGCTGACTTTTAACTTTAACAGTTTACCTAATTTTATCAAATTTTGTATGAATTTTTTTTAAGACCTGATCTATCAAAGTTGTACACAAGGTGGCACCATAGGAATGGTGTGTCTTCCTGGTGGAAATTATAAAATGACTCTCTCTCCATAACTGGTTTTCCATTCAGACCAAATGTGATAGGTCAAGTAAACTTTTCATATTCATACAAATGATACCAAAGCACAATCTGGTTTTGCCAAGTAACTCAAGTAGAAACATAACTGAACAGCATTTAAAATAGCAACAATCTACCAAAAAGGTGTAAATTATCCTGAAATGGGCACATTTCAACCCAATGCACTTGCCTTACTACATCTGCCTTTTAGACCAATGTATACCAAGTGAACAATACCAGGCCCACTTTCACCTCTTGTTTCTACAAAGCAGTCCTGTTTTCATCAAATTTTATATTGGTCAACATTCCTTTTAAATCAAAATTAGCCCCCACTAAAGTGCTAAAAAGATTTTGTGGACAGCACACTATCACTTTTTGTATAAACCAACAAAACTTTTGTCACAATAACAAAGATTTTGGTCCATGTGGTCCATGGTGTTGAACCACTCTGATCTGGTCTAATGGTTCCACCATGAACTGAGCCAGAAAATAAACTTATTATGAAACATTTAACTCAAATCAGCAAAGCAGGAAATATGGGTAACAATGACCTCATTTTGTTTTGAGGCTGTATTACTATTTGAGATGCATCCAATCACTTAGTTTCATGAAGCTAGATATGAAAGTATAAATCCAGACTGCAAACAACCTATTGAGTGAAACACAACAAGCAGAGCTTTAATGAGAGTGATTGATCTCATGTACCATCGCGTTCCTTATATTGTTTCCAGGAGAGCAATCAATTACTTTCCCCAATCTTTTTGTTCAAAACAAAGATTTCCAGATATTTTCTGAGTAAGCTTCTCAATTTTTGACCAAAATTTCATGGCAGTTGCTTTTCCCAAATACTGATATGTTTACAGGGTCCGCCATTTTGATACATAATGTCATGTGTTGCATTAACAATGAAGTGGTAAATATCTGAGAACAGTGATGAACTCCTCAACACTTGCAGGAGATCTATTTGCAACTTCCTGCATTCTACAAAACACAGTCTCTGAACAAGGGTAACATGTGCTGCACTTCATAGGCCTGCATCATGCTGTATAAATTAAATTTGTGTGCAGATGTCACTTTTCTGCTTTTATTTACAGTGAACATGACCTTTGACCAGTTTACAATCCATGGGTTTCTGCTAAACACAAGTGTAAGCCACCCACAAAGTGTATTATGTAAAAAGTGCAATGATTTTGGAGAAACTGGTTTTATCAGTTAGTGACCAGGTGTATTATGTAAAAAGTACAATTATTTTGGAGAAACTGGTTTTATCAGTTAGTGCCCATGACCTTGAACTTCTGACAACAAAGTGAATAGTTTCTTCCTTATCAAAAGGGCAAGTTGTTCATAACATTCTTCAAGGTCAAAGATATATAGTCAGTGCCCAGACATCACAACTGACAGATGTACAGACATCACAGAATATCTTGCATATGGCAGGCATAGAAAAAAAATATCTACACTATCAGAATATATAATCAATTACATCTGGATGTCATAGCCTAACTCACAGTAAGGCTGCAAGTCTTTTCCAGACTCAGAGAGAGAGAGAGTGTAGACCCTAGAAGTTTAAATAAGGGGTTGAATTTATATCATTCTAACAAGAATGTGACATATTCAATCTGTCAATTTCTATCTTAATATTTCAGGTAGTGGGGAATATGGCATATTGCAAGAGAGATCACAAATGTGGGAACAGCATCTTTAAAAAAAATCACAACTACAAGTAATGTGGATTTGTATAGGATGACATACAGTAGTGGAGAAATAGACAGGACTCCTTGTTGCTGGCAGATACATAACAACAGGCTCCCTCTGAGGGTCATAAAGTTAATGCAAAAACCATTGCCCCACTAAATGGGCATTCCCTCCCTCCCTCACTAGTTTTCTAAATCAGCCAAGCATAGATCAAAATTAACTGAGCCATGCCAAATGTATTCAAATTAATGAAATGAGAAATAAATTTGCAAATGCACTGATAAATTGGCTTTGTCTGATAGTAATGAACATAGAAAGGGTTGATAATTGTGTTAACAAGTTGGAAGGTGAAAGGTCACTTATCAATCTTGTCTGCTAAATTTCCACCATTTATTTGTGTAAGGAACATTAGAAGATAACCAGAGAAATGTTGGTTCCAAATGGGAAATTCTGGTTTCTCCATGTTTATTGTTGGAGACCTGGTGGGGACATTTAAAGCTTTTCTCCTTTTGACCTTTTGGAATTGATTGCTATTTTTAGTAATTCAATATTCTGTGATACAGTGCTTACTTACAGAAAGTGATTTTCTGAAGCCTTTGTTCCTGACACATAAAATGACTTTTTAATTAGACATGTTTGAAAAGGTTTCTTCCTAAGATTCAATTTCTTTGACAGAAAATTAATTGGAGACTTAGTTACTTGTTACCATCTATATGCCCGCTTAAACTGCACAGACCAAGATCTGCCCTTGCATAATGCACCAGAATAGTTGGGTCTATGCAGCTTGTTAAGAGTAATCAGTAGAACAAACAACACAGACCCTGATCTGCAGGCACATTATGCTATGGCAGATCAGGATCTTTGTTGTTTGCAATCTGACTTGACTTATAAGTGAGTATATATGGATATTGTTAAAGGCATTATGAGCAGATTATATGACTGTAGTCTGCAGAGGAATCAGAAAGTATTTCAAGCATCTGAACAAATTTCAGCCAACTCTCACTCAATGCAGATACAATATACTTACAAAGCATACAATGTCCACACAGCAGCTGATTATGTATTATTTAATTTTGGCTCATATCAGTTAGGAATCTCCCTGTTAAATGGCACCCTTGATATTTCTCTAGAAATGGACCTTTGACCAAAATGAATTACTGGCTATAAGGAGAAACTTAGAATTCTTTATCAAGTATATGTTCACAACATTATTTTTTGTGAAAATATAATACATACTTTGTTTTGGCATACAAATATATGAATAAAACTGTATTTAAAATACTGGTGACTTGGGTCAAACATAACTATATTTGACCAGACTAGATGATAACGATTTTTGCGACATTTTTGGCCTCTTATCTTCATCTGCTAAAAAGAGTGCAAAGAAAAGTTCTCCATGTTAATATGACAGACAAAATACCATACCAATTACAAGGGCTGGATGTGAAACTGCAATATCTTGAGTTACAAACCTTGTATTTTTAAATATATTCATCTCATTGAAGGGGTTGTTGTTGTTGGGGGTGGGGTGGGGTGGGGGTGCATCAGAGATGTTCTAATCTTACTGTCTTCAATCCTATTAATGTCATGGCATCTTAATCTTACTGTCTTCATTTCTATTAATGTCATGATATTTTAATCTTACTGTCTTCATTCCTATTAATGTCATGGCATCTTAATCTTGCTGTCTTCATTCCTATTAATGTCATGACATCTTAATCTTACTGTCTTCATTCCTATTAATGTCATGACATTTTAATCTTGATGTCTTCAATCCTATTAATGTCATGACATTTTAATCTTGCTGTCTTCATTCCTATTAATGTCATGGCATCTTAATCTTACTGTCTTCATTTCTATTAATGTCATGATATTTTAATCTTACTGTCTTCATTCCTATTAATGTCATGGCATCTTAATCTTGCTGTCTTCATTCCTATTAATGTCATGACATCTTAATCTTACTGTCTTCATTCCTATTAATGTCATGGCATCTTAATCTTACTGTCTTCATTCCTATTAATGTCATGACATTTTAATCTTGCTGTCTTCATTCCTATTAATGTCATGACATCTTAATCTTACTGTCTTCATTCCTATTAATGTCATGACATTTTAATCTTGATGTCTTCATTCCTATTAATGTCATGACATTTTAATCTTACTGTCTTCATTCCTATTAATGTCATGGCATCTTAATCTTACTGTCTTCATTTCTATTAATGTCATGACATTTTAATCTTGCTGTCTTCATTCCTATTAATGTCATGACATCTTAATCTTACTGTCTTCATTTCTATTAATGTCATGATATTTTAATCTTACTGTCTTCATTCCTATTAATGTCATGACATCTTAATCTTACTGTCTTCATTCCTATTAATGTCATGGCATCTTAATCTTGCTGTCTTCATTCCTATTAATGTCATGGCATCTTAATCTTACTGTCTTCATTTCTATTAATGTCATGACATTTTAATCTTGCTGTCTTCATTCCTATTAATGTCATGACATCTTAATCTTACTGTCTTCATTTCTATTAATGTCATGATATTTTAATCTTACTGTCTTCATTCCTATTAATGTCATGGCATCTTAATCTTGCTGTCTTCATTCCTATTAATGTCATGACATTTTAATCTTGCTGTCTTCATTTCTATTAATGTCATGACATCTTAATCTTACTGTCTTCATTCCTATTAATGTCATGACATCTTAATCTTACTGTCTTCATTTCTATTAATGTCATGATATTTTAATCTTACTGTCTTCATTCCTATTAATGTCATGATATTTTAATCTTACTGTCTTCATTCCTATTAATGTCATGACATCTTAATCTTACTGTCTTCATTCCTATTAATGTCATGACATCTTAATCTTACTGTCTTCATTCCTATTAATGTCATGACATTTTAATCTTACTGTCTTCATTTCTATTAATGTCATGATATTTTAATCTTACTGTCTTCATTCCTATTAATGTCATGATATTTTAATCTTACTGTCTTCATTCCTATTAATGTCATGACATCTTAATCTTACTGTCTTCATTCCTATTAATGTCATGACATCTTAATCTTACTGTCTTCATTCCTATTAATGTCATGACATTTTAATCTTACTGTCTTCATTCCTATTAATGTCATGGCATCTTAATCTTACTGTCTTCATTCCTATTAATGTCATGACATTTTAATCTTACTGTCTTCATTCCTATTAATGTCATGGCATCTTAATCTTACTGTCTTCATTCCTATTAATGTCATGACATCTTAATCTTACTGTCTTCATTCCTATTAATGTCATGACATCTTAATCTTACTGTCTTCATTCCTATTAATGTCATGACATTTTAATCTTGATGTCTTCATTCCTATTAATGTCATGACATTTTAATCTTGCTGTCTTCATTCCTATTAATGTCATGGCATCTTAATCTTACTGTCTTCATTCCTATTAATGTCATGGCATCTTAATTCCCATTATTATAATGGCTTTGTACCCATTTTACTATAAAGTTTGCAGTGGTTGTATGTTTTTTTAAATTTTTTTATTTTTAGAAGAAAAAAAAGCAGTGTCATAAACAAGCATAATTTACCAAGTAAAGAGATGACAGGGACAAGTATCTGTTGCAAATCATGTGTCTCACTCAAGGACAAGTATCTGTTGCAAATCATGTGTCTCATTCAAGGACAAGTATCTGTTGCAAATCATGTGTCTCACTCAAGGACAAGTATCTGTTGCAAATCATGTGTTTCACTCAAGGACAAGTATCTGTTGCAAATCATGTGTCTCATTCAAGGACAAGTTCATACAAATAGGTTTGAGACCTGAAGTTTATCCATGTGAAGAAATATATATCAATTAGGATGAATTCACAGCAAGTGATCTTTCCTTTAGCAAGAATTTGTCTGGAATTGATGGCTAAAAAAACAATTGAAAGAATAATGATTTTTCTGTCAGAATAACTAAACCTTTTTGCAAGTACATGTATTTAAGGGGAGTAGATATGTTTCAATATAGAGGAATATCAGCTTGTGGCATTAATTTGTAAACAGAAAGAAAAGATTTCAAATAGCTCTCACAGATCTACTTTATACTATTACGACTCTATGGTCTTTAACTAACAGAAAAGAGCCAAAACCAAGTGTCAGCAACTAATTTATTTCCCCAGAATACAATGTGAAAATTTAAAAAGAACTTACAGTATTGTGAAGTCCTAAATATTCTATTATGAGTCTAAAAGTAAAGAGTATTCCTTAAATGAATTACAGTGGCATTAGGAATAAATTCCAACTTTGAAAATGCCTTTGAACCAGTAGTCTCAAATGTATCAAAGATATAATAAAAAAATGTCCATGAATGAATTCATAATAAACTCAAAATAGTGGTTTAGTCTGAAAATATTCATCAACTTGTAATTCCAGTGAATAATTTAAATATACACATTTCTCAAATAAAAATTGAACAAAACAAAAGGACTTACCCCACATTGTATGTTAAGATAAAACTGATTAATTCTTAAGTAAGTGTGTACTATTTCGTTCATAAATTCCATGGTTGATATTATGGAACAGTGTAGCAAACATCACATGATCCAAGAAGACACTTGTACTGGAGAAAAATCTGACTGTCTTAGTTTTGGATTGGTTAGAAATGAAAAGGAATTTTTGATGAGTCAATGAAAGCCTGGAATCACATGCTAGAAATAGTATATTGGATAATTGCATTGCTAGCTTAATATATGTTTCTATATAAATGATGTAGAATGTAGAATTACTCATTCTTAAAGTTGATTTTGGAACTGAAAGAGTAGCAAGGAGATTTATTCATTTACAGCCACTCACTGGAATTACAGTATATTTACTTGGAATGTTTATTTTAACAGACAATACCATATACTAAATTACTGTGAATTTATTCAAAGACTTGGATATATTTATATTTTTGGATTTACCTTGCAACATTCAAGGACACTTTGGATTTATCTTGAATTCACTTAAAGATATTTTGATTTAAAAAGGTGACTTCTTCTGTATTGTTGACACATAAGTACAGTTGTGTTATCATTTGGAATACCTTTGGAACATTTTTGGATTGCATTAGATCTATTGGAATTGATAGGAAATAAGCATCCATATCAAAATGTAAGTTTATTTTTAATTTTTTCATTTTGTACTTTTTAAAGAAGTAAAATTAATATTCTGAATCTTACATAATTTGTTGGTTGTCAGTCTTTCATGTATGAAGTTTCAGTCCCTAGGTTGTAACCTATTCAATGTCTTTAAATATGTTTACCTCCAAATCATAATGATCTTAATATATAATCTAAAATCATAGACAAATATTAGCTAAGTAATATGATGTTTACAAAATAACAAGACTGGTAGTCTGGTAGACCCTAAAATCAATTACTGACCAAGGTCAACCACACAATTGACTGGTAGATATAACCATGTAGAAAAGCCAATACAGATTACTTATACATAATAATACAAACAATTTAGGAAATTTCCTTATTTTTTAAAATTTATTAAACAAATTGAAATATTGTCAATATTTTAAAGACTTAGCTATCACTAAGAAAAGCATCATTGAAAGATGACAAAAATAGTTGCATATATTTTTGTGAATTTTAAAAAAGTGTAGAAGATGCTGATTTGAAATACTATATACAGGTATGTCATTCATGTGCTCAGACAAAAATGTTTGAATTTTCTACAGGACTGTTAATCAAATATTTTCACCAAGCACCTTTTTATACATTACTTCTCTACACTAGCTTCTCTGTATTCAGTGGATGCAACTACGGACACACACTTTCTTGTTACCTTTAATGCAGCACGCTTTTGCAAGTGTTTCTTAACAAAACTTCCACTGTTACATAACCCTTAATAGACTATGAATCTATGATACAGGTCACTTAATCATTCCTAATGGGTTTGTAAAAAAAAAAAAAACAACACTACACTACTTGAACTAATCCACTGTTACAGCATCAGTCCTTAAGAAAATCATTAATATTTTTCACAGACATTTCTTGGATATTTCCTGACCATCAAAGAATTTAACATATATTCAGTACAAAGAAGTAACAGAATGTGAACAGAAAATAAAATGTTTATTGAACTGCTTGGCTTCAGTGTATAAGGAAAAATGAAACAAATGCATCACCACACATTGTTTCAGAAAGGTCACTTGCACAAAAAATTCCATTTTTTTCATTCAAAGAAAGCTAAAGGAAGAACTGACTGAATTTAATAAGTTGGGTCCAAGCTGGTGTCTTAAGACATCAACTTATAATAATTTGGGTTTCATAAAAAAAATACATGGAAATGCATATGCAACTCACTTATTAAAGTGAAGCACTTTAAATGGGCAATTTTAAGCATCGAAATGATACACATTAATAGATTTGTGTATTTCTTTTGAATTTTGACATATGCTGCCCCGCACCCCAAAATCATTTCTTTTTTTAAAAGGTGGATGCAGACAAACTTTCTTTGTTACAGCTTTATCTGCTTTCTGTTTTCACAAGTTGGTAAAATGAGAATTTATTTCGAAATATATGAATACAAAATAAAATTGAATTATGTGAGTGTAACTATTTGTTTTCTTCATGCATGAGGTACTACTATACTGTAAACGGATCGAGTTTGTCACCTCTTCCAAAATTAAGTTCATTTCTACTTAAAGTGAATCATTGGTTTCTTTTTATTCTGTAAACAACGTACACTTACAACAATTTCCTGAGGAAGCATAATTATGATTTTGACCTTAGTTATATTCACCACATTTTATATTCTAATTATGATGATTTTATTTTGTAAACATTAGGAACCTTCTAGAATGTTATTTTCCATTAGATAATCATTTTTTATATATTAAAAAAATGCTAATTGTGACCTACAGTCAAGTAGAGACAAGTAGAAGACTATATAATCTTGTTTTTCACAAAACTATTCATTTGTGATTTAAGATCTGTTATTGTTGTGTCCAGTAGTTCATTTTGCTGGAATTTTATTTATTCATATTACCATATTTCATGTAATTTTCATACATAATAATTCAGTGCAAGAAAAATTATATGTAAAATAAATAATTATGATTAGATGGTAATGACAGTGTACAATATATAAAAGGATTGTACCTGAACAAGTTCTACAGAACACATGTTACAATTATCTAATGGTAAAAACATTCAAAATAAACGAATATTTTTTTGTATCAATCTGCTCTCAACTCAAGAATCTAGTTACAATAAAATAAAAGTACTCAAAAATTTTGTTGTTTTTAGTGAAGGAGAGAGAGAGAGAGAGAGAGAGAGAGAGAGAGAGAGAGAGAGAGAGAGAGAGAGAGAGAGAGAGAGAGGAGAGAGAGAGAGAGAGAGAAAGAGAGAGAGAGAGATGAAACAAAATTTTGTCAGTATTCAAGTCCATAAAAAAACTATTTTTTGTTACCAGACAATTGTAAGAATCCTCATGAATTAAGATCCTGCTATATTCTATTATCAATAAACACCACCAAATCAGTAATTCTTTCTTGTATTAATTACAATGTACACTGTCACATGGTTATGCAGTATTATTTACATGGTAATTAAATGCTTAACGCTTTGCTTATCCAGCTGAAACCAGATTGAGGGCAAGAATGGAAAAAAAAAGTAAAATCAGTGAGTCTGCTGTAGAAAAATGAAAATCTGTCAATGTGCTATTGAAACCATTGTCCATACAGCAGATGTTATAAGGACAAGCGATCATATGCATTACTTGTTATTCAAACTCGCCAATAAAGATAATAGTGGGGTACATGTATATTATAGAATAGATTTGTAATAAAATGTTAATTATATCCAAGTCAAAACAGAACAAGCACTTAAAGATAGTATAAATATATATATATATATATGAATCTATTAACGAAGTCTGTGACTTTCATATTTACACTAGAAAATGATTAAGGTTTATATTTTTTGCTTGTATGACTGTAATGAAACAATAAGACTAGTTGACCAATGTTCTGTGGTCTTCACTTTAGCATGTACTGAGATGTCATTTTGTTGTATTTGAAAATATCAAAGGGTTTCTGAATGCGTTTTAAAATGCACATGGTGTTTTGTTAGTGACAGACTATTAAAATTAAAGAGAACTAATTATAGGTATGGTCTGTGAAGTCCTTTTTTCATTTGTTAATAAACACCAGTAGATATTTTAATAACAATATGAGAGCTTATGCCCATGGGCACCTGCAAGATTTGTTGCAAGGGGGTAGGGGCAGGCAGTCATGGCCAGGTAACAGTAAGCAGTCTGAAACTAAAGCTAATATTTAATAAGTATTTTGAACAGAATCTTGGGACATATTTTCAGCTTTCTTTTCATATTTAAACTTATATATATATATATATATTTGCAGTTGGATTTGGAGGGGATATGACCCTCCCCCTTGGCCTATACTGTATGCACTGATGTTTATGCATCAACCGCTGTATTTTCTCACCAACTATTAATTTTGTAAAACCAAAATGTAAATCTTCTTAGTGGAAATTATATCCTATAATTTAAAGGATTTTTTTGAAAGCTACTAAGTGATATTTACAAAAAAATTATGATACATTTAAATAATTAACTGGATAACTGGATTGTGTGCAAATAATGAAAAGGTATGAAAAAATACACGAAATACAATATTTACCCACCGGAAATACAATGTGCTCATGAAAATTCTTGGAAATAGAGTCATGAATTTATAGTGATATTTCAAAAAAGAATATATTCTTGAGTTGTATTTTTGTGATCAAAGACTGTTGGCATCATAACATTGGCCTCGAAGGCACATCAACACACCCAGCATTTAATTTATATTAGATTTCCGCCATAGTTTAATCAATGTGACATGTGTCTGTAATTCAAGGATTATGTGGGATTTAATTCACAATACCCTAAGCTCCTTTTTCATAATTTCACTTTGTATTTTAGGGAAATAAAGCAATTGTAGAATTTTACAAAGCATGATGCTTTTCTAGTACTTATTTTATGACCATAGAGCTGTAGTAGTTGGACAACTGTAAATCACAAACAAATGATTCTAAAGTGCATCGCTATTGCAAAGTGAAGCTTGGCAGCTAATATTTAGGCAGTGTGTATCTG
The DNA here is from genome assembly GCA_029339505.1 of Unio delphinus. Classification (NCBI taxonomy): domain Eukaryota; kingdom Metazoa; phylum Mollusca; class Bivalvia; order Unionida; family Unionidae; genus Unio; species Unio delphinus. The sequence continues at coordinate 13,533,961 of JAQISU010000174.1, forward strand.
TATTTTGCCTATGGATTTCATTATTCTTACATTCACCTTAGCTGTACATTGAATATTTCATTATTCTTACATTTACCTTAGCTGTACAAAAGTAAAATCCAGAATATACTTACTTACTTCCAACTCAAGTTAAAGTGCAAGCAACAAAGATCCTGATCTGCATAATACACCTGTAGATCAGGGTCTAAGGTATTTGTTTTACTGATTACTCCTATAAATCTGCACAGTCCCAGATCTTCTGGTGCACATGTCGGCAAATTTGGGTCTGTGCAGTTTGCAGTTGGACTTGTCTTATAAGTGGGTATACAGGGTCCATTGTTTAGAAACATTTATAGATATATCTAAGTAAAATGTTAAACTTACTGAGTGCATTGTATTTCAAAGCATAAGGGTAGAGTTCCAAGTGTATCAAGAGTCGAACACCAGAACTTTTCAAGAGAATCAATTTATTAAAACAAACTGAAACAAAATTTAAAAAGTTATTTTTACCATGTATGGCCACCTGCACAGAATAATTGGTGGCAAACTAAAGATGCATGCTATGCTGAAAATGTTTTGGGTTGAAATCACAAAATAGTTGGCATTTAAATCGATCCGCTCAAATCATAATATTGCCTAGATATTTTGGCATAGTTATAAGCAAACTTTAACATCAAAGAACTCTTGGCAAGTGAAAATGAATGAAACATCACAAATTAAAATACTTTCTCTATTTATCATGCAACCCAACCATGAAAAAAATGAAGACAGAAAGAAGATCAAGACAAAATGGCCAATTCACTCAGAATTTCATCAATCAAAGCCAAAATTCAAGAAACTTTAACTTTATTCTAAAATTATTCTGGAAACTTTCTCGACTCTTATTCCTACATCAAGTCCTCATTTCACTTTGTTTTAGGAACATAATGATATACTAATCGAGAAATTGGACCAAGAATGTGTCTGAAGCAGAGGTCAGAAAAACTATGTAGTGAAAACAAGTTCTGACAGACACAAAAGAATTTATAGCATCTTCAAATAAGCATCAAGAAGATATTGTATTTTGGCCTGTCTGGCCAAGTTTAAAATAATGTGTTCTGGCTGTCTGGCTAAAAAGGTCAAAAGGGCAAATATTTCAAGATTTTTTTAATTTAATTCCTTAAACATCAAATTACATGTAAGTTACACTAGGAAAGGTACCTTAACAGTCCTTTTTATCCTCATAAAATACTACCTGTAACTTGAAACCAGCATTAAGCACTAATTCTAGCACTTACATCAATTTTCACATCTGCCATCCTGGATTACATCCAAAAATGATTGGTTACTTTTGGTTGCTTTGTTTTTTTCACTTTGAGCACATAATTGTTAACAGCATATCCAGAAAATGGGAGCAAACTTCCTTAGAGAAGATACATGGAAGCAGTTGACCAGGGTGGGCTTGGGTAGGTACTGATGTATGAATGTATTATACTTTTTGAGTACATCAGCACAATACTGGCTATATGGTGCCTAATAAAAGTAAAGATCTAAAAATGTAAAAACAAAGAAATACACAAAAAATGTTTGAAGGATAAACTCTTCATAAATATATATTAGGTAGTGCAAGATAATAGAATAAATGTGAAAACGTTCAAATTCTCGAAATTTGGGCATAAAAAAACCCACAAAGGTAAATAATATATAAATCAACAAATTAAACCATTTATAATCACTTATAACATGTGGCACACTACAAACAATAAAGATCCTGATCTGCCATAGCATAATGTACCAGTAGATCAGGGTCTGTAGTGTTTGTTCAACTTAAACTCAGATCTTCTGGCACATTATGTGATGACAGATATGGGTCTGTGCAATTTACAAATATATATGGTAGATCAAAATCTGTTACATAAGTCATAATCCCTGAAGGGGCCCCGAGTGGCCGAGTGGCCTAAAGTGCTTTCCGTTATGGATCACTGCTGTCTCACCTCTGTCTGTGTATGTTCGAGTCTAAGATTCGGCTAATGTAGTTATGTGAGAAAGCTTGCCAGTAGCTTCTCGTGGGTCAGTTGTTCTTTCCGGGGTTTTCCCGGGTTCTTCCTCCACCAATAATACTGGCCGCCATGCATAGCCTATCGTGTGCTTAAAAATGGCGTTCAACCCTTAAAAAACAAAACAAAACAAACATAATCCCTGAAGCTTTCAAAGATGACATCTGTCTCACAATGTGGAAGCTGACACAATTGACACAAATGTATTCCACTAACATGGTATGATTTTTGGCTGAGGTTCACCCTTTGTGAGGTATGAATGAGTTAGGCATGTTGTTCTATATGAGACTGGCACTGTAATCTGTATCATAGGGACTGGCATTGTGCTCTGTTTTTTATGAGACTGGCACTGCAATCTGTATTATACAAGACTAGCACTGTAATCTGTATTATACAAGACTGGCCCTGTAATCTGTATTATACAAGACAGGCACTGTAATCTGTATTATACAAGACTAGCACTGTAATCTGTATTATACAAGACTAGCACTGTGAATTGTTCTATACCAGACTAGTTCTGTGATCTGTTCTAATATATGAGACTGGCACTGTAATCTCATCTATACAAGACTGGCACTGTAATCTGAATTATACAAGACTAGCACTGTAATCTGTATTATACAAGACTAGCACTGTAATCTGTATTATACAAGACTGGCCCTGTAATCTGTATTTTACAAGACTAGCAGTGTAATCTGTGTTATACAAGACTGGCACTGTAATCTGTATTATACAAGACTGGCCCTGTAATCTGTATTATACAAGACTAGCACTGTAATCTGTATTATACAAGACTGGCCCTGTAATCTGTATTTTACAAGACTAGCAGTGTAATCTGTGTTATACAAGACTGGCACTGTAATCTGTATTATACAAGACTGGCCCTGTAATCTGTATTATACAAGACTAGCACTGTAATCTGTATTTTACAAGACTAGCACTGTAATCTGTATCATAGGGACTGGCATTGTGCTCTGTTTTTTATGAGACTGGCACTGCAATCTGTATTATACAAGACTGGCACTGTAATCTGTATTATACAAGACTGGCCCTGTAATCTGTATTATACAAGACTAGCACTGTAATCTGTATTATACAAGACTAGCACTGTAATCTGTATTATACAAGACTGGCCCTGTAATCTGTATTTTACAAGACTAGCAGTGTAATCTGTATTATACAAGACTGGCACTGTAATCTGTATTATACAAGACTGACCCTGTAATCTGTATTATACAAGACTAGCACTGTAATCTGTATTTTACAAGACTAGCACTGTAATCTGTATTATACAAGACTGGCCCTGTAATCTGTATTGAACAAGACTGGCACTGTAATCTGTATTATACAAGACTAGCACTGTAATCTGTATTATACAAGACTGGCCCTGTAATCTGTATTATACAAGACTAGCACTGTGAATTGTTCTATACCAGACTAGCTCTGTGATCTGTTCTAATATATGAGACTGGCACTGTAATCTCATCTATACAAGACTGGCACTGTAATCTGTATTATACAAGACCGGCATTTTAATATGTTCTATATGGCATAAGGGTACCAATTGCGCAAGTCCAGGTGGGTGGAGCTTAAAGTGTAGGGAAATAAATAACAAAGAAACAATAACAAATAACAGAAATAAACAACAACACTAGCTATGATTGGTGGATTATGTAAGAGTTGTACTTTCTGTTAGGCTTAAAAAAAAGTTTAGCCTCTTGGCAATATGCGAATTTATGCTAATTCCTATATATAGATCATATTTGTATTTTTTATGATTTTTTTGAAAATGTGATACACATGCCTGAAAATAAGTATGTTGTGACTAGATAACTCATACCCCTGTCTAGTTCCAGCAGAGTTATCTCTCTTAAATGCAATGGAGTACCTGGTTTTGTCATCGTCAAATTGACAATCTAACATTGTTCTCTATAACAGTGTGTGAGATGCATGCTAAATTAGGATGGAAAATATAGTTATCTCCCCAAATATTAGCATTGAGGTCTATGGAAAAACAATTGGTACCGTGATACCATATGAGACTGGCTCTGTGATCTGTTCTATATGAGACTGGCACTGCAATCTGTTCTATACATTAGGCAAGCTACCATGGCTCCCCTCAAGTAAAAGTAAAGTTCAAACATCAGATACTTCAACACACTTTATGCCACTTGCATAATTTGTTCAGTACTGGCATAATAATGGATCCTTTTTAATACAAAATTAAGAATGGCAAAAAAAACCAACAACAACACTTCCAGTCATCACAATTCATCTGTATTATCTCAGAACCTGACAATGTCTGACCTGCTTTACTCTATGCATCCAGCAGATTTTACTCCTTCAACATAATACATAAAACCAAATCTGCTTAGATTATTTGTACACCTGGATGAACATCTATAAGTATTTACTTCCAATTCCTTCATTACTCATAAATACGAGTGAAGAAGTAGATATGTTTGAGTTGTGCTATAGAAAATATAATTAACAGAATGTAAATATTATTAAATTTATTGGATAAAATACACATGATTCAATATAATTAGTTTCCTGCATCAATTTTTTTTATTGCATGTGTGACAGGAATTATCAGGAGTGAAGCCATCAAGTTGTCTCAGAATGAGATCACAAAAATAAATAAAAGTGAAACACCACAATATTATAACCAGTTACATCTGTAATGCTAAAACTTAACTACCATGCATATAGTTGTGTATCATATATACTCACTTATGAGTCCAACTGTAAATGTTACTGCACAGACCCAGATCTGCCAGTGCATTATGTGGTGTTATGCAATGGCAGTTTGCAGTTGCTCTTCTTCTTATAAGTGAGTATATATGGTATGACCAACTATTCTGGTGCAGTAGCGAAAACATGATGTTCAAAATGGTTACCATGATGACCATACTGGATGACTGAAAGTGCCATTGTCATTTAGGACCAAGAAGACCATGTGATTAAGAGAATCTACTTTGGAGTTTGCACCGAGAGAAGGAAGTCCCAGTCAAGAGGTTATACTATTGGTCTCCCTATGAGGGTCTACTGAGTGGGAGACAAGAAATGTAATCCCGTGACTGCGATTTCCTTGTGTTGATACAAAAACTAATTATTTGTCTCACCCAATCTTTGTTCCATTCAGATTAAAATGACCCTTCACCTTTGCAATATAGTTAGTAGATTCAAAAACACAGTGTTCATCAGGTACTATTATACTTAAAATCAGGGCTCTCAAACTCAAACTACCCTGATGGCTGCATGAGGGCATTTTTGAAGGCCCAAGGGCCACAGCCTTTGTTATCTCTCATGACATCATTTGACACTAATCATTTTGTGGGCCACAGGATATGGCTTGGCAGACTGCATGCAGCCTGCATGTTTAAGACCCCTGCTCTAAATGATGGTAATCAGATTTTGTACAATTTTATGAAAATTTGAATAATTATCTATGTAGAATCTACCTATATATGTTGCTCTTTGAAAAGAATTAAAAAATCGAGGGGAAAAAAAGTTTAGCTGTTAAGTGTTGCTAGTGTTCATCATCTCGAACCAAGCGCTGTTACTTTTGTAAATATGCATTAATACAAATATGTTATTGAGGGTAATGTGATGTCCAGGTGAGTTTAAATATGCCAGTTGTACGCATCAGAAACAAGAAACAAAAAAACATTTGATATTATTACTGTGTTATGACATTTAATTGATGGATGTCATATAAAAAAAACATTAATGCCTTTTATAACTTTTAACTTTCATTAGTTCGAATTTAGAAAAGCTCTATGTCAGGTAATGGTACGATAAAAGTATATACCGGTAGGTCTAATAAAGTGACTTGAATTTTCTAATATGATATTGTTGGAAATTTATATTTTCTGTCCGGGAAATATGACAAGTGTTGCTATTACTGGTACATTGACATGCTACATAGAAATCTTGTGGAATAGTGTGTGGACCACCACCCTGATTGGTAAGTTCAGGCAGGTATTTTCATTTGTTTACAATGTTTGATTCAAATGGAGCTGGTTGGGGGTGTTTGATAAAGTTTGAAGAAAGCAGATCTCACATAACACATTTCTAGTTGTTGTCAACTTTGCAGATGCTTTTTCTCGAGTTTGGATCTTTGTAGCCAATGATGTGTATTGTCTGTGTGTCTGGAACAGTGTTTTCTGTTATAGTTCATTCCACACAGCAGACTAATGGTATCATGGTACCAATTGTTTTTCCATAGACCTCAATGCTAATGTTAAAATAAATATACTTTCTATCCTACCTCAGCAGGCATGTCACAACTGTCATTGAGAACATTGTTAGACTGTCAATTTGACAATGACAGAACCAGGTACTCCACTGCATTTAAGAGAGATAACTCTGCTGGAACAAGACAGAGGTAAGAGTTATCTAGTCATAACAGACACATTTTCAGCCATATGTAATATATTTTTAAAAAGAAAAAAATACAAAATATGATCTAGATATGAATTTGTTCAACCTCACATACTGCCAAGAGGCTTAATGCTTTTATAAGCCTAACAGAAAGTACAACTCTTACATAATACACCAATCCAAGCTAGTATTGTTGTTATTTCTGAATGCAATATTCCCTACATTTTAAGCTCTGCCCACCTGGGGTTGTATAATTGGCACCATCATACCTTATCTCTAGCTCAATAATTGTTCAGATCAGTGTCATTAAATCTACCTAATTCATTTCACAAAGTATTAAAAACAAATTATATACTTCTAGCTACATTTAATGATGCTGACCTGAATGTTTACTAAGTCACAGATAGGGTAAAACTCGCCATGCTGCTGTAGTTTCTAGCATAATAAAAAAAAAAAATAGCTCAACTCAGTATGGTGTATCTGTCACTCTCAAAATGTTTTGTCTGGTGTGTTATCATTGCTTTATGAGTGAATTTCATTTTGTAATATGTTGGTTGTTGCTGTTATTGTTGTTTGATTTTATAACATCTCTATCTGACACATAAAAAAACAGGGGTTTCTTCTTTTTAAAAGTAGTTCCTAGCACATGGATTTCATGACTGAGACAATTAGACTTAGACAACAAGACATAGACAATTAGAGTTAGACAACAATACATAGACAATTAGAGTTAGACAACAAGACATAGACAGTTAGACATAGACAACAAGACAGACAATTAGACATAGACAATTAGACATAGACAACAAGACATAGACAATTAGACAGATACCTAAAGTAAGAGTACTATAGGTGAGAAAAAAGAGATTCTGAAGTTTCATTGCAATCATCCCCACAGTTTAGGAACAGTAATAACAACTACAGTAGTCCCCCTCTTGAACGGCCCCCCTGAACAGCGGCCACCCGCTTCTTACGGCCAGAATTCCTTGGCATCGACGAGTTTGTATTCAAAAGTACCCCTCAAGAGCATCCACCCCTCTAACACGACCAGCTGCCAGCATTTTAGTACAAAAAATGTAAAATGTCCCCCTCATGAACTGCCACTTTTGTTTCTACAAATGTATCCAGAACCAATAATTAATTCAAATCTTTAGGTAAGGTAAGCAGTTTTAATTATCTCTATCGTAGATACATCTCTCCGAGTGTCAAGTCGCCATTAAAAGTGTCGACTAAAGGATTTATAGCATATCATTATCTATAAAAGTTGATGTTTACAGGAAATGGGCTCAATAATGTTATGATAGAGTTTGGGGTTTAACACCTGTGTCGAGTTATTCTCTTTGATGATTATAACCAGACGTAATTGTTATAATCATAACAGGGTCAGCATATGCTAAAAATAGATTGTGTACATTGGCACACACAGCGAACCTTAAAAAATCAACAGGGAACCAGACAAAGACCGTAAAAATCATGTGACAACACATTATGGCTTCCTTTACAAAGACTGTATTTCGTACACTCGACACAAGTTTTGTCTGCATAATTAAATCGCATACAGTCAGCAGTTACCGAATAAATCATTACCAAACAATGAAATGTCATCATGTTAATGGATACATTATTTTAGAAGAAAGTCGGTTATTCTACACGACGACATCGGGGAACGGGGAAGGGGGGGAGGTGACTTGCCAAACAATTTTATGTAAAGACTCGAAGAAACAAGTTTATGTTGAAATAATTTGAATAAACAAAGTCGTAACCGATAAGAATGTTATTCAGAAGCAGTGGGAAAATTGAGCAAATGGAAAGATAATTATGTATGTACCAAGATGTAAATGACGTTTTTGAATCCATTTGCAATGTGCATGACAACAATACCCACTTGCATATCACACTTACGACAAGAAAGAAAAAAATCGTAACGTATATTCAGTTGAAATAAATTTGTTATTCTAACAAAAAGAACCTTTTAATGATTAATGTTTCATTTAAACGAAGATATTTAATGTTCTGAAGTATGTAGCTTTCTTACTACGCACATTGCATATACATGTACTTCTGATAATAAATTTAGCTCCCCTCTGGAATGGCCACCTGTCTTATAAGGCCACTTTGCCGGTGCAGCAGGGGTGGCCATATAAGAGGGGGACTACTGTAGTCCAATTATATGCCAGATGAAATGCTATCACACAAGTATATGACCAGTACACTAGTCCAAACATTTGACAGATGAAATGCTATCACACACATCTGTGACCAGTACACTAGTCCAAACATTTGACAGATGAAATGCTATCACACACATCTGTGACCAGTACACTAGTCCAAACAGATGCCATATAAAGATCATCTCACACAAGTCTATGATGAGTGGAACTAAATGGATTTATTCAAATTCCTGATGTTCCAGTGAAAATGTTAACCATTCCCTAAATGAGTACTTCACACTAATTACATACCAGATGACAATGAATCATCCGGGTACTCTGCTGAAAATGTTTTTGTTAGGGAATCAAAATGCGGATACAGAAGTGTGTACATATGTACAGAAAGATGGCCTATACAGAAGTGTGTACATATGTACAGAAAGATGGCCTAATAGACATCATAACATTAGGTGCTACACCATCTGGCCAGAGGTACAAAGTCCAGTGCCTACTAAGTTGGAACACCATCGCAGGATTCATCTGGCATCAAACAGGTTACTCCATTAGTCTCCATTGATCATCTAATTCTACCCATACCAATGATTTAAAAATATCGTACTAACAGTTGCCTTGCTATGTATTTAGCATTAAGACGTTAGTGTTATGACTGGTTGGCCTTGTGTCTGGATAATGTGACTGGGTGGGATATGATGCCCCAGTGGTAGACATCACTATAAACTGCCACACTGTAGACATCATAGCAATATGGCTGAAAACTTGTTAAATCTATGCTAAAAACAAAATTCAAAGTTTATCCTGTTATATTTAATAACTCATATGTGGAATATATGTAAATAACAATAACTTTGACTTTAAATATATTTCAACTTTATCTCTTTTATCATTATAACTGCTGTGTTACTCATATCTTAAGACTCAATTTAATCATGAATTATATAATGTACATGTAACATTCGTCAATCTTGTATGGCCTGTGTAATGATAAACATATAAGGGAGCTGAAAAAAAGTATTAATTTAATGTTTTCTGTGTAATGATAAGCATTAGCGCACATACCTATTAATTTATGTTTTCTGTGTAATGATAAGCATTAGCGCACATACCTATTAATTTAATGTTTTCTGTGTAATGATAAGCATTAGCGCACATACATGTTAATTTAACGTTTTCTGTGTAATGATAAGCATTAGCGCACATACCTATTAATTTAATGTTTTCTGTGTAATGATAAGCATTAGCGCACATACCTATTAATTTAATGTATTCTGTGTAATGATAAACATATATGTGAGATGAAAAAAAGGCACATACCTATTAATTTAATGTGTTTTCTCTTTTCATCCAGAAGGATATTTTCCATCTTCAAGTCTCTGGAAAAGATAAAATATAAAATTAGACTTTTTAAGAAATACAGCACTTCATCAATATCTATGTTCCTGTCATAACGCCCTTCATTAAAACACAATTCCTGTTATAAGTTGAATTGTATCCTGGACCATCCCATTTCATTTTTGAAGTGGCAGTCATATTATATGTATTGAGAAGTTCATTATAAGGTGATCTAGCTAAAAGGTGACATACTTTTTAATTTTCCTTGACAATATAATCAGGGAGTACAGCAACAGCATTGTACAGTTTAAGAAGTCTCGTCTGTAGCAATATATGCTTGAAAACAACCAACCAACTAAAAGAGATTCTAATCAAACTGCATACGGTACTCCATGACTAGAATACCCTTAATTCTAAAACATAGATCTTGTTCTGAAATACATCATTCTGTCACTATAATACCTCATCATAAGTGGTTGAAAAATATGATGTATTATGTACTTCATTATAAGGTGGTCTTTATAATGAGTGATATACTGCATTATATGGCAGTCTCACTGTAAGGTGGTGTACTCAATGGTTCCCATGTACAGTGTGTACAAATAAGTGTGTACAGCACCTTAAGCCCAGCTGTATGATTGATTATATATCAGATATGCACAGAAATTGGGAGACATGATTCATACATGCACAAGGTGATCACAGATTTGCACAAAAAATCATATTAAAAATATACAGTTATCAATAATAAACCACATTTTCATTGAAATAATATACAAATTCCTAGAAAAAGAAACACTGTAAAGATTACCTTGTTATAATGGTATTTTTTATTTTTTAGTTGGGCACCAATTTTCATGGAATGTGTGGTTTTCACAACCCATGAATTCAAAGACCAAATAATCGGCAATTTTTCACTGAAAACAATAGAAAACCAGTCCATGAAATTGAGCCCTCTTAAAAGTGTCATATTTGTATGCAAACCCCAAAAATATTTATACACTTTATTTCCAATAAAAGAAAATATGTTTTGGGCAAAAAAGGAACTAATTGATGCAGAAGTTTGAATATCATTATATATTTCAAAATGAACTTTAGAACTGTGACAAACTTGTACTTTTTTGGAACATCTGTCTGCATATCTAAAAGTATTACACTATTACGAATGAGAATGGTCCTGAGAGGACTCAGATCTCACCCACCCCCATTTGCTGCTTAATAAAGACTGCTACTGTAAATACACTATGATGCAGCACTCAAGAGTCTATATACTACTGTACTACACTTTCTTTTGAAATGTAATTAAAAACAAGAGGCCCAGCTGGGACTGATATTGCTCATTGCTTTGCACAACAGTTAACCATTCCACTAAGCAGGATTATGAAGTACTGCAAGAGCAAAGTCTAGGTAAGTTATATCTGTATATATACTTTTGTTTTGCCTGAGACATATTTAATTATTTGTGTTGTGCACGCTTATAGTGCTGTCTGGAATGAAAAGGTGTTTTTTTTCCCAGACAAGCAACGGAACAAACATATGTCTCGTGCCGCCGTAAACTACTTGCGGCTGCAAACATCATTATCACAATATGCACAGGTATTTTACCATGAATATCACTCACTGTCTTTTGAATTAGCAAGATTAAGGTATAATCGAGGCAGTAATCATTTGGATCTAGTGAAAAGAGCACATATTTTCACGTGCTATTTCTAAAAGCCATAGGGGGGAGTGGTAAATTTATTTTATTTGATATGCGAAGTTAATTGAGTTTGTATTGTAATATCGTGTAATGATTCATTTATTACAATGCACATTTGAACATTGTGAATTGTGAATTTCAAGTTGTTTTTATAGAGTTTAATGTATAAGTATCTTCCAGAAATCAATTATATTACCAGTTTTGTTTTATTGTAGCTTACAAGCTTACAAGATTACAAGGTGGTTACGACGTAACGTGGTTACGAGGTGATGTAACGAGCTATCTAGATGTCTATATGTATGTACATATGTCTGAACATGTGGTGAAGCCACGACTGTAGACATAGCTAATACCAGGGTGCTGTATGCTGTCTGTACGTGTATACGCATGCCTGACTGTACATGTAGTGGATCCGTGAAGGGTGTGAACAGTCGATTCAAGAGTGTGTCAACCCGAGGAACGTGGTGAAACTGCGGTTTATCGATGGATGAATCATGCGAATGTACAAGGGTCAAGAAGCATATGTTTATTCCAACAGTTGTTTAAATTGGTATATTTGTATTTACATAAGATTATTTTGAATCTTAGATGAATTCCATGAGATTTGGGAATCTTACTGATAGTGCAGAACATTTTTAACATATTTGAAAACTTGAGATTGTTTGAATCCCAAGCCTTGTCTATATGTGAAACTATATGATTATTTTAGTGTGTACTATTATTTGAAATTGAGGTTTCCTTAAGCTGTATATCAGAGAGATATATATTAAAGGTTTATTATCAATGTGTGATAGTATAGAGTGATTGAATCAGGTGTATATTGTGCGTGTGTGAGAACAATTGTATTTTTACATCATACATTTTTCTTTACTTTATTACGTTAATACATTTTCATCTTTCACGTATTGTGTTTGAATTATTCGTTTGATCCAATACCCACTCGGTTATAATTCTGTTACAATATCCCAAATTTTATTTCATGCTTATTTTACTTACTTTACTACTTCCTGAAAAGGTCTGTTCTAATGATAATGGCTTAGTTAATTTGCATGGTCATCAAACCTACCTGATGATATAAACCAATATACATTAATAGGTATTGATTTCGCACATAATAAAAATAAATATTGTGTATCATGATGATATAAATCAAAATCAGATCATAAGAATATTCCAGAATGGTAATAAACTCAGCCAATTAGAATCAGATGATAAGAATCATTTCAGAATGGTAATAAACTCATGATGATATAAATCAAAATCAGATCATAAGAATATTCCAGAATGGTAATAAACTCAGCCAATCAGAATCAGATGATAAGAATCATTCCAGAATGGTAATAAACTCATGATGATATAAATCAAAATCAGATGATAAGAATATTCCAGAATGGTAATAAACTCAGCCAATCAGAATCAGATGATAAGAATCATTCCAGAATGGTAATAAACTCATGATGATATAAACCAAAATCAGATCATAAGAATCATTCCAGAATGGTGATAAACTCAGCCAATCAGATCATAAGAATATTCCAGAATGGTGATAAACTCAGCCAATCAGATCATAAGAATATTCCAGAATGGTAATAAACTCAGATTCAGATCACCTCATTAACATGTACATAGATCTCTAAACAACTTGCTTGATTGAAATATCTTTCATGGTTTGAAAGCAAAGCCTCTGGAAGCAAAACCATGTATGTGACAGGCACTAAACAAAGTGACAGAATTTTCCTTGGATATAAAAACTGAAGAATAGTTTTAAAAACATAAAGACATTTTCATCTATACCTTAATCCTGCCAAAATGTTTTTATGGGGAGAAAGATTTTATGGTTTTATATACATGTATACATATAAGCAGTTTGTAGGTATCAATTTTACAGGAAACAGTTTTACTGCAGGAATATAATCTGATTTCTTGAAGGATAGTAACAGAAAAGGAACTGTGAACAATAAAAGCTGCTAACTACACCATTAGTCTGGTAAGGACACCATAAAGATATTTTAATTAGTCTTAGAGCTCAGTCTCATAAACTAAAGTGTTGATAATTGATTGATTGATGGACAAATCAACCAATGCAAAAACAAACTGAAACCTGAAGGAAGCATGAATAGCAAACAGAATGCAGACCACTAGTCTAATTAATGTGGAGTTGTATTGCTCAGGAAAGTGTGAATGATGGATGGACCATCAGGCAAAAGGATTAAAAAATGACAAATATTAAAATTGAAGAATAGTGAAATGCAATGAACCACTAGTCCAAAAGTGCACCAAATTTTCCCATAAAAAAAACTGAATTGTTTGAACAGTAAAATGCTTATGTTGAACATGAGTCATAATATGGGAATCATTTCATTTGGATATCTTTAACAGTTTTAAATGATGGAAATGTGAATGAAGAAAAGATGGATAAAGAAACAGAGAAAGAAACGGTGTATCCAGAATATTATTCTAATATGTGTACCAGGTTTATCATCTCAAGTTGTATTGAAGTACTACACAGGGAATGAAAGTGTGGATAATGTGTGGATAGATTGAACAATACACATTACAAATATTTAAACATAAGATTTGTGAATCACTGGTCCTAACTGTCAAGCTAGTTTCCTAGACATATTCAATCCATTTTTGAGGTCTTCGTCAGAAACAAAGTTATGGACTGAGAGAAGGAAATATATATCCACCCACACCACCATGCATTGTGTATACATTAAAGATGCCAACGGGTACCCAGGTACAGTTACTAATAACTCAGGTAATAAAATGGTACAACTGAGTATCCCTCCAAAAAATTGTTATTTAAAGTTCAGATCAAGTCATAGAATAAAGATTACAGTTCAAGGCTTGTGTCATGTGCACATTTATTCATCATCACAGGGAATCGTATGGCTGCTTACAATTTACATGTCATACATACATGTACTTATATAAAAATACATGGAAGGACACTTATTCCTTTCTTGCGCAACCTATTTTTAAAAAAATCAATGCTGATATTTAAATGCTAGACCATCTTGACTTCATGCCTGCCCATGGTTCACAAGCCATTTTTCTAGCAACTTAAACGTGCTTGTTTGAGATCCTGATGACATTTTCTGGGTCAGTAACTTTTACGCCAACAGCAGCAGTAAGTACTGATTACGAAATATTTTATGAAATAAAAATAGTATAATACTTCAATTAAAATGAAAGAAAGCACAATATAAATGTCTGGTTTAACTAAGGCCATTTTTGCCTGAAGTTTGTGTCCCTGGAGCCATTAGTTAAAGTGAGTGTTATTAATAAATAATGTATCCATTTCTTTTATGTCTATAGTCTTGTATTAACATCTAATCCATTTGGATTTAGCCAATTCATGTAAAAAAAATTAACTGCAGATACTGGTATTAAAAGTTTTAAAATTATGTAAGTTTTTCATATAGTTTTCTGTAAAATATGTCATGTAACATATAGATTGCTCTATTTATGCTAAGATTATGTTTTTTTTAATCACTTATATTAGTAATAAATTATACTAATACCTCTCTTGGGGGTTGACATGTCTGATCCTACAATAAAGTAGTTCCCATTTAATACTATTTCTCTTTTGATTGGTACACAACAAATTTTACACCTCTAATATACATATTAAATATAGTCTAAATTTACCTACCAGCATGATTGTCAACTGTAAAATTTATTAGATTACAAAAATTCCCTGACATTAATACATCATAAATCATCAGTATACATTTCTATTTTGCAATTTAACTACTTATTTGTATTCACAGTAGAGGTGACAACCAGAGTATAGGATTTAAAACAATAATCTGTATATTTAAGGTCTTTTTTTAATAAAAGGGCATCAAACACGTCTTGACCATAGACCTTAACCTGCAGATCTATTTCTTCTGAGACATATGGGGGTCTATTTCACAGCCTAAAGTACAGCTACACCATTGTATGATATGTAAGTGTCAAATGGAAATGTACTGGCAGTTTGTATACCAGCCAACAAGCCAAAAGTTATTTTGGCTCTGACCATATGGTTTGGAAAAGTGGAAGAATATCCTCCAGGTCTGTGGAATAATTTACAAGTTGTCAGGGATACTGTTAATCCAAGAAAGTACTGCAAACTCAAATGGTGCAGACCAATTTAGTTCACTTTATGGTCAGACATGAGGTCAGAGAGGGTCATCAAGTACATTCCAGAACTTATCCCTCAGTACCAGCTATAGGGGGTTTCACAGTTACTAGCTCACCAGAAGGCGTATCGGTGCAGCTCACTTCCGGACAGTTCAATAAGTAGAGATGGCAGAGGTTGATCAAGACAATTTGACAAACCGCTCACATTTTGCAAACATGATCGATATCTCACTATCTTAAAATGAAATTTTATCAATATTTGATAAATTGTGGTTACATCTTTAATATTTTTCACTAACATGCACTGCAGCCAGCTTTTAAATAAATGTTTTCTGCCCATTTCAGATCTTCATTATCTTTCCATTACTACATTATGTACTAGTTTGTGTGATTTGATTGTGCAAAAGTGTATCGCTGCGTAAAAAGTTCTTGCAATTTATCTCGCTTGAAGAATATTGAAAAGATGTTTATTTTTTTTTACAGTTTTAATCATAGCAGTAAATTAATGTTGAACGACATCAAAAAAATTCTAACTTTTTAAAGTTCCTTTATTATTGATTTAGACTGTTGCATTTCTATTAATGTTAATTATATTTTAAATGAAATAACTTGAGTTTCTTTCAAAATGCACAAATGTCGTCCATGCTTGAACAGACAGGTGCACGTACGAGTCTCCTTGATGATTATTTTAATTTTATTTCCTGGAACGGATGGAATTTTTAGAGTATATAATGTGGATAAATATCTATGTTAGACCCACTATGCATGTAAAGGACAGTTATGGTTCTCACCTATCTGCCTGTCTGTATGTGTGTGTGTCTGTCACATTTCCTCTGGTGCATTGGGTATGTATATCCTCGAATTAATGTGTTCGCATACTTATATTACATAAACATACTTCAGGTGAAAAATGAGTACAATTTGATGCTAAGAAAGAACGAGTGACAGATAGAAAACTAAGCAAAGATGAATATTTGTGAGTATTTCTTCTTAAAAATAATACTGTTTGCAATTTTACATTCGGTCATGTGGATTAATATTGATTTAAAAGACAAATCAAAGTAGTAGGACGAAATCTATGAAATAAATGTATTTTTAAAACTTACATCTTTAATGCAAGGAAAGTTAAACAGAATTAAGCTAATTTTAATAAGGCTGTTCTAAATGAATTTGCAGGTGTCAATCTGAAATCTTGTTAAAGACCCCAGCAGATTTGAAAGTTATTGCATGTACCGTCCGATACTTGATGTTCAAAATTCTAAACGAACATGAAACAAGATAAAACGTCATTAATCTGAAAATTGTACAGTTTTTACACCCAAATATGAAACAATATTCCATCAGCATTAATTACACTCCTTTATCGATAGCTAATGTAATTATTGCTTTGTCAAATTCATCTGAGTACATCAATATACTGTTCCATCTTTAAAATTTAAAAATAGAACAACATTTCTGAATTAAAATATTTAGCATTACATATCAGCTGCTGGATTGAATTCATATTATAATTTTCTTATCGAACTTGTGTTATAACTTTCTGAACTCGTGTTATAAACGAACTATTCGCCTTGCGAAAGTAACTGAGAAAGAAGGATATATCAACATATTAAAAATGCAAATTGTTGAGATTATTTTGCTTTAAAGTTATGTAGCCAAAAAGGTGCAATAAATGTTTCAAATCGGAAAGCAAGGTGAAACATTCCTACAAATGTGTCTGAAATTATGGATAGTGAATCTGTATTATCATGTATAATATAAATATGGACAGTGTATTTAATTAATTGACATTCTTAAAGTATGGAAAGGAAATATTTAATTATCTGATATAATGTAAGTATGGACACCGAATCTAATTATCTGATTTATTGTCTATAATTATTCTCCTAGTAAGAACAAAATAAGTATGACATATATAATTGATTCATTGGTTTTCCTTTGTTAACTTTATGTTTCACTAATCAAGTGTAGAACAGTAAACTATCCGGAACTGGAGATTTTTTTGTGGGCATGCGCATTGGAGCTAAGGGAGGTAATTTTAGGCGCTGCAATCAGTAACTCTGTTGCAGCCGTGAAACCCCCTATATCCCAATTAACATATAGACTGGTAAGCTATATTCCAATTAACATATAGACTGGCAAGCTATATTCCAATTAACATATAGACTGGTAAGTTATAATCCAATTTACATATTGACTGGTAAGCTGCATGTATAATTTTGCAGAAATAGGGATAATAATTACTCATTAAATAAAGCACATTCAAACAATTTTAATTGTGCAAAAGTGCTCCCTTTTGTTAGGAATTTTACAAACACAAAATCAAGTAAATTAAAATGATATGCCATACTAAAATTAACAACAGGCATGATGGATTGACTTTAATGCAATGTCTTTACTTTAAAGTACTGAATCCAATGAAAATCTGCAGATGGATTAGATTTTATTTGCTATAAAATTTTATAAAGATTTCAGCAGAATGAAACCAACTATCACATGATCCAAGTCCAAGTGTTTGAAGGGGTCCTACATACAATCTGATCAACCATGACCACAGGGGGTGGGGGGTGGAGTGGGTGGGTGGTATCAGAGTCTATTTGTTTGTTCTTCCAATTATTCCTTTAAAAAAAACTATACAGATCCACATCTGCCAACACATTATGCAATGGCAGATCTGGGTCTGTGCAGTTGGACTCTTCTTACAAGTGAGTTTATATGGTACTAACAGCTTGGGGATTTTACAAGAATTGTCAAATATGTTTTGCTGTTTCTAAGAGATTTTCAGGACAAAACAATGAATTTTAAAAGAACATTTCTCATTCCTTACATATCTCAAAGCAACTTTTAAGATTCTGACATATGCATCTGCAAACAGCATAGATCCAGAAATACTGTTGCATAGGTAATGGCAAGTCTCAGCCTATGCAGTTTGTAGATAGCAATAATGTGGATTAAACAGCAGACACTGATTTGCATTTTATGATTGCACCTCGGGGTCAATATTGTTTTAAATTGTACCCTCATATTGAAGGTATTAAGATACTTTACAACTAATAATCCGTCTACAAAATATTTCTTTGTAAGCTGACATATTTATGGTTTGGTAGCTGCTGCTTCTATTAAAATATATGATCAATTTATATAATAATCACACAACATGATCAATTTCCATTTTAATCAAGCATTTTCTGATGTCCACCAACCCCTGGACTCCACCCTGGAAATCATTATTACTTTGAACTCAAGACATTTCCATGATTTTTAAGGAATTCAGTTTTGACCATTTATAATAATGACACATCATGTGCCTTACCCCATATTTATTTGTTCTTTGTAAAGGACTAGGAATAAATAGGATACAGCTGATTGATGTTTGTTGACCAATAGGTCTCACTGACCAGGATCTTTGGTCAATGTACAAGTTCTTTTATCAGACTTACCATAATCCTGATCTCTGACCTCTACACCCCAGAATGTTTAAGTTTAATTATTATCCAAAGTACAAATCATAAGAACTTTGACCAAAGAACTTGTTCAGGAACAAAAATTATTTTGCAAAACCCATATGAGCCACAATTATGAATGACCTTCACCTTTTGACCCCACATCAAGAGGTCACCTTATTCTAAGTGCAATCCCACCACAAACTTTGGTCAAGACACTAAAGTTGCCATACAAAAGCCTTTCTGCTTCTTTCAGTCATTGACATTTACCTTTGAGCCAAAGGTAAGAGGCATCTTTCTTACTCTATGTACAAAAATTGTCCACAAATTTTGACAAGAGTATACAGTTGAGAACATTTATGCCCATAAACCATTTTTCTTCATTCATTCAACTCCAAATCAATAGGAGTTTTCCTTTCCTGTAGAACAATCACCATTATAATTGATTGTAGAATTTAACTACACATAGCACTGCCTGCCTAAATTGACCAGTGACCATTATCTTTTGGTACCAATGACCCTAATGTCCGCCTAAAGTGACCAGTGACCACTATCTTTTGGTACCACTGACCCTAATGTCTGCCTATAGGGCGTGCATCTGGTTTTCTTAAAAATTGTAAGAAAAATCACCTTCATTTTCAGTTTATGAATCAATCTACCTTCCTTTTGAAGATTGTCTCTTAATTTGTCATTCTTTCCATAAACCCACCTGACATGTATCTGTGTATCATGATCACCTGTCCATAAATTGTCTGTTTGACTTCACATCTATCATTTAACCCAACTGAACACAGGCGGTTACCGTATATACTAATTTATAACTCCAGTCCAACAGCAAACAACATATACCTTGATCTGCCACTACATTGCGTGCCAGTAGATCAGGGTCTATGTTGTGTGTTCTAGTGATTACTCCATGCAAAGTGCAGAGAACCATTATGCGATGGAAAGCATGGGTTGGTCCAGTTTTGCTCTTGACTTCACCTGGAGTGAATACATACATTATCCCATAACAACTGTCATGACAAGAATCAGATTTCAATATCCATCACAATTAAGACTGTTACAATTGACTTTAAAAAATTATGTTTGTAGTTTTACATCTCACAGTATATTTAGAAATCTGGAATGACTTTCAATGAACAAGTCTTGTATCAGTTCTATTACAAAATTTAAATACAATAAAGTGGTGCCATCCTTGCAGTGCATACCTTCATTTGAGTTATTTCCCTTTGACCATGTTTATTACTTTACAGCAAAATTGATGAAATATTTATTATATGGATGAGAATGTATCATTTCCACAAAGATTACAAACAAGACACAGAAAATGGATCAATCTAGAATTTGAAGAAAAACTAATTAGTTTCCTTGACAATAAACATAATCTGCAATTAAAGAAAATGATTATATATAAAGTTAAAGCCGACTTGTGAAAACTCAAAAATACTGTTCTAGGAAATTAATCGACTTTTCTGCTACACAGAAACCCTCCCAGAATAGAAATATATACTCTGAAGTACCACTACATGCAGATGCCAACAACAGGTTCAAGAGGATCTGGTTTTGCTCACCTGAAAAACATTCTAGTTCAAAGCCAATGTCAGGACAGTTGGCCATAAAATCTGGGGTATTGAGATGCTTTCTGACATGTAAAGATATTTTTATTTCTTCCAATTTTAGTTACTGCAGCCATACTGGATGGCAGATAAATAATATGTGTGTGCAGACCATCATACAATACTACTTTCTGACAAATTGGCTTATACTCAGATAGCAGATTTGAGAAAAAATCATTCAAGTTTGTTTCTAGTTTTAGTAACAAAAGCCATATTTGTTGGCTGTTTGACATTTTTGATAATAGATGCCTTTTATGCAAGAATAAAAGATGATTTAGTACAGAAGGAATTGAAGTAAAACAGCAAAAGACATCACAGCAGCAAACACTGGCAGGTCATCGCAGAATATGAACCCAAAACCCAATGATTTAGAGTCCATAATGTTAACCACTGAGACACCACATCTTCAGTCACAAAAGATTGGAGTGAAA
Organism: Unio delphinus; assembly: GCA_029339505.1. NCBI lineage: Eukaryota > Metazoa > Mollusca > Bivalvia > Unionida > Unionidae > Unio > Unio delphinus. The sequence continues at coordinate 13,555,185 of JAQISU010000174.1, forward strand.
ATCAGAAACTATACTGAAACTAGAGGTGGCCCTTAATGGAGACTGAATTACATTTCAAGAACTGGACCTGTCTTGAACTTCCTCTCTTAAGCCTCATATCCCCAACATCCAGATATCTGTTAATGAGGTTCTAATCTACTAGTGACAGTCAAGAAGGAACAACTGGTTTCACAGTGGGGATATTTTAATTACAACCTTGTTCAAATTTAAAGCAAACCTCATGAAACTGTGCATGAAGATATCTCGTTCAATCTTTCTTGTAGAATATATTGTAATAAAAAAAATTAAATGAGAAAAACTTTCTTTACCATAAAAAGTAACGAGTCTAAATTAACCAGAGGAACACTTAATAACCTGATGTTTGATAAAAAAAATAATTAAAACCACTTGGAAAGCAGCCCACTTCCATCTAAAAATGCATTATCTGTGTGTGTTTGGTGGCAACATGTGAAAAGAAATTTAAACTAGAGACCAGACACAATTTGAAACCAATTTTGAATAAAATCCCTGGAATTGGTCAGTGACCCATTTTGAATAAAATCCCTGGAATTGGTCAGTGACCCAGTTTGAATAAAATCCCTGGAATTGGTCAGTGACCCAGTTTGAATAAAATCCCTGGAATTGGTCAGTGACCCAGTTTGAATAAAATCCCTGGAATTGGTCAGTAACCCAGTTTGAATAAAATCCCTGGAATTGGTCAGTGACCCATTTTGAATAAAATCCCTGGAATTGGTCAGTGACCCAGTTTGAATAAAATCCCTGGAATTGGTCAGTGACCCAGTTTTAGTATGTGACATACTTTAGCCTAAGATATAACCTTGCTGTCAGTACCAATAAACAAAATGGTGTTTATATTCCCAACCAACGTCCCCTCTAAACTGCACATGCGCACAGCTGCTCAGGTATCCCTGTGCAGCTGAATTGTCAATCCAACAATAAATTTTGCTCATCTCCGTAATGCTTGCACAATGCAGCAAGCACTGCACGCACATCTACCATTCGCTTAGTTGGAACATTGTTTCCAACTAGGAACAAATTTTAATAAATTTGTAAGAACTTCCAGGAAATAGATCACAGCAACCAAGTTTATAAAATGCATCATTGATTCACTGCAAGATGCATCCACATACTAAAATTGGTTGTCAATGTTAAGAACTATAGGAATTCAAAGTGTATACATGATAGGTTGTCAATATGTTAAGAACTATAGGAATTCTAGTGTATACAAGATAGGTTGTCAATATGTTAAGAACAATAGGAATTCTAGTGTATACCTCTAGTGTATACATAATTAAGTTGTTAATATGTTAAGAACTATATGAATTCTAGTGTATACATGACAGCTTCTCAATATGTTAAGAAATATAGGAATTCAAAGTGTATACATGATAGGTTGTCAATATGTTAAGAACTATAGGAATTCTAGTGTATACATGATAAGTTGTTAATATGTTAAGAACTATAGGAATTCTAGTGTATACAAGATAGGTTGTCAATATGTTAAGAACAATAGGAATTCTAGTGTATACAAGATAGGTTGTCAATATGTTAAGAACAATAGGAATTCTAGTGTATGCCTCTAGTGTATACATAATAATTGTTAATATGTTAACAACTATAGGAATTCTAGTTTATACATGATAAGTTCTTAATATGTTAAGAACTATAGGAATTCAAAGTGTATACATGATAAGTTCTTAATATGTTAAGAACTATTGAAATTATAGTATATACAAGATAGGTTGTCAATATGTAAAGAACAATAGGAATTCTAGTGTATACATGATAGGTTGTCAATATGTTAAGAACTATAGGAATTCTAGTGTATGCCTCTAGTGTATACATAATAATTGTTAATATGTTAACAACTATAGGAATTCTAGTTTATACATGATAAGTTCTTAATATGTTAAGAACTATAGGAATTCAAAGTGTATACATGATAAGTTCTTAATATGTTAAGAACTATAGGAATTCAAAGTGTATACATGTTAAGTTCTTAATATGTTAAGAACTATTGAAATTATAGTATATACAAGATAGGTTGTCAATATGTAAAGAACAATAGGAATTCTAGTGTATACATGATAGGTTGTCAATATGTTAAGAACTATAGGAATTCTAGTGTATGCCTCTAGTGTATACATAATAATTGTTAATATGTTAACAACTATAGGAATTCTAGTTTATACATGATAAGTTCTTAATATGTTAAGAACTATAGGAATTCAAAGTGTATACATGATAGGTTGTCAATATGTTAAGAACTATAGGAATTCAAAGTGTATACATGATAGGTTGTCAATATGTTAAGAACTATAGGAATTCTAGTGTATACATGATAGGTTGTCAATATGTTAAGAACTATAGGAATTCTAGTGTATACATGATAGGTTGTCAATATGTTAAGAACTATAGGAATTCTAGTGTATACAAGATAGGTTGTCAATATGTTAAGAACAATAGGAATTCTAGTGTATACAAGATAGGTTGTCAATATGTTAAGAACAATAGGAATTCTAGTGTATGCCTCTAGTGTATACATAATAATTGTTAATATGTTAACAACTATAGGAATTCTAGTTTATACATGATAAGTTCTTAATATGTTAAGAATTATAGGAATTCAAAGTGTATACATGATAAGTTCTTAATATGTTAAGAACTATTGAAATTATAGTATATACAAGATAGGTTGTCAATATGTAAAGAACAATAGGAATTCTAGTGTATACATGATAGGTTGTCAATATGTTAAGAACTATAGGAATTCTAGTGTATGCCTCTAGTGTATACATAATAATTGTTAATATGTTAAGAACTATAGGAATTCAAAGTGTATACATGATAAGTTCTTAATATGTTAAGAACTATAGGAATTCAAAGTGTATACATGATAAGTTCTTAATATGTTAAGAACTATTGAAATTATAGTATATACAAGATAGGTTGTCAATATGTAAAGAACAATAGGAATTCTAGTGTATACATGATAGGTTGTCAATATGTTAAGAACTATAGGAATTCTAGTGTATGCCTCTAGTGTATACATAATAATTGTTAATATGTTAACAACTATAGGAATTCTAGTTTATACATGATAAGTTCTTAATATGTTAAGAACTATAGGAATTCAAAGTGTATACATGATAGGTTGTCAATATGTTAAGAACTATAGGAATTCAAAGTGTATACATGATAGGTTGTCAATATGTTAAGAACTATAGGAATTCTAGTGTATACATGATAGGTTGTCAATATGTTAAGAACTATAGGAATTCTAGTGTATACATGATAGGTTGTCAATATGTTAAGAACTATAGGAATTCTAGTGTATACATGATAGGTTGTCAATATGTTAAGAACTATAGGAATTCTAGTGTATACAAGATAGGTTGTCAATATGTTAAGAACTATAGGAATTCTAGTGTATACATGATAAGTTGTTAATATGTTAAGAACTATAGGAATTCTAGTGTATACAAGATAGGTTGTCAATATGTTAAGAACTATAGGAATTCTAGTGTATACATGATAGGTTGTCAATATGTTAAGAACTATAGGAATTCTAGTGTATACATGATAGGTTGTCAATATGTTAAGAACTATAGGAATTCTAGTGTATACTTGTTAGGCTGTTGCATTAGGTTTAAAGCTATGTTTCAGCTTATGATGGTCATTGTATTTGGTGGAGGAAAAACCATCTACCCACAAGGAAGCACCAGCATGCTTATAAATGTATACATGAACAAATGAATGGACAGATGGACTGAGGTGTGTGTGTGTGTGTGTGTGTGTGTGTGCATCTGTACAACAAAGTTAATCCTATTAGCTGGTACTGTGCAGTAAAGGTGTAAGAAAAGGTACCAAAGAAAAGAAAACTTATTATACATCTATTATGAAATTACATGAGTAAACAAAATAAACTTGAAAATGTAATAACTTTGAAATGGCAAGCGGACGAGTGGGGACTACTGGCAACTTTACATACGTACTATAGATATAGCCTGCAAATGATGTCTATTCATTTTATGCAGAATACAACTTTGCACAATAACAATTATATAATCATGCAATGTAACTTGATTTTTTTTTTAATGTCACTTGTTCCTGCAAAAAGACATCATTTATAAATACCTGTTACAACTGCGTTAGCGGTATAAGAATGATTTATGCGTTTCAAATAAATGGCAATGCAAACAAAAGTCACTGCTCTTTAAAACTTGCTAAGTAAAGCTTTTGATCAGTTGGTCTATTATTATGTAACCACAGACAAATATATATCCTCTTGTTCAACAGATTTGAGTTCTGATAATGTTACAAGAAAAATTATTTAGTGGTCTGCACTTAGATTGGGTGGAAAGAAGTTTCTAATTCAGAGGGTGTGCTCTGCATTTTCCTATCTGGTGGTCTCAAATTGTATGCACCTGGCTGGCTGTGAATAGAACCAGGCCAAGTAAGCAATCCATAACTAATATGTGAAGAGTACCTAGAACCAGGTAAGTAAGTAATCCAAAAATGATATATCTCAATGAGGACCAAGAACAAGGCAAGTAAGTAATAAAAAAAATGATATATCTTAATGAGTACCAAGAACCCGGCAAATAAGTAATCCAAAAATGATATATCTCAATGAGGACGAAGAACCAGGCAAATAAGTAATCCAAAAATTATATATCTCAAAGAGGACCAAGAACCAGGCAAGTAAGTAATAACAAAAATTATATATCTCAATGAGCACCAAGAACCAGGTAAATAAGTAATCCAAAAATGATATATCTAAATGAGGACCTAGAACCAGGCAAATAAGTAATCCAAAAATTATATCTCAATGAGGACCAAGAACCAGGCAAATAAGTAATCCAAAAATAATATATCTCAATTAGGACCAAAAACCAGGGAAATAAGTAATAAAAAAATTATATATCTCAATGAGGACCAAGAACTAGGCAAATAAGTAATCCAAAAATGATATATCTCAATGAGGACCAAAAACCAGGGAAATAAGTAATTAAAAAATTATATATCTTAATGAGGACCAAGAACTAGGCAAGTAAGTAATCCAAAGCAAATATAATGTGAGGAGTACCAAGAACCAGGCAAATAAGTAATAAAAAAATGATATATGCCAATGAGAACCAAGAACTAGGTACCCTTATGTAAGTAATCCAAAAATAGTATATGTCAATGAGGAACAAGAACCAAGAAAATCTAAAAATGGTATATGTCAATAAGAAACAAGAACCTAGGCTGAGGTAAGTAAGTAATCCCAAAATAGTATATGTCAATGAAGACCAAGAACCAGGCAAATCATCATCAGTCCCATAGTCTGGTAGACAATTGGGGCACCACACAAGACCAAACAACCAGCTTCCTCCATTCCTCTAAATTTTCTGTCTTTCTTAGTGAGTCACTCAATGTCAAGCTTGACTACTCTTGAATGCTATCTTCCTACCTATTTCTGTGCCTGCCTCTCTTTCTTCTTCCTTGTACAGTACCTTGCAGGATTGTCTTGGCAAGTCCTGATGATTGTGAGATATGCCCATACCACTGCAGTTTTCGTTTTTATCACTGGGATCAGGAGATTTTCATGAGGTCAAATGACTCATCTCATCCTCTGCCGTATTTCTTCATTGTGATATGGTCTTTGTATGTAATGCCAAGAATCTTTTGGAAACATCTCATCTCTGTGGTTTGTTTCCTTTTCTCTAAGTCGGCTATTATGATCCATGGTTCACAGGCATAGAGAAATATAGAGATCACCAGTGAGTGCATAAGTCTGACCTTTGGGATCCTTCAGTTTCTCAAGATCAAACTTTTATTCTTGTGTGGCTTTCTTTCTTGGCATTCTTTAGATGTAGCCGGAAGGTCATGATCACCAGATCATGGTCACTTCCTACGTCCACCAGGGAAAGCTTTGTGTGAAATATCAAATTCTGAATAAGCTGTGAACCTTAAAGTTGAATGCACAGTGCATTAAGATTTTATCAAATTTAGACCAGGGGAGTATTTTAGGAAGGGTCATTTCAACCTTTATTCTTAATTTCTTTCATATCAGTAATAAACTCCAAAGGGGCCAGTGTTCTGATTCAATGAAATTGACCGGGTTTGAGAAAGAGACAAATGAACTTCCAATCTGTGTCAAATAGTCATTTTTCAAAGGGAAAAGTTATATAACGTATTTCAGGGATTCTGATTGATGAAACAAATGATTGTCTTAGGAAAAGTATTTTGCTTATGACTGGCCAAGTGAAATTAAGACGTACATCTTGAATGTAATGAGCATTTAATGTGACAACCTTGGTCGTAATTCTTTAGTCTGAAATTTTCTGAGAGAGAGATGTTTGTGCTTTTATCATTAATCAGGTGGCTGTCTTGTGAGAAAAGATGGGGTTTAGGGCTAGGATGCACAATTTCTAAAGTTAACAGCATTAAGGTATGCAATTTTAATTTCACATAGCATTCTCTCTTTTTTATTGTTTGTTGTATGCAAATCTGTTTGATATAACTAGATTTAATATTATGTATTGTTTATTCAATTTCATGGAAATGTGTTGATGCTAGAGTTAATATGCAATTTATCTTTCAACTTTACAGTTATTAGTTCATTAGCAGAATTGATTGCATGCGATCCAAATGTTCATATGTGTAAAAATTTATAGGGTTATATAAACAAATATGTATAACCAAGGACTGAATATTCTGTTAAATCAACGTGTTATCTTGTAATTTATTAAACCATTTCCCAAACCTGTATTGATACAAATGGGGCTTGTATCATTTTTTTAATATATAATACAAGGGACGATGATTTCTCGTTTCAGTATCTGTTAATTTCATATGTATGCTCCTCAAGTTTTCCTACTGCTCTCAGTGTTCTCACATTCCAGTTACCAATGGTGATGTTGTTCCTGACACAAATCTTGCTGCTCTGTGCACCAGTTGCATACTTTCCACCTGCGCCCTGGTGCACAGCAAAAGGTACAGCCCATGTTGAACCAGGCAACAACTGAGCTAGTATCAGATGAGTAATGGTTGTCAGTTTTCATGTGGTGTGTCTAGGGCAGATACCACCTGGCTGAGCCCAACCCTATCCAGGCCTGACCACAGCCGATTTCCTCTTAACTTGGTGGATCACCTTGGTCAAGAACACATAGTCATTGAGCTGTTTGGTAGCCTTTCAGCTTGGCCATTGACTTTGTCTCAGAAGTTCTACTGCCTAGTGATGCTGTGTTAACATCACACCACTATTTGTCCATAGCTCAAAGACTCAGGAGGGGGACGGCAGGAGTGTGTACCTTCTGGTGCAAGTCTCGATGCCTTGCCCACTGCCAATACCCGGCACAAATAAGTAATCCAAAAATGGTATATCTCAATGAGGACCAAGAACCAAAAAATAGAAGTACCAATATACTTCTAAGATTGATCCAACAATAAACTGCAAACCAAGATGTGTCAATGCATTATGTTCCAGTCAATCCAAGTCCATGCATGTTATAAGCAGTAATCAGCAGCATAACCCTGATTATCAGTTTCATGATATGACAAAACATTTGGTTCAATCAGTAGATCAAACAACAAAGACCCTGATCTGCAATCTAACAATGTGCCAAATACTTTGGGTCAGTGAGTTTGTAAGGTCTATTTTGTATAACAAAAATGACAGATCAGTGTTGTTTGCAGTCAGACATGACTTCTATGCAACTGCATACAGCATGCAATGAAATAAACACATTAAGGAAAATGGATATAAATGGGTGACATTTTTTGATTTACTATATTATATTATGTTAATAGGGATATATAATACTGTATGTACTGTATGTATAAATCAAGTCAAACTGCAAAAACAAAGATCTGGATCTGTCATCACATAATATGTCTGCAAATCAGGGTGTATAATGATTGTTCTACTGATTACTCCCAACAAACTGCACAGACCCAAATCTATCAGTGCATATTATGCCTGTGCAATTTGCAGTTGGACAATTCTTATATGCATGTATAGACAGTACATCATTTTGATGTTACATAGTGGTTTAGTATTCTGACAGGAATACATTTGTCTTATTCAGTTATGATGGCATGTTAAAGTAATTCATTCATTTAAATTATTATGACTGACTAATGATTGATTAACAAATGAGAAATGTCATATACAAGTCTGACAACTCCAATTGCATCAGTGTGGAAACAAGGATCACTTCATTGTGTTTAATGGCAACACATGTAGACCTTTTTGTACTGAGGTCACTGGAGTGTTTAATGGCAACACATGTAGACCTTTTTGTACTGAGGTCACTGGAGTGTTTAATGGCAACACATGTAGACCTTTTTGTACTGAGGTCACTGGAGTGTTTAATGGCAACACATGTAGACCTTTTTGTACTGAGGTCACTGGAGTGTTCAATGGCATTACATGTAAACCTTTTTGTACTGAGGTCAAGTGCTCAAGGACAAGCATGGTAGTTGACCTGGCTGATTATTCAATGGTATGCACTGAAGTTGTTCTAATTTCATGAGGATGACATAATCCTCAACACAGGAAACCACACATGGACCTGACTGTCATGCAAATAGCCCCAAACTTGTACTGACAAGAAAACTGAAAACCCCAAGTGTTGCGGGCCTCCATCACATTTATTTTTAAAGCAGCCTTTGGTCATTTCTAGTCTTCAAGGCTACAGGCAAATGAAAAACATTACTCCTAGCTAAGCAATAGGGCATGTTACAAATTAAGCAGATATTATTCCATACACAATAACCCAATGATTAAAAACAGCCCCACAATGGCAGCGTCCTTAAAGCCTACCAACAAACATAGTAACATGGTAGCTAAGTTTCAAGGAGTAGAGCTAAGAAAATGTTCTCTTGGCAAATTCAGTGCCAAAAACAGTGTTTTTGTACACACTGAAATAAGCAGAGTAGCATAGTTCACAAGTTTAATATATACTTCAGGGTAAGCATCACAATGTGTACACTCCAGTTTGGTTTGTAAGGATTGTGGTAGTGCACTTTGGTAAATTCTACTTATTGCAACAAGGTGAATTCATAGCCTGCAGTATTCATTCAAGTAATACCAGCTCCTCCAGGCTTGGAAGAAGAATAGGCAAAATGCATTCTCCTGCATGAAGTTGGAGGCAATTGATGGAGGCTGGAGTGGTTACCATGCTGGACCTGCAGATACATATTGCAGCCAAAGGGGTTCGGGTTTGACTCAACTAAAAATACAGAGCTTAAAAATAAGCTCTAAATGCAGTGCAGCTTGCACTGGACATATTTAATGGGTAACAGTGGTATGTGTGAATATATGTATGGCATCATTATAATGTTAGTTCAAGAGTGCAACTCAATTTCCTTTTGATCTCTCCAATAACTAGTGAGATCAAAATAACTTTCATCAAGATATTCATGTATACATAGCAATTAATGATTCTGCTAAGAAATTCATTTTGGCTAGTACATGTGTGTGTGTGTGTGTGTGTGTGTGTGTGTTTCTATAACGGGTAAAACAGCACATCTTGGCATGTGTGTGTGTGTGTGTGTGTGTGTGTGTGTTTCTATAACGGGTAAAACAGCACATCTTGGCATGTGTGTGTGTGTGTGTGTGTGTGTGTTTCTATAACGGGTAAAACAGCACATCTTGGCTATATCAGAACCAATTAAAATGTAACTTCTAAAATTGTAAAGGTTGTTGTTGTTGTATTTAGTTTAACATCATTTGTCAGCACATGGTAATACATGCTGATCAGTTTAACCAGCAAAACCCACCACCACCACCAACCCACGGGAAGCTATTGGCAAGTATTTCTCATATACCCATCTTGTCCAAGCCTCAGACAAGAATCGCTGTAACGGTAAAGTTTACAAATAACTTCAGGAGTGTCGAGAGTGCTACTTGAGAGAAGCAATGATGATGCATCAATTGCCCTCGTACCCATATAGCTCTATTTTCATGAAAGTTTATTTTATACATTCTAATCTTGCCAAAGTTTATTTTATGCATTCTAATCTTGCCCGCCTCATACCCATATAGCTCATTTTTCATGAAAGTTTATTTTATGCATTCTAATCTTGCCCAACTCATACCCATAGAGCTCTATTTTCATGAAAGTTTATTTTATACATTCTAATCTTGCCCACCTCATACCCATATAGCTCCATTTTTCATGAAAGTTTATTTTATACATTCTAATCTTGCCCACCTCGTACATATAGCTCTTTTTTCATGAAAGTTTATTTTATACATTCTAATCTTGCCCACCTCGTACCCATATAGCTCTATTTTCATGAAAGTTTATTTTATACATTCTAATCTTGCCAAAGTTTATTTTATGCATTCTAATCTTGCCCACCTCATACCCATATAGCTCTATTTTCATGAAAGTTTATTTCATACATTCTAATCTTGCCAAAGTTTATTTTATACATTCTAATCTTGCCAAAGTTTATTTTATACATTCTAATCTTGCCCACCTCATACCCATATAGCTCATTTTTCATGAAAGTTTATTTTATACATTCTAATCTTGCCTTCTCAAGGCCAATAAATTGACAGTATGCACTACATAAATGAAATTCTGTTGGAAATGAGTCAAATGTACTGCCAACTGCTTTGCCAACAAATAAAACCAAAGACAGCAAGAAATTCTTTTGATCAAAAAAATAAAAACCAAAGACAGCAAGAAATTCTTTTGATTAACAAAAAAAAGGAGAGCATTGCAAAACTTAAGATGTTTTATATCGATGGCACATGAACAATGTTATCCTTTCACAATGAAGAACATCAAGAGTATGTAAAACATGCATATCACTAATATATACCTGTGGAATGGAGTCTATTGGTTTTTATTACATATAAATTACACTTAATATCCAACAGGGGAGGCTGAACCCTAGCTTAGGTTGATGACAAGAGGAAACAATCAATTATCAGGATCAGGGCTCTCTTTTTTCTACCTTCAAAACCTTGAAGATGTCAAAAGATGTACTGAAGAAATCTTTATATATAAAAAGACTGAAATCTTTACTAAAGTGCTGAAGCTCGCCTTTTCTTTTCTTTCTGGTTCTTACCATACTTAACAATATATTATCAGTCTCAATGGATCGAGTTTTCAAGAAGTGCAATCATACAGTGTTTTTTTTTCCTTCTCCATCTATCCCAGAAAAAGTGTTTTCATTGTCCTCTTAATCCATCTTAAAATGTCCCTTTCAGGATGGGTCATGCCCACTGCTATTGTCCTCTGAATCCATCTTAAAATGTCCCTTTCAGGATGGGTCATGCCCACTGCTATCTATACTTACATACCTGTGGGGTCCAACTGCAAACAACAAACATCACAATGTGCCTGCAGATCAGGGCCTATGTTGTGTTGCACTATTTACTAACAAAACTGCACAGACCCAGATCTTCAGTGCATTATGCATTGGCAGATCATGATCTGTGCAGATTGCAGGTGGACATTACCAAAATAATTTTAGAACATTTTTTGTTGATACAAAATTATTGTCCAATTTTAATTATAAGAATTTCTACAAATAGAAATTGAAATAACATAGCATTGAAATGCATGTCTATAAAAAAAAGTTGCAGTTATATTTTATTCTGGTAATATTCAAGTGAACACTTTTAGGGGAACTGATTAGCAATGTCATTATTCCATTTTCTCGTGGATTCTTTAAACCTGATTGTCCAAATTATCACTGTAGGTACCAGAATCAGATACAAGGTTTCCACTGACTTTTGGTAATTTCAATTCAGTCATTCCAATGACCTCTAAATATATAGTTTTCATTTGCAAACTGCCAAAGTTATTTTATGTGTGTGCCTTTTAAGGTGTATTAACAAGGTCTATATCATGTCATTTTGTATTTTACCATGTAAAAATTTGCATAGATATAAGCTATAAATTAAATCGATCACAAGCCAGTAAAGGAACTAGATCACAAGCCAGTAAAGGAACTAGATCACAAGCCAGTAAAGGAACTAGATCACAAGCCAGTAAAGGAACTAGATCACAAGCCAAATATGTAGTGAAAACTGTCAGAAGAGACAATTTCCTCTGCTAATAAAATCTGATCTATCTACTGGATCATCACATTATGTAATAATAAAAAGATTGATTAGTTCAAGAAAAATGCCGTTATTTTTGTCAAGTTATCTTTTAAAATAACGGTGTTCAAGTCAGATGTACCAATATTGATGATATTACAGAAAAAGTTTGGGACCCTGAGTGGCCGAGTGGTCTAAAGCACTCTCCGTTACGAATCACTGCCATCTCACCTCTATCTACCGGTACGTGGGTTCAAGTCTAAGATTCGGCAAATGTAGTTATGTGAGAAAGCTTGCCAGTAGCTTCTCATGGGTTGGTGGTTCTTTCTGGGGGTTTTCCCAGGTTCTTCCTCCACCAATAATACTGGCTGCCAATTATAGCCTATCATGTGCTTAAAAATGGCGTTAAACTCTACAACAACAACAACAGAAAAAGTTCCATCTTTAAGGCTACTTTAAAAAACTAAATCTCAACCTTAACCCAAGGACGAAATATAACACCATGTTTGATAGTATACAGATTTGTGAACATTTTTGAAAAAGTTGACAATGCACATCAGCTAATCATTAAAAAAATAACGGTGTATGCCATCATTAACCAAACATTCAGTTCAGATCGATAGTGGTAAAAAGCCTTGTGGAAATTGCTGCAACATTTAAATGTCCACATTATCATTCTAATTGTCAATACTTTATCAAAACAGTCTTAAAACTTATCTTTTAATCATCACAATATAGCCTGTGTGTGTTGATTTGCCATTAAACCCTATACATACATATATAAATATGTATATGTGAACAAAATGTAAAAATCTTTATGATGTACTACTATGGAAAATTACAGTATAACAGTTTTCACTTCATTCTATGGATTTTGTACTTGTTTAGCTTGATTGTTTATTTCATGTACTTTTTACAGAGGTTAATATCTCAACCATTTATCTTTAATCTTGTTACACATAATTTTACATTAACTTGAAAAGTATTATCTTCTTAAACTGCATTTTTGCAGTTCTTCATTTCTACATTTGTGGAACTTGCCTTTCATTCAGTTTCATACACCATATATACTTGCTTATATGTGGAGTCAAACTGCAAACAACAAAGATTCTGGTCTGCCATAGCATAATGCAGATGCAAATCAGGTTCTATGTTGTTCCACTTATTATTCATAAAAATGCACTGACCCAAATCTGTTGGCACCTTATGCAAAAGTAGACAGGGTCTGTGTAGTTGCCCTTGACTTATAAGTGAGTACACGAAGTAGCAAAGGACTCGATGAACTAAGCCCTATTTTGTCTCATTGAACTAACCCCATTATATCTCATTGAACTAAACCCCATTATATCTCAATGAACTAAGCCCCATTATATCTCAATGAACTAAGTCCCATTATATCTCAATGAACTAAGTCCCATTATATCTCAATGAACTAAGTCCCATTATATCTCATTGAACTAAGTCCCATTATATCTCATTGAACTAAGCCCCATTATATCTCATTGAACTAAGTCCCATTATATCTCAATGAACTAAGCCCCATTATATCTCAATGAACTAAGCCCTATTTTATCTCAATGAACTAACCCCATTATATCTCAATGAACTAAGCCCTATTTTATCTCAATGAACTAACCCCATTATATCTCAATGAACTAAGTCCCAATATATCTCATTGAACTAAGCCCCGTTATATATGAACTAAGCCCCATTTTATCTCAATGAACTAAGCCCCATTATATCTCAATGAACTAAGTAAGCCCCATTATATCTCAATGAACTAAGTAAGCCCCATTATATCTCAATGAACTTAAAGCCCCATTATATATCTCAATGAACTAAGCCCCATTATATCTCATTGAACTAACCCCCATTATATCTCATTGAACTAAGCCCCATTATATCTCATTGAACTATCTCATGCTAGAAAAGAAGACAACAATCCCAATTTAAGATCAGTTTCAGCAAAGAACCTCTCTTTCCCAGAACCAAATAAAGAATTCTTTAAGAAAAGTTTTGAATACACTGTATTCAGAATCACTAATTTGAATCAGAACCCCAAAGAAAATTAAAGAAAATTAAAGAAAATTAAAGAAAACAAAATATAAATGCATTTAATTATATTCTAATTCAATGAATGAAAAATGAAACCTGTTTGATTTGACAAATACATTGCTACTTAAAAGTAAAGTATATATTCCAGTTTTGTTGTTTCACTAATTATTTTACTATATATACACAACATACCTATTTGGAACATGTGTATTAACATCTTCTGCTTCTTATGTCCATATATAAATATAGCTTCTTATCAATGCTGTGTGTGTGTGTGTGTGTGTGTGTAACTATGTACATGTACTTTGAATGTAAATTTGCAAATAATACAGGGCCACAAGGAAGATTAGTTCCATGCAATTGTCTTTAAATAAAGTCATTATCATCATTATTATTATGAAACCCTTTTTTAAATACATTGTTGTCAATATCTTTGTAATTTTTGTTGCTATAACTATTACTCATAATAGGATTAAAGACCGACCCACCCACCCAAAAATGCAAGAGAAAGTAACAATTATTAGAAGTGTGGAACTATAAAAAAAAAGTAATGTAGCAGATTTATTCAGAGACAAGTGCATGGTATTGGAAAGATCTCCATGACAGCCCACCACCCTACAAAATTTGGGTAAGTATTTACCAAGGATATATTTGACTGTTAGTATGTCCACACACATTCACTCCACTCCATAGCTACTTTTAGCACAATTTGGAGAAAAATTGAATGGAAGCTGTGATGATATTTCTAAGAAACATATGTGACAATTTTATGTTTGGGGCAAATATTTTTTCTTCCCATGTCAGAATCCTCTGCATGAATATTTAAAGAATATCTTAAAAGAATGACTTCCTAGCAGGTGCATGGTCAATTCCCTAGGTAACCCCTTGAACTAAAGGTCAGTAACAATTCAAAGGAAGTACCTTGTACTCCCATTTTCGTGTGGTCAAAAGAGAGTGACAATATAATATCCTGCTCAATATTTTATCGCTATTCAAATCAAGCTATCCCAAGAAATAATAAAACTTCTAAATTGAAACTACAAGCAAACAATTATGCTATCCAATTTCCAGATACAAGAAGATAGTAAGAGCAAGTGAATTCAAAGATAACAACAAAATTCTGATACTGTAAATTTATAGACTTTCGACTTCCAACAAACCTCCCAATGACTACTCTATGAAACAATGAACTATATTTTCAGTTATACTATAAAGAACTACCTGGTACTGAAACAATTGCAACTAAGTTTTATTATGTTGAAGGGTAGAGATATTTTTCAGACAAGCTGATCCTGGTAATAGTTTAAAAATCAAAACAAAAATTTTAAATTTGTATTTTCTCTGATTATCACATTTCTAATTATATATTTACATCATCTTTATCATACATGGTGTTCTATACATTGCTATTATTTATATATATCTCTGAATGTTATTTCTGATTATACTAAAGTTATTTTTACAAGTTCCAGTGCCAAGTGGTTAGAGCATCCACCTTGGACGTGGGAGGTCATGGGTTCAAACCCCAGCCTCGTCATACCAAAGAATTGTACTAGCAGCAATCTTGTTAGGCACTCAACATTGAGAGGTTAGTGTTAGGACTGTTCAGGCATGGTGTCAAATAATGTGACTGGGTGGGACATCTTGCTTCATGTCTGCAGCATGATGCCTCAGTGCTAGACATCACTATAAACTGCCACACTGCAGATATCATAGTGATATGACCGAATTTTGTTTAAAGCTATGTTAAAAATCCAAGTCACACACACACACACACACACACACACACACACACACACACACACACACACACACACACACACACACACACACACACACACACACACACACACAAGTTGTCAGGTTAATTAAGGTTCATCTTACTTATCCAAGTTTTGCAAAAATGTACCTTGCATGCTTATGTTAAATCTACCTTGCCACATATTCATGTAGACAAGTTACTGCCTGAAATCAATGTTACATTTTTTAAACAAATTATACTTGTTAAAAACTGAATCATTCACATCATTTTTCTTCCATGCTACTTTTAATTTTTGACCAACAACATAGCTGAATGAACACACCAAATGTTATTGTAGAAGACAGTAGGAAGAGACACTCCTTATCAAAAAGGACAGGAAATTGTTGTGTCCTGTGTATTTAAGAGTAATTATAGGGCCATAAGGTCAGGAGACAACCCCACAACTGATAACTTGTATACCTTACATAGATTGACACTTCCAACCTTTCCCTAATCTCAATGAAATGGCAAACAGTTGTCCAGTACCATTGGGAAACTTGATTATACAAGTAGTCAAACACTTGCTTTGAAACTTGGCAGTCTCAGGCTGGATCATCAGTTCTGGCACTTACAAGAGCACTTGTATGTAAATGCCCAAAAGGTTTCTTTCAATATTCCACTTTCCTCAACCTCACAAAACCACCCAATGCTAATAAAACCCAAGCCATCCAATGTAAACAGCTGCTTCACTTTTCAGGCAAAAAAAAATCGGTTCAAATTTGGAATAATGATGGCAAAAAAAATTATATGACAAAGTCACAAAGCAACTGCCAATTTAGCTATTAGACTAGTATTGTGTTTCAGAGGGATGCAAGTTATTTAAAATTTATTTTAAATTTTATGAAGGTAAGAGATATTTAAAAATTATTTTACACTTTGTGAAGGTAAGAGATATTTAAAAATTATTTTACACTTTGTGAAGATAAGAGATATTAAAAATTTATTTTACACTTTGTGAAGGTAAGAGATATTTAAAAATTATTTTACACTTTGTGAAAGTAAGAGATATTAAAAATTATTTAGCACTCTGCAAAGATAAGAGATATTTAAAAATCACTTAAAATTTGTGAAGGTAACAGACTTTTTAAATTCACAAAATTTTTCATTCACCAAACTATTCAACTAGTCGAGTGGCAATCAGAATAATTTTCCGTTGGCACACTGGTGTCAATTTCTCTTAAAGAGGACATGCATATATTATGGACACCTATCAAGTATTTTTTTTATAACCTGTCACATTAGATCTGCAATACTCAAATACGAAAATCAGAATTGTTTAAAGTGTCACCCAAAACTTGGACTGATTTTACAACCTACCATTAAAACAGTCTCTATTTAAATAGTTGACTGGAAAATTTGATCACGTTGGGTTACTGACTTTGCATGGACTTTTGTATCCTCGGGTTAAAACCAGGTGACAACCACTGGCCACCTTTTGTGAATTGTTCGAAAACTGAACATACATAAAGGCA
Source organism: Unio delphinus (assembly GCA_029339505.1). Lineage (NCBI taxonomy): Eukaryota > Metazoa > Mollusca > Bivalvia > Unionida > Unionidae > Unio > Unio delphinus. The sequence goes on from JAQISU010000174.1 coordinate 13,572,565, forward strand.
AGCCTGTTTCATTTATAATAAGGCAGTAATTCAGCATTAATTGTAGATTATAAATACTTCCACCCCATCATTGGCATAGAAACTGCTGATTGAGCTGAAGTATTTTATGAGCCCCAATGTCCCTTTTAGGGTGGTCACTGAATGTGAGCATGTCCATTTTATCAATGTCTGAACTGGCAGCTACTTGAGGTCAGGAATGTCTTATTTACATTGTATGATTGAAAGGTAAGGGTACAAACATACTCCATCCTTGACTCCTTGAAAACTGACTAATTTTCAATGACCATAGATTAACCTTGAATGGTTATTGCCAAATGAAAACAGAATGTTCAAATTCCCATTTTCTCAACAGTTCCCATACCAATCATAAATGATAAATATTTATTGTATTGTATTTATTCCTGATGTTCATTTGAAATCCTCTTGACTTTAAACTGTCAAAATGCCAAGCTAACAGTGACTAATGGACCACAAGATAATGTTTCCATTAGTAACTGAAATAAAAGTACAAAGAGAATTTTTTCTTGATATAAAATTTTATTTCATTCAATGCAATAATTATTTCTGTTCCAATCTGCTTCATATTAGAGAAAAGCCACTATAGCCCAGTTGACAGAGCATTTGATTATTAATCAAGGGTTGTGGGTTTGATATCCATCAATGTCAGCCTGGGTCAGTCTTTATGAATCAAGGCTGTTTGATCAAAATACATGTTTTATGAAATAAATGAAGCAATAAAAACAATTTCCACCTAAGTAACAAATTATGCATTCCATTGTATTGGAACCAAGTACTAAAAATTTGTATATAGACAGTTGTCATTTACTGCAAGAATAATACAGGTAGTACTGACAATGTGTACAGAAGACAAAGAACATTGTTTTTTTAAAATGATAGAAAGGAGATGAAAATTTTTAATTCCATAGTACCGGTAGTAATCATTGTCTTATTTTATCGACTTTTCCTATTTTTGTCCCTTTTAATACATATTCACTATCTTTATGATTTTCAAATATTAATGTGGGCATGATAGAAATCTTGTTAGAAAGTTTACCAGTATCTTCTCCAGGAACGTTTCCAAATTCTTCCTCCACCAGTTTTACTTTCATTTACAGGCCTATTATGTGATTTAAAATGGCGTTAAAAGCAAAACCCAAAACAAGAAATAGTAATTTAAAATTTAATTTTTTTTAAAAAAAATGAATAATTTTTCAAGCCGATATAAAATTTGGATAATGAATGGAATTATACTACATCCTAGCTTAATCAACTTAATGTATTGTTGCTGTATTGGGGTTTAATGCCATTTTTCAGTGCAAGAAAGGCTATACATGACGGTCAGTATAACTGTTAGAGGAAGAACCTGGGAAAGCCCTGGTAAGAACCACGGACCCAAGGGAAACTACTGGCAACTTTCTAACATAACCACATTGGCTGAGTTCTAGACTGGAACCTATGTGGACAGGGGTGAGATGGCAATGATCAGTAAAGGTAAGCACCTTAGACACTCGGGTATCCTAACATAATGTATATTTAAACCAAGTCAATACGAAGACACTTTATTCTCATTACTTGATGATGCAATAAACAAAAATGGCATAAGGGAAATAAATCTGACACTTGAGATCGATTTCATCTGCTACTAATCAGTGTACTCTCAGGGATGCCAAAAATAGAAATGATCGACCCACCCACAAGTGATTAAAAGCAGCAGGAGCTACAGTGGCTCAATGGGTACCATGCCAGACATGTGACCAAAAGGGTGCAGCCCAAGTTGGGAAACTGGATTAGCCTGAATCAGTTACCATGGTGCATCCTTGGATAAGGGATTTTACTCCAATTGTCTTGGCACTAAAAAAAACTTTCTTGTGTTGATGTGCCATACAAAATACCAAACCAAATTATTTGCTACTTAAGTTTCATTTAACAGTTTTGCTGTAAAGGAGAAATAAATTAAATCTGGGTGTTTTGACACCAAGTTCAAAGCAAGCTGACCATGGAATATCCATCCATTCACTGGTCAAAAGTCAAAACAGGACAAAGAACAGATCATGACTTCCAGCAACCTATGGATTACAAAAATGAATGACAATTTAATGTGAAAGCAAAATAGCTTTCTACCATGCAGAAAGTCAATTTCTGATATAGTTCATCTCCTCTGAATAACTCTAAATAACTATACTGACCAATGCTTGTTTCTCTCCTTACAGCAAAAGTGGGGGTGGAGTAATGTAATCATTAGAACAAACAACACAGACCCTGGTCTATTGGCATGATATGCAACAGCAGATCATCATCTATGTTGTTTCCAGTTTGACTCAACCTTTAAGTAAGTATAGATGGTACTTCATTACTCAGGGAAAAATCCCTAGGCTGCAGTTGGTTTGTTGTTTCATCATGGTACTTAACTTGGTCCTATATTCTTGTAATGTTTGAACATTAAGCTTGGTCCCATCTTCTTGTAATGTTTGAACATTAAGCTTGGTCCTATATTCTTGTAATGTTTGAACATTAAGCTTGGTCCGATATTCTTGTAATGTTCGAACATTAAGCTTGGTCCTATATTCTTGTAATGTTTGAACATTAAGCTTGGTCCTATCTTCTTGTAATGTTTGAACATTAAGCTTGGTCCTATATTCTTGTAATGTTTGAACATTAAGCTTGGTCCAATATTCTTGTAATGTTTGAACATTAAGCTTGGTCCAATATTCTTGTAATGTTTGAACATTAAACTTGGTCCGATATTCTTGTAATGTTTGAACATTAAGCTTGGTCTTAAGCTATAGATTAGAAAATGTTCTTTAACTCTGATTTGAATGAAGTTAGAGTAATGGAACTTTCCGGATCTTCTTAAGTCCAATTCTTCAATCAACATGCTTAATTTCATTGATGTAGATATTTTCCCAGTGTTGTAAGCTGTACTCTCAGGGATGCAAATGTATATTAGTGTTCTGAACATATATCAACTGCTCAAAAAATGCAGATAATATAAGTTGCAAGATTTCAAAATGTCAGTAAACAATGGCAAATTAAACAAACAGTATCCAGCAAATTTTAAAATGTTTGGTTCATTCAAATTTTAATCTGAGTAAAATAAAAACAAATGTTTTATCTTCCAATAAAAAGTGACCTACAATGATCTGTTCAGACTGCCAGTTTTCAATACAACTTTTACAGCTTAGTGGTTTGTATGTCAGACTCACAAAAAAAATGCATGTAAGATCAAATTCAACTAATCAATCAACCCACATTGGCTACCATGGTGTGATTTTAGGCAAGGGATTTTACCAAATTTCCTATTTTAACCTACTTGTGGCATTGTGCCATAAGACAACAAAAATCAACTGGCTGGAATGACAATTAGCCAGACACAAATTATCCACATCATTGGCTTGTGTGGACTCCCACAATGTGCCCTGAAAATGAAAATCACAATCTGATTAAAAGGTGACTATGCTGACAACCTATATCTGTACAAAATCATTTGCTCCAAATGGGTCTGGATAATTGCCATCTGACTATATTTCTTGTCATATCATGGCCCAAAACTAGTTTCAAACCAGTCATTATTTTTTTTTGACCTTGTATTCTCTTTTATGTATTGCTAAGACTTTCAAATAAAAGTCCATCACAAGCTGTGTTGTATTACTTTGTTCATTTGAATTCTTCAATAAAAGAACTTGAATACTTTTCAATCCAATATTTAACAATTTGCAAGTGTTAGTGAAACAAACAAAACAACAATCTCAATCCCTGATGGGGGGGATAACACAAAGTTTGACAGAGGTGAAATCCCATGTAACATGTTATTACCTATTTTAAATATTACAATGCAAATTGAATGAAATCATCAGCTGATAAAATCATCACACAAATCCTTCTATGTAAATAGTAATTTTGTGTCCTTGAGCGAGTGTATACAGCACTGCAAAATTAAACACCTTTGATATCATTTAATATCCAGTTTATATCACACCAAATATCTACCAGTTTATATCAAATCTCAGTCTGATAGTCATCCTATATGATAAATGCAAATTGCAGTGAATGAATAATCATATATATTGTATAATCTATACCAGGTATTTTATCTGATTTCTTTTAACAACTTTCTAATTGCTAAGAGTCTAATGTTATCTACAAGAAATATAATGTTTAAATTGTAAAGATATTCTATGACAAATTACTCTTTTTCTTATATAATGAGGCTTATTTAGCTGAAAATGAAAAAGGCTGAATAGTGACAATGTTAATTACCATCTTTATATTGACAAAAATATGTCGCTAAAGAAAATTTACATTTATAAAATGATGTTGATAACATACATCACTGTAAATTACATATACAGAACAAGCCGTAAATTTGCTGGAAACAAGAAATCCCCCATCTCAAGAAAATACAAAAAAATGAAATTACTTATTAAACTTATTACAAATGGGAAGTCAAAAATAACAAGGCCAGAGTATGTGTAATTTAAGATATAATTTCAAGGATGGAGTCAGAGATAAAATATAACTAGAAAAATGTCTGCACTGGAATTGTTGACAATAACAACAGTATTTTACTCAATTTTTAACAAATGATAGAAATACACTGAAAAAGAGTGCTATTATTTTCTTCATTATCATTAATTATCTTTGATGTAGTCTAGAAAATAACTTTGGAAGGTTGAAGGTGGGTGAGACAAGCATAACTTGGTAAAATAAGTTTGAAATAGATTCAAACACCTTGGATATTATGCCATCCTCTTGCATGATGCCCTAGTTTAACTTAAGTCTCAAATAATTCCTAATGTCACAATTTTGTAAACAAGTCTTTCAGTTTGTTTCAAACACTCCTTGATGTCTTATCATACAGTTTCTAAAGTGAAAAGAAGTCCTTATTTTGTGGGCAGGAGTGTACTGCATACATTTATTTGACATCAATTTCACCTAGAGAGATCATGAACAAGCTCACCTAGGGGTCTGATGTCCCTAAATGAGCGATAATTTTTAGCACCTCTTCACCTTTGTAGTGTAATTGAGAGCCTTTAAATGCTTGTCCATTTCACCCATTTCATTGACATTTTACCAGTAGTAAAACACTTTTTTCGACTGATTCCCTTTGCTTACTGAAAGCCAATAAAACAATATTGGCAGAGGACATGAACAGAAACTTCCAAGAGCTTTAATTGGCTATTGTAAACCTTTATTTCCTTTTTTATTGCAAGTCTAGTATAAGTGTTACAAAATGAAATCAGAAACATGGCACCTCACCCACCCACCCCAGCTGTGTAAAATTATAGCACTGAGAAAATGGGTCCTACAATTTGTATAAGGGTGCTCTGACTTAAAGCACATGCTTTTAACAATCACTGTCATCTCAACCATGTCCACATGGGTTTGCCAATCTTGGGCTCTGCCAATAGGAGTATGTGAAAAAAGCTCACAGTAACTTCCTTTGGGTCAATGGATCTTTCTGGAGTTTGCCCCTACCACTTATACTGGCCGCCTAATGTAGCCCATCATGTGCTGAAAAATGACGTTAAGCCCACAAGAATAATTTATACTGAAGGATCATTACTCCTTGGACCTTTCTGATTCATGATTTAATAAAAACGTTTTGGTTGGTTTGAAACGGCACTTCTAAGACAATCATGGCTCTATCATACAGAGGAAATAGAAGAAGAATGCCAAGGACACCACGGTAGCCAACTAGGAATGGCCTGGGCTGGTATCAAACATGTGACCTTTGGATTACAAGTCCAACACTCTGCCAAGTAAGCTACCACAGTTCCATTTGAAAAATGGTATTCTGCTGTATCAAAGGTGAATTTGCCTTACACACTATCCTAACTGTATGTCAAATGAAGAACTGCCATGACAATACCAGCAGTAGGAGTGTTGTGTTAAAATTTCTCTTTAAACTATTTATTAAAGTTTAAGTAAAATTCACAACTTTGTTCCATACAACTGAAATCTTGATGTATCTAAATGGTATAAATATTCTGTCAACAATATTATTTTGACAAGACTATCTAAAACTGAAGGAAAACAATTGGTTTGAATGTCAAATATATTGGTAAAACAATTTATCACATTTATAAATGTGACCATGAAGATTTTGATATATCCTATGATTATAAATGAGCAATTAAAGAAAACTCAATGATCATGACCACAATTCCAAGGTCATTAGGCAATGGCATGTTGCAAAATGAATTATTTTATATCTTGATAAGGGTTTAGGAAATAAGTAAATGCAATTTTTTAAAATCTGAAACTGTAATAGACTGATGATGCCACTGCCAGAGGAGCTATTGTACTGAATCACTGCCCACTAACATAACCATGAAGAGAAAAAAAAAATCACCAAAGAACAGAATAATTCAAATAAAAACATGGTACAATATGGCTAGAGAAAATTAAAATCCAGAAATTATAAGTTTAGTGTTTTAAGGGAATGACTTTTAATCAACTATGATTATAATATATATATATATATATATATATATATATATATATATATATATATATATATATATATATATATATATATATATATATATATATATATATATATACACACACACACACACCTGTAAGGCCCACCTTTTCAGATGAAAAAGAAAACAGCTGTACAGACTTGTTTTATGATGGATGAGTTATATTATCTTAGCAATTCCTTTAACCCCAGTTGTTTTCATTATTAACACTATCACATCTAAGCTGGTATCAAGAATTCTATATGCTCCTATTTACAAATCAACTTGTAATTTTACATTTTGCCTTCCAAACAAAGTTTAATGCATCAACAACACTGCCTGTCTCTTAAATATCAGATAAAAGCAAATAGCAGTTGTTTATTCCTTTCAAGATTCAGACCATGGTAATAGGTAAATACTCTTGCTTACCTATACCTTAAATACCTTAGAATCCCAGCCCCTACATAAGTACAATTCACAGGTTGATAAATCAAGGTAAATATGTTAGTAAGATGGCAGAACAAATGGAAGGGATTTAAAGTTGTAAGTGGCTGAGTATCAGAGGTGGCCAATTTTGACTGGGTAAAAAGGACACCACCAGTCAATTGAGAGTATCCCAATGTCTTATCAATAGACCCTGTATAATCCTGCAATATAAATTGGCATCCAATTATCTCCTATCTGACTGAGGTAATATTATTCATTGTTGGTCCAGGGACAGATTTCAAAGTACTAGTGTCAAGCACGATTTGAGGATTAGAGTTTCTAACAAAAACTGAAAAGTCATCCTTCATTAATCAGGTGGATTGTCACAGAAATCAGAGGCAAAATGCTTGGAATAACCTGTCAGAATGCTGTAGACAATTTTCTAAACAAATATTGTTGACAGATTAACTGAGATAATTTGTTCCAAATGTTTTCAGGTATTTTTTAAAGAAAAATGTGTCATCTTGGTCGTGGTCAGCTCTAGGCCCAGTGTACTCCTAATGCCGCCTCTGGTCTACTGATTTCTTGTTTCAATGTACAAATTGCTGGGAATATGTTCTTCCATGCTGGAGATGATTGCCTCTGACATTTGGAATTGGAAAAACACTGTTTACAAACTTTGAAACAATCATACCAGAGTGAAGATGTTTAAATAATTTCCATGGTTATGGGCAAACAGAATCAGTCCATCATGACACCAAGAAAATGTACCACATGTACCTATATTTACTGTACTTCCTCAAACAGTATAACCATAACCTACAATCACAAAATAGTAATGTGTTAGTAGACAAGGGTCTACATAGTTTGCAAATCAGGGTCTATGTTATTTGTTCTATTGATTATTCCTAACTATAATGACCCTGATCTGCTGGTGCATTATGAGTTTGTGCATTATGCAGCAGCAGATCTGGGTCTGTGCAGTATGCAGTTGGACTTGTAAGCAAATATATATGTTACATACAGACAAGTTTGATCCAACGGCAAACAATAAACCTAATATTCCATTGTATAATGTACCATTAGATCAGGGTCTACACTGTTCTACAAATCAGCCTCAACAAGCTGAACAAAACAAGATCTACTAATGCATCATGTTACTGCACACCCTAGCCCATGCTTACGGCAGTTGGATCCAAATTGTAAATGAGTACAAGTGATAATTTACACAGACATCGATCAGCTGGTGCAAAAAGCAATGGAAGATCCTGGTCCATGCTGTTTTGTAGTTGTATGTGTGTTATATATCTTTAAATTGAATAGTGCAACAATTAGCTCTGGACTTTGGTAACTTTTCTGTGCTTGGTAAGGTATCCAACAGGCAGATTCAGGTAAACATCCTGGCCAGGTAGATTCAGGTAAACATCCTGGCCAGGATAACCATACTTCTGTCTTAAGATAAATAAAAAGGCACTCCTCACTTTCATATTCCCTCTGCATCTAGATTCCATCTCAAATGTTTTTGAATGTATAAAGAACTCCATTATCCCAACTTTTTCTGAGATTTGTCTTTAAATGCAGTGATGGATACTGTAATAAATCTGCTGTCAGGAAGCAAGTTTGGCAGAGCTAAAGCTAGACAAGGAAGCAACACCACTCAGAATTCTGCAAGTATCAGATATACCAGCTGGAGAACAACCCATACTTTAAAATGATAATTCCTGCCCTGATGGTAAGGTCATTTAAGGTTCAGGTGCTTAAATGCAGGTAACAGTCCTGGTATGCTTAGTAACAGCAACTACAGTGGACACTTGTCCCACGTATAGGCTGAAAAATGACATTAAACCCTTACAACAACAACAACAACAACAACCACCTCTAAAAATGTATTGTAGATGCAAGGGAAATAATTGTATAAAAGGAAAAATATGCTCACATTTTTTATTACTGATCCATCTGTACAATAGAGACCCAAAAAGATTTTTATCCCATGAGCTTCCTGCATTTAAAGAGTGAAGCCATTATTTTTAAAATCATTTCCATGATAGTATTACAAAAAGGTACATGTCGCTATTTTCCTTCCACATGCAAACACAACTCAAGTGTTGATAAATGAATTAACATACAAGAATGCAAAAGACAACTACAATTGTTATGCATATCAGTATCATGTATATCTTTTTATCATAACAGTTTATAAGAGTCTTTTAGTAAATGACAAGTTTAATTCTAAGATCCTATAAATGGATTCTAGAACAAGTCATATAATGCATACATTGATTTCCTTCATAAATTCCAAGATTGATGAATGTAGTAAATATCATGTGCTCCAAATAGGCCAAGAGTTACATGAATGGAGATCAAAATAACATCACATCATCCAATGAAGATATTTGTACTTATAGAAAGGTTGCTGTTGCTGTTGTAGGGTTTAATGCTATTTTTCAGCTTACAAGAGGCTATACCTGGCGGCCAGTATTAAATGGTGGAAGAAGAACCCGGGAAAACCACCGGAAGAACTACGAGAAGTTACTGAAGCTTTCTCATATATCCACATTGGCTGAATCTGAGACTCGAACCCACTCAGACTGAGGCAAAATGGCAATGATCCATAATGGAGAGTGCTTTAAAACTGTGACTCAGCTATAGAAATGTCAGATTGTCCTAGTTCCTGATTGGTTGAAGGAAGAACAGACAATTCTGATTACTGATGTTAGTGTTTCAAAACAGCAGTAATTCACTTAAGAACTAGAATCACATTCAGGAAACAGCTTTAGATATCGCATTGTTAGCTTAATATATCTTTCTATATAAGCCACTAAAAAATGCAGATTTATTCTTTCTTAAAGTATTACCAGTCTTGCAGAGTTATTAAGAGGAGGATTTACATATTTACTAATCAATTCATTTAAAATCGTTACTTGAAAAATTTATTGCAACATGTATTCAAAGATACTTGGATATTATTAGCTGAACTGGAACAGTTGGATATTTACTACAGTTTTCAATGAAGAATATTATTTTAATTTTATCATGAACATAAAATGATAGTTTGATTTAAAACTGGGACTTCTGTACTGTTGTCATATAAGTACATAATTGTCATTATTTGGATTACCTCACATCTATTGAAATAAAATAATTTAGGAAATAGGAATTCATATTATATACTACAGGTTATTTTTAATTCTTCAACTTATCAAATATACAAAACCTGTTGGTTGATGCTTTTTCTTGTTATGTTATTCCCTAGGTCACACCACATCATTTGCCCCGATGAAGCCTTTAGTAGTCTCCACAGCAATTCTAAACAATAATTATCATGCAGGAAATAAATTCAAACTAAAGTGATATTGGCAACCAAATTTTAAGAATTTCTGTCATCAATAAAGGCCTAATTTGACAACTACTTTTGTCTAAGTATGCCAGGTATATTTGAAAACACAGGAAAATTTTCAAAATAGCTCTTTCCTGTCAAAAATGAATTAAAAAAAATGTAGGGGTTGGTATCAGTGTTGATTCAGTATAAAAGCCACTAGTTGCATAAGGAATTAACTTTAATACCTCAGTCAGAATCTTGCAAGTATACTTTCAACAAAAATCATTAGTTTTCATTTGTATCTTAAATGTAATATTAATATAATTTTTCTGCAATATATCATCATCGGATGAAAATTTGCCAAAAATCCTGTCCAGTGAGACCGTAGTCCATGGATGCTGTCAAATGTGCAGATGTCAGCATTTGGGACAATACTCTCTTCTACTCTGAAGTGGAGAGCTATCCAAGAAAATTTAAATTTATGTAACAATTAACAGTGAAAATGATCCATTTTTTTTATATTTTAGAAGTTATCAGCAATTAAACATAAAATGATCCTACAGCCATTAAAGAAATATAAAAGAAAAGGCAACATACCGACTTGTTCTATTATTTTGGAGGTTTGTTGGGAAAATTACATTTTTGTGGGTACTAAAATGTATGGATTGGAGAAGTGGACCTTTTCTCATATTATTATTCTTTGGATCTATGAATTGTATGTAGCACCACCATATCCATGAAACTAAGAACCCAAAGAAACCCGTAAATTATAAAACCTTATATATACTTGCTTACAAGTCAGTAAAACTGCAAATAACAAAGATCCTAACATGTTGCAGCATAGTGTGCATGCAGATCATGGTCTACGTTGTTTGTTCTACTGATTACTCCTAATAAACTGCACAGACCCAGATTGGCTAGTGCATAATGCAATTGCAGATCTGCGTCTTTGAAGTTTGCAGTTGGACTCGTCTTATGTGAGTACAAACAGAACTAGTTAAGACATTTTCAAGGAAGTGTGCAAGTGTGATTTCGATTTTTAACATAGCTTTAAAAAATTCAGTCATATTATTATGATGTCTAGCACTGGAGCATCATATAGTCTGGTTCCCTGCTCAATATGCTCCTTGCATTGCACTCCGCTAAACTACACCATATTGTCACATAATCAAAACAAATGGCCTCCCATGGAGAGATCTAGTTATTTTAACCATTGCACATTTATTCCTTTAATACTCTCCTTCTTTCTCATGAAATATGACAGTTATTTCGATCCTAATATTTGGCTAACTCTCAGATGTCATGTACAACTATCAATATCAATGTTAAATTAATCAATAAGTTCATTGCAACTAGAATATATTAGATGACATGGTGTGAAGTGTGCAATATTTGCAAAGCAACTGGTACCCTCACCCCCTTGTAAAAGAGGAGGGTTGATTACATTTGTCTTAATCTTTAGCTATATTTAGGCTATCGTACATCACATCATATCAATTTCAACATAAATATTATCAAGGAATCACTTGGAGAAGGAATCTCTACGATGATGTTGTGTAAAATATGCAATATTATCAAAATACCATTGTGTGTACCCTTTTACTTCATCTTTGCTGACTAGTACAAATATTTGTAAGAAATATTATATGACCTAATTGGTGGTTAAGATTGAACATAATATAATGACTGCTATAATTCAAATATTAGTAAAGTTCATAATGTGTCACTAAGAAAGAGAATCTTAAAGGAATAAATGTGTTGCTGTTAGATTAACTAGATCTCTCTGTATGAAGTCATTGTTTTGATCACATGACAATATGGCGTTGGCATTCGCCTGACTTAGAATAGCAGAGTGCAATGCAGGGAGCATACTAAGCAGGCAGCCAGACTAGTGCATCACACTGCAGACATGTAGCATTCTGCCCCACCCAGTCACCCTGACACCAGGCCCACCATTCCTAACATTAACCACTTAATGCTGAGTGCCTAGCGAGACAGCTGTTAGCTCCATTGTTACAAGTCTTTCATATGACTCAGCCAGGGTTTGAACCCTCAACCTCCTGCATCCAAGGTGGACATTATAATCACTAGGCCATATTCAAGGAACAAGTATGTTAAATATGTATGCTTTTCAAGCATACATGTCACATAAAAGGGAGAGCAAGAATGGTGTAAGATTAAGTCTTTTGGTTTTAATTTATCTATGGCAAATTATAGAGAGATGGTATAGCACTGAGGAATGGATTACCCCACCTCACCCTGGTACCCAGTGTAATGGTGTTTAATAAGGGTGACAGCTTTGTACCCAGTGTAATGGTGTTTAATAAGGGTGACAGCTTTGTAAACAGAAAGCCTTGCCCACTCACCCCAGTATTCTCCTTTTCAGTATTTCTACCTGGAAAGCAATTTCTGTATTTGTTTGGCCAACTCAATAATGTCAATTTACTGACCTTACCCAGATATTCAAAAAGTCAACATATATTCCAGTCCCCTTGTAAGGTGAAGGAGAGGGGCAATTTTTGGATGGCTGATACTGTTTTAATGACTTGATGGATGTCTCTGTTATCAACATGTATGTGCCAGGCAGACAGTTTTATAATTGCATATAGCTGCTGCTGTTCCTAAAGGCTGCTGCAGATCCACAAGGAGTAATTCTGTGGAAAGCTCATACATCTGTTTCCAAGTTAAGGGCCTTGGATCCTCTTTGCTTGACATTGATCCTTGGCACATTTAGCTGAATTGCTGTTCTGAACAAGTACCCTCTTGAAGAATAAAGTCCCTGCCCATAGCAAACAAAATTAAGCAATGAGAGAGATTGTTACATATTCTGTTAGGCATTCAATGAAGTGATTTCCACGGAAATCAGATAATGGAGCAGTAAATACATTTTCAGCTGGTTTAATATCACTTGTGTTGATGTGGAACAAGGAAGATTTTTATTTTCCTAGTTTCCTAGTGATGATGCAAGAATAGGTGAAATGAGACTAACAATTATGACTTCAGACCAAAATGTCAAAGACCGACAGATTCAAAACTTTATAAAAAAAAAGATAATCTCATCCTCTAAATATGTCTAAATCAAGTGGGTTTGACTTACCTCAGCTAACAATATTTGACAAAACTTTTTTTTTAAAAAAATGGAAAGTTAGCTTTCACAGTTTTAAGCTCAAACCTGGCCATCTATATACAACAGGGGCACACAAAATGTGGCCTTGGGCCAGATCATAAAAATATTCTGTCCGGCCCTCAGTGCAATTTAAAGTAACACAGAAATGTGGTCTGTGAACAGTAATTATATTCAAGAAATTAGAATTTGCTGCCCTTGAGTGGTCTTAGAAAATACAATCTGTTGTGCACCCCTGAAATGTAGATACCTATGTAACTATTAAATTTTATCTACTTTCAATGATTTTTGCTATCTTATGTTTTGTGTAAAACTCATGGGGGTCTAAGTTCCAAAACTTTTAAAATGTCTAGACAATTGAAACATTTATATAATTGCCTTAAATGTCTTGTCATTTACAATATATATAATTCAAAGGAGGAAGTGGGGCAAATTTAGGACGCAATATTCATTGATATAAATCTTCTAACATAATAATGAGCACATGAATTATATATTTAGTCATTGCTATTTATTCATTATCATTATTTTCTGAAAAATCTGTTCTAGTTATGCCAAATTCCCTAATTTCATTTAAGTCATATACCACTAAAAATACTAAGATTAACCATATTTCATAATCAGAGTGGTTGGATGTACTGAGACATAAACTCCATGTTATGTAAATTTAAATCGGATGTGGGTTGGTATAGAACTCTAGGCCAACCAGTGTAAAATCTGGAGTCAATTAGTAGCATGTGAAAAGCCTTTACAATTTGTGCACCAAAATTTCTAATTCACTTCCCATCAGTTACTAGGTTGAACATCCTCTAGTTAATAGGACCAGTGTAAAGAAATATCAGTGTACCATAAACAGATTTGTAGGTCGAGAGAGTACTGGGGCTTTAGCTGGTACAAATGTTACATAGGACCTTCCTTGGAAATATTTCCCCTCAAGATACTCTCACCATGTGTCAGAAGCTAAATACAGATGAATGGTTGGTTTTTAATGGCATTTTCAGACTTGATTTGGCTTTTGAATGGAACAGATGAATGATATTAAAGCGAGAGAGAGAGAGAGAGAGAGAGAGAGAGAGAGAGAGAGAGAGAGAGAGAGAGAGAGAGAGAGAGAGAGAGAACAATAGATGGATGAATGGATAGACAGAACAGCCAACACAATATATGATAGCAATATGAGAGAGACAGACAAGCAAACAAATAGAAGGCAAAAGCTTACTTTAACTTTGAGATACCTCTCTCTCTCTCTCTCTCTCTCTCTCTCTCTCTCTCCTGTGTTCATTCATCATTCTCTTTTGCCATATAATGATTTACTAAGCTTGATGATGTTCAATCATGATGTATAAGTTAATGATGTTCAAGTGTTTGGGTTAATGATGTTCAAGTGTTTGGGTTAATGATGTTCAAGTGTTTGGGTTAATGATGTTCAAGTTAGTGTTCAAGGTGATTATAGTAAAGCTTATGATGTTAAATTAATATTGTTGAATTTAGTGTTTAAGTTGATGATGTTTAAGCTTATGATGTTTAAGTTAATGATATTCAAATTAGTGTACAAGTTATTGATGTTCAAGTTGGTGATGTTCAAACATGATATTCATGCTTGTTGTTGAAACTTAATATTCATGCTTGATGTTCAAAACTTGATTTTTATGTTTGATGATGTTCACAACTTGATATGCAAGCTTGATGATGTTCAAACTTGATATTCAAACTTGATGTTCAAAACTTGATATTCAAGCTTGATGATGTTCAAACTTGATATTCAAGCTTGATGATGTTCAAAGTTAATATTTAAATCTGATGATGTTCAAACTTAATATTTAAATTTGATGATGTTCACAACTTGATATGCAAGCTTGATGATGTTCAAACTTGATATTCAAACTTGATGTTCAAAACTTGATATTCAAGCTTGATGATGTTCAAACTTGATATTCAAGCTTGATGATGTTCAAACTTAATATTTAAATCTGATGATGTTCAAACTTAATATTTAAATTTGATGATGTTCAAAGTTAATATTTAAATTTGATGATGTTCAAACTTGATATTCAAGCTTGATGATGTTCAAACTTAATATTTAAATCTGATGATGTTCAAACTTAATATTTAAATTTGATGATGTTCAAAGTTAATATTTAAATTTGATGATGTTCAAACTTAATATTTAAATTTGATGATGTTCAAAGTTAATATTTAAATTTGATGATGTTCAAACTTAATATTTAAATTTGATGATGTTCAAACTTGATATTCAAGCTTGATGATGTTCAAACTTGATATTCAAGCTTGATGATGTTCAAGCTTAATTTTTAAATTTGATGATGTTCAAGCTTATTGGGTCTTAATGGCAAAAGAGAATTTAAAACATGGGAGTGCAAAATGTTATGAAGTCTATAATACACATTCAAGACATTTCCATCTAGATATTTTCTGTCTTGATGAGAGCAAATCTGAAATCTTGATCTACTTAAATTTATCATGTCACAAAATTCAAATTAATTATCAGATCAGAAACTTGCCAAAGAATGTAAAAAAAAAAAAAAGAGTACAGAGAAATTACTACTTCCTCATTATCTCAATCTTGAAAAAAAAAAATCCTTGCCTCTTTATGCAAGTCTTCATCATACTACTAACACAAATTTTCTTTTCATCTGCCTTTAATATCTCGGATATTTCTGCCTGTACATCATGATATCTTTGAATTCAAAGCATCAAAAGAAAGTAAGGATGCATTATATGTGTGTCAAACCCATTGTCTGTCAATTTGAAAGCTTTGTTTTTTAAAATTGGATAGGTATCTCAGTAATTTACAACTTGTACATAAACATCAAATAATATGTTTGTTTTTTACTAAAATGTATAATTATGGTAAGTAGGTAAGGAATTCTACAGAAAATGCAAATAACTCCATATCACAAAATGAATTTTCTGCTGTGGTAAGAAAAGTTCACAAGTTGTTTTAAAGTCTAGAGCCCCGAGTTACCAAAAAGTACCTCTTCATCTTTTCCAACTCCATCACTGTGCTCATAAACTTTTCAAAGAACAAACATTAACCTCTTTTAGTTTTTCCTGACCTTTATGTGTTCAACCATTATAGCATTTAAACTAATATGCACTACTTTAATGACCCTGTGCTGTCTAAAATGCCACCTCTGTGTGTGTGTGTGTGTATGTGTGTATGTATGTGTATGTGTGTGTGTATGTGTGTGTATGTGTGTGTGTATGTGTGTGTATGTATGTGTGTATGTGTATGTGTGTGTGTATGTGTGTGTGTATGTGTGTGTGTATGTGTGTGTGTATGTGAGAATAGGATTTTTAATGTAGCTTTAACAAATTATCAGTCATATCGCTATGATGTCTGCAGTGAGGCAGTTTATAGCCATGTCTAGCATTGGGGTATCATGCCGCAGACATGTAGCATGTCCCACCCAGTCACATTATCCTGACACCAGGCCTCTAAGTCCTAATACTAACCTCTTAATGGTGAGCATCAAGCGAGGCAACTGTTAATGTCAAGTGCCAAATTTTTCGTCAGTGACATCCAGTAATTAATTCATAGGCTAGCCGACAATTAATTATCTTGGAGTAGGGTTTGGACAAAAAAAAAAAATGTTTTCTTAAACCTGGTCAGGCTTGGTACAATAATTAAAGTGAAAACGGACTGGCTGTTTGACACGCTTAAAATTATGGGAATACTCACGTAGAGCTTTCAAAAATGATTAAGACAAACGATAATGTGACGTCTCGACCCTAAAGTGACATGTTTGACATCGTGAGAGACGGTTTCCATAAGGTCAGTAAGACTAGCGTTTATGCCGATTGGTCAAATGTACAGGACTGAGGGTTGGGTCGAAACCCAGAATCGGGAAATATATAGTTCGTATCAAACGATGTTAGGCAGTCTAGCAAGACGTCTGGAAAAGAGACGGTCAGAATAATTGATTCCAACATCGGAGAAGACTCCGTACGTCTTTGAAAGAAAGACGTTCGTAAATTAATTGGGTTCCAGGGAACTGAATGTGGAACGATTGTAGGACGCCAAAACACAAAAGGAAAAATAGTTTACTTTGGCAAGAGTAAGCATCAGCGAGAAGTCAAAGGCAATAGTTTATTCTGGGCAAGAGTGAGAACCAGCGGAAAGTCAGAAAGGAAAGAAATAAGAAGTCAGAGTGTGGAATTCCCGTTCAATTAAAGGGCAAGCTGGAGACGGACGCACGCAGGGAAAAGAAAGGAAACCAGTCGACGGAAAAGGTCATGTTGAATCACCAACAGTCAAATGTTAAATGAACATTCGATTCCTTGATGAAATTTACAATCAGTATTAACGGCTAACTTCATTTATTTTCATTAGTGTTTGGATTCTTTGAATGTATCCATTATTTTAAAGCTTCAATATTTGTATTTTTGATTAAATTCATATTTTAACTTTACGGGGGCTCGTGTATTGTCTTGTTCAAAGTACCATCTCAGATTACTATACTCACTGACCGGGCATATCACACCGTAGCGATCATCTCCTAGAAAACGCCAATTAGTGGGAGGCGGTATCAAGTGTTGTTTCCAAGTTGCGCAGTACCTCTGGCCAGGCCTTGTGCAATATTGTCTTAATAACACTTTGATCACCCACCAGCAGTGCCCACGTTACAAAGTGGGGGCTTCGTCTCGGGATTTGAAATTTTCATTGTGATTTGAAGTAATCGGAGCGTATTTTGAACAAAGGCATAAATTTGTTATTATTATTAAGTAGGAATCGAATGAATCAAACATTGTCTGCTATTTTGTATACTTGCATGCAAATTGTTTACGTTAAAAGTGGTTTGTAGAATTTGAGATTTATACCTTCTGTGTGAAATTATTATAAGCGTTAAAAGTGGTACTACCTAAATAGTCTTGAGACAAGAACCAATTATTTGGGCAGTACTGTATTTTAGACAGCAATTAGTCACGTCTCGTTAGCAGTATCCCACTGTTATTGGAATTTCGGTCTGGTCAATTAATTGCGGCTGATTCGACCTACCCATCTCACTGCAGATAAGGTTATTTTAGGTCAAACTATTTTCGTAGGAAAAACCCCTGATTGTAGGTCAGTTAAGGACATAGTTCTAGAGAAAAGGGAAAGACAAAACATACGTAATGGCGACAGACAGACAGTTACTAAAGGAATTTAAATCCATTGGAAAAGACGAACTTGGGTATGAGGGTGAAAGACTAACTGAATTTATGGAAAGAAGTTTGAAAGAACACAAGGAAGAGAAAGCCAGGGAACGAGAGAAGGAAAAACAGAAAGAAATGGAATTAGCCCGACTACAGGCTGAGGAGAAGGAGAGGGAGAAAGTAATGGAACTCGCGCGACTACAAGCAGAAGAAAAGGTAAGAGAAAGGGATCATATGCTAGCCATGGAGAGACTAAGGCTCGAAGCCGAGTTCAGGAGGGGTGAAGAATCGAACGTACGTCCGGACACCCCGAGTAGTCGCGTGGAAGACAGACGACCCATACAGTTAACCATGCCGATGTTTAATGACAAGGACGAAATAATTGACAACTTTTTGACGCAGTTTGAAAAGTTGGCCCTGGTTCACCAAATACCTAAGGACCAGTGGGCCATCAATATTTCAGCCTTTTTGCAGGGGGCAGCGAAAGACGTGTACCACAACATGACCCCAACCGACATAGACGATTATGACGCGCTGAAGAAAGCTCTACTTCGCCACTATGAGTTATCAGCGGAAACGTTCCGAAAACTTTTTAGGGAATCGTCAAAAAGGGCTACCGAAACACACGCGCAATTTCACAGTCGAGTGCGCGTGATTTTTGATAAATGGATAAAAATGTCTGGCACCGCGTTAACGTACGAAGGTATTCGCGAAGAGATTTTAAAGGAACATGTGTTAAGTACCTACAGAAAAGATTTAATTGTGTTTTTGGCGGAGCGCGAATTCTCAACTTTGGATGAGATAAGCATAATGGCCGAGCGCTATGAGAGCGCGCATGCGCGTCCGACTACTTGGAATGGTAGGGACCGACCTGGAATCGGTGAGCTTAGAAAGACCACTGAGGTGGCACCCCATAGACGAAATGGTCAAAATGGTGGGAGGCCAGGGGCCGGAAATCCCAGCCAAGTACATTTCCATGGGTCGGGAAAGACTCAAGGGGTAGATAGGGATACCTCGGGTAGAAGAGGTGAGCCAGTGTGTTATGGCTGTAATAAACCAGGCCATGTTGTCAAGGACTGTAGAAAGTATCGTCCGACAACGGTTAATTTGGTAACTCCGAATACTGTTAAGAAAAGGAAAACAGTGGAGTCTACGAATATAGCGAGAGCTACGGTAAATGGTGAGGAAGCCACGGTGCTGTATGACACCGGCTGTAATTACCCGGCCTTGGTAGACCGTAGATACGTTAAACCTGGAGATTATACAGGTGAGACGGTGGAAGTACAGTTTGCTAACAGGACGAAGGATTCGCTTCCGGTCGTTAGCATAGACCTTGATTCGCCATATGTAAAAGGGCGAATTCAAGCAGCGTGTTTGTCGGGACTGTCTCATGACGTAATATTAGGGTGTAGGTATGTGTTGCCCCAACCTAACCCTATGACGTGTAACCCTATACATGTCGGGTCAGTGGAGACGAGGGCTATGAAGCGAAGGTCAGGGTCGAAGCCGCTAAGATCCGTGACTTCGCCCATAGACATTTTGGTACCTGGTGAGTTAGAGAAGCTTCAAAAGGAAGATGTATCTCTTGACAAGGTACGTAGGTACGCGACGGACGGGTCCGTACGGAAATTGCCAGACGGCGAGGTTAAGTTCGCGACAAAGCGCGGTATTTTGTATCGCTACGCCAAGAAAGGGGTCGATACGTTTAAACAAGTTGTGGTACCCGTAGGTAAGCGCGACGAAGTGCTCCGGTTAGCACATGAGGGTCTTCTCGGAAGCCACATGGGCGTGGCGAAGACCAGAGATAGGTTGGTGAGGGAGTTTTATTGGCCAGGTGTACATGGGGATGTGAGGAGGTTTTGTTTGTCATGTGACAAGTGTCAGCGAGTGGCACCGAAAACCTCCCATCGCCCAGTGCCACTAGGAACCACCCCACTAATAGATGAACCTTTCTCGAGAGTGGCGATGGATTTAGTAGGTCCGATTAAGCCGGCGGCGGAAAGTGGAAATCGGTATATATTAACGGTCGTAGATTACGCTACCCGGTACCCGGAGGCAGTGGCCTTGAAGAACATTGACTCAGTCACGGTGGCTGAGGCCTTGTTAGGGGTGTGGTCGAGAGTCGGAGTTCCAGACGAGATACTGACCGACCAAGGGACACAGTTCGTGAGCCAGGTGATGGAAGAGGTAAATCGATTACTCTCCATTAGACACCTGACGACTACCCCGTACCACCCGCAGTGTAATGGGTTGGTAGAACGTTTCAATGGGACATTGAAACAGGCTTTAAAGAAGCTATGTGAAGGTCGACCTAGGGATTGGGATCGATACCTTCCGGCGATACTGTTCGCGTATCGTGAAGTACCGCAGGCAAGTTTGGGTTTTTCACCTTTTGAATTAGTTTATGGGCGGACGGTAAGGGGACCCATGGCTGTCTTGAAACAGTTATGGACGGATGAGCAAGCATCCGAAGAAGTGCGTACAACATACCAATATGTTGTCGACTTGCGTAACAAACTAGAAGAAGTTTGTAAATTGGCTCAGGAAAATCTTTGCGACGCAAGGGGACGTCAAGCCAAGTATTACAACAAAAGGGCGAAGGAACGTCACTTTGAGGTGGGTGACAAGGTGTTGTTGTTGTTGCCATTGGAGCACAACAAGCTGCAAGTCTCATGGAGGGGGCCATTTGTTGTAACAGAGAAGAAAGGTGGACAAAATTACCGTATCCGAGTAGGGGATAAGGATAAGTTGTTTCATGTAAATCTTTTGAAGCGGTACCGTGTGCGAGAACCACCCACGGAGTTCGTGGTGGCTACCGTCGTGACGGAAGAATCCGACGACAACGCAGGGCAGGCGGAAGTACTCCCTAGTTGTCCGTTGACGAGGGAGGAGACCTACGTCGACGTCACACTTGACGTTACGTTAACGTCAGACCAACGTAAAGAGGTGGAGTCGGTACTTCAAGAATATTCGAGCGTCTTAACAGAAAGACCGGGGAGGACAGAGCTGGAGGAGTTCTCTTTGAAGCTGTTGAACGATAACCCAGTAAAGTTAAGACCATATCCGTTGCCGTACGCGAAGTTAGAAGCGGTCCGTAAGGAAGTTGAAACTATGTTAGACTTGGGTATTATCGAACCAAGCGAGTCGGCGTATAGCTCTCCTGTTGTACTAGTCCAGAAGAAGGATGGGGCACACAGATTTTGTGTCGACTACCGAAAGTTAAACCGCATTACAGAATTCCAGGTAGAACTTTTACCTGACCCTGAGTCTATTTTCGCAGGAGTAACCCATACTAAATATTTTTCTAAGATCGATCTGTCCAAAGGATACTGGCAAATTCCAGTCCGCAGTGAAGACAGAGCAAAACTCGCCTTTGCAACTCCAGATGGGACTTACCAGTGGGTGGTCATGCCATTCGGGGTGCAGAACGCGCCCAGTGTCTTCACCCGTATGATGCGGAAATTCCTTGAACCATTGCGGGGGATGGGAGTTTCCAACTTCATGGACGATCTTCTATTAGCTACAGCTACATGGGAAGAACACATACTTTTGCTGAAAAACGTTTTAGAACGACTACGACAAACCGGACTGACCGCACGACCATCGAAGTGCCATATAGGGTTCAGACAATTAGACTACCTAGGACATACCCTCAGCGAGGACACGTTAAAACCAGAGAGTTCAAAGGTCGAACAACTTAGGGACGCATTACGACCAACTACTAAGACTGAAGTTAGATCTTTTCTAGGTTTGGCAGGATACTATAGGAGATATGTGGCAAATTTTAGTGCTATTGCAAGTCCATTGACTGACTTGACTCGGAAAAAAGCGCCGACCAAAGTAGTATGGACAGACGCATGTGAACGCGCATTTCAGACGCTAAAAGACAGACTGACGTCAGACGCCATAGTTAAGTTACCTGATGTGACACGGGATTTTATTTTGAGGACAGATGCTTGTGATAGAGGTTTAGGGGCAGTGTTACTGCAAAAGCACGAGGGAAGCTTATTCCCAGTTGCTTATGGAAGTAGGAAACTGTCAAATGCAGAAATTAATTATTCAGTGTCGGAGAAAGAATGTTTGGCAATTATATTTGGAATAACTAAGTTCCAACGGTATCTGTATGGTAGGAAGTTTACTTTAGAAACAGATCATCAACCATTGGCTTATTTGGCCCAGGCGAAATTAACTAACGGTAGATTAATGAGATGGTCGCTGTTCCTACAACAGTATCAGATTCTAGTGCGGTACATCAAAGGTAGAGATAATGTAGGAGCGGATTGTTTAAGTCGGTTAGGAATGGCTAAAGTGAATAGGTCACCTAAGGACATGTAACGGGAGCAGTATAGATCACCGAAAAATTTGGGAGAGTAAAAATACCGATTTTTCTCTTAGAAAGGGGGTAATGTCAAGTGCCAAATTTTTCGTCAGTGACATCCAGTAATTAATTCATAGGCTAGCCGACAATTAATTATCTTGGAGTAGGGTTTGGACAAAAAAAAAAAATGTTTTCTTAAACCTGGTCAGGCTTGGTACAATAATTAAAGTGAAAACGGACTGGCTGTTTGACACGCTTAAAATTATGGGAATACTCATGTAGAGCTTTCAAAAATGATTAAGACAAACGATAATGTGACGTCTCGACCCTAAAGTGACATGTTTGACATCGTGAGAGACGGTTTCCATAAGGTCAGTAAGACTAGCGTTTATGCCGATTGGTCAAATGTACAGGACAGAGGGTTGGGTCGAAACCCAGAATCGGGAAATATATAGTTCGTATCAAACGATGTTAGGCAGTCTAGCAAGACGTCTGGAAAAGAGACGGTCAGAATAATTGATTCCAACACCGGAGAAGACTCCGTACGTCTTTGAAAGAAAGACGTTCGTAAATTAATTGGGTTCCAGGGAACTGAATGTGGAACGATTGTAGGACGCCAAAACACAAAAGGAAAAATAGTTTACTTTGGCAAGAGTAAGCATCAGCGAGAAGTCAAAGGCAATAGTTTATTCTGGGCAAGAGTGAGAACCAGCGGAAAGTCAGAAAGGAAAGAAATAAGAAGTCAGAGTGTGGAATTCCCGTTCAATTAAAGGGCAAGCTGGAGACGGACGCACGCAGGGAAAAGAAAGGAAACCAGTCGACGGAAAAGGTCATGTTGAATCACCAACAGTCAAATGTTAAATGAACATTCGATTCCTTGATGAAATTTACAATCAGTATTAACGGCTAACTTCATTTATTTTCATTAGTGTTTGGATTCTTTGAATGTATCCATTATTTTAAAGCTTCAATATTTGTATTTTTGATTAAATTCATATTTTAACTTTACGGGGGCTCGTGTATTGTCTTGTTCAAAGTACCATCTCAGATTACTATACTCACTGACCGGGCATATCACACCGTAGCGATCATCTCCTAGAAAACGCCAATTAGTGGGAGGCGGTATCAAGTGTTGTTTCCAAGTTGCGCAGTACCTCTGGCCAGGCCTTGTGCAATATTGTCTTAATAACACTTTGATCACCCGCCAGCAGTGCCCACGTTACAGTTAGTATCATTTTCGTAAGTCTTTGGTAAGACTTGGCCACCGGGATCGAACCCACGACCTCCTGCTTCCACGGTGGACACTAACCACTAGGCCACTGGAGCGGTTGTGTGTATGTCTTAAGCATGCTAGAGTTGGGAAAACAACGACCTTACAAGCAACAAAGGTAAAGATCTACCACTGCATAATGCCCCAGTCTAGTACTGTACTAGTAATCAGTACACCAAACAATATATAGAATATAGACCCTGAACTACAGGTTATGAGTAATCAGTACAACAAACAATATATAGAATATAGACCCTGAACTACAGGTTATGAGTAATCAGTACAACAAACAATATATAGAATATAGACCCTGAACTACAGGTTATGAGTAATCAGTACAACAAACTATAGAATATAGACCCTGAACTACAGGTTCATATGCAACAGGAGATCAAAATCTTTGTTGTTTGCAGTTTGACTCAAATTACAAGTGTGTGTGTATGTGTACACACACACACACACACACACAGAGTTAATATCTGATGGTAAAACTAAATAACTCTCCAATCCTATAACCTCAACATAATTGTTTTTGGCACTAATCTGCAAATGATTTATTCATGAGGGTCTAACAAGTGTGGCAATAAAAGAATATATAACCTGGTTCTTGGGGGAGACCCACCCTTTTCCATTTCATGCTTGTATTAAAACAGAAACAGCTCTAAAGGAAGATGAAAGATGTGGAGAACCACAATGAAAAGTGTCAATGGGCTTACACTTAGTGACATCTTGTGTTCCTCGAGGTCATGCCTACTCAGCATCATGCAGTTAACTTATCATCTTTTCACCAGCTTAAACTATCTACAACATGGACAAATCCCCAGGAAATTTCACAATTTCTAAGGAGATATAAGATTTTTTGGTTTCTAAGGAGATATAAGATTTTTTGGTTTCTAAGGAGATATAAGATTTTTTGGTTTCTAAGGAGATATAAGATTTTTTGGTTTGTTGATGCTGGGCCATTAACAAAGTTTAGTATATTCTACAGGTACCTCATTTAAAATTTTTCAGGGGGGAGGGGGGAATCTATATAGGCTACAGCAATTTTGCAAAAAAATGCAAACCCCTTCTACATTTCTGATGTCCTGATATTCTAGATAACGAAAACAAAGTCAGTGTTGAATATTAGGGTTATTTCATGGGATTGTAATTTGATGTAAAACAATTATTATGATGGATCGACTGCGAATTAATATATATATATATATATATATATATATATATATATATATATATATATATATATATATATATATATATATATGCATGTGTGTGTGTGTGTGTGTACAACTATACCCACTTTAAAACATGAATAGGGTTACAAAACAACTTTAAGGAAGATGAATCCATATATATATATATATATATATATATATATATATATATATATATATATATATATATATAGTCTTTAATGGTAAAAACTATTTTTTAAAACCATCAACATTTCAGAAGCCATTATCTCTAAGGACTTTGTCAATATAAGAACCATTGTCCTTTATAGAAAGGTTTCACTATTCATAAAAGCAACCAGAAATCAATAAAAATGGGTGTCCTATTAAACAGAACATTCCAAGTATTTTTGTGTGTAGCACTTTTCACAGATTTTGGAATTGTTACAAAGACCCAACAAACTATGATCCTTCTTCAATGAATAATATGACCATATTTGGAAAATTTATTTCCACAAAAATAGATTTACAGTATCCTATCGGTTTTTAAGACTGGATAAAAAAAATATTCTCTCTTATAAACTGGGACCCAGTCTACTACCACCTCAGACACTACACAGATAATTTTCAGTGGGTCACATTGATGAAAAAGAAAATACTTTGAAAGGTTTCCTTTATCTAGGATGGTCAGAATATGATTAACATTGTGATGAAATAGGTCTGATGTAGCAGAAAGATTAAAAATGTTGGAAGGGCCAGAGGAACTTGAGCTAAGGCTGGGTAAACAAAGTACTTAGAAGATACAATAGTAATCTATTTAATCACATATTCAGTATGGACAAAACATTTTACCGTATGTACTCAATTCTAAGTCAAGTCAAACTGCAAACAACAAAGATTCTGATCTGACATACGATAATGCACCTGCCAATCAGGGTCTATGCTATTTATACTGATTTTTCCTAACAAACTATAATGACCCAGATCTGCCAATGCATGATGTACTGACAGATATGAGTCTGCCCAGTTTGCAGATGGACTCATTTTATAAGCATGTATAAACAGTAGTTCATGGTCTAGAGTTTCTGGAAAATTGGTTTAATGACAGCATGTTGAAAACATCTTTTACAAACCCAATCAGCAAGGACAGAATATCGGATGACATTTCACCAATGTAAAATTCTTGTTTCCACATGACAAACAAATATTTTATTCACCAAGTATGCCAAAAGCAGTATGATGAAAATGACTGGACATGGTCCATACAGATCCAGACAGGCAGAAGGGATTTGTAAATCCACTAGTCTTACTCCTGGACATGGTCCATACAGGCAGAAGGGATTTGTAAATCCACTAGCCTTACTCCTGGACATGGTCCATACAGATCCAGACAGGCAGAAGGGATTTGCAAATCCACTAGCCTTCCTCCTTGGACAAGATCAAACTCTGCTCAGACAATCTCAAGTTTCCAAGGTACATGCCACACAGGAAAGTCCAAAATATTGAGGGATAGAAAGAGAGAGAGGGTGAAAGGGGTCATGTTCTGATCTAATGCTTTATGTTTTGCAAGTTTTATACCCTGTGATCTTGCCACAGTACATACAGTGGAACCTGTATTTAGTGTTTTTATGTAGCCATTTTACTATTACATGTGGCATCAGTTTCTTTTAATTATCGTATGCCATTCAATCCTGTAGAGTGTAGACAATGTCAAGGTTATTCTCACACATTCTCATACTGATGTGATAATATGAATAAACTAATATTTAAAGCAAGTTTGGGCAGTTACATATCAATCATAATATTTGTATGCATCTGGAATTTGTTGACCTTGAACAACTGTCTTGTCAAAATTCTTTTTAATTATATTAGCCGATTACAAGTTGAGTTGGTGTTAATTGTTAATATAATTTGTGAAATTTGTGTCAATTGTGTGCTTGGGGGAAAGCAAAGCCATTTGTCTTTGAAGAATAATGACTAGAAGGATATTTTTAAAACATAATTAAGGTACTAAATATGTAATATGCACATACTGTGTTTATGACTTGTTATTTACATGATAATTACAGAAGACTAATAATTACTTACTGCTTGAGAAACAATTACACAAATAAAACCAAGTGATCTCAAAAGTTGGCAAAGCAAATATTTTGTTGCATGTTGCCAATTTCAAAGTGGCAAGATGATAACAGTCAGGTAAATGGATAAAATAAGTGTTCACAAATCCTTCATTTGTGAGTATAAACAAATCACTACAAACAGCTGATGAGAGGAATCTGCTATCTTATCTAGGCAAAAAATGGTAACCTCAAGATTCTAACCAAAACACAGGGATGTACACAGTTTATAAATGTCAGAATGCCATGAACAAACCGACTGGAAAATTTAACTGGTTTTATTCTTCCTGCTATATATGCATATTTACATATCGGTATATACTTTCTGACACATTTTATTATTGGGGTTTTATTCTTCCTGCTTTAACTGCGTTCAAACACTTTCTCATCCATTGCGCTATCTACATGTAATATTAACTTATATACGTTCTGACAATTTTAATTATTGGCAAATAGTTTTACAGCATCAACAAAGATATAAAGATAACAAAAGTTAAAATAAATATAATGTAATTTCTTTAAAATATCGCATATTTTATCTTTTATTTTGTAGCATGTTGACTAGTATAAAAATATTAACTCACTGGTCAAACATATTGGACATCAGATAGGCACAATTTTTATTTATGACCAGCTGGACATCATAACAAATATTTTAGTGTTTTTCTTCCTTTTAGAAGTTCTAATAACAAGATTTTCAAGATGGCTGCCATGGTCACACTATAAGACTTGCTAATTTTGAGTATGATTTGATCCACACAATTTTATCCCATTTTTAAAATTATTGTAAAAACAATTTTATGACAGGAAAATTAATTACACAAATTCTGAGTTTTTAATCATTGAGTTGTGAGAAAATTCAAGTGGTTCAACCAGTTCAAGGAGTTTTCAAAGCAACCCCTCAAAATGAAGGTTGTAAAACCCTGATCCAAGAACATTCTGACGACTTGGACAATAGGACATTATTTACATTTTGATGATTTGGACAATATGACATCATTTACATTCTGATGACATGGACAATGTGACATCATTACATTCTGATGACTTGGACAATATGACATCATTTGCATTCTAATGACTTGGACAATATGACATCATTTGCATTCTAACGACTTGGACAATATGACATCATTTACATTTTGATGACTTGGACAATATGACATCATTTACATTCTGATAACTTAAACAATATGACATCATTACATTCTGATGACTTAGACAATATGACACTATCTGCATTCTGATGACTTGGACAATATGACATCATTTACATTCTGATGACTTGGACAATATGACATATTCTGATGACTTGGACAAAATGACATCATTTGCATACTGATGACATGGATAATATGACATCATTTACATTCTGACTATTTTGACAATATGATATCATTTACATTCTGATGACTTGGACAATATGACATAATTTACATTCTGATGATGTGAACAATATTATATGATTTGCAGTGTGACAACAGATTTCCTTCCATAACAATATGGAAAGACATATACTAGATATACAGTGAGTACATTTATTAACTCTCACTTTTGTTGGATTTTGAGTTTTTTATGCATACATTTTCCAAGCATTTTAAAATTTGTCACAGTTTTTACCTTTAAACTGACAGTAATTTGACGTTATTTTTTTTTTACAAAATAAAAAAAGAAATCAAGCTATCTGCTGGCTAGGTACATTCCCTGGATACACATAATGGTCACAGTAATGCATCCCATTGGGTATGGTCATGGATTCTATTGGGTATGGTCATGGATACTATTGATATGGTCATGGATCCTATTCGGTCTAGTCATGAATTCTACTGGTTATACTAATGCATCCCATTGGTATGGTCATGGATTCTATTAGGTATGGTCATGGATACTATTAGGTATGGTCATGGATCCCATTGGTATTGTCATGGATGATATTGGGTATGTCATGGATTTTATTAGGTATGGTCATGGATCCCATTGGGTATGGTCATTGATTCTTTTGAGTATAGTCATGGATCATGATGGGTATGGTCATGGATCTCATTAGTATGGTCATGGATCCTATTAGGTATAGTCATGGATACTATTAGGTATGGTCATGGATTATATTGGGTATGGTCATGGATCCTATTGGTATAGTCATGGATCCTGTTGGGTATTCATGGATTCTATTGTGTATAGTCATGGATCCCATTGGATATCATCATGGATTCTATTGGGCATGGTCATAAATCCGATTGACAATGGTCATGGATCCTATTAGGTCTAGTCATGGATCCCACTGGTTATGGTCATGGATCCCATTGGGTATGGTTATGGATTCTATTGAGTATGGTCAATGATTCTACTGGGTGTGGTCAAGGATCTCATTGGTATGGTCATGGATCATGTTGGATATGGTCATTGATTCTACTGGGCATTGTCATGAATCTCATTAGCATGGTCATGGATCCTATTGGGTCTAGTCATGGATTTTATTGGTTATAGTAATGCATCCCGTTGATATGGTCATGGATCCTACTGGTATGGCCATGGATACTACTGGGTATGGTCATGGGAACTATTGGGTATAGTCATGTATTATATTGGGTATGGTCATGTATTATATTGGGTATGGTCATGTCTTATATTGGGTATGGTCATGTATTATATTGGGTATAGTCATGTATTATATTGGGTATGATCATGTATTATATTGGGTATAGTCATGTATTATATTGGGTATGGTCATGTATTATATTGGGTATGGTTATGTATTATATTGGGTATAGTCATGTATTATATTGGGTATGGTCATGTATTATATTGGGTATAGTCATGTATTATATTGGGTATGGTCATGTATTATATTGGGTATAGTCATGTATTATATTGGGTATAGTCATGTGTTATATTGGGTATGGTCATGTATTATATTGGGTATAGTCATGTATTATATTGGGTATAGTCATGTGTTATATTGGGTATGGTCATAAATCCTATTGAGTATGGTCATGCATACTATTTGTTATAGTCATGTATTATATTGAGTATGGTCATGTATTATATTGGGTATGGTCATGTCTTATATTGGGTATGGTCATGTATTATATTGGGTATAGTCATGTATTATATTGGGTATGGTCATGTATTATATTGGGTATAGTCATGTATTATATTGGGTATGGTCATGTATTATATTGGGTATGGTCATGTATTATATTGGGTATAGTCATGTATTATATTGGGTATGATCATGTATTATATTGGGTATGGTCATGTCTTATATTGGGTATGGTCATGTATTATATTGGGTATAGTCATGTATTATATTGGGTATGATCATGTATTATATTGGGTATAGTCATGTATTATATTGGGTATGGTCATGTATTATATTGGGTATGGTTATGTATTATATTGGGTATAGTCATGTATTATATTGGGTATGGTCATGTATTATATTGGGTATGGTCATGTATTATATTGGGTATAGTCATGTATTATATTGGGTATAGTCATGTGTTATATTGGGTATGGTCATGTATTATATTGGGTATAGTCATGTATTATATTGGGTATGGTCATGTATTATATTGGGTATAGTCATGTGTTATATTGGGTATGGTCATAAATCCTATTGAGTATGGTCATGCATACTATTTGTTAAAGTCATGTATTATATTGAGTATGGTCATGTATTATATTGGGTATGGTCATATCTTATATTGGGTATGGTCATGTATTATATTGGGTATAGTCATGTATTATATTGGGTATGGTCATATATTATATTGGGTATAGTCATGTATTATATTGGGTATGATCATGTATTATATTGGGTATGGTCATGTATTATATTGGGTATAGTCATGTATTATATTGGTTTTGTTTGTTTGATTAGGATTTTTTAACGTAGCTTTAACAATTTTTCAGTCATATCGCTACGATGTCTGCAGTGAGGCAGTTTATAGTGATGTCTAGCACTGAGACATCATGCCGCAGACATGTAGCATGATGTCTCACCCAGTCACATTATCCTGACACCAGGCCGACCAGTCCTAACACTAACCTCTTAATGCTGAGCGTCAAGCAAGGCAGCTGTTAGTCCCATTTTTGTAAGTCTTTGGTATGACTCTGCCGGGGATCGAACCGACGACCTCCTGCTTCCGGGGCGGACGCTCTAACCACAAGGCCACCGGAGCGGTTTGTACTTGGCTAGAGTAATGGATCCAATTGAAAACAGTCATGCATTCCATTGGATATAGTCATGGATCCCATTAGGTGTGATTATAGATCATGCTTAATTTCATATCTTATATAAAACACCTCAATACAATACAACCTTATTATAAGGTGGTACACTTTTATATCCTCCACATAAACAACATTATAGTGAAAGAGTTCAGTATATGATAAACATGTGGACTCTTGTGGAGGAATTACTTTGTTGCAGTCAGCCTTCTCCTTATCAACCAGCTGCAGGCTAAAGTAATGCATATTTTTTTCCAGCTGTCTACTTTTTACAACACTGATGCACTGACACAGCCTTGTACCAGAACTTAGTTTTAAGGTGATTATACTTCAAAAGAAAATAAGTAGACTGTGTATCAACTTCTTTTCAAATGGACATATAATATAGCCTAAATAACCTTTATTGTTTAAGAACCATCCTGCTAAATTGATCAAACATTTAAAGTGCAGACTCTTTTAAATCACATACAGTACACCTTATTACTAAGATTGCCCTTGTAAAAAGAACACTCATTTCAAGTTCTCTGAGTAATTTATTGGCACTGTTTTACAGAATCAGGTATCCAAGTACTCTGTATAAAAACTCATTCTTCACTTTATCTCTGTAAATACTCTATACACAAACCCATTCTTCTCTCTATCTTTACAAGCAACCAGTACAAAATTAAAAATATAAAGCAAAGACAAAGCAACAAGATAACAAAAAATGTTAAATACTACATAAGTAGATTGCTTAACTGGAAAAGGACAATAATCTAAGATGCAACTGAAAACAGTTGATTTCCAAGCTGTTTAAATATTGGTGACTAAATAAAAAATGAAAATAAAAAGATCATCTTCTCTAACTAGTGACAAATAAAAACAATTAAAAAAGTCAAAGAGAAATAGACAGACCAAAAGTAGAAGCAAACTTCAGGAAATACCAATCATTTCAGTATTTTGAAATGTTGTGACATGACCATAGTGAGTGAGAGTGACATGTTGTGACATGACCATAGTGAGTGAGAGTGACGTTATTATAGCACTAATAGAACACTTGACATTCCCAAACTGAGTTGCAATACACTAAATAACACCTTTTCTTTATTTAAGCACATATTGGTTGATACTGCTCTGCACCCAAGTATCGCATCACGGAAGCTTAGTCTCTGGGAGGTTTGCAAATTATTAGCCAAGTATCGCATCAAGGAAGCTTAGTCTCAGGGAGGTTTGCAAATTATTAGCCAAGTATCGCATCAAGGAAGCTTAGTCTCAGGGAGGTTTGCAAATTATTAGCCAAGTATCGCATCAAGGAAGCTTAGTCTCAGGGAGGTTTGCAAATTGTTAGCCACCAACTTTGCCACCATGGTTGAAAGTCAGTAATGATTGTTTCCCTTTCCCTATACAAAATTATAGATGGCTCATTTAACATAAAACACAAATGGTATTTTGGGGAACTGAACAGCAAAAATTTGTTTTCTCTAATTTCCTTTTTTGACTCAGATAGGATGACCTATACAAAAATATAATTACTTATTATGACACGATGTAAAAAAAATATGTGCATTAAAAATCTGGCCTGGAAATGATAAAACGTTTTTGCATTTTAAGTATGAAATTTTGTGTCAGTTTTTGACAAAACACTTTACATTTATGATGTCAGATTTAATGGGATGGGAGTGAAAATGAAAAAGCAATCTCAAACTCAAGTCCTATGATCTCCTGGTATGTTTCTCAAGAAAGTTGGTATCATCATCAGTGGTCTTCCGAGTCAATTTAACAACAACATCAACAACATCAACAACAATAATAATAATACATGTAATAATAATAATAATAATAATAATAATAATAATAATAATAATAATAATAATAATGATGATGATGATGATGATGATGATGATAATGATGATGATTATGATGATGATGATGATAACTGTCACAGAATTAGGCGAAAATTTGAACTGATTTTTGTTGTTCTTCAATTGCAAACGAAACTCACTATTTTTCTTGATTTCGTCGTACACGCATTACCTGGGGTGATTAAGTGGCGTGTAACGATTTGCATGTGCCAATTTGTAATTTACATGAAATCCGAAATACTCGTTTTACGTGGTGTACGGCAAGCTCGATGTGATTTATGTTCACCTATTGAGAGTATATAAGGCTTAGGATTTATCATAAATTTTTACGGGAACCCAAATATCTAATCAAAGGATAGATAACCTCGTCTTGCAAATCTCCAGCCAAAGGGCTGATTCCGGAGATCTAATAACATCGTTGATTCCGGAGATCTAATAACATCGTTGATTCCGTAGATCTGATAACATCTGACAATAGCTGTCACCGTTTGATTCAGTCTAATTCAGTCTGATTCAGTCTGATTCCAGCTGATTCCGTCGTTGATACCGTAGAAGTTCATCACTGATAGCGCATCTAATAACATCGTTGATACCGTCTCTGATACCGTAGCTGCTAACATAGTTGTTACATTGTTTCTGGTACCGTAGCTGCTAATAACATCGTTGATACCGTAGCTGCTAATAACATCGTTGATACCGTAGCTGCTAATAGCATCGTTGATACCGTAGCTGCTAATAACATCGTTGATACCGTAGCTGTTAAACACATCTGATACCATCTTTTGATAAACGTCTTTGAAATCGTTTGATTTGTTGTGGGACATCTATTGTTTGTTCTGGAACATCTCTGTATAAATATCTGAATGTGATTGTGCCGTTAATTTGTGCAAACGGAATTGAAGTATCTGTCTGTGTGTCGAACTGTCTGTTCGTCAACATCTGTGTAACATGTAAATATCCGGAAAGCTAGAAGTCCGAGTGTCGGAGCTGTCTTAGAGTTGTAAAACGTCCGGGTCGACATCTAGGGTAGTGAGGAACCGTTGGTTCGGGTAGATGTTGTATGCTGTCTGAACGTATAACTGTGGTGGATCCGTGTAGGGAAACGTCCGATAATAGTATTGGTCAACCCTCGGTTCTCGGGGAAACTGGGAGACGATTCAACTGTTGCTGAATCGTGCGGTTATACAGGGGAGACACATAGGTGTATTGAAATTGTGATATAATTTAATACATTGTTGTATTTGCATGTTTATGTCAGATCGCAATAATATTTCAAGTGATCACATAGATATCAATAAAAGCTAGCAACTTGATTGAATACAAGTATATGATCGTGCTAGTTATCGCAATCCATCGTGCGATAGATAGTTTGTCGTTTGTGTTTATTTTTTTTCGTAAATCATTCTTGCATTTATTTAACTTTCGTAAAGGATTCTTGGATCTGTGTATAATCCAAGAGATCTCTTTACATTTGTGATTCCTTTTGTATTGTTATTTAATTTATTCATGTATTGTGAATGGTTGTGAGTGTAATTGTGGGTTGAGTGCATGAATTATTGTGTTGTTACATCTGTATTTTTTTCATTTATAATTTATTACATAAATTTATATTTTCTTTCACAAATTGTGTTTGTATTGTTCATTTAATCCACCCTCCTCTCGGTAACAATTCTGTTACAATAACAGCAATAAGAACAACAACAATGATGATATGCCTTCAGTGAAAATGTTTTATATTTAGGGCCACATTAAAGGGGTGAGTGGGGTAAAGCTAACAGGAGGGAAAGTTGCTCAGCTGTATGGAACAGGTCTTAAAGGAAGGGTTACAAAACATATGGGCTACAACTGTATTAGCCTATAGGTTATTTTGGTCCTTATCAGACTAACATATTATCCCAACGTTTTGTACATAATTATCATTCATGTTTCCTGACATTTTTTATGACCTCTTCAACAGTATCTCCTAATTTATATTTGAATTGCTAAGTTTTGTTGCCAAATAAACAAAATAGATGAGTTCATCTAGAAATGTGTGTTGTATTGTTGAAGAAAATAAATATCTAACCATTTCAGCTATTTTTTTTACATTAATAAAATAAGAAATTCAATTTCCAGTATAATATTATAGTTGTGTTATAGCTTTTTCATTAGATATCAGCCATTTCAAAATGTGATGACTAGACTGGTAATCTGACAATTAGACTGGTAATCTAACAAATCTTACAACTAGACGGGTAATCTGACAACTAGACTGGTAATCTGACAACTCAACTGGTAATCTGACAACTAGACTGGTAATCTAACAAATCTTACAACTAGATGGGTAATCTGACAACTAGACTGGTAATCTGACAAATCTGACAACTAGACTGGTAATCTGACAACTCAACTGGTTTATAGTCAAACTATTAATAATAAAGCAAGTATTTCTTGTTTGTGTTCCTCTTTTATGACAAGAAAAAAGCCTACTCAATTACCTTGCATAATCTCACACACACACACACACAAACACACACACACACACACACACACACCATATAATACTGATTAAAATTGTCATGTTCTTTACCTGTATTGATTGGCCTATCAAAGCCAAAAGGTTATAATATCTGTGTACCTGTAGATGAAAGGAAAGTAGAGTTACTGTGTAAAAACCCTTTTACTTTCAGTCATTGAGTCCTTGACCTTTAATCTTTTGACCCCAAAAATGTAAGTGTTTTACCTTACCAAAATTTCAAGTTATCCCCCAAAGTTGGTGCTGAAGAATGTAGGGTCTTCCTTATCACAAGTGCAAGTCTTCGCGTTTGGTAGTTACTGTATATGGTGAAGAAATGGAGTTAATTGTGCAAAAACCATTTTGCAAGAGAAAAGTGATTTTTGATATGCTCATCTGCAGATCATATCCATAAAATGCATTAAATTTCATGACAATTCACTGAAAAGACAAGTTACATTCACAAGATCTGGTCATATATTGCATTAGCTGCTAAGCATAAATGGCAATATCTCCAACAAGTGTGGGAGCAAAATGATATTTTAATAACCTTAAATATTAATCAAACTTCATGGCAATCTATCAAAAACTGTGGACTAATTGTTTTCAGAACATTGTGTGTATGAAGTCTAATGACACATCAGCACAAACCTAGCTATAAGGTATCAATTAGATGTTAACTTTTAAATTGGAAAGAGAAAAGACACATCATGCTGGGATGATTAAAATGCGTGAACATTTTCAATGGAATTATGAATTTAATGAGATACATTGGCAAGTACGCATGAACTTTTAACTATTCGTCTTCT
The DNA here is from genome assembly GCA_029339505.1 of Unio delphinus. Classification (NCBI taxonomy): domain Eukaryota; kingdom Metazoa; phylum Mollusca; class Bivalvia; order Unionida; family Unionidae; genus Unio; species Unio delphinus. Next base: position 13,609,306 of record JAQISU010000174.1, read on the forward strand.
TCAAATGTCAATTATTTTACACTTGTATGAACCAAGTAATGGTTCGCTGCAATAAATTACATATGTAATCACTTTTCACTTTAACTCATTTAAAATGAATCAATTCAAGTTGCTGATTACATCAGTGAAAATCTCACTTTTGCACAAAGTACCACCCACTAAAAATCCAATGATCCTCGAATATGCATACTGTTTTCTTTGATTATGTCAAAATATTATATGTTACATCTAGGTAAGGCAGTACTGTGTTATACATAACAGGATGGCAATTTGTGAAATCTAACCATTAAGTTGTAGTGGGGTGGGTGTTCTGTGTATATTGCTGTACATTGATTTTAATACATCAAATTTTCATGGTAATTACAAATACAGACAGTAATCAATCATGTAACATGTGAAAATCAGACAAGAAGAATTAATTCAAGATTGGCATTGCTGTCAGTGTATAGTTGTTTTAAAGTCTTGCATTTTGATTTGTAATAATAATAATAATAATAATAATAATAATAATAATAATAATAATAATAATTATTATTATTATTATTATTATTATTGTTGTTGTTGTTGTTGTTGTTATTAATATTATTAAATGCACTAATTAACCTAGATAAATCAGAGCACTTGCTCACATGTTGATAAGCTGGTAAACACCCTGAATTTAGCTTTAGATTAACCACAATGTTGTATTCTGTACTGGTTTTACCTGTGGCTTACTAAGCAAGTATACTGCAGGCGTCATTGGCCACTCCAAATACACTGGGTTTGTGTCACCAGTGGGTGGATGTGTGTCAGGATTATGTTCCAATCAAATCTAAAGCAAATATTGTGATATTATCATGGCTGATGTTTCTGCCTGACCAGTAAAGAATTGCTGCCAAGATTTTTGGGACTAGATTTTTGCTCTGTCATTGAAAATAAAATATCAGATAGGCTTTCCAAATAATAACAGACATGACAGTTTCACATTCAGTCCAAGACAGGCAATAAAGTTGACAGGTTAATAAAGTTTACCACACATGTTGTTCACCTTTCATCCTAAAAGGACACATAAGTTGTTTAAAAGGACACTAATCTATCAATTGCCTGCCAAAATAAAAGAAGAAAAAAAATTGTTGAATGCAAATGGGTTAATATTAAGATATTTACTGTTATGCACACCTCTTTTGAAATCAGCACAGATATATACATGTACCAGCTGTACATAATGGGCAGACAGATCAATTTATTTATTAGGAATCACCTGATCTACCTGCACAAAATATAGTAGATCTCAGTCTACATATTCACACTGTGATACACACACACACACACACACACACACACACACACACACACACACACACACACACACAAGTGAAGACAGTACTCAATACATCTGTTTATTACATAGTGTAGTATACCACTGCTTATGTTTTGGGACCAAAAATGTGTGATTCTGAAATGTTAATGTCCTGGCCCTTGGAATGACCTTCAATAAAATGCAAATCAAAATACAATATCCCTATAATGGCCAAACAATCACTGATTCAGACAGATGTGAGATGGGAGTGACTGGTAAAAGCCAGCACTTTAGACAATTTGACCCCCCTTGAATTACTAGCATGACATCAAATGCAGATCTACAAAGCTGCTTAGGAAACTGGAAGGATGATTAGTCGGCTGAATTGCTAGATTAATAGATACATAGATATAAAGTTAGATACACATAAATACATCAAAACCGTCTCAGCACTATTCACTTTGTGCTTAAGGACTGGTCAAGACTAATGCCTAAGGACTGGTCAAGACTAATGCCTAAGGACTGGCCAAGACTAATGCCTAAGGACTGGTCAAGACATGTTATGTCTAAGGACTGGTCAAGACTAATGCCTAAGGACTAGTCAAGACAAGTTATGCCTAAGGACTGGTCAAGACTAATGCATAAGGACTGGTCAAGACTAATGCCTATGGACTAGTCAAGACAAGTTATACCTAAGGACTGGTCAAGACTAATGCCTAAGGACTAGTCAAGACAAGTTATGTCTATTGACTGGTCAAGACTAATGCCTAAAGACTGGTCAAGACAAGTTATGCCAAAGGACTGGTCAATAGTTCTCAAGAAAGAAAAACAGGTATTCAAAACAATTTAGTAAGTACATTTCACAACTTCAGTATAACCTTCAAGTCTGTGATTCCTGCAAGTTCCCAGGAAAACTGTTAAGTTTGGTTCAGTCAGGTGTACATCTTTAATACAATAGGGCATTAAGGATGCTTTTCAAAAGCTACTGTACCATCGATGATGCCTGAAACTTTTCTGGTTCATATCTGTATCGAACATAAAGATTCAAACCTGCCTTTAGTGGATGGATTCCAACATATAAAGGAACATGCTCTTAAAGGCCAACAATCGATAACCCATTTTATTATGCACTGACATAATGAAATTTTTATTAAAAAAATGAAACATGTTAACAAAAGGACAAATTTTATTTTCCTGAAGTACACGTCCTTGTTTGCAGGTTTTGTTCTCTTTTTCTCGCTCCTTGAGGAAAAGTCAATTGAAAAATGTTGTCAGTATAGGTGATCTAAACCTCGAGTTACCATTTAAAATGTTTCTATTAAAGAAGAAACTTTGAAGACAAAAGACATTTTTATAACTGAAACCCGTTTAGACTCAAATTTCAACCTACAAGACCTGGCTCTTTGCAGTTTTCAGTTGGACTTGTGTTATGAACGAGAATATATGGTAACTTTCTGAACAAATATTGAGACAAGAAATATTTATATCAAAAAGATTCAAGTCTTGTTGGTTTTGTTTTAAAGTTTAAATTGACGCATAAGTGTTGGTATCTTGCTCAATAAACTTCTTGGTCTAGCAAATATTAGTTGGTCCATAAGTCACATCAATGGATAAGAAAATAATTTTCGAGAGAAGTTCTCACTTATCTGACACTTAAGATTTCATTATTTCTTTTTTCAACACATCTTTTCTTATGTCTATTTGCATTTCTATAAATATTATATACTTTTCTCTGTGTGTTATCTTAGAACTGAATAACCTGTATAACAAAATGTAGGTCTTTCTCAACCGTGCATAAAACAATTACAATAAACATTTATCTCCTAAGATTTTCACAGTTTGGTCATAGTTCATTTTAATAGTAAATAAGTAAAACCATCAGTTGGTCAATTATATTTCTTACAATCACAACATTATCTGAGTAGAGAGACCACATTTATAAAGTTATTTGAAGAATTCTAAACAGGTATTTTAATCAATACCAAAGTCAATATTTGCATGGGAAGTTAAAATGTCGTTTAATACGAAGAATGTTTCAAGAAATTTAAAACTTTACTAATCCCCATACTCTCCTAGGGAGGTCAAATTTGAGATCTACTTTGATTTGAATAGAGTTTATGCATCACAATGACTCAACTGTCGCCTGTGATCTTCACCACATTATCACCACAGGAAACTGCCCAAGTTTTTACCTATGTCTAGCATTTATTGGCAAAAGTAGACAACATTTACTCACCAGACTGGATCAAATAGTAGTGATTACAATGGCTGTTACTTAATGTGTTTGATTACATATACTTGATGGTTCTCTCAGACACAATTGACAGTGTTTATTCTATTGTGACTAAGACTTCTAATTAGAATGAGATACCACCTAGGAAGCATCTGTGACTTAAGGTCATTCTTTACATTCAACCAAGTAAAGCTTGCATTACTACCGCTACCTTTAATCCTAGGTCAATTTTAATCTGCACAATAAGAATTGAATGAAGCAGAAGACAACTTCACCTGACACTGGATATTCTTTTATGAATTCTACAACTCTAGATGGCAATTTATTTTTTTCTATGTAATCAAAAACTTGATCTTTGATTGGATACAAAGGAAGAAATACTGTATTAAATCACTCCACATAGACTCTCAAACAGGTCACTTAACATTGCCAGTTGAAAATAATCAAAAATAGCATTTGTCATGTATACTATCTAACCATAGGTACTGATGACAGCTTTAGAACCCAACATTTACTCAATACACTAAATCAAGTCATATAGGACATACAAATGGACTACACATGCACGAGATTTTTAATTCAATACACAAAGTTTTCTTAAATAAATGTCATCTTTTCTTTAAAGTGTTAAAACGGAAGCTTTATGAATCATGAACGAAAATTGGTGTCGATTATGTACGAGCTTTAACCAACTAGACAATTTCAAACAATTTCTTTCATTGAATTAAATCATGCATGGGAGGGAGTATCAGAAGATTAACAACTGTATACCATATATACTTGTTTACGAGTCCAACTCGAAACCACAAGGACCCATAATGCGCTGGCAGATCTGGGTATGTGCAGATTGTAAAGATTAATCAGTAGAACAAAAAACACAGACCCTGATCTGCAGGTGTATTATGCTACAGCAGAACTGGATCTTTGTTCTTTGCGGTCTGATCGACTTACAAAGGAGTATACACAGTATTTGCCTTGATCAAATGTGTAACAGGTAAAGTGTTTGCTGATTGAAATGATCACATTTTACCACAGACAGCAACTAACAAATGCAGGCAGATTATGTCTAATGAGAACATAATTATCAATCATTAAAATGCATTGTAACTGTAATTGATTATTATTTGATGACAAATATTCAATACCAGCATTAATGTTACCATATATAATTACATATGACCTTAGTCACACTGCAAACTTCACAGACCCAGATATGTCATTGCATAATGCTCCAGTAGATCTGGGTCTATGCAATTTGTCTTGACTAATCAGTGGAACAAACAGCATAGACACTGATATATCAACACAATCTGCAACAACCAATCAGGGTCTTATTTTTCTTATGGAATCTGTAGTGAATCCAGTAAAAAATTTTTTTTTAATGATTTTAATTAATTGCTTTCAATTATCATTCATTAGCCAGAGATAAAATAGACTTACACAATAAACTACAGTTAATAGTATAACACAAAATACTGATTGCATCTATTTTCAAAAGAAACATTATTTTTTAAGAAAAGGAACATTTGTACATTTTGTTCACTTTTAGTGTATCAATGCATATGACATCTATTGTATGTTTAAATAATCAAAGGTTTGGATATGTCCAGTATGAGAAGGAATCTCACCATTGAGGTGTTAAATTAAAGAAGGTCAATGGTGTAAAGTTAAAAAAAGTTACGTTTATCATTTTTCTTTTTCATCATTCTACATATAATTAGTTTCTACTTATCTGGTCATCTCTAATTCATGCATATTCTGTTAATACCATTTTTCTTCTTTCTTTCTTACTTTCTATTTTTTATATGCTTAAAATATAATTTCTTTAAAATACTGCAATTTCAACTGGCTGCTTAGACAACAATGTTGTCAAAAAATGGCAGCAAGTGGAAGTTAAAAGCACTTTGTAAACACTGATAGATTTCTCATGCCAAGGAGTTGTAAGCTTACTGCCATTTCCAAAGTCACACTGATATAGCCTGCCTTGGCTGTAGTTTCAAACAACTCTTAGATTACAAATCTGATACTCTACAACTGAGCACCCAATGCTCTCCCCCCCCCCAAAAAAAGAGAAATCATATTAGTGTTCAGTTGTTGTATTTTGAATGTCTTAACATATGTTTTGTATTTTTGAACTTGATTAGTAAATGTGTGTGTTGTGTATGTACATTGATTTGTTCATGAAAGTTGTACATTGATTGGATTCCAAATCAATGCACAAGAAAAGCATATTTCACATTTATCAAACCTGAAAGTTTCCTTATTTCCTTGTTTCATCATTAAATTGAACATCAAACATTTAAATGGTGTACATGTATTCAAGGCATGGTTTTATATTTATTTTGGGGAAAGGGGGATTTGTCTGGTATTTTCTTGTTACCTGTTGTCAGGCTCTTTCAAACAGTAACAAAAAAAAGTGAAGACAAGAAGTTTTGTAAAATTTTAAAAAAAAATTATTTCCCTTGAAAAACAAGATAAAAATGAGAAATAGAACTTAAGGTTTTAAGAATCAAATCCAAATTTAATCCACAAATAATTCAAGAACTAAAAAATAGTCAAAGTAATAAAATGTTCTAATGAAATTGAGTTTGAATCCCGATGAAATCCAAAATGGAAGGCGGTGACATACGCTGTGGTCAGTGTAGTATTGACAAGTCAACAGTTCTTTGTTGAATCACAGAAAATAATATTTCAATGTTTGAATTCTATAAATTTCCATATTTGTCTTTGTCACAGAATTAGGTGAAAATTAAATTTATTTTCTTCTTGATTTACAAACTAATCTCACCATTTTTTTTGTTTCGTCGTACATGCGTTGCCTGGGGTGAATAAGTGGTTTTTCCCAAAGTAAGCGGCATGTAACGATTTGCATGTGCCTGATTTTGAATTACATGAAATCCAGAACATTTGTTTCACATAGTGCACGGTAATCTTGCCGTGATTTCTGCTCACCTATTTGAGGGTATATAAGGCAGAATATTTATGATCAATATTACGGGACCTAAAGTATCTAATCACAGGATAGATAGCTTGTCTTTCAATCTCCAGCCAAAGGGCTGATAACGCATCTGATAATGTCCGATAACGCATCTGATAGCATCTCTGATAATGCATCTGATAACGCATCTGATAGCATCTCCGATAACGCATCTGATAATGTCTGACAACGCATCTGATAACATCTGATAACGCATCTGAGAACATCTCTGATAACGTCGGCTGATAACATCTCTGATATCGTAGCTGAAATTGTTGCTGATTTATTGTGCAATCGAATTGAAGTATCTGACTGTCTGTCTGTCAGATTGTCTGTCCGTCTACATCTGTCGTGACGTGTAAATATCCGGAAATCTAGAAGTCCGAGTATCGGAACTGTCTAGAGTTGTAAACATCCGGGGCGACATCTAGGGTATTGAGGAACGTTAGTTCTAGTAGATGTTGTATGCTGTCTGTACGTATAACTGTGGTGGATCCGTGAAGGGCAAGTGACCGATAAAAGTATTGAGTCAACCCTAGGTCTTCACTGAAACTGGGCGGCGATTCAACTGTTAGTGAATCGTACGGTTATACAGGGTCGGGACACATGTGTGTGTTGCAATTGTAGTACAATTGAATACATTGTTCTATTTACATGGTTACTTCAAATCGCAATAGTATTTCAAGGCATTGCATGATTCTCAATAAAAGCTAGCAACTTGATTAAATACATGTATATGTTCGTGCTAGGTGTCGCAATCCATACGTGCGATAGTATAGTTTGATTTGTTATCGTAATTTATACTTGCGGTAATATAACTTTTGCAAAGGTTCCTTGGATCTGTGTATAGTCCAAGAGAATCCTTTGTATCTGTGTTTTATTTTGTATTAATATTTAATTTATTCATGTATTGTGAATGGTTGTGAGTGTAATTGTGGGTTGAACGCATGAGTTATTGTGTTGATACATCATTACTTTTCATTAATAATTTATTTCATAAATTTATGTTTTCTTTCACATATTGTGTTTGTGTTGTTCATTTAATCCACCATCCTCTTGGTAACAATTTTGTTACAGTCTTTGTCTAAACAATTAATTTAGAGCACAAGTGTTTCTAAGTAATCTCTTTGAATCAAAATACATGTACTTTGAAGAAAAATTAAAACTTAAACTCAAACTGGTCACAACAAAATACATCTGAATATGTCCAGGGTTAAGGCAAGAATAAAAGTATTTCCTAATACATCAATATTAAATCTGGCTACAGATGAGGGTCAACCTTGCAGTAAAACCCCCCCCCCGAGTCTGAAATAATTGCTACATGTTATTTGTCATGTACTCCCATTATGGCCTCGATTTCACTCTACAAATCTATTCTAAGAAAGAAGTTGTTTACTTCATCTCAAGAAATCAAGGTCAGGATAAGTTACAAAGTTTCTAATATTAGATTTACAAAAACTGAACTGAATTTCTGGAAAATATCAAATCCAGTAAAATTACACTACAATAGCATGTAATGGAATTTAAAAAAATTAAAACTAACAAACAAACAATTAAAATTAATATAAATTAAATTAAATATACATAAAACTTCCCACCATTAAAAAAAAGAAAAATTTATATAATAAAGCTTTCTTTTTACCATAGATTAATTTTACATGAGACTGCATACCTGGCTGATATCTACTTGATTCTTTGGTTTTTGTATCTTATAAAACAGACCACAACCATTTGTCCAATATTGAGAGACCCCATAGCCAGGATATCTGGTGTCAAGTTAGTCATCGTCTTTTCAGCAGTTCCTTCTTGATAAGTTGCACAACTGTCTTGTTTGTTTGTTTGATTAGGATTTTTAACGTAGCTTTAACAATTTTTCAGTCATATGGCTATGATGTCTGCCGTGAGGCAGTTTATAGTGATGTCTAGCACTAGGGCATCATGCTGCAGACATGTAGCATTATGTCCCACCCAGTCACATTATCTTGACACCAGGTCGACCAGTCCTCAAACACTAACCTCTTAATGCTGAATGCCAAGCGAGGCAGCTATTAGTACCATTTTTGTAAGTCACTGGTATGACTCGACCGGGGATCGAACCCAGGACCTCTAGCGGCAGATGCTCTAATGTCATTAGTTGTATCAATCTGAAAGGCATACTTTAACAGTTTCTGTCAAATTTGATAAAAGCATTTTTTTAAACATAAAAAAACCCCACAAAAGCAACAAGAAACAGCCACTTCTGATGTCAGGTTGGCATCATATGCAGAAACTTAAAACTGTTCAACGCAAATGTTAGTTACATTCTGATGAGTGTCTTTTTTTTTATAAAGACGATATCTTGTAACGGATTTTCCATTTTCAATAATATTGGCCATATCTGATGGTGAATTTGTATCATCTTAATAAATTTTTGAACTCCTTAATATCTCTGTCAAATCTGGTCAGTTTCTGCCAAACAATTTCTGAGAAGCTTCAGTTTGACTCTATTTTTAATAACTGCAGCATATTGTGTTGCAGGTTGGCATCAGTGTACAAATTTTAAAGCCCTTCAAGTTAGAATGCTTCCCCTAAAGATTGGTCAAATTCTTTTTCCGAATAAGCTGCTTAATATTTGTGTTCTTGCATTTTTAGCAATGGACTATATTTGACAGCAGATCTGCAGCGTTTGAATCCAATGGAAAGATCTCCATGTGATCCTTACAATGAATTCAGTTCTAATCAGCAGTTATGGAAAAGAACACAACATATCCAATATATTAGTTATATTAAGATATATGAAGAAAAAACAACAACATAAACACATATCTACATTCAAAAGAAATTATTTTCAGAATTATGAAGAAACAAACAACAAAAAAGCATCGAAGTTTAAAAGAAATTATTGTTAGATATATGAAGAAAAAACAACAACAACAAAACACATATCCAAGTTCAAAAGAAATTCACACATAAATAATTTATGCCTGACCATCCCCCCCCCCCCCCCCAGTAATACAGATGTCTTATCCATTTAAGTTAGGCTCTACAACTTTCAGACAATTTATATCTGATCATGGCGATAGCAGTATATTAATAATGTGCACATATGCAGGAAGTAGTCTCCCCCATAAATATTTGCCTGGAGAAAGAAGAGAAACTGTTCTCCAAGACTTCAAAGCTATAATCTTGTTGATATAGTTTTAAATAGACTTTTTCTTTGGAATTAGTCATTATTCTATACACTAATATATACACTATGTGAGAATAACGATATGTAAATCACTCCAGATGTTAAATAGGAATGACAACCTAGAATATATTTTAAAAAATCTTAACATAAAAATAGAAAATATCTCAAATTTGTATCCAATAATTTATCTTAAACATAAAAGTCATCAATTCAATGTGCTTTCTTTGATTTTTTTTTCCCTTTCAGTCATTGCTCCTGTTATATCACATGCTAAAAGTTTAAGAGAAAAGACTGCAGTCCTGCCAAAACTACATGTTAAAAAGTCTATGAGAAAAGACTTCAGTCCTACCATATCACATGCTAAAAGTCCATGAGAAAAGACTGCAGGGCATGGTTTTTAATCCAATGTTGATACCATGCTTATGATGTCAGGATTTCTTTTTAGGAACTTGTACTTTTCTGATTGTGTAATCCCAATCTGCCATGCATTTCAGTATTTTAGCTTTCTGAGGAAAATTATGGAACAAAGTTTATATGCTTTCTGAATGACCAGTCTTAGGGTGCTTTTCTGACTGACCAGTCTTAGGGTGCTTTTCTGACTGACCAGTCTTATGGTGCTTTTCTGACTGACCAGTCTTAGGGTGCTTTTCAATTAGAACATCATCAATGAGCTTTAGATTGTTCTAAATGAATTGTTTTGGTGATACAACTACATAGACTCTACAAAATAAATATGATCAGAGATTACAACAGTGATGTAAGTAAGGGTTGACAAATTGCTGTTTGTCTAAATAAAATATCATCTAACTGAAGAAAAAGAATCTGACAAAAGGTGATCATAATGATACAGTTTGAAGAAGGAATAATTCTGTCAAAATCGGAATGGTTGGCATATCTGCAGAATATCTGCACAACTCAGCTTCACAAACTGGCACAATGAATTCCAGCTATTATATTATTGAATGGTGATATACTGTGAACAAAGTCTGATGTACCATATAAACTCACTTTTGACATGAGTACAGCAATACACAGACCCAGATCTGTCATCAAATAATACACCAGCAGATCTGGTATGTGCAGTTTGTTAAAAGTAATCAACATAACAAACAACAGACACCTGATCTGCAGGTGCAGTATCCAATGACAGATCAGATCTTTCTTGTTTCCAATTAGACTTGACTTTGAGCATGTACAAGGTAATCACATCAAATATTGCAAGTGACTAACAGTTCTTACCACAGCTTGCCATTTACTGAAGCATGGATCTAATATGTCAATTTTATGCAAACTGATCTTACAAATTTGACCATTTCTTATACAGACTTTTAATTTGTACCATATTACCAATTTATGTCAACAACTTGTACATTTATGTGCACACAGGTCAGATAAAACTGCAAACAATATAGACCCAGATCTGCCATTACATAACTTCTAGTGACCATTTTATAAAGATCGACTCAGAGATCTGCCATTACATAACTTCTAGTGACCGGTTTATAAAGATTGACTCAGAGATCTGCTATGAAATTATGCCAAGCCGATCAAGGTCTATGTTGCCTGTTCTACAGATCTGTCTCAACCAAACTACAGAGGACCCACACTCTGCTGGCACATCCTTGAATGGTAGATAAGGGTCTATGGCATTTGGACCTGATGTATATTTGAGTCTATGTAGCGCCCGACAACAAAAAATATAACCAGAGTACATTATCAGTTGACTCTGTTAAACATGAAAATACATACCAGTGGGTAGGTATTCAGTATATATGAAAATATATACCAGTAGGTAGGTATTCAGTATACATGAAAATATATACCAGTAGGTAGGTATTCAGCCTGTAAGAAGGCTTCATAAAAAAATACTTTACAATATTTTAGTCAGCCCTGCTAACTTCCAAATGCAAAAATTCTAAATTATTATATTTTAGCACCATAAAAGTATTCCTAATCATGTACATTAGACATGCTTGTTATGTGTACATCAATGTATAACTAAGCCTTTAACTTCATATTACTTAGGTGAAAAGTATTTTAACACAGTTCCTTGTAATTTTTGATCAAATTTAGTTCTTGCAAAATTCTCTGAGTTATAATATCTGTCACGACTAATAATCTATTTAATGTTTGGTTTTGTGGGCTCTTTGTTACAGACTTTTACGTGACTCGAAAAACTAAATATATCAGTTCACATCATAAAAAAACAACTGCTTTCACTCGGACTTTTCCAGGTTTCTTTTCACAAACAAAACCCTGAAGATATGAATGAGATCACAAAATTTGCTGTCAATAGAGTGAGCATTTCATTTTCAGAATATATGCCAATTTAAAAATTAACTTCAGTCTGTTTCATTCCTTTTGTCTGCCAATGTTTGTAATTTTACTGAAAAAATAAACATCACCTACTTCATAACAATCAATGCTAAAATTGAATTTAAGTGTGAAATGACTAAATTCAATTTAAGTGTGAAATGATCAAATTCAATTTAAGTGTGACATAACTAAATTCAAAATGAGGCTACACTATGGAATGGCTGTTCATGTAGTGTATTGTTGACTTTCAAGCTTCAGGACTTTTTTGTTGTTTTTTTAGGGTTTAACGCCATTTTTCAGCACACGATAGGCTATACATGGTGGCCAGTATTATTGGTGGCGGAAGAACCAAAGAAAACCCCTGGAAAGAACCACCGACCCACGAGAAGCTACTGGCAAGCTTTCTCACATAACTACATTAGCCGAATCTTAGACTCGAACCAACGCAGACAGAGGTAAGATGGCAGTGATCCGTAACGGAAAATGCTTTAGACCAATTGGCCACTCGGGGACCCCAGCTTCAGGACTTCCTAAATCCTTTTAAAAATGATTTTTGATTTTGGTTTTTTAGTCAAAGGAATATATATATGTCAATAAATTTGTTATCATTACTTTATTTATTTATTATTATTATTATTATTATTATTATTATTTGTTGCTAATTATCTGGAATCATATTCTAACATAACACCTACAATTCAAAAGTGGCAGAGCACATTTATCATGTTTTAAAGCCCTGCTAAAACCTGGAATAAACTCTGAATACCAGAAATAATGCATGCATTTCTTTTATGATCACTTTTCATCTCATGGCAACTATCAAGAGTGTGATAATGGTGATTCAACAACAATTGAAGATTACTTGAATGAACCTCTGTGAAAATTGTCACATTTCAAACAACTTACCTTTAATAAATGTCTATAGTTAACATGTAATCTACAACAGATAGCTAGTCAACAAGATGATATGGAATTCAGGAGGTCAAAATGAGCTTATTTCTTATCAAATCCTCACCTGAGGATATAATCCTCCACTCTGTGGTACCATCAGACACAACTCATTTTCACTTTACAAAAGATCAAAGATTCTCCTGCTTATTGAATGACACTTTCAAAAACAGTTGGTCTGTGCAAATAATTCTCCATTTACACTCTGTGATTCAAATATTTTAAAAACAATATCTCAATTCAATTTTTTTCTCTCAATACATACATTAAATTTATAGGTGCATTTTCACTATATATTTTATAAATATGAAATAATGTATGCTTGCATGCAAAACTGCTAAAAACAGCTTCAGATGCATTAGGATACAGCATGTCTGTGTCTATCTTAAAGCATTTGTATATACCATATGTACTCGCAATGTGGAGTCCAACTACAAACAATGTAGACCCTCATCCAATATAGCATAATGTGCCTGCAGATCAGAGTCTATGTTGTTTGTTTCACAAAATACTCCTAACAAACTGCAGAAATTCTGATTTGCTAGTGCAGTTTATATATGGACTCATGAGTTAGTGAAAATGGTACATTCTTTGCAGTTAAAAATGTCACTTTCACTGACTTTTTTGTTGCTATAGTCTTTAAACCACATGTCCTACACTATAAGCATGCTTAATCTACACAGTTAATTTATTCATAAATACATCAGTTTAGTTATTTATTATTCTGATGAGAAAACTGCAGTTAATTTATTCATGAATACATCAGTTTAGTCATTTATTATTTTGATACAAATAATGAGACTGGTGTCTGCTGCCTATCAGTTTCCAAAACAGAATTTCCAGGAAGTTGTCCTTCTTGTAGTAGGATTTAATGCCATTTTTCAGCACATGATAGGCTATACATGGTGTCTAGTATTAATGATAGAGGAGAAAACCCAGAAAAAACCACCAACCCACGAAAAGCTACCAGCAAGCTTTCACATACCCATACTGGCCAAACCAAGACTTGAACCCAGGCACGCAGAGGTGAGATGGTAGTGATCTGTAATGGAGAGCGCTTTAGACAACTTTGCCACTCGAGGTCCACAGGAAGATGTCATCATGCCAACAAAGATATAATTTGTTGTATGTGCACAAGTTTGAGCAAGGGCATCCAAACTTTTTGGGGCTGGGGGCCAAAACAACTATAATAATTAAGGTAGCATGCCACATGAGTAAGAATTGTTTCCTTATCACTGGTTATGCATGTTAATAATAATGCATACAGTATTTTCAAAAGGATGCCAGACAGGAACTGCACATAGTGATGGACTGGGTTACTGATTGGATATACATGCAGAATTATTTTTAGCAGGGGCAACTATATAGTGGACAGGTATGAAGTTTTATGGATGTGTGTGTGTGTGAGATATAAGTGCCAACCAGCCCACCCGTCCCTACATGCAGGCACCCATGGACATCTGCATTAGAGTTTGGCTACCATTTGGCAATGGGTTAGTTAACAGTGCAGATTAAGCTGTGAATCTGCCTCCATAATCCACTGGAAAAATATAATTTTTAGGTAGCACTCAATTTATTTAAATGCATTTTTAGGGTAAATTTTGTTCATTAAATTAAAAATATAATTTAAGACTAAAGAAATGCTGATAGATAAATAATGGCTGAGAAAGTGCAGGCCTTTTTGGTAATGGTACAATTACAAGACCACTCTTTGAAGGAATGCAACTGAAATACTACAATGTTTCCTCTCACATAAATTGGGTCCAACTGTACAGACCCAGATCTGCTATCAATTAATGGCTGGTATATCTTGGTCTATGCAGTGTTTTAGGGTTAATCAATTGAACAAACAGCACAGACCCAGATCTGCTATCAATTAATGGCGGGTATATATTGGTCTATGCAGTGTTTTAGGGTTAATCAGTTGAACAAACAACATAAAAAATGATCTGGTGTCACATAATGCATATATGGCATATATAGATCCATGCAGTCTGCTAGGACTAATCAGTAAAAGAAGCAACACAGACCCAGATCTGCTAGTGCATTATGCAATGACAGATCAGATTCAATAGTTTCCAGTTGGACACTGTCTTTAAAAGAATGTGATATCATCATTTTTAAACATTATATCATGGAAATCCAGGACAAATATAATTGATGTAATAAAATGTATTTACAAGATTTCAAGTTTTAAAAAATGAACATCATTTATTGTGCAGTATTAGATGGGGCACTGAGTGGCCAAGTGGTCTAACGCGCTCACCCTTATGGATCATTGCCATCTCACCTCTGTCTGCGTGGGTTCCAATCTCGGGTTCGGCTAATGTGGGTATGTGAGAAAGTTTGCTAGTAGCTTCTTGTGGGTCGGTGGTTCTTTCCAGGGTTTTCCTGGTTTCTTCCTCCACCATTTATATTGGCCACCATGTATAGCCAATCTTGTACTTTAAACATATGGCCTTAAATCCTACAACAACAACAACAACATCAACAACAGTATGATGTATATTGTATTTGGATTGATAAGATTTTCAAGATTTAAAAAAAATGGGTACAGTTTTTTCACAGATAACAATATAGCAAATCCATTCAGATTTATATCATGTGTAGTCAAGATTTTAAACTTAAATGGCAACTTCATTTTGTTTGGTATGTATATTGTACCTTATCAAGTTGATCAAAGAAACTATTATCACCCTCCATATTTGAGATATGCTATCAGTAAGTCAATTATATGTCTCCCTACATACTGTCTCTTTAAGACAAGAATGGGCTAAATTCCACTGTAATAGGTTTTGCTTCAAATCTGAATAAAATGTCAAATAAAAAGATAAAGCAGATAATTTATCCATGTTGAAGTCAAGAAATGCTTTGAAAGGACAGCAGAGCATGCTCCCAGTTGAATAGATATAGTTGATAAGCTAGCAGCTGGCTGGGTGCTGACTGTACACAATTTACAAATTTTAAACACAGTTGGTTTAATGGACAAATCATTCTCTCCCTACAAGCACACCTGCCTGTCTGTCTTCAGTGCTAAATTTGGTGGAGGACTAGACTATACTATGAAACATGATACAGAAGACAGACTATTTAGGAGGGGGGGGGGTGTTTCAAACTGGTATAATTTTTTTTATTTAACCATAATATAATTTTTCATGTCCTTCTTGTGTTTTCTAAAATCAATATAAAGGATATATTAGGTCATTTTTTCCGAAACATCTGATCATAATTTTTTCAAGCTTTTTGTGGGCCGGACATTTTTATTATTAAAAATCCCAGCCCACTTTCTCAAAACTTAGGTCTGTTTGTAACAGGAGGCAGACTGGAAAAGCCAAACAACCAAACATGCAATTTTGACTGTCAATAATTGATTAAAAACAATTAAAAGTTTTCTTCTTTGAAATAATTAGCTATTTACTTCTTTAATTGAAATATCTTCTCTGCACTGCAACCTGTCATGAGATTTATGATAAACTATTTCAGTCATGCACTCTTATTTGTTGTTGATCACCAGATATCCAGTTTTTGTAAAATAATTTTGTGATATTAGCAATTCCATTTCTTCAAGTAATGAAAAATATCCAAAAGTAAAATAAATATCTCCAAAAGATCAGAGCTGTTGATTTAACAGATCTGATCAGCTTTGTATCTAGACTGATTCAAAAACATTACATGTACCTATCAAAAATGCTAAAATTTACCTAAACAACTTCTCTCTAAATACACCTGTACAAAGTGGACTGAATGGCATAAACCATAAACCCTAGGAGGCCTGCCAAATATGTTGTTTAACAAGTAAGGGGTGTGCTTAATAATTATAGGAACATGCTTTTTTAAAATAAAAGTTTGCTAATTGTTACAGAAGTGAGGGACTGGTTTACAGAAAAACATTGGCTTATCTTGGGAGGACAACAATATTTGGTGTGTATGTTTTGAATCATGAAGTTAGTGAATTTAGAATGATGTTAATAATCTTCACATTTGTCCCACCCCTGCATCCTACCAAAATCTCTGTCTCCCTCATGCCCTATACCGGTACATAGAACAGACGCTTCTATAAACCTCAACCTCATGCCTGGAACATAGAACAGACACTTCTATAAACCTCAACCTCATGCCTGGAACATAGAACAGAGATTTCTGAAGGCTTCGACCAATTGTGACATGATTAAAGCACCCTGAAGCTTTCCCAACCCATATAAAGTCATTTCTTAGGTATCCACATTTTCAAAAAGAAAGTTTTAAATCATCTTAAATGTGTACATGCAGGTAGTATATAAAATTGATGTTAGCAGGTAATATGTAAAATTGGTGTTAGCAGGTAGTATGTAAAATTGATGTTAGCAGGTAGTATGTAAAATTGATTTTCGCAGGTAGTATGTAAAATTGATTTTAGCAGGTAATATGTAAAATTGATGTTAGCAGGTAGTATGTAAAATTGATTTTAGCAGGTAGTATGTAAAATTGATTTTAGCAGGTAATATGTAAAATTGATGTTAGCAGGTAGTATGTAAAATTGATTTTAGCAGGTAATATGTAAAATTGATGTTAGCAGGTAGTATGTAAAATTGATGTCAGCAGGTAGTATGTAAAATTGATGTTAGCAGGTAGTATGTAAAATTGGTGTTAGCAGGTAGTATGTAAAATTGATGTTAGCAGGTAGTATGTAAAATTGGTGTTAGCAGGTAGTATGTAAAATTGATGTCAGCAGGTAGTATGTAAAATTGATGTTAGCAGGTAGTATGTAAAATTGATGTCAGCAGGTAGTATGTAAAATTGATGTTAGCAGGTAGTATGTAAAATTGGTGTTAGCAGGTAATATGTAAAATTGATGTTAGCAGGTAGTATGTAAAATTGATGTCAGCAGGTAGTATGTAAAATTGATGTCAGCAGGTAGTATGTAAAATTGATGTCAGCAGGTAATATGTAAAATTGATGTCAGCAGGTAGTATGTAAAATTGGTGTTAGCAGGTAGTCTGTAAAATTGATCTTAGCAGGTAGTATGTAAAATTGGTGTTAGCAGGTAGTATGTAAAATTGGTTTTAGCAGGTAGTATGTATGTAAAATTGATGTTAGCAGGTAGTATGTAAAATTGATGTCAGCAGGTAATATGTAAAATTGATGTTAGCAGGTCACTCTGGTGGCAGCAATTCTATGGTGGAATGAGTAATCAGTCATACTGGCCTGTCTGAATTCAAGCTTTTTAATTATGTGATATATTTCTATGATATTATTAAACAAGTGACCAGAACGTACATGTTCAATTTCCACCATCCAGACTGGTGCCCTTAGTGTATCTGTAAGCATGGCACTTTACTTGCCTCAGAACAATAAAACCTTCAAAGTGTTGTTATTCCATAATATGCAATAAACCAAACGATTCACCTGTCCATTATTCCATCAAAAGCCCAAAGAACTCCCAAATTCAGAAGAGATGGTGCAAGTATGTTTAGTCTGTGATAATCATGTTCCAATCCTACAATCTGTCTTTTGATCTCAATGTTAAAAATCAAGATAGCATGTCTGAAGCATTAGGATCTATGTAACATCATTTCTAAATAAAAATGTTCATTAGTATCAGTTGATTAGTTCACAAAATGTCTTTAGGTGTTTGGAAAGATCTGTAGTATAATGTGACAGCCAGTGCTGAAATCCAGATGGGTCAATGAAATTACAATAAATGTGGCAGAGCAAAAGAGGTATAATAGTGTGAAGTGTGGTCCAACACACTCATTGATTTTATGGCAGCAAACCTTAAAAACTGATAGCAGGGAAATTACCACTATAAAGAAATCCAGAGTGCTTTCTATGTGTAAACAGAATTGTACCTTGCCCCTGGCTAGATTCTCTCCCTTTGATCTATTTCAATCAACAAATTATGTGCAGGGATATAGTTCCAAGTTGTTAAGTTGCTGGTCCCTCAAGGCAAATAATGTGACATCTATCCTAGTTTAAAACCCCCATCTGAAATCAAATTCCCTCAATTATCATAATTAGTCATCAACTGACAAATAGGTAATTTATTCAGATTGTCATGAATGAATGAAGAGTAAATCAGGTTTAAAACTAACTGACATGTAATTCTATCTTACTTTTGCAAAACATGAATATAATTAGGGAATTGTATATTTTGTGTCAACAGTAAATGATAACTACTCTTTCAAACAAGATTTGGTTGCATGAAAGAGAGACCTGATTGCCTTGGCATTATCAGTCCAAACATTGTAGACTTTGATCTGCCAGCCAAGTCTACCAACAAATTAAGGTCATCATTGTTTATAAATACATACAGTATCCACCTACATCTGAAATGTATTTTTTTAAAATTATGCAATGGAACAACACTGTCAGCAAGGAAGTCTTCATTGCAACTTGATAATACAGTTACATATCTGACACGGAAACACCAATTATGTGATGTGTTCCTCTTAATATCAGGAGGCACAGTAGCTAATTTTTTATAAGCATAGGACTCCAAGGGTTCAGGGACGATGCCCCCCTCCCATGCCCCTTCCAGAATGTCCCTGCAAGGATCCTGAAATATCCATCCCTGTCCTTGGTGTCTTTGGGAAATGCACTTTGCTCTAATTTCCTTGGCATGATACAGTATAGCCAAATGCATACTTGTTGCAGTAAAATCAAAGTTAACCAAATCATCCAAACACCTGAATACACATTTGTGAAATCTTAAAGTATTTTGACTGAAACACTGTTAGTTTGTGCAAGCTATGTTTTTAATCTTTTAGCTATTTTGTAGCATAAATAATGTGAATACCTTAGTATACACCCACCCCATATTAAACTGTCCTTTATTTACATAACTGAAAGTCTTGCACAGAAGCTGCTTTTCTTTGACCCTGGAATCAAAAGACTTTTTTCTTAACATACATGCAAGTCATCCACAAGTTTGGGCAATATCAACAATGAAGAATGTATGTTACTGTGCAAATACTATTTGCCTTTCTTCAGTAACCTTGACCTTTGACTCCAAATTTTGTGCCTTCTTTATTATTCCATAATGAAAGACATCCACTAAGCTTCCTTTAAGTTTGTGATGAAGAAATAATGCTTCTTTGTGTCAGAGTGACCTTGACCATTGAACTTTTCTGACCAAAACTAATACATGTACATTTCTTCCTTGCTCAAGTGCAAGTCAGACATAAAGTTTAATAACTGTAGAAGTTGAAGAATTCAAGTTGTGTGAAAACCATTTTCTTCTTTTAGTCAGTGATCTTGATCTTTGACCTTTTGACCTGAAATCAAGCATTCTAAGCCCAGGTTCAAGCTATCCATGAAGTTTGGTAATTTATTGAGGGCACATCTCTCCCTCCCTCCCTCCCTCCCTCCCCCCCCCCCCTCTCTCTCTCTCTCTCTCTCTCTCTCTCTCTCTCTCTCTCTCTCTCTCTCATAACAACAGTCTTTTTTAGTACATTTATTTTTTTTTTATTGTAAACAGATTCTTAAGTTGAGAACAGAATGAGACAACAATTTTACATTTATTTTGTACATTAATACCATTGGGTTAAAGAGTATTGTGTGTTCTGTAGACATGTTTGGGTATGATCCCTTATTTTTTGTACATGGTCAGTATCACAAAATGATAATTATATATTTTGCTAATTATTTTTTGTACACTGAAATTAATAGTTATTATTTTGTTACATGAAATACAGTATCCAGGATGATTAAGCCCTTATGCATTGACACTTATACAAAGCTTACCGATGGGCCCCTATGCATTAACACTTATGCAAGGCTTACCGATGGGCCCCTATGCATTAACACTTATGCAAAGCTTACCTTATGCAAAGCAAACCGATGGGTCCCTATGCATTGACACTTATGCAAATCTTACCGATGGGTCCCTATGCATTGACATTTACACAAAGCTTACCGATGGGACCCTATGCATTAACACTTATACAAAGCTTACTGATGGGACCCTATGCATTAACACTTATGCAAAGCTTACCTTATGCAAAGCTTACCGATGGGTCCCTATGCATTGACACTTATGCAAAGCTTACCGATGGGTCCCTATGCATTAACACTTATGCAAAGCTTACCGATGGGCCCCTATGCATTAACACTTATGTAAAGCTTACTGATGGGTCCCTATGCATTGACACTTATGCAAAGCTTACCGATGGGTCCCTATGCATTAACACTTATGCAAAGCTTACCGATGGGCCCCTATGCATTAACACTTAAGCAAAGCTTACCGATGGGCCCCTATGCATTAACACTTAAGCAAAGCTTACCGATGGGCCCCTATGCATTAACACTTAAGCAAAGCTTACCGATGGGACCCTATGCATTAACACTTATGTAAAGCTTACTGATGGGTCCCTGCAATGATAATAGCAATTTTGTGGAGCTAAATTACAGTATATGTATTTGATGGGTGGTATATTGTCTGTTCCTTGTTTCTTTCTATTGCAGAAAAAATTAATGTTGCAGGCCCCCTGAGTTTGTGGGACCTATGTTTTGCAGACTCTTTCTATAGCTATGCCCATGCATTAAGTACAGAATTAGCAAATAAAAAATACATAAACTGTGGACTTTGAAATGACAAAAAGCAAAAAGATGTCCTAAAGATGGATACACATGTAAAAAGTTTATAGAAATATCTCTAATATTTGGTAATTTTTAACATGATGCATAACATTCATCATGAACAGTAATTTATTTCTGGAACAGAATTAGTAACAGGAACTTTCTGAAGACCTGTCTCAATGATATGGATAGAACATCAAAATATACAAAAGTCCATGGAAGGTAAAGAGGTAACCCTATCCACAGATATTTCTCAACAAGGGCTGGTACTCTTGATTGCATAGCTTTTTTTAATTAACAAGCTAATTTTGACATGAATAACGTTCCTGTCGGAAAAATTTAACACATGAAGAGTTTTAAACTGCATAAACTTTTTCACTAGAAAATATTCAAATAATCTTCAGGAATTTCTCTACTGTATCAATTTAATCAAGAAAAGGACCATGCGGTCCATGGCTTGCTTAATGTCAATGAGTCTCTCCACAGTCAGACAATACTGTCCACTATCAAACAAAAGACTCATTAGTCTTACAATACAATGTCCATATTCATACAATACACTGTCCATAGTCATCCAATACACCGTCCCACCATACAATACACTGTCCATAGTCATACAATACACCATCCCACCATACAATACACTGTCCATAGTCATCCAATACACTGTCCCACCATACAATACACTGTCCATAGTCATACAATACACTGTCCAATCATACAATAAATACAATGTCCATATTCATACAATACACTGTCCAGTCATACAATACACTGTCCAGTCATACAATACACTGTCCAGTCATACAATAAATACAATGTCCATAGTCATACAATACACTATCCATAATCATACAATACACTGTCCATAGTCATACAATACATTATCCATAATCATACAATACACTATCCCACCATACAATACACTGTCTATAGTCGTACAATACACTGTCCATAGTCATCCAATACACAGTCTCACCATACAATACACTGTCTATAGTCATACAATACACTGTCCATAGACATACAATACACTGTCCATAGTCATACAATACACTGTCCAGTCATACAATACACTGTCCAGTCATACAATAAATACAATGTCCATAGTCATACAATACACTATCCATAATCATACAATACACTGTCCATAGACATACAATACACTGTCCATAGTCATCCAATACACTGTCCCACCAACGTTCCCTCTAAGCGAATGGTAGGTGTGCGCACAGTGCTCGCTGCACTGTGCAAGCAATAGGCAGACGAGCATAATTTAACATTGGATTGAGCAAAAATTGACAATTCAGCTGCGTGGGGATGCCTGAGCAGCTGTGCGCATGTGCATGCGCACAGCTTAGAGGGAATGTTGTGTCCCACCATACAATACACTGTCCATAGTCATACAATACACTGTCCACAGTCATACAATACACTGTCCATAGTCATCCAATACACTGTCCCACCATACAATAACACTGTCTATTGTCATACAATACATTGTCCAGTTAGAATGGGGCCCCGAGTTGCTGAGTGTTCTAAAGCGCTTTCCGTTACGGATCAGTGCTGTCTCACCTCTGTCTGTGTGGGTTCAAGTCTAAGATTTGGCTAATGTAGTTATGTGAGAAAGCTTGCCAGTAGCTTATTGTGGGTCAGTGGTTCTTTCCGGGGGTTTTCCCAGGTTCTTCCTCCACCAATAATACTGGCCTCCATGTTAGAGGGCCTCAAGGGAGAATAATCCTTGACTAATGAGTCACCCTCTATAAATAAAGCATTATTATTATTATTATTATTATTATTATTATTATTATTATTATTATTATTATTATTGTCTATCGTGTGCTGAAAAATGGTGTTAAACCCTAAAACAACAACAACCATAGTCAGAACAAGGAATTTCCTTGAAAGTCTTTCCAGCAACCCTTTGTGACCAAATACTAACAAAGCATGATCACCTTTCCCCAAAAATAGGTAAAATGTATGTAAAGTGAGGGATATTTTATAAAGACATTTCTTTCTTTATATATTTACTCTTCAAAATGTCTGAAAACACTAAACAAATGCATCACTCTACTCCTAATTATGTATACAAATATGCCTACATTGCTCTACATCACACAAGGTAGTCATGGAATTCAAAAGATGAATAAAGGTGTTCTATAGAAGTGCACAACAGCTGTAAAGAATCCCGATCCATGGGAGGGGGCGAGCAAATAGTTTTATAAAGATTTTATTTAAATTGTATAGCTGTAATACTTCTAATTTTCTAAATGATAACACAGATACTAGTATTTAGTTGTTTTTAAAAGCATCAGACTATAAACATTCAAAGCATTCTTCCCATGTTTAGACCAGAGGAAAAGCTTATTATTTGTTTTTTAAAAAAGGGGTGATGGGCCTATTCTTGGACAATGGCATCTGTGAAGTATTGATTTTTTAATAAGAACCTTAAAGTTGAATGCACAGATCATTAAAGATTTTCTCACATTTAGACCATGGTAGTATTTGGGAGGGGTCATTTCAACTTTAATTCTTAATTTTTTTCCATGTCAGTGTTAAAACTTCAAAGGGGCAAGTGTTCTGATTCAATAAAATTGACTTGATATCTTAAAACGGATTTGAGAAAGAGGCATCTGAACTTCCAATAATAATAATAATAATAATAATAATAATAATAATAATAACAACAATAATAATATTGAGGACTTTGTAAAGCGCCTAATCTTTAGAAGCTCTAAGTGCTTTACAACATCTATAATGATATGAAAAAAAAAAAAAAAAAAAAAAAACCACCCTGAAATTGGAAAACAAAAAAAATGCTGAAAATATTTAAGGTTGGAAACATTTTTAGGTCTGTAAGTTTGTTCTTGCAGTCGAAAAAGGTGAGTTTTAGGAATACTCTTGCAAGAGATCATAGTTTCTTTGTGCCTAATTTCAATGGACATTTCATTTCACATTGCTGGGCCCTGGTATGCAAAAGAACATTGTTCATATAACTTCGTTTTTATAGTGGGAATAATGAGTATATGATTGTCAGAAGAGGAGCATAAGTATCTTGCTGGTGTGTACAAATGGGTGAGGCTGGATAGGTATGCTGGACTGGAGTCTGTCAGTGAAACATAGCACAGAGAACAAATTTTGTGTTTGATTCTGGATCAAACAGATCACCAGTGTAGGATACAGAGCAGCGTGGATGTGTGATCCAATCATGGTACTCTAAAGATGATCTGAGCAGCTGTGGTTTGAACTTTTTGAAGTTTCTGGAGTAGATATTGAAATGAACCAGACAGAATTGAGTTACAATAGTCCAGTCTTGAAAGTACTAATGAACACACAAGTGTTTTAGTGGCATCAACTGAAAGATATTTGTGAATGGAGCTGATGTATCTCAGCTCAAGATATGCAGCCTTGCATATGTTCATGACATGTTGGTGCAATGTGAGACTACTGTCTAGAGTAACACCTAGGTTTCACACCGACTGTGTGAATTTAATGTTGGTGTTGCTGATATTTATTGTTTGAGGTAAAGGATGTGAATGAGAAAGTCTTTGTGTTGTGATCAGAATGGCCTCAGTTTTAGCATCATTCATCTGCAGCTTGTTACCTGTCATCCATGATTTCACAGAAATGCACCTCTCGCGTACATGAATGGTAGCATCAACTTCAGTTGGGTGGCTAGACTTGTATATTTGGGTGTCATCATCGTACATTTGGTGAGACGCTGGGTGATGATCTATGATGCTTGAGAGCAGCTGAGTGTATAGAATGAAGAGAACAGGTCCAAGAACAGAACCTTGCAGAACGCTACAACATAGATCAACTGGGCTGGCATGTATACCATTTGCAGATACAATTTGTGTCCTGTTCACCAAGTAGGACTTGAACCACTGTAAGGCTGTATTGTGAATGCCAAATACATGCTACAGACAGTGAAGTAATATATCATGGTCTATTGTATCAAATGCTGCAGACAAATCAAGGAGGTGAGGACTGTAATCTTTCCACTATCCAAAGCAGAATGTCATTAACACATTAACCTCTGGAGGTTTTTGCTGTTTTTTGCATAAAATGCGAGTAGGAAACACATTTTGGGAACTATTTCTGAATACACCCTAATACATCGACTTTCAAGCAATATTTCATTAGACAAATGGCTAGTTGTGCTAAAGAAAATGTTTTTCATTGGTTAGTTTGCTGGCATATGAGCAGAAGGTAACAATTTGGACCTTTTTTTTTTCTTCCCTTAACGGACCCATAATTTTTGTATGGAGAAGATTCTTTATTCAAATTGTCCACCTCAACCTACTTTTTGCACAGGTTCACCTGTCTGTGTGTGCTTCAGACTGGTCTGCCGTAGATCTGAGGTCATAAAGTCTAAAATCTGGACACAAATTTGGATTCCGACCATGGGCGAATTTTGGGTGAGAAAAAAAAACAAAAACAGGTCCAAAATATTAGGTTTTTAACGCTGTATTTTATAGTGCAACTAAAATGTCCACATTATTTGGTATCATTGTAGAGCTAAATCTGTCTACCTTTCTATAATACCACCCATTTTAGCTTATCATGCATGACCTTGACGCTACAGACCACGGAAATAGACTACTACCTAACACCCCATAAAGTCGTCGCTAGGGGTTAATGTGTTAAATACTTTCAAAAGAGTAGTTTTAATACTGTAGCAAGGGCAATTTGCAGACTGTACATTGCTAATACGACTATTTGAATTCAAATGAGATACAAGTTGGGTTAGAACAACTTTTTCTAAGATTTTTTTTATCAGCGGAAGATTAGAAACTGGGTGGTAATTCTTTAAATCATTATGGTCAAGTGTTGGTTTCTTCAGCAGAAGCTTTAAAATGGCAGTTTTGAAAAATGATGGGAATTCCCCAGATGAGAGAGAGATATTAAAAACATCAGTTAGTGAAGGCCATATTGGGTCCAAGCACTCAAGCAGCAGTGATGTTGGAATTGGATAAAGTTCACATGACTTTGGTGCACTCTTCGTCACTATTTTCTGTACTAAAACCATAGAGACAGGTTCAAATGCTCCTAATGGTTGTTGCTGAAATTCTGTATCATAAATGTATGGTGAGGACGAGTCAATTGAAATTGTAATGTCAAGCATATCTCTAATGGTTTGTACTTTGTTATGGAAGAAATTTGCAAATAGGTCCAGAAGGTCTACTGGAGAGAAGCTAGTTTGAAGTGGTGTACATTAGTTCCTTGACATTAGTTTGTTAGTTATCTCGAAGAGCTCTTTGCAGCTGGAACTGTCCATGATCTTAGTGCTGTAGTGGGATAATTTGGCTAAACGGACTATGTGACGTTCTTCTTAGCAGCTTCATAGATTTGTTTATGAGTAGTGAGTCTGGTGGAAAGCCAAAGCCTCTCAGCTTTACGGTGGTGTCTTTTTGGAATGAGAAGCTGGGTCCCTAACACTGCTATACCACGGAGAACACTTTTTAATTGATACTCTGCATTTGATGGCTGGGGCATGTTTTTCAAGCAATGAAAGCAGGCAGTTATCGAGTTTTTCTGCTGTAGGAGGTAAGAAAGTTGTTAGGTTTTCTTGATGTCATGCATTAGTTTGGTTCCATTTATCATACAGAGGTTTCTCTTAGTAGCAAATAAAGGTGGAGTGTTAATGACTGATACGTCGAGATGGCATATAATGCAGAGGTGATCTGATGCAAGTTCATGGGATACAAGGGTGGATCACAGAATATTATCATCAGTCCATGTCATTCTTAAAAATGAAAAGTTATACAACTTAGTTCAAAGATTCTGACTGATGAAACAAACGATTATTTTAGCAAAACTTTTTTAGAATCCCCTGCTTATGATTGGCTGAGAGAAATTACAGCATACACCTTAGAAATCATATGAATTTATAGTGACAACAGCGATTGAAATTCTTAACTCTAAGTGTCTGAATAGCTAGTGTGTTCTGAATAGGATACATGAAGGAATTTTAGTGGTATATATATAGAGATTTAGGGATAATTTTGTTCTTTAAGGAAACAGTTTTCTGAGGAGAGAAGACTCGACAGTCCAAAGATGGATTCCCAAAAAAAGAGAAGTGATGAGTGAAGTCTGAAAAGGGAGAAGTGACGAGTGAAGTCTGAATGTGGGAAGTGATGAGTACAGAGTAAAATTGAGAAAGTCCAAGAGTCGAGGCAATTGGAAAGGGAAGACTAGAGGGAATAGGAAACGTTAGAGCATGGTCGAGGCAATTGGAAAGGGAAGACTAGAGGGAATAGGAAACGTTAGAGCATGGTCGAGGCAATTGGAAAGGGAAGACTAGAGGGAATAGGAAACGTTAGAGCATGGTCGAGAGGAAGGTGATGCAATCAGTTATGGACATTGTGCTCTTTTCACCCCTCATTATGATGATGAAATAAATCCAAATTAGACACTGCTATTAAATCCTGCTGATATTGTTTAAGTTGAATTGAAATTACCAATATTCATCTGTTTGATTACATTGTTTTTTTTTCTCCTCTATGGCAGCTCGTGTTGCATTATTTCTTCCCAATAATTGTGCCCAGTTCTCTGTTAATATTCTATCTTTCACTCACACTGGGTCATAATATCGAAGGCGGTCATTCCCTAGATAATGTAGCAAAGTCCAATTACTAAGAGGGAGTGTTACAGACATTTGCCTTAATTTTGAACTGCCAAGGCTCATAATCAAGGATGGTTCAATCAATAGATAAAAGTGTACTTTAGTTCTGTTTAAGTGTTTCTTTTCACACTAAAAAGTTTACTGTTTACTGGTATATACCAGATACTATACCAGCCCCCCACCCCACCCCCACCCTTAAAAATACCCCGTTTACCTTCAATAATGCAAGCCATGAAACTAACCAGATCTTAACTTGGTAGCTCCACCAGTGATTACACAGTAATCAAATTACTGGATCACTCAAAGTGAAATTGATTCCTCAAAGGGATACAGTATCTAATTAGGGATACAGTATCTAATTAGTTCAAGCATAAACATAACACTGGATAAAGCCTTGATTTGGTGACACAAAGAAGTCAACAAATGTGACAGATGCACTATAAATACCATATATACCCTCATAGAAGACAAGTCCAACCACAAACTGCACAGAGCCAGCTCTGCCATCACATAATGAGTCAGCACATCTAGGTCTATGCAGTTTGTTAGTAATCAGGAGAACAAACAACTAGACCCTTGTTCGCAGGTGCATTATGCTACTGCAGATCTTGACTTTTGTTGTTTGCAGCTTGACTCAAATTCTAAACAAATATATATGGTAATGTGAAATGAAATTTATGGGGTTAAGATCCTAAAGATGATTGATGTAATATGGTGTCAAATAAACATCAGTATTTTAAATAGGCAATTATATAATTAAATAAACATGGTTAAAACCTCCAAAATTAACTATTTGTTTTCAAGGTCACATCACACTTCCTCATCACTGCATTATCCCAGATTTACATGCTCCACCCCAAAATCGGTAAACTGTAATGGTTTCCATCTCAATGCTGTGTGTCTGGGTTTTAGCTAAAAACACCTTGCAACTTCAATAAAACATTATTGTGTGTTTTAGTCTGACCCAATCAGTTTTCTAACTGCATATGGTTGGATAAGATTGTTGAGAAAGTCCAAAACAGCTCTTCATTATGGAGTCATGGAAAATATGGTACTAATATCATCTAAAGAAAATTAGCAATGCCAACCATGCTCCTGCCAAGGAACAGAATAACATCGTAACCAATGGATACATGCTTTCTTAATATTTTCAAGGCAATCGAAGATGGCACACTGGAAACCAGCATACGGCAGTAAGATTAATCTACGAGTGTTTCTATGACCAGTCATAAAGTGACTCTTTCAACAAATTCATTGCTTTTATGAGTGTACACAAGTCTGCCTCACAAGTTTTTGAAGAAAAGAAAACTACCCATCTCTTTTGGTCTTTTGTTCAATACCTGGTAAATGATTACGTTTAACATATATTTCACTAAAACATCAAGGTACAAAATCTAAAAAATTGATACAATAAAATGACATGAAAAGGCTTTTCTGGTTTTCTATATACATTTGCATATAAATATACAAACGAAACGCACTTTGTCTACATCTAGTTGTCTTCATTTATCCTTGCTAAGAAGTAAAAAAATATTTCAAAAGTAAAAAATATTTCTGTTGTACCCTGAATCAGGTCCTCTATGTATGCATACAAGTATGGAAGCCATATTTTGCTTGTCTACATTAAGTGGTTGATGTGCATTCTTGCTAACAAATCAAGATGCCCTCACAGAAGACTGGGGGGGGGGGAATAAAACCTCACAATCATTTAATACATCCTTGCTGAGCACTCTACCATGTTTAAATAAGCTCAAACAAATTGTAATTATTCATGACATAACAAGTACTTTTATTACTGTAGTTTTGGTGGAAATTTATTTCTTTATTGACTAGACTATTACAAATAAATCTTTCCTCCATAAACAGTCACGTTCATATTTTTGTGTAAAAGAAAATTAATAAATGTTAAGTACCAATGCTATTAATTTCAAACTTACATCAAATACTTACCTGTTAGTAAACCAGCATTATATAAGTATCATCTGATCATAAATCAAAGTCTGTAAGCCACCACAAAAGCCCAGTTATTCTAAATTCATCTTTTTGTCATTTATTATTCAGTTTTATTAATCCAATGAAAAGATTTTTAACAAACCAAATGGTCTGATTGATGCTTATATGATTTTTCAATAATTATGATGAAAATGTATGTCACTGTTCGGAGCACTTGACTTTTTTTTTGCCTTGTCAAGAAATACCCAAACACTACATAAACCTCATGATAAGCACTGTTTGTGTTTTGTGCACATACACAGAGATATTATATATACATACAAAC
Organism: Unio delphinus; assembly: GCA_029339505.1. NCBI lineage: Eukaryota > Metazoa > Mollusca > Bivalvia > Unionida > Unionidae > Unio > Unio delphinus. The sequence goes on from JAQISU010000174.1 coordinate 13,639,690, forward strand.
ACACACACACACGAGAGAGAGAGAGAGAGAGAGAGAGAGAGAGAGAGAGAGAGAGAGAGAGACTAAATATGCACAAAGAATTTATTGTTTGTTTGTTTGATTAGGATTTTTATCGTAGCGTTAACAATTTTTCAGTCATATCGCTACGATGTCTGCAGTGAGGCAGTTTATAGTGATGTCTAGCACTGAGACATCATGCCGCAGACATGTAGCATGATGTCTCACCCAGTCACATTATCCTGACACCAGGCCGACCAGTCCTAACATTAACCTCTTTATGCTGAGCGTCAAGCGAGGCAGCTGTTAGTACCATTTTTGTAAGTCTTTGGTATGACTCGGCCGGGGATCGAACCGATGACCTCCCGCTTCCGGGGCGGACGCTCTAACCACTAGGCCACAGGAGCGGTTACAAAGAATTTAAAACATTATGCCCAATATTGTAGGCATATCTGTCTTGCCATTACATAATAAATTAATGGACATTTATAAATTAAACAGATCATGATGTGCCATCAGAGAAAAATAATCAAGTGTGCTATCAAACAAGAGACATATAATCAAGTGTGCCATCAAACAGAGACATATAATTAAGTGTATGGTATCACAAGTACTCATAAAAATACTCTCTCCATAATAGTACAATGACCTTGATAGAATCTGTCACCCAAAGGGTTAAAATGTCTAATGCCACACATGCAAGCTTCAAAATGAGAGATGAATTACATCATGCCTGGCAAATAATAACAAGGTAATTCCTCTGTCAATTATCACAATGAAAACCACTGGTAAAGTTTTTCTTAATGCTGTTGGCAAACTTTCCCTTAACTGATAAAGCATCAAATCCCGAATAAACAGAATTTTAAAAAAAATCTTAAATGAATTATACAAATAACTTCTGTCAGCAAGCATATGGTTTGACAGAATTTAATTAATCCTGAATACATAATACAAATTGATTCCCAAGGCATTTTGTTTGACAGATGTATTAAGTATTTTGATGGCGTTGACAGCATGTTAGCCAGACAAAGTTTGTCCTATCACATGTGATGTTCTAAGTTACTTGGTAGTTTAGGTTCATGAACAAGGCTAAGTTTTCCACACTATATAATCTTTAAATCTTGCGCAAGACTCACTAACAATGACTATGCATCAATGTTATCAATGGATACAATATTTCATGGCCACATTATATAATTTGCAGTTAAAAGATTTTTATAATATCAATATACTTATCTAAATTTAACTTAAACTTATTCTAAGCCATATTTTGTCCATATTTTGTTAAAATAACTTACTTTAAGAGCATAAATTATCTAAGTCTATATTTTTCCAATAATTACTACAAAAACTACATATTTTATCTTTCTGTTTTTGGATGAGCTATGGCCTCTTCATTGTTATGATGTACCACCAATGTCAGTACTTAAGAGTCTAAAGCAATCCTTCTAATATCAAACCTAAAGCCTGTCCCCCATTAGACCACACACACACACCAATCCAATATTTTTTGTCCCAAAATAATTAACTAATCAGCTGTTTTCACCATAATTTTTATTTACCGTACTGCACCCTGGTGGATCTGAAGAAATATTGTATGCATCTCTGTCCCCCTATAATGACTGAGACCTGGGGATTTCTTAAATATATGGGGAGCAACTGGCAGTTTTAGGCTGGAGAATGTCCCCTGGGTTGGCTCAGTGAAATGCATAGATACAATAATCAAGTTGTATTCAAGTGCCCCTCTTTTGGAGTATTTACCTCAAATAAGGTAGAAGAAAAACCAATATTCAATGGTAGTGGTATTTATTGGCAATCAAGCAATCAAGCAGTAAATCAATTGAGAGAAGATGATTTAGTAACTTGAGCAATTCAGGAACATCTGTTGTCACCTGTGCACACAAGTTTGTGCCATTTCAAGAAACATCCTGGTATAAATTATATACAGTCATAATTATAGCAATTAATCATCTTAGTGCATACAGTTAATTAAAGATGTAAATTTTTAAAAATCAATCAATCCAATCATCAATCAATCAATCAACACTTGGAGAAGAAAATTCTTGCTTTCCATCTTAATGGAAAAGTAGATTTTAAAATTTATTAAATCAAAAATGTTTAGTCTGAAAATCTGCTGTTCATTCAAGACAGGTTTTACTGTGCAGAATTTTGCAATATTTGCAACATTGATTTTTGCTGCTTCTAGCTGAAAGAACAAATCTGTATGCCACAAGGTGGAATCAAGTATTGTTTACTCAGTGTACAAGGTTATTTATATGCAGGATTCAAGGGATCTGAATACAATTTACATTGAAGAGCCAATCTACATTCTTATTTAATGCTCCCCTCCCAAACAATGACACAGTTTCTGATTGTGGTACTGGATCAAGCATCTCAAGCAAGATTTTTTTGTTACACATCCGAGCCATGGTTAGATCTTAGCAAGTTCCATAAATTTGGAGTTAGATCTTTTGGTTGTTTCATGACTTCAGCAGTCACTGTTGTAGCATATCAACAGTAATTACTCTAAATGTGCAATTCAACATTTATTTGAGGAGCACAGTATTGCTTACAGCTGATAAGTTAACATTTAACATCTTGCTTGTATTCACCATACTTCAGACACACTGTCAGTCAAAAGTGTAAGCATGTTGGGCTTGAAAGCAAAGGTATAAGCATGTTGGGTTTGAAAGCAAAGGTATAAGCATGTTTAGTTTGAAAGCAAAGGTGTAAGAATGTTGGGTTTGAAAGCAAAGGTGTAAGCATGTTGGGTTTGAAAGCAAAGGTATAAGCATGTTTAGTTTGAAAGCAAAGGTGTAAGAATGTTGGGTTTGAAAGCAAAGGTGTAAGCATGTTGGGTTTGAAAGCAAAGGTGTAAGCATGTTGGGTTTGAAAGCAAAGGTGTCAGCATGTTGGGTTTGAAAGCAAAGGTGTAAGAATGTTGGGTTTGAAAGCAAAGGTGTAAGCATGTTGGGTTTGAAAGCAAAGGTGTCAGCATGTTGGGTTTGAAAGCAAAGGTGTAAGCATGTTGGGTTTGAAAGCAAAGGTGTAAGCATGTTGGGTTTGAAAGCAAAGGTGTCAGCATGTTGGGTTTGAAAGCAAAGGTGTAAGCATGTTGGGTTTGAAAGCAAAGGTGTAAGCATGTTGGGTTTGAAAGCAAAGGTGTCAGCATGTTGGGTTTGAAAGCAAAGGTGTCAGCATGTTGGGTTTGAAAGCAAAGGTGTAAGCATGTTGGGTTTGAAAGCAAAGGTGTCAGCATGTTGGGTTTGAAAGCAAAGGTGTCAGCATGTTGGGTTTGAAAGCAAAGGTGTAAGCATGTTGGGTTTGAAAGCAAAGGTGTCAGCATGTTGGGTTTGAAAGCAAAGGTATAAGCATGTTGGGTTTGAAAGCAAAGGTGTAAACATGTTGGGTTTGAAAGCAAAGGTGTAAGCATGTTGGGTCTGAAAGCAAAGGTGTAAGCATGTTGGGTTTGAAAGCAAAGGTGTCAGCATGTTGGGTTTGAAAGCAAAGGTGTCAGCATGTTGGGTTTGAAAGCAAAGGTGTAAGCATGTTGGGTTTGAAAACAAAGGTGTCAGCATGTTGGGTTTGAAAGCAAAGGTGTCAGCATGTTTAGTTTGAAAGCAAAGGTGTCAGCATGTTGAGTTTGAAGCAAAGGTGTAAGCATGTTGGGTTTGAAAGCAAAGGTATCAGCATGTTGGGTTTGAAAGCAAAGGTGTCAGCATGTTGGGTTTGAAAGCAAAGATGTAAGCATGTTGGGTTTAAAAGCAAGCCAGTTTGTATAGTTTTTTTTCTAGGACAGGGTCAATGCAGAAATGGTAGTCACACAAACTTGGATAAAAGTTACATCTTTCAAGAACCGATGAGTTACATCCCTTTTATAAAGGTCAGGGATCATTCAGTATTTAAAACTGTTTATAAAGGCAGGTGAAGTTTTAATTCAAATGTCACAAAGAATAACCATATACACTGTGAACACAACTAAAACACTGGTCTTCAAACTAAAAATATAATACTTTTATTTTCCTGTCATAAGAATTGCATTATTATGTAAGTTCTAAACTTAGAATACAGAAATAAAGTTATGGAAAATTAATATACTGAATGAGAAATAAAGTGATCGAAAATTAATATACTGAATGAGAAATAAAGTGATGGAAAATTAATATACTGAATGAGAAATAAAGTGATGGAAAATTAATATTCTGAAGCATGAGCTTGGCCTTTAAAATGGAAACCCCAATTTGGCAGATGACTCATTTTAGTGATGATGTATTAGCAAACAAAAATGTGTACATGAATTTGAAACCACTATAAAGTTAGAAGAAAAAAAATGTCATGAAAAAGTTAAAAAGTTAAAATGTCTTGACCTTGAAAATAGTAACCACAATATGGTATGAGAAAAACTTTAAAAAGATGATGTATACATGTGTACAAATTCATCCCTTAATCTCAGATGGATCCATTGTTACAGAGCTGAAGAGGAAGTATGATTGAAAATGTAAAATGGGGAAATGTGAACTTTATTTTAAAGATTGGTCCTTCAATTTTTGATGCAATACACCTTTTCGTGCTGATTTACAAGTATATCAACTATCATCCCTTAATCCCAAATTGTTTTAAAGTTATGGAGCAGATAAGAAAGTATGATGAAAAAATTGTCCAGAGTCAAGACCTTGACCTCCCTGTGGTATTTTCCACACCTTTTATAATGGTATTCAAAAACACAAGTTTTATCTACAAGGGTTTCTAAGAAACATAAAAGAAGGGAAAGTGTGAGGATTTGTTAAAAATATTTAGCAGAGACCATGACTGTTGAGTAAGACCTTCCCCATGCTCGCATGGGCCCTGCACATTAGTACTTTTAAAACATGTATCTATTGAGAGAAGGTAATTATTAAAGTAATGGAAGAAAATTTTAAGTTCAATATCATATAAAACTTGTTAAAGTTTATTTCCAAATATGGTGCCCAAAGGGAGCCCTGCAATTAAATCCAGTGGGTCAGACCAAAATGATCCAAATTGGGCCCCACATTTGCTAAAGCCAGTGCTATACATTTACTTACTAATGGGGATTGATCCAATAATCACAAATGGCTTGAAAGTTATAGTTTGGTCTGATTTGATTTAACAGCAAGTTATTTAATGCAAGATGCCAAGCTAATACTAGGCCCCAACCTTTTACAAAAGGACAGTGCAACTGAAACACTTGTGAATAACTAATACCTTGAAAGATTTAATGCCAGATCAATGAATGGGCACTCTAATACACTGTACTATGCCCCAACCTTTTACAAAAAGACAGGGCAACTGAAACACTTGTGAATAATAAATACCTTGAAAGATATTGATGAATGGGCATGCTATTATACTTTTTTCCAACCTTTCACAAAAAAGACAGGCCATCGGAAACACTTGTGAATAACAAATGCCTTGAAAGATTTAATGCTTGCACTAATTTTCTGCAATAAGATTTCATCTAGCTTTATTTAATATACATGTACTGTCAGCACTCTGGGGAAAGATATTCTAGACAATTCACACTAACATCAGACTATAAACAGTTCGTAAATCTCTATTTTAAAGGTAGCTAATTGTTCAGCTGGTAGAGAATCAGACTTGTACTACAATGGTGCCAAGTTTGATACCTGCCCAATGCAACCATGGTCAGCAATGGATCCTTGGGAAAGGCACCAATCTTGTTTTCTGAGCATGATATAGCCCAAAATGTGTTAAAAGTACCATTAAAACCTACAAAAGCTTGATATAGCATGATATAGCCCAAATGGTGTTAAAAAGTACCATTAAAACCCTACAAAAGCTTGATATAGCATGATATAGCCCAAAATGTAGTAAAAGTACATGTACCATTCAAACCTACAAAAGCTTAAAACCTACAAAAGCTTGATATAGCATGATATAGCCCAAATGGTGTTAAAAGTACCATTAAAACCTACAAAAGCTTGATATAGCATGATATAGCCCAAATGGTGTTAAAAGTACCATTAAAACCTACAAAAGCTTGATATAGCATGATATAGCCCAAATGGTGTTAAAAGTACATGTACCATTAAAACCTACAAAAAGCTTGATATACCATGATATAGCCCAAATGGTGTTAAAAGTACCATTAAAACCTACAAAAGCTTGATATAGCATGATATAGCCCAAATGGTGTTAAAAGTACCATTAAAACCTACAAAAGATTGATATAGCATGATATAGCCCAAAATGTGTTAAAAGTACATGTACCATTAAAACCTACAAAAGCTTGATATAGCATGATATAGCCCAAATGGTGTTAAAAGTACCATTAAAACCTACAAAAGCTTGATATAGCATGATATAGCCCAAAATGTGTTAAAAGCACATGTACCATTCAAACCTACAAAAGCTTGATATAGCATGATATAGCCCAACTGGTGTTAAAAGTACCATTAAAACCTACAAAAGCTTGATATAGCATGATATAGCCCAAAATGTATTAAAAGTACATGTACCATTAAAACCTACAAAAGCTTGATATAACATGATATAGCCCAAAATGTGTTAAAAGTACATGTACCATTAAAACCTAAAAAAGCTTGATATAGCATGATATAGCCCAAATGGTGTTAAAAGTACCATTAAAACCTACAAAAGCTTGATATGGCATGATATAGCCAAATATGTGTTAAAAGTACATGTACCATTAAACCCTACAAAAGATTGATATAGCATGATATAGCCCAAAATGTGTTAAAAGTACATGTACCATTAAAACCTACAAAAAGCTTGATATAACATGACATAGCCCAAATGGTGTTAAAAGTACCATTAAAACCTACAAAAGCTTGATACAGCATGATATAGCCCAAAACGTATTAAAAGTACATGTACCATTAAAACCTACAAAAGCTTGATATAGCATGATATAGCCCAAATGGTGTTAAAAGTACATGTACCATTAAAACCTACAAAAGCTTGATATAGCATGATATAGCCCAAATGGTGTTAAAAGTACATGTACCATTAAAACCTACAAAAGCTTGATATAGCATGATATAGCCCAAAATGTCTTAAAAGTACATGTACCATTAAAACCTACAAAAGCTTGATATAGCATGATATAGCCCAAATGGTGTTAAAAGTACCATTAAAACCCTAAAACAGCTTGATATAGCATGATATAGTCCAAATGGTGTTAAAAGTACATGTACCATTAAAACCTACAAAAACTTGATATAGCATGATATAGCCCAAATGGTGTTAAAAGTACATGTACCATTAAAACCTACAAAAGCTTGATATAACATGATATAGCCCAAATGGTGTTAAAAGTACATGTACCATTAAAACCTACAAAAGCTTGATATAGCATGATATAGCCCAAATGGTGTTAAAAGTACCATTAAAACCTACAAAAGCTTGATATAACATGATATAGCCCAAAATGTATTAAAAGTACAAGTACCATTAAAACCTACAAAAGCCTGATATAGCATGATATAGCCCAAAATGTATTAAAAGTACAAGTACCATTAAAACCTACAAAAGCTTGATATAGGATGATATAGCCCAAAATGTATTAAAAGTACAAGTACCATTAAAACCTACAAAAGCTTGATATAGCATGATATAGCCCAAAATGTGTTAAAAGTACATGTACCATTAAAACCTACAAAAGCTTGATATAGCATAATATAGCCCAAATGGTGTTAAAAGTACATGTACCATTAAAACCTACAAAAGCTTGATATAGCATGATATAGCCCAAAATGTATTAAAAGTACATGTACCATTAAAACCTAAAAAAGCTTGATATAGCATGATATAGCCCAAAATGTATTAAAAGTACCATTAAAACCTACAAAAGCTTGATATAGCATGATATAGCCCAAAATGTATTAAAAGTACATATACCATTAAAACCTACAAAAGCTTGATATAGCATGATATAGCCCAAATGGTGTTAAAAGTACCATTAAAACCTACAAAAGCTTGATATAACATGATATAGCCCAAAATGTATTAAAAGTACATGTATCATTAAAACCAACGAAAGTTTGATATAGCACGATATAGCCCAAATGGTGTTAAAAGTACATGTACCATTAAAACCTACAAAAGCTTGATGTAGCATGATATAGCCCAAAATGTATTAAAAGTACATATACCATTAAAACCTACAAAAGCTTGATATAGCATGATATAGCCCAAAATGTATTAAAAGTACAAGTACCATTAAAACCTACAAAAGCTTGATATAACATGATATAGCCCAAAATGTATTAAAAGTACAAGTACCATTAAAACCTACAAAAGCTTGATATAGCATGATATAGCCCAAAATGTATTAAAAGTACAAGTACCATTAAAACCTACAAAAGCTTGATATAGCATGATATAGCCCAAAATGTGTTAAAAGTACATGTACCATTAAAACCTACAAAAGCTTGATATAGCATGATATAGCCCAAATGGTGTTAAAAGTACATGTACCATTAAAACCTACAAAAGCTTGATATAGCATGATATAGCCCAAAATGTATTAAAAGTACATGTACCATTAAAACTTAAAAAAGCTTGATATAGCATGATATAGCCCAAAATGTATTAAAAGTACCATTAAAACCTACAAAAGCTTTAACAAACTATTTTAAACAGACAAAATATTCAAACTGGAATTCCTTCATATTTGTAATAACTTTGAAATGTCCATAATTAAAAGAGTTCATTATTTTTTTCTATCTTGCGATGTATGGTATATAGTTCTATATTCAGGTAAAGATAGATAGAGACCTATGGGTAACCTCTATCAGAACCTTACATCAGTCCTCAATTTACCTAAAGAGGTGTTGACCTCTTTATCTGAAAATGCAAAAACAAGCACCATCTTCTCAATAAATCCCACAAGCAGCCCTTGCTGGATAACATTCCATTCAATAAAAAGGCCAAATATCAGAACTAATAATCTGTCAGAAATTAGATGTACTACAGCACTTAAATAGCTAATGGTTTTATTTGCTGTAATTATTCGGTTCACAGGATTAAACACAAGATAAACTCTCCTTAAGTAAATACATAATAAGTGTGACAAATATCTCATCAAATTACTTCTTCATTTCTGAAAAATCGGTTAAAAAAAAGATCTTAAAGATGTTTTCAATTAAATTTATAAACAAATTTTCATCAAATTTAAACCCATTATGTTTCAAGTCAGCCACTTTATAAAATTAATATCTTCACAAATTTAATAGTTTTAACTACTTTTATTAAATGAATCACAAATTTAAAAAATATAACTTTAGCCCAGTGCAGTATTCTGCCCAAGGTTTCTAAAATCTGCTGGTCAAATACTTTATTGAAATCTGCCGATTAAAATACTTTATTGAAAATCTGCCGATTAAATACTTGAATGACCCTCCAACTGTAATACATTGATTATAAATCTTTAATCACTGAGAGGCTTGTCATCTGAGAAGCTAGTGAAAGTAGCAGATAGATTGTGTTAAGTGCAATAATGCCACATAAATCAAGTTTTGATAAATGTGGAAGCTTCAATTATATATCCTACCTTAGCTTTAATAAAGGCATTCACACCTGAGAGTATGTACATACCTAAATTACCAAGGGCAAATATTGATGATCAATACAGACACTAGACTATATTGATATGAACAGTCATGGGTTAAACAGGGTAAATAGGTACTAATTCTCCTTTACCTCTAAAATTATCTGGAATTTCAAACCTCTCTTTGAGAAAACAAGGATAGCAATTTATTATGTCTCAACCATTTCAATTTGCTACTTCTGATCTTTAAATCATAGTGGAATTAGATGGTATTAGGAATTGATAATAATAACCCAATTAGCTTTCACTAAAATGGATTTTTATTTAAGCTGAACTAAGCAAAATGAAGTTGGAGACACAAGTCTGAATGAAAGTAAAATATATATTCTTGTAGTATTCAATTTTTAAATCAACCAAACTTTACTTAAGTGATTTTAATTAAAAGCAAGTCTTGCACTAATATTACAGGTAATGATGCATTCATTGCACAATTACTTCTTAAAAATTATTTCTCTATGAAATTCACCATAACTCAAACAGCAAAACAAAATAAAACACTTTTGTCCTGGTCACTTAGTTACTGTGGTGTACCATTAGTACTGGGATTTGTCCTGGTCACTTAGTTACTGTGGTGTACCATTAGTACTTTACTCCTCTTACCATAATTTTGAAACAAATTTCATGAAACCGATCAGACATAAAAAAAAACATGACAATGTGCCAAACTTCTCTAGGAATGAATCCTCTGTAGCTAAAATGAAACAACTATACCAAAACTGTAATATATACTTCTATAATTCATTTTATGTCTATATATATATATATAAATACAATCCCTCAATAATAATTATATATATATATATATATATATATATATATATATATATATATATATATATAAAATACAATCCCTCAATAACTCGCGCCCTGATCAATGTTTCCTCTAAGCTGCACGTGTGTGCATGCATGCAGCTGCTCAGGCATCCCCGCGCAACTGAATTGTCAATTTTTGCTCATTAAACATTAAAGTTTGCTTGTCTCCGTAATGCATGCGCACAGTGCAGCGAGCACTAAGCGCACACCAACCATTCGCTTAGAGGGAACATTGGCCCTGATAACTCGTGAACCCATTTATAACACGACTCAGGCAGGGATTCAATTTTTTAAACCAGAAAATACCCCCAAATCTGATCCCTATTTGTTGAACTTGAAACAAAAATAGTGATCAAAATTGGTAACATTAACTTTGATATATCATTCATTTTATCATCAAAAATTGTACGTAGGACCTGGAGATTTTAATCAACATGTTGAAATATCAAATTTAAAAATAGGTCATACAATTTCTTTGAGAACCTAATTAAGTGCCGTGTTTTGATAACTGACATGCAGAAGTCTTGGTTGAACACAAAGCTGGCCTCGTTTGTATTATCATGTAAATCAAGTTTTTTTAATCAAATAAAGGATGTGGTATAAAAAGTTAAAAGGCGTGAAAATCCTACAAACTTAGAAATACAAACAGCCGCTAGAGAGACAAGAATTGAATGACAATAGAGGGTATATACAAAGTATATGTGTTACCTTAGAACTGTACAAGTATACGTGTTACCTTAGAACTGTATAGAGAGCATGTACAAGTATACGTGTTACCTTAGAACTGTACAAGTATAAGTGTTACCTTAGAACTGTACAAGTATATGTGTTACCTTAGAACTGTATAGAAAGCATGTACAAGTATACATGTTACATTAGAACTGTTAAATTATGACAAGATGATACTTGATATAAAAGGAGTAGGAATATTGTTCAAGAAGAAGAATACAAATCTGACCAATATTTAGGTTGGGTAGTATAATTTATTCGAAGGAAACAAAAATTTAGTACACTCTATACTGAGAGAGAGAGAGAGAGACAGAGAGAGACAGAGAGAGACAGAGACAGAGAGACAGAGAGGAGGGGGAGAGATGGAGAAGAGATATGGCAATGCTGACTAGAGGCCATCCATAAATGATGTCACGCGATTCTGGCCGATCTTTTACCCCTCATCCCTGCCCTTTCGTCACACGTCATCACAAAAAGTCAGATCCCCTCAAATATGACGTCACAAAGCCCTGCACACACCCCACCCCCTGAGTCAATTAAAATCTCTTTCAAAACTCAAAACTTTTGCTGGACAAAATATCGCAGAGAGTTCACTTATCACTAAGTAAGTTTTGCGAGAAAAAGATCATTTCAACCTCATTTTGTCGACACCAGCGGACTTTAAACAGAAGAATGCTATTTGGAAAAAGCCACTATTGCGGCTAGAAGGGTGTTGGTAGTTTGAAGACGAGTCCATCTTAATTTGAGCTCATGCACGACATGTGTGAAGCTACTTAAAACATCATTAAATAAATTGTAAGCAATAAAAAAATTAAGTGGAACTTTTATTTAAAGTCGCGCATTTTGATGTGACATCACATTTCTTAAACACCCCCCTCCCCCTCATCACACATTGTCACAAATGTGTGACACCCCCCCTCCAGGTGTATGACGTCATTTATGGATGGCCCCAAAGGAATCAAAGTAACCAAGTGATACAGACATGCCAACAATTTGCATTCAATCAATCATTGATTCTATGGTAAAAATTGCTTTATCCGAATAACAGATAGGTAAATGCATTTCACGTACATATGTATGATATATATGGCATGTTCAATTCAATTTTGTTTATCTAATTGATTAAATTCTTATAATTTACATATAGAGGCTTGTGTTGCTACACATTTACGGGGCCCCTGAGTGGCCAAGTGGTCTAAAGCTCTCACCATCAAAGATAATTACCATCTCACCGCTGTCTGTTTTGAACATAAATAAGCAAAATGATGAAACAACGGGCTGTTCTTGTGGCCTAGTGGTTAGAGCATCTGATTCAGATGTGGGAGGTTGCGGGTTCAAACCCTGGCCACATCATTCCAAAGATTTACAAAAATGGATTTTACAGCTGCCTCACTTGGCACTCAACATTAAGAGGTCAGTGTTCGGACTGGCCAGTCTGGTGTTAGGATAATGTGACTGGGTGGATATGATGTACATGTCTGTGGCATGATGCCCCAGTGCTAGACATCACTATAAACTGCCACACTGCAGACAACATAGCAATATAACTGAACATCTTTTAAAGTTATGTTAACAATCGAAAATCACACACACAAAATGATGAACCAGCTAGAGGTAATTAAAACATTTAAATGTATTTACAGTTGATCGAAGTCCAACACTGCTACCAATCATACAGCTGACTGAATCTTGACCCTTTCAGCTGGTCAGTTTAACCATTATTCATTGGTCCAGAGCCATGCCACATGACAAAAATTGCTACACTCATTTATTCACAGATTTTAAACACCATATACAAATCATACCACAACAATAACATTCAGGTTCTGGTTATCTACATGATGTAAATTCAGTTTCAAGCATTCATCAAACCCAAATTATTTTCCTCTCTCTCTCTCACAAATTTCCATGTCCATTATGCAAAATGGCAGCAAGGACTTTGAAGTCATTGTGCATCATTTTTAATTCATTTAGAAACCGGGGATTATTAACCTTTATCTCATTATTTTTGTATGTAATTGTGTTAAAAACATTGTTTTTCATTCGTTATTTTGCTCGCACATGAGCAGAAGGTGAAAGTTGGAAGGTTTTTTTTATGTGTGCTTCAGACTCATTTTTGTATGGAGAAGACTTTTTATTAAAAATGTCCACCTTATCCTACTTTTTGCACAGGTTCACCTGTGTACAGTTCAGACTGGTCTGCCTTAGATCTAAGACCTAAAAGTCTAAAATCTGGACACAAAATCGGATTCCAAACACTGGCAAATTTTGGGTGAAAAAAAAATGGGTCAAAAAAAGTAGGTTTTTCCATCTGTATTTTGTAGTGCAACTTAAATGTCCAGATTATTTGGTATCATTGTAGAGCTAAATCTGTCTACCTTTCTATAATACCACTCATTTTAGCATATCATACATGACCTTGATGCTACAGAGCTTGGCAGTAGTCTACCACCTCCTGCCCCATAAACGTGGTGCCTGGGGTTAATGTGTTAGGCAGTGAAAATTCATCTTTGATCAATACAATTAACAGTCTACTGTTCAAATTAAAAGATCTATTTGGTGCCACTGGCATTGGTATATCAAATTGCTTTATACCAAAACTTCAAAAGACACGTGTGTGTGTAAAATTCTTTAAAGCAAGCCCCTTGCTCAGTTCACCCCAAAAATGTCTTTTATAAATTAACCTACATAATAAGCTAAAAGAATTTTGAAGAAAATGTATAACCTTGTGTGTCAATGCAATAAAAACTTGCATATGACACTTCTAATGATAACACCATTCACACTTGCAAATGGTCTCTCTCTTTTCTTATAAAATGAGGTCCTTCCTCTTTGCTTTGAAAATCCCTGTCTCAAATCAAAGAGACCAGATCAACCAATATGTTTGAGTTATCTCCCCTATATAATGACCTGCAAAACTCTGGAATACATTGTATAAAGCATTGTGATCTCTCTCTCTCTCTCTCTCTCTCTCTCTCTCATATATATATATATATATATATATATATATATATATATATATATATATATATATATACACACACACACACACACAGTAACACACACGCTGACGTGAGCAAATCATTTATAATTCACTACATTTGTAATTTCTAATTTGTAATTTGTAATAACAAACAGGTCAATATTAACAAGTCGTCTGCATATTTGTCTCCTTTTTTTCTTGTTTTTTTTTTTGTAGCTGAAAAGTATTTGTGGATAAAAGTCACATTTAATTTAGTCCAGAAATGGTTTAGCATTATAAGATGTGCAACCTGGAAATAAATCAACATCAACATATTTTTCACTTTTCATGAACATTCAGTTAAACATTTCTTATTTTTATTTTTAAGTATATGAGCTAACATGTGGTAGAAATTAAGAACAAAAATAATACATGCGATATTAATACATAAAATCAGAGAAATCAGAAAAATAAAAAATAAAAAACATGAAACCAGAAGATAAAGAATAGAGGTTTCTAATTCATGGTATAAAAGCATAAATGTTCTTTCTGCCTTTTTTAAAATATTTTCTCTTTTGAAAATTCTGCCGAGTTTTTGGTCATAGCTTATTCTGGAACTCCACTAAGGACTTTTACAATTTGTTTGAAAATAAAGAGAAATTGAAAATCTAAACATTTCTGAATAAATTTCAAAAGAATCTATAGAAACATTTTTAGGTTACAAAATGTAGAGGCCTTTGCACAACATGTACTTTTGATTACCTTTCACTAAAAAAAGCATAATAAAACAAGTTCTTCTGGCACTAAAGCTTGTTTACCTTCATTGTGTAATGACAAAGAATAATCATCTAGTTACATCTTTCCACCCAATTAGTGCATAGCACTTTTGACTCCACAAATTTGATTAAGTATCGTGATTGAATGTAAATTTGCAAGAAAATTAGAGAATAGCACAAGCCTTCAAGTGAAAATGACACATTTCCTAGATAAATATTGCAATATTACTTTAAACAAACAATCCCCAAGATGTAGAACCAGTGAATCACCTACATTATGATCTATTTTTCTGAAGGTGTTTGTTTGATATTGTATTATGTGCTTACCAAAGCCGGCATTTTAAATATACACATTATCGGACAAGATGTCTACACCTCTTTGTATTTAACTTTTGCACCACTATAATGCCTTATTTCAGCACAAATACCATTTTCCCTAATTCAAGGACAAGAGAAAAAAAGCTGTAAATATTTCAGACAGGATGACACCAGTTGACAAACTTCACTTTCTCTGATGAATGGCTTTAAGAACTGTATGTTTGAATGGATCATTTGATGCCCATATTTGTCTCTCATTTAGCATGCACTCCATGGGTAAAAGAATCTAAATATAAAGACCATAAATGAACCTCTGTTGCAAAATTCATTAATACACTTGAACTAGTATGTCAACATGCTGTTTTAATCACCTGTAACTGGAATTCAGAATGTAAATATTTTAGTTGAAATTGTTAATAGGGTGGGTTGGGGTTGAAATGCCATAGGCAATGAAAGCATGGTCTGCACATAGATTTCCTCGTGTTTGTAAAACAAATGAAGCTTTCTCGATATAGCTGAGTTAGTTAAATTATATTTCTGTAAACTTATCAGTATTTTATATGCAAAACCAATTTTATCAAACTCTGGTATATAAAAATAAAAAATAAAATGTTTAGTTCAAAACCTCTACCCTATTTCTTTAAAACTGAGATTTCTCCTAATTTCTCGGTCAATAGATAAAGAAGAAGTACATCACTTGTGTGAACCTTGGCCGAAATACAAGTGCTCAGAAACAGAGGCCATTTCAGGAAATAAAACACTTGTGAAGGTATTTATTTATATACATTTACATTAGAGTAACAAATATACAACGAAGTTTTGTTTGCATACAAATGCCATTTCAAATAAAGCAATGCAAAGTCTTGCAAGAAATAAATATGTTTAGTAAGTGCATTCTTGACTTAATACAAACAAAACTAAATGGAAGTAAAATCTCTACTAAATACAATCTGATTAATATCATATATCCACTGTCTTATGTGAGTTTCTGACAACAACTGCTTAAGGGTAATGTTCTGGTGACCTTTGAATGAGCCAATAAAAATGCAGTTTTCAGAAACCTGAAAGTGAATCAAACCATTTGATACACATAATGCCATTCAAATACAGTGGTCAATCTCCAAGCACGAAGATATAAGACTTTGTCTGATTGGTTGATAAAATTAGCAATTATGGTAATGACATGACCACTAAGCCGTCACTGTCACATCATCATGTATAACAGTGGAGATCTGATTTTAATCAGACTGCTACTAAATAATGATGGTTATCACCAATAATGTGTAAAAAGTGACCAAACATACCCTACCAATCAACAAGCCACATATTTTGTATTTTCATCCATAATGGAGGGAAAATCAACATCATTTGTCCAATATTGAAAGACATTTTATGCCAGTCTGCCTTCTGTCAAAGTTGGTCAAATTCTGTCCAGCAATTGTTTTGCAATATAGTTTTTTTTATAAATATTTTCTATTTTTCAGTAATGGTGGCTGATAGTGAATCAGCATTATTTGTGCTAATTGTAAAGCTGTCTTCTTACCCTGAGGCATTGTGTCAATTTTCTTGAATTTATTTTGAAAAGAACCTGCTAAAGGATTTTCTATCTTTACAAATATTTGATGATAAATTAGCAACATCTGTACTAAGTTAAACAATTTCATCTCTAGACACTTTCAGCCAATTTGGATCAAATTCTGTTCAGCAGATTTGAGAAATCATAAGATATTTTAAAATATTTTTAAAATGGCAGCCATATTTGAATGAAGATTTGCATTTGTATAATCCTAAACAATGTCAGCATGCTTTCTGTCCAATTTATTGAAATCTTGTTTAATTGTTTTCTTAGATGTTATCATTTAAAGGTTTTTCTCTTTTTAATAATGGTGGCCAAATCTGATGGCATTGTTTATATAAATTTTAAAGACCTTTATCCCAGAAAGCTTTGTCTTTACAATTATTTTTGAAAAGAAATTTAAAGGCTTTTATATTTTTTAGTGATGGTAGCCATCTTGGAACTTGTATGCTATATTTTTTTTTCATTTTAAAATATCTTAATACCATTAAAGATCCTTGCCAAATTTGGGTCAAAAAAGATGCAGCAGTTTTTGAAAAGTTATTTAAAAAAATGATGAAGGGCAAAACATATCATACCACAAGCATAAACAGACTTATGGTCATGTGAGCTTCAAAAAGAAAAAGTACCGTACATACTCACTTATAAGATCAGTCTAACTGCTAAATGCACAGACCCAGATCTACTGTCATATAATGTGCTAGCAGAGCTGGGTCTGTGCAGTTTGTAAAGAGTAATCAGTAGAACAAACAGCAAAGACTCTGATCTGCAGGTTCATTATGCTATGCTAGGTTAGGATCTATGCTATTTGCAGTTTTACTTAACTTATACTACGCTGTATTCATATTTTGCTTCAGAATTACCATAGGATGCAATAAATGCTGACTGACCAAATTAATGAGTGATACCTATTCGGAAATAATTTTAGGCCTCAAGATTATTCATGCCAATTGATAAAATTGTTAATACTTTGTAATAACATCCAACCGAATTTTAATCCAACAACTCTGGATTATTAGGTTTTTGAAATATACATTTTTATTAATACTATAGGTCTTGGATCTATTACAAGCATTAGCTTTACATGTCATTGATTTGACATAGTGTTTAATCTTCATATTAACTGGCCTCTTCCTTATTTGGTTTTGTACATTTACATACTATATTGGCATAGCCTAGCTAAACAAGCCTCATTATAATAATAAAAAAAAGTCAACCTCATTTATAATGCCAGTAAATTTCCTGACACATATCTAAGGCAAGCAGCCAATGCAGCTCACTTCTTAAAGTGCTGAGCTTACAAGGCCAAGGTCATATGCAAAAACCTGCCTACATCAACCCAGGTCATCAGCCCATGTCTCTTGTCTTGTTTGTCCTTAGGCATGCCACTTTACTCCCACTGGCTTGGCACTATATAACAACTGAAGTGTTGATGTGCTGTTGAACACACACATAAGTCATCATCATTATCATCATCATTATCATCATCATCATCATCATCTTACCTTGAAAAACATGCATGTGAAGGATTGGACACTGAGTCACAATAACACTGCCTGTGAACCCATAGATCATATACTTTCCAATATAAAAACTGATCACCTATTTGTACAGGGTCTTTAAATTTGTATCCATGCAAAACCACATGAAAGGAAGCAGTTTTATTTACTGTTAACCACATCAAAAGGTATCCCTGACATTGAGAGTAAAACATGATACAGTCCTGCTTCCTATCTAAAAATGAAAAAGAATATTATCAAGTATATAGCATTCAGACAAAAATGGCTAAATTTTTGCTATTTCACTTAATTCATATTTTTATATGTTCCATTTCCTGATTATGTGGTATTCATCACATAACATTCAGACTTGTTTTGCCATTGGAAAATTGCATACAACCCCTTGATCAACCCAATGTATGAGATTATGTGGCATAATGGCAATCACAGTGATGTGTAAAGAAATGTGTTGCAAAGGAAGTAACTAACTCATAAAAATAAAAATAGACCTGAAACATGTGGTTTACTGTGGCAATAAGTAGTGATTATACAAGATGTATGACAGTTAGCAAGTACAATGTCATAATACCCCCTAAGGACAGTTGTTTTTAAGTCAGTTTGTCTCCACCAGTAAACCACAGATTTTATATAGGGTACAAGTTTGCTTACCACAACAGAACCCTGTCATGTCATACCAATCTGTACCAACTGAACCCACCATTTTTGTCATGAATCAGAACTATTTTGATCTTGTAATGTTTATTGACATGTAGAAATGTAAGGATTTGTTTTCTCCCAATATATTACCGTTTCCAAGAATACTGCAGGAACAACTTCATAAATAGATTTGACCTGTCAACACTCTAACACTGTAATTATGTTGATAAAATAAAATATTTGTGCTCTTACATGTATCCTTGTAAGGTAAAATATGTTTTTATGTTTACATGCTTTTGGACAATTATCGAATACTTATTGCCCTGTGTATCAGACCTTTTGGCTGTAGTTGTCACATGTTTGCTGACAGATCAGGTTCTAGCCACTGACAATGTGATCACCAGCTATGTCGAATCTTGGTGGTCGGAAAAAAGCTATCCCAAGTACAAGTGATGCTAACTACATGTACATGTACATGCTAATGATTAAGCCATATAAATGGCATTCATTAAAAAATGAAGAAATAACATTCAATTCGTGCCACTGTGTTCATTTTTACTCCATCATCAATTCCATGTGCCGTTGCTCACGTACATCTAACATAATGTATTATATGCATTAATTTATTTGAAAACTATGCATAAATAATCATTACTTGAAAACTCAGCGTATAAAATGTCAAGGTACTTCCTTAATTAGCAAGTATCCTATGGGAAAAATACTTCAGATTTACACCAATTCTAATTTATGTTGTAACCTGAGGAATGCATATATGGCATAAATCAAGCATCACTTGTAAAGCATATGAAAAAAACCACACTAAACCAGATGTACAAATTCAACTTTCACTTCCTTTAAAATTGTAATAGAATATACATGATATTTCACAAAAGGTTTATAAATCATGTCTCAATTACTGGGTAATTTTCCCAAAAGACAAATGCCCATTTAAGAAGAAAAATTGTGAGGAGGAGGAGGATACTGTTTTCCAAAAGGTCAAAACTACTGGTAAACTATGTAAAGATTCTCTTTTACCTTCTGTACAATTTTTCTTGTAAACAGGAGAGATACAGTATACACATTTGCCTGTGTATTACATCTACCAACTGCAAACATTATACATCCAGATCTAGTAGAATCTATTATGCCAAAATTATCAGGCCAAACAAATGTGCATGATTAACACAATTTGTGAACTGCTGACATATCTTAATGGTAAACTCAATTGGTCAGTTTGTATGCCATATCAGTGAACATAATCATAGAAAAAATCATGAATAATTCGTTATATAAAAAAATCTCCCAAAAAATCAAATCTCAAAGAATTTACTTAAATATTAGTTGCTTTTTTTTTAAAAAAGCATTGTTCTCACATCAAACACTCCGTTACTCTAGAAATATTACTAACTAAATGTGGGCATGTGAGAAAACTTGCCAGTAGCTTCTGGTTCTTTCCAGAGTATCCTGGGAATTCTTCCACCATTTATACTGGCTGCTATGGATAACCTTGTACTGAAAAATGGTGTTAAACCCCACAACGCCAATAACTAACTGCATAGCCACCAATGTGGCTGACCATTATGAAATGTCTAATCGGAGTCTATGTTGATTACTGCAGTTGGCCTAATTTACCGGTACCATACGTACTTGTTTACAAGTTGACTCCAACTGCACAGAAATCTGCCGTCACATAATGTGGCAGCAGATAAGCATCTGTGTAGTTTGTTAGATCTGTTGTTTGCAGTTTAATGTCTTAAAAGCAAGTATTTACAGTACATGAGTTTATTGGACTCTACCATTAAAAACAAAACCATTTCTGTTCTGGCAACACAATTATATTTTCGCTCTATGGGTAATAATAAATAGAAATCAAGGCAATACAAAATAGAAAACAAGGCAGACCTATCTTCATTAACAGCGTTTGCCAGAGCAAGCAATTATAGATCATGCAGCCTATTAGACTGATGAATGATAATTGACTGGTTTTAATAGTACACTAATAAAATGACTATTCGATGCAAAGAAAAACAAGGCAGACCTATCTTCATTAACAGTGACTGGATAATAATTTCAGAAACAGGATATGACAAAAAAGTTACACAAAAATAAGCAGAAATCAGGCATGCAGTGTACAACAGAAGAAAAAAAAGGAAAAAAAGGGTACACAGTGTACCAAAATGGGGAAATCTAGTGCACAGTGTACCAAAATGGGAAAATCTAGTGCACAGTGTACCAAAATGGGAAAATCTAGTGCGCAGTGTACCAAAATAAGAGAAAATCTGGTGAACAGTGTACCAAAATGAGAAAATCTAGTGCACAGTATACCAAAATAAGAGAAAATCTGGTGAACAGTGTACCAAAATAAGAGAAAATCTGGTGAACAGTGTACCAAAATAAGAGAAAATCTGGTGAACAGTGTACCAAAATAGAAAAATCTAGTGTACAGTGTACCAAAATAAGATAAAATCTGGTGAACAGTGTACCAAAAAAAGAGAAAATCTGGTGAACAGTGTACCAAATAAGAGAAAATCTGGTGAACAGTGTAGCAAATAAGAGAAAATCTGGTGAACAGTGTACCGAAATAAAAGAGGAAATTGGAATCAAAGATTTTACCCAAAATGACACAGACATGTATGCCAATACTGCATAGCAAAGTAACTCCAATGCTATAAAACAGACCAAACAATTTCAGAGATTTCAATCAATCGATGCAGAAAGTCTGCTATCCAGAAAATCTCTTGTTTCTGACCCTGGATATTTACATGTAACAAATATGGACATAAGTTCTCAATATGTATCCCAAAGTTTCAAGAACTGTGTCCCTGAACTTCAATTGTCTTTAATTCTACATGCACATCTGCATCTTTAAATCCCATCTGATCCATGAAAGATAGTATCAATATCTTTCCCTTTTAGGTCAAGATGTGTTTGCATGTTGTGGTATGTAGGTCACGATAACATTCAGGTGCAGACTTAATAAAAACAAATTAATTTTATCACCATTTGGGATTTTCACTGACTTTAATACAGCTGCACACAAGTGTATGCGCTTTACTGTTTTCAGTCAGGAGGAAAGCCTACCATACCCACCCATACATGCAACACACCCAAATGTGAATGATGGAGTCTCAGTTTTGAATTGCTTGCCTAAAATTCATTAGCGAGAAAAAGACTATCAACCCTGATCAGACAGTATACTATGTAATGGTGGAACTGGGTTATTCTGTTTACACTTGTATGTGTATGCATATGCAGCTGAATTTCATCATCTGAGCACAAAATGTACAACTCTTTGGGCCGAGGTAAAAAAAAAAAAAAGGTTCGTTTCTCCTTTCTGGATCAACAATTTTATGACTGGGTCAGTAAAATGGTAAGAAATTTGTTTTTCTGGCATGGCAAGTCAAAACAATTTAGATGTACCTTTGGCAGGAAGATGATATCAGTAATAAAACCAACACAAGCTTTGCCAGTTATCAGATTCATTTAGTGAATCATAGTAGAAGTTGTAGTTGCTGGTGTTGTTTTGGGTTTAACACCTTTTCTTCAGCACATGAAGGGCCATACATGGTGGTCAGCATACCTGAGGGAGGAAGAACCTGGAAAAATCCTGGGTTAAACCACTGATCCATGGAAAGCTACCGGCATTCTTTCTCACATACCCTCTCTGGCCCAGCCTGAGACTCATGCCCATGGAAAGCTACCAGCATTCTTTCTCATACCCTTTCTGGCCCAACCCGAGACTCATGCCCATGGAAAGCTACTGGCATTCTTTCTCACAATTACCCTCTCTGGCCCAGCCTGTCAGAGACTCATACCCATGGAAAGCTACTGGCATTCTTTCTCACATACCCTCTCTGGCCCAGCCTGTCAGAGACTCATACCCATGGAAAGCTACTGGCATTCTTTCTCACAATTACCCTCTCTGGCCCAGCCTGTCAGAGACTCATACCCATGGAAAGCTACTGGCATTCTTTCTCACATACCCTCTCTGGCCCAGCCTGAGACTCATGCCCATGGAAAGCTACTGACATTCTTTCTCACAATTACCCTCTCTGGCCCAGCCTGTCAGAGACTCGTACCCATGGAAAGCTACTGGCATTCTTTCTCACAATTACCCTCTCTGGCCCAGCCTGAGACTCATCCCCATGCTGAGATGAAATGATGGTGATCTGTAAAGGCAAGCACTTTGGACTACTTGGCCACCAACAGCCATTAAGATGGAAAGATTAAAAATTAAAAACTGCAATTTCCATACTTTGAAATATTCAAAACTTTTCAAAACCCTCTCTCAAACTGTAAATGAATTAACACAAATATAACTCCAGGTTTTATATCAAGGTTCCTCCACCAAAATGATTTTTATATATCAGGAGATTTTAAGGAGAAAGTGAAAAATTTCAGAAGTCATTTTTAATGTCCGATAAACAGATTAAAGATAATACCGTACTTCCGTTAATAGCATGTGTGCAAAAATCCCTTAGTTACCAAACTCAACCTTGTCTGCCAACGTAATGTCATGATTGTTGCAAAATTGTTCACTGGAAAGTTGCAGTAAAAAACAAAGTACCTTATCTAGTAATTTTTTAAAATTTTGATTGGTTATATCAAATGCTAGGACATTTTATGACAAAAATAATTTTCAAAGAGGTTTCTATGATATTTCATTAAATTCAAATTCCACTTAATTTTACTAAATGCAGACATGTGCAACATATGGCCATGTTTTTCTCCATAACATGTACATCAGGCATGTACAATCTATGGCCCATAGGCTGCATCTGGCCCATGACCTGGTTTTACTGCATAGTGTGTGGCTTTAAAAATCATTTACCCTGCCTGCACCCTGGAGGAAGTTGCACGTGCCAGATTTAAATCACGTGGGTACACTTAAAAATAGCTATCCAGTCCATGCCCTAAAGGATGTTACCTGACTTAATAAAATGGATTTATTACCAATGCTCGCCTTATAACAACAAATGTGTCACACTGAGGGGCATTATAGTGAGTGTTATTCATGAACATGGTTGTACATTTTTGCTGGAAGCTTTACCCTGAAGAAAACTATACATTTGTTTCTCTAACATGTATGCCCCTTCTGCCCATGTGCAAAATATGATGCTCAAGTCCTGAAATTAAATAAAGACTAATTCAAACATTCCATTAATAGTATGAAAGATGTAAAAAAAAATGGATTCAAGTCAGTTACACATCCATAAAACATGCCTAATGAATTCCTATCTCAAGTGATTTTAACTTGACTGTGCTACCAACGTTTTAAAAAAAATTATTATAAAGTCTCCATACAAAAAGTTCCGAAGAATATTTTTAAAAACCTGGAAAATGGCAATAATGATCTAAAATCTTAATCAGGTCATCAACTTATGACTGACTAAGTCTATTGAATTTAATTGGTGTACTTCAAGTGTTTCTTGCCTAATTGTGCTTAAAAGAGTTTTGTCAAAATGTCCAAGTTCAAATGAGTTCAGAAATGTGTCAACAAAATTCAAAATTTGAAGTAATAGCTAAAGATATTCCCAGGTCATCTATCACGAATACAAATAAGCTAACCACACTTCATTTGTCAACCTAAAGTTCATTTTTGTGTGATTGTTTGTAAGGTTTTCATTATTTAAAAAAGTCCATGTGAAAAAGCCATTTAAAAAATGTGTACTGTATATATTCACTCTTAAGTTGAATCAAACTGCAAACTGCACAGACCCAGATCTACCGTATAGGCATAAAAATGTCAGCTTAATAAAAAAAGCTCCATTAATTTACTAGACACGCTTCACTCTACAAAATGTCACTTGCAGAAAATTACGGACCAAATAATATCTCTATATCCAATCATCCCATAAGTTAAACCAAGATGTGCAACGGTATTTTTCTTTTTGACCGTCATTGACCCAAAGTTTAAATTTACATGTCCACTGATGCTATCTGGCAATGTAATACCAAATACATCCCACCCTGGGTAGATTTATTGGATTGCAATTCATCATTTGACTGCCAAAAACTTATAAATTGAAAATATAAATTCATCATTGTTTTTTTAAACTATCTTTCATTTTTAAGTAAATAAGATATGAAGACCTTTTACCTTGCTTTTATTCAGTTTTTTAAAGCTGAAAATTATGTTCAACGTTTTTAAATTGGGTTACAAAAACATATGCCATCTAAAATGAAGAGTAAAATTTTATTTATTAAATTTTTTTTTTTTTGTAGAAGAGCCACTAGTTGAGAAAATCAAGTCAAGAAAGTGAAACCTGTTTAAGAGGAAACCTCTTTTTAAAGAACAATAGTCACTGAGGTTAGTGTAGTAGCCCCTATTTGATGTGACTGCACTACGGGAATTAGTCACAAGCAAGAGGGTTTTTCTTTTCTATATTTAATCGATCGCTGATACCTTTAGTTCTTAATGCTGACTCCCTACACTATATTTGACCTGGCTAATAAACAATCCCAGCATACTTCAGAGAGAGCATTTCCTGAAGAATTTTTACTATAGCTAAAACTTCTGGTCTGATTGTGTTAGGTGCAGACCCTTTATCTAACTCTAAACTACATATAAAAATGCACAAAATCTAAATTACGTAATCCAAAATAAAGTCATATATCTACTCTCCATACACACTCTTTTTCCACTGTTACTGTATGTTAGAATTTCCAAAATATTATATTATGTAGGAAATTACTTGTAAACTGTATCCTTATAAGCAAATTAATTTAAAATTACACAATATCCAACTGTTTTTAAGCACTTTATAGCTACTAAAAGAGATTCAAATTTCCCTACAACTGGTCACTAATTTCAATGTTTAAGTATTATGGTAAACTTGCTATAATTGATTTCAATTAGCTTTATAAACACATAATACAACTGCCATATTGACTTCTTTGTTTCAATTTCTCAGCAAGTACTGTAAATTGATTGACACTATTGTATTTGAGAAGCTGCTAATAATACCATATTTACTCAGAATCCTTACCTCTAAATTGAACAGTGATTAAAGAAGCATCACTTTATCATAGGCATACTACTATTAAATTTACAGAGATAATTTAGATTTTTTTATACATAAATATATCGTCTCTTCTAAAACTTATACATATACCATAACACCTGAAATAACTAAATTTAGCCCAATAATATGTCCCTCCGGCTTAGCAAACTTTGGTCCCACATTTTTAATAACATACAATAGTTTTGGTCAAATTATAGAATAAATTGGATAAAACATGTGTTTCATAGTGCTCTACATGGCATCAGTGTTCACAGACACCTCCTTGCACACTATAAACACACAAAATCTACTCCCTTAGCAGAATTTACATTCCATAGTGCAGGGTACAAAGGTACAATAATATTGTGATTTATTACAATCTTTCGAATTTAAGTCACAGAAATAACTTGATAGTCCCAAGATGCCTTGTGGATGCTAATTTTAGATAAGTATCTTGATACATCTATATGGTTAATAGTTTCACACTTATAATTTCTATATCATCTTAGTCTACCAAAAGTCATCTGAATGACAACTCCATATATGTCTGACTTCTCACCAATCTACAATACATTTTATAATTTTCCATGAATGTCTTATCACTTTGAAATTTAATTTGCAGGTATCACAACATTTTCTTGAACCCAATAAGGATTGGCACCTGCCATAACCAGCTTTAAAGTTACAGGAAGTTATTTGTTTGCAAAGAATAATCCATTTGGAATGTGCTACAATAAGCTGTCACTAGTCCAAGTGCTGTGATTCATATATCTGTTCTGCTATACCATAGGAAGGAAGAAGTGTTGGATAGATATGGAAGAAACGATTGATAGGAAAGTATAGCACAGCAAAACAAACAGAACGAGTAGTAAAAAGAAGTACGAGTCCACACTTGACCGATTCTGTAGTAATGTGAATTGTCCTATACAGTGTATGTAGCTTTTGATGATGATGTGCCTAATGTGTGGCTGTGGTAGTTTCAGGTCAGTTGCCTTAGCAACTATATTTGCAATAAAATCTTCCACTTTCTCATTTGTACTTTGTCATATTTGATAAAGAGCTGTAGTTATCTGTCAATGCACATTTTTATGCGGCCCATATCAAATAATAAATTCTTTCTCAAGCAAGCTGAAGTCATCCTTTATATTTTGTGCCAGTGACACAGCATAATGTTAACAGTAGAGGTAGGGTTGCTTTTGTCTTCTTGTCATTTAGTCCCATAGTTGTTGTAAGAAGTTGGAAATGTGTCAACCATAACTTTGCATCTTGGCTTCCATCACCAAAAAAGAAAAAAAAATCAACACAGCTTCATTTTGTCGCAGCAGAATGACAAAAATCAAAAGCATTTCTGGAACTCAGATCAGAAATTTTCCTCCAGAAACACTTCTTCCTTCCTATGGTATAGCAGAACAGATATATGAATCACAGCACTTGGACTAGTGACAGCTTATTGTAGCACATTCTACTAAACTCATGCCAACTAAACTCACAGAACATATTTTCACCTAATCACTGCAAACAAATTTTCTACAAAACTCATGCCAACTAAACTCACAGAACATATTTTCACCTAATCACTGCAAACAAATTTTCTACAAAACTCATGCCAACTAAACTCACAGAACATATTTTCACCTAATCACTGCAAACAAATTTTCTACTAAACTCATGCCAACTAAACTCACAGAACATATTTTCACCTAATCACTGCAAACAAATTTTCTACTAAACTCATGCCAACTAAACTCACAGAACATATTTTCACCTAATCACTGCAAACAAATTTTCTACTAAACTCATGCCAACTAAACTCACAGAACATATTTTCACCTAATCACTGCAAACAAATTTTCTACAAAACTCATGCCAACTAAACTCACAGAACATATTTTCACCTAATCACTGCAAACAAATTTTCTACAAAACTCATGCCAACTAAACTCACAGAACATATTTTCACCTAATCACTGCAAACAAATTTTCTACAAAACTCATGCAATATATTTTCTACTAATCAAATACAAACATTTCTTCAACTAAACTCATGCATCATTTTTTCTACTAAACTCATGCATCATATTTTCTATTTCTCACTGCAACATATTTTCTACTAAACTCATGCATCATATTTTCTATTTCTCACTGCAACATATTTTCTACTAAACTCATGCATCAGATTTTCATACCAAACTTCATTAAACTTTACATGTGTATAAATAATTTAACTAAAAATAGTAAAGATTTTTTTTTACTGGAGTAACTTAAATGTGCACATTTTCTGTAAGACATGTATATACTAAATTAGTCAATAAAAATATTTATCATGACTTTTATGGAGTGATGTTGAACTTTGAAATAAAAATTAGAGAGTTTGAAATATAACATACAATGCAATAATAAATATTTCAGACCATTTACACATCTAAGAGGATTGCAATAAAAAGTGTATTAAATATATTATCATGTATATGAGAACTTGAAGGACAAAATGTGTGCAATTATGCGGAAACTAAGGTACCAAGACATTGTAGATGGACTGGGTCAAAGTGACACATTATATTCTAAGTAACAAAGTCACTAATAATAAATTACTCAAGGAATCAATCAAGTCAGTCAATGTCTATATCAGCCAAAGGGCAAAGTACAGGTGTCAGGCTGGGCCTTATCTGATGAATAAATTGCCCAACTTGTTAATCCTTTATTGCATCCATTCTAACCTAGCAATAATAGGCAGATATTTGTTATTTGGTCTCCAGTAAAATGGCTATTACCTATAATTCCCCATATTATAAGAGAATTAGCATAGCCTAGGATTTAATAGTACTGGTACACCCACCCCTGACCGTCCAGTCCAAAGCACCAAGTCATGACCCCATTCCAATACTATGACTTCAGTGTTTATTTCTGTACTAGGTCACTTGCTTGGGTAACTTTAAATCCTGAGTACAAAATAAGGTGACATCCTGTATCAAGCACACAAAACTTTGAAGTCTCTAACTGTATGCTAACCGATAAGATTATTAAAATACCTCAGCAGAGTTTTTGTAGCATTATTCATACCTTGTGCAGATTGTCATAGGTAAATAATTTAACAGGAAATCTATGCCATCAATTTCTATTTTATAGGTGCCACATCTATGAAATTACTTGACAGGAAATTTCCTTTATGAACTTACAACTTATAAAAGCCCTACTTTCCAATGGCTTGAAATAACATACAAAGTTGTATTATACATAGGTCATGACTAGTATATTCAAATTAGTAAAATGAAATTAAGTATCATTTATGTCTTTATATCCAGGCATTACCACATAAGTTGCAGAAATTTAACGGAGAAATATGCAGAGAGGCCTTTCCTACAACTAATGTTATTTCTTTTATCTTGTAACAATTAACCTCTGCAGGTTTGGGAATGTAAAACAGGCCTTTATGCACTCTCTTGTTTGTTGTATGAGGCTACACATTAGACAGGAACAACAGGAGCCAAGTGGTTAACATGTCAAACTCAGTACAAGTTCGAATCCCACCATCAAACCAGTTACTGTTAGGTGACCTTTTGTAAAGCACTTTACTTCAAATTCCAAAACATCCCAAAAATTTGACTGGTATTACTGTATAAAAACATCAACCCGACTGAAATTTGTTTGACTGGTATTACTGTAACAAAAAACACCAACCCGACTGAAAAAAAATTGACTGGTATTACTGAAACAAAGAACACCAACCATGACTGAAAAAACCCATTTCGTTCAGTGTTTCTAATTATGACTTCTGTAAAGAATCAAACAATTTTAACATGGGTTTTACTTTGTGCAATTGTGTAGTCATAAAGCCAATCTCACACAAATCTTTGAATCTACATACAAGTCATCCTAGTACATAGTATGTATTATAATGATTCAAATGTACATAAAGGATTTCAAATGGGTAACGATTTAATATTGAACTTATGAATAGAGTTGAATAATGTTCGCAAAAGCTGGACATTTTTAAAATAGTTTCATAAATTCAATATTAAATCATTACCCATTTAAGATTTTTAAATCACATAATTTATTTATGAAATATGTTCATTTGAAAAAATAATATCCAGAAGGTGGGATTAAAAACGTTTGCCCATGATTGTAGCCAATCAGTAAAGAGGATGGACCAATCAGAATTACATAAAGTGATATGTTAATGTTTAGGTAATATCATAATATAGGAAAACTATACTATGTGATAAAATATATATTAAGGGCTTCATGTACTGAGCTAAACTGGCTAAATTAAATACATAAATAAATTTTCAGAAATTAGTTATTATTACACACACACACACACACACACACACACACACACACACACATATATGTACAACATGCTTCAGCTACTGGGCAAAACTAGCCCAATTAGATCATTATATCAATTTTGTAATTTCTTTTAGACGAGTGCTAGGGTCAGCATTGCAAAACATGGACGGTCAGCCAACTGAAAACACAATTTTGGGGGTGGGGGTGGAGTATGCATGTGAATAAAGTTGGAATGGTATCAACTGGAAAATCATGATTATCCACAGGGCAATTTAACTTCTTTTTTTTAGAACGAAAACACAATTACCATTATGATCATAATCCGTACTTGTAACTGAGAACTTGTTTCCTGTCTCTACAATTTCAAACCGGTGAGCAACATGTCAAACCATTATGTAAATTATTTGTTTCAGATTTCACATAATTTGAAGTTAAATACAGTCACATAGCAGTCTAACAATTTTAAGAATTTCAACCTGAATATTAGAATTTTAATTTTATAAACATGACAATCATCATTGCATATTAAAAAGTTCAGTTAATATGCCAATTATGTGAGCAAATAACTTGTATTACATTATACATTCAATTTACAACTCAATGGCTATATAAATTACCTCAAACAGCCCCACCTAAGTGTATCAAGTCATATTTTTGAAATAGGAAAAATGTCATGAATTACTTTTTGCATTTTCAAATGGAATTTCATTGATCCACAACCGCCATTTATAATGGGTGGTAAGCAAATTTATTTGATATTTATTTCCTATAATTTTTCCTAAAGAGTCACCAGCTGCACTGGTATGAAATATGAATAGCTTTTATTAAACCCAGCCATCAGCTGGTAGATGCAAGTGAAAGCTTTCTGTGAAAAGGCTTGGATCTACAAATCTACTGAAGGTAACAAGTTACAAGTTGACAGCAATACTATATCCAAGGATTCTCTAGGATGATTTGGAATGGGCTGTTTGGGGATACAAGAAAAGAAAATGGAAACAACAGGCCCATAAGTAAATTGGTATATTCAGAAATTCTGGGTGATTATAAAATATTATTCATGGAGACAAGGGCCCATCATCAGCCTGTTGGATCACCTATCATCTTCACCAACTGTCTATACTAATACAGTAATAGGTCATTCTTAACTGATTTAAATAGTTGCAGAATCAGAGATCAAAGTATGCTTCATAAAGCAGAATCATGATAGATGTAACCCCATTTCAAGGTTGGTCTGAATATACATCATTTTCATTCTCCAATGCCCAGCCCATACTGTAGCTTGGACCACACATGAGGCTTTAATTTTCATGTCTGGTTGTTTTCAACTTCTGCTTTACAGCAAGGTTGGTATTTATACCCATTGCTTTTTATATCTATTTATGACTTCAGTGCCATCTATCCAATATTCTGCCTGTAGAATACATATTGAAAACTTTCTTAAAATTGGAGAACTTGAAATGATTTAATAATGAGACCATTAAAATAGCACTGATTACATTGATAGTTATAACTATGTAGTAGTGTATATCGAGTCAAAATGCAAACAAAAATGATCCTAACCTGACATAGCATAATGCAAATCCAGATCAGAGTCTATCTTGTCTGTTTTACTGAGTACTCCTAACAAATTCACAGACCCAGATATGCCGGCACATGTAATATCAGATCTGGGTCTGTGTATTTTGCAGTTGGACTCCTCTCATAAGTGAGATTAGTCAGTATATTTTATGAATACATCACATAGCAACACTATCCAGTGATCAATTCAAGTCAACCAACAATTAAATCTATAGTCATTTTCCTTGTCACTTTTGTACAAAATTGTTGAGAGTAGCTAACTTTGGTTACAATTAAAATATCATTTCAAGCATAAAATTATATTCACCTCATTCATATCAATTTTAAAAGCATTTATTGTTGATGTAGTCCATACAGTTAAAGCTAAGACTAAGTAAATGCAGGTGCCCGTATCTTTAACTGTGATTGGTTTTCCTGTAAACAATGATAGTTTTTGATAAAAACATGTATCAAATGACCCATACATTTTGTAACTTGCAATTTTCTCCAAAACTTGGGGGTGGCAGTGAAATATAGCAGTAAATAATCTTGCATGTCCAAGAAGTATTATATCCAATTCACTGTGCTATAAAGAGAATATGGATCTATTTTATTTGATAACAAACTGATATTTTGCAATGCTTTTATAATTGTTCAATATAAATTACATTAAGATAAAAAGGTGAAAACTAGAAGACTTAACTGCTGTCTGATAGGGCCTTTACCTTTCAGCACATACATTTTTGCAGGTTTTTTTTCCTTCAAACTTATTGATATAGCTGATTAGAAATTGTTAAAGTCTTTCAAACATTTCACAGACTGTAAAGTAAAAAAAAATTGAAATCATTTTAAAAAATTAAAAACTAAAGCTAACAGATGGATGGCCAACAGTCTGTTTGGTGTTTTCATGGCCCAGCAATGCATGGATGTTATTAATTAATTAATGAGTACTGGAATAATTGCTTTGCCCTGGGATACACCATGATAGCCAACTTGGGCTGATCAGATGGCAGGATTCAAATCCACACCTTTTGGTCAAAAGTCACACATGCTAACCCCATGGCCAACACTACTACAGGCTAATGGTTGCATAAGAGACATATATGATTTCCATGGCCAACTCTACTACAGTCTAATGGTTGTCTAAGCATGGCCAACATTACTACAGTCTAACAGTTGAGATAGCAAGGCCAACACATTTACAGGCTCATGGTTGAGTAAGCATGGCCAACTCTACTACAGGCTAATGGTTGAGATAGCATGGCCAACTCTACTACAGGCTAATGGTTGAGATAGCATGGCCAACTCTACTACAGGCTAATGGTTGAGATAGCATGGCCAACTCTACTACAGGCTAATGGTTGAGATAGCATGGCCAACTCTACTACAGGCTAATGGTTGAGTAAGCATGGCCAACACTACTACAGGCTAATGGTTGAGATAGCATGGCCAACTCTACTACAGGCTAATGGTTGAGATAGCATCGCCAACTCTACTACAGGCTAATGGTTGAGATAGCATGGCCAACTCTACTACAGGCTAATGGTTGAGTAAGCATGGCTAACTCTACTACAGGCTAATGGTTGAGTAAGCATGGCCAACTCTACTACAGGCTAATGGTTGAGTAAGCATGGCCAACTCTACTACAGGCTAATGGTTGAGTAAGCATGGCCATCACTACTACAGGCTAATGGTTGAGTAAGCATGGCCAACACTACTAAAGGCTAATAGTTGGAGTAAGATACATATAGGATTTCTTTAATTTCATGCAGTAACCACCTATACCAAGGCCATTCATTTTGTCTGAGAGTGATGTCATCTACATTCTCTTACAGTATTTTTATAAAGCCAAAAAATATTTCCATTACAACAGAAATACCTTCAATGAAATAAAATGTTTTGAGTCAAATAGGCGCATTGGCTCCATATAATTTTCTTGAAAAAGGCCTAAAATTACCTCCAGGGTTTTAATTTTAACTTTCTTACCAGATTTGGTTTTAGTTCATTAAGGTCTTAAAAAGATAATGAGTGGAGACTGAAAATCAAACTAAACTAGATTAAGTCACAAAGGTCACTACTCTGCAAACTGTTGCCATATGGTCTAAATCAAACTTGACCCATCATGACCTTAAGGGACTGTTCCTGCATAAGGGGCTATAACTACATAACTCTGCAAAATGTTGCCATACCGTCTAAATCAAACTTGACCCATCATGACCTTAAGGGACTGTTACTGCATAAGGGGCTATAACTACATAACTCTGCAAACTGTTGCCATATGGTCTAAATCAAACTTGACCCATCATGACCTTAAGGGACTGTTACTGCATAAGGGGCAATAACTACATAACTCTGCAAAATGTTGCCATAAGGTCTAAATCAAGTTTGACCCAGCTACTTTAAATAATTTTTCACTCCATCTTGACCTTCAAAAGTTTCTGAATGAAAACTAAACTAAAAGGCAGGAATGGGCTGTAACTTCATAAAGGACTGTAACTTCATAATAGGCTGTAACTACATAAGGAGCTGTTACACTACATAAGGGGCTGTACCTTCATAAGATGCTGTAACTTTATAATGGGCTGTAACTTCATAAGGGACTGTAACTACATAAGGGGCTGTAACTACATAAGGTGCTGTAATTTCATAAGGGACTGTTACATTACATAAGAGGCTGTAACTGCATAAGGGGTTGTAACTTCATAATGAGCTGTAACTACATAAGAAGCTGTTATACTACATAAGGGGCTGTAATTTCATAAGGGGCTGTTATACTGCATAAGAGGCTGTAACTACATAAGGGGCTGTAATTTTATAAGGGCTGTTACACTACGTAATAGTCTGTAACTTTATAAAGGGCTTTAATTTCTTAATGGGCTATAACTACATAAGGAGCTGTTACACTACATATGGGGCTGTACCTTCATAAGAGGCTGTAACTTCATAATTGGCTGTAACTTTGTAAGGGGTTGTAACTACATAAGGGGCTTTAACCACATAAGGGACTGTTACGCTACATAAGAGGCTGTAACTACATAAAGGGCTGTAACTACATAAAACTAATGGTCAGAAAGGCACATTATTAGCATTGCAATGAGCTCCAGTAACAGCCCAACTTCGGGGTCATGAATATTCTCCACTAACTTGCTTGATCTTGGTGATACTAGACAAAGTTGCAGTGGTTGTTACAAATACAAAATGTTTTTCTTCATCTGTAACCCTTCAATGTCTGCCATAAACTTTTTCAAAAACTCCATGTGCAACAGGAGTAAGGTTTTCAGCCATATACATATATATATATATATATATATATATATATATATATATATATATATATATATATATATATACTGTACATATTATATATGCTGTAAATATGTATACATGTATATGTATATACTTTATCCCCAAACATGTTAGCAACCTATGGTGGAAAAAAATATATTTCCAAAAATATTTTTTGCTAAAACTTTTTTGATAGTATTAATTGACAGTCACTAGCCAAATTTGTTTGACAATATGCTGAACTGAGATTAAAAATGTAATAAAGTTACATATTATAGTTTAGGGCAGCATTTTTCCCATAATGCAAACACATGATGGATGACAAGCTCAACACCACATATGCAACAGTATGAGAAAGGTATAAGAAATCGTTTCAATGATACAGTGATTACTGTACACAAATTTTACAATATCAAAGTGAGGTGGGTTAGATATCACCATTTTTTCACATTTGAAATACAATGCATGTTTACTGATATTGCTACAGTTTTGCTCCTAAAAATAAGACCTGGGTATACTCTCCTAAAAATAAGACCTGGGGATACTCTCCTAAAAATAAGACCTGGGGATACTCTCCTAAAAATAAGACCTGTGGATACTCTCCTAAAAATAAAACCTGGGGATACTCTCCTAAAAATAAGACCTGTGGATACTCTCCTAAAAATAAAACCTGGGGATACTCTCCTAAAAATAAGACCTGGGGATACTCTCCTAAAAATAAGACCTGGGGATACTCTCCTAAAAATAAAACCTGGGGATACTCTCCTAAAAATAAAACCTGGGGATACTCTCCTAAAAATAAGACCTGGGGATACTCTCCTAAAATAAGACCTGGGGATACTCTCCTAAAAATAAGACCTGGGGATACTCTCCTAAAAATAAAACCTGGGGATACTCTCCTAAAAATAAGACCTGGGGATACTCTCCTAAAAATAAGACCTGGGGATACTCTCCTAAAAATAAAACCTGGGGATACTCTCCTAAAAATAAGACCTGGGGATACTCTCCTAAAAATAAGACCTGGGGATACTCTCCTAAAAATAAGACCTGGGGATACTCTCCTAAAAATAAGACCTGGGGATACTCTCCTATCCCAAAATGCCATTGCCCCCTAATGTCAAACTTTCCCATATAGTGTGATTGTAGTGGAACATCTACATAACCTATTGTTCCCCTGACAACTTGACCAAGGTACAACACTGCAATGTAACCTATTGTTCCCCTGACAACTTGACCAAGGTACAACACTGCAATGTAACCTATTGTTCCCCTGACAACTTGACCAAGGTACAACACTGCAATGTAACCTATTGTTCCCCTGACAACTTGACCAAGGTACAACACTGCAATGTAATTTTGTAGGTTGACTTCTCGTATGGCCAGATCAATAGAGAAACTAAAATTGAATAGAGTTTCACCTACCTCACAATTTAATTAAGAAATATTGAATTAAGAAATAAATGTATGGCTTAGAAAAATGATGGACAATGTTTTCACATAAAACCAATTTTCTGGTGTAATTTTTTCAGAAATTAATGCAAATTCAACAATTTTACTCCTTAGAATGGGCCCTGGTATATATTGTTTCTTTTACAAATTGTGAAAAAAAATGTACAATGTTGTACAATGAAGAATTATCATATATACATAAGATGTGTCTAACTGCAAACTGCAGAGACAAAGATCTGCCATCACATAGCATGCTGGCTGATCTTGATATGTGCAGTTTAGTAATCAGTCCATTGATATTTCTGTATGATCTGACAATAAAATAGATGATGTCAAGGCTATTTTTCAAAATTCCTGTATATACTTTTCTAAAAGTTTGTTCAAATTGCAAACTAAAAACTAAAAATCTACTAGCAAATAGTGAACTGGCAAATCAGCATCTAGTCCATATTTGGAGAATATTCCATTAAACACACAATAGTTATTCCAATCTGCCAGCAGGTCGAGGTCTGTTTTTTTTTTCTTCAATTCTATCCAACTAGTATATAAGGTATATATGATTAAAAATGACCAAATGCCCCTACAAAATAAATCATTCTGTCCTTGACCAAATGTCCCTACAAAATAAATCATTCTGTCAATTGATGAGCTGACAAATGTCTGCATTCCTAACCCTGCCTCCACAGTTGCTAAGCAACAAGGTTGTGAGTGCCATGGATTGTGACAGTTTCCTGGTGTTCCATTTTGTTAATGCCCCATTGACTTAACTTCATCCTATTAGAGGAAGACCTTGGCAGGCAATCCTTATTTTTATACCAGATTTAAATGCACTAATAATCTCTTGCAGGATACAAAAATGAAAAGCTTGGTTGATCTTAGTTTAAAAATTCAACAAACCTGTTTGTAATTTTTTTCATTTAAATCTGCACTATTTTGTCTTCAGTTCCTTCTTAAGGACATGAAAGATGTCTTCTGACTGTTATCAAGGCTTTGAAGAGAGTGATATATTAATGTAGGTAAAGTTTTCGCTGAATCTTTATAACACAAATAACATTTGATCAATATATGTCCTTTGTTAGGTTTTGACATGTACATAATTGAAATAGTGGCATAGGCCTTGTCTGGAAAATTCTCTGTTAAATAAAAAGAATAATTTAAAAAAAGATGGAAAAAGACTACCGATATGTACTTCTGATCGGATAATTACAATGTATTATGCACAGAATCTCCTCTATTTTATTGCTGTACACTTATATTTTAGGGGTGTTCAAAAGGTGCTGCGCTTTAATTTATCTATGACAAATAAGAGACTCCAGGTGCACATATACTGTACACATTTTTAATAAACCTTCCCTGTATGCTAAGTATGGATAATACGGTATTCAGTTTGTGTAACCTGCAGAAAAAGGTAATTGTACTGCAGAATTCTAATAGTTTATGCTTTCCTTGTACTAATTTTATTCCAAATATAACATTTCTTTAAATACCACAGTGAAATCTCATTCAAGGACACCCAACGAGCCAAACATATTTTGTCTCAAGTGGACAGCTATGTCTTATTTAATGATGTAATATGAAAGTTATATATTGGAAAATAATTTAAAAAATGAGCTGAAGCCCTTTATATGTAGGTGTGTATTAAGACTCATTTTACTGTAATAATAAAGAAACTCCATATAAAGGACACATGCTCACAGCAGACAACACCTCTAAACCTCTTTATTATTTTACACTATATATTCTCTTAAATATCTGTTCAAACTGCAAACTGCGTAGATACAGATTTACCATCACAAAATGAAAGGGCAAATCAGAGATTTATTCACTTTGTTACGAGTAATCAGTAGAACAAACAACACAAACTATGATCTGACAGTGCACAGTGCAACAACGGATCAGGATCTCTATTAACTGCCATTGCACCTAACATTTAAGCAATAATATATGGTTATTAAATAAAAAGGACAAGTGTCCATGATGGATAGATCGGTCTCTTGACTATGATGGGCAATAGTGACCAACATAATACAACCTGAAAATAATATGAATTTATACTCGTACACATTTTGTATCTGATCGATCTATATATATTAAAGCAAGAAATCTGTATACTGACAGATCTAAAGTAAGAGAAATTTGAATATGTGCATATTTTGCTCAAATGTGTATATGATATATATATACTATTAAAATAAGAGAAATTTGAATATGTGCATATTTTGCTCAAATGTGTACTTATAGAAATCTGTATCTTATCCACCAAAATAATTTCTATGTTTTGATTCCAGTCATTATGACCCGATTTGCCATACACCACTGGCTATAGACAAATATCACTCTTTGACAAATTAAACTATGCATCAGTAGGTATGTAGCAATTCTTAAGCCAATGAAAATGTGTCTGAGCTAATAGTCCAATAGTTCAAAATTTCTTAAGCCAATGAAAATGTGTCTGAGCTAATAGTCCAATAGTTCAAAATTTCTTAAGCCAATGAAAATGTGTCTGAGCTAATAGTCCAATAGTTCAAAATTTCTTAAGCCAATGAAAATGTGTCTGAGCTAATAGTCCAATAGTTCAAAATTTCTTAAGCCAATGAAAATGTGTCTGAGCTAATAGTCCAATAGTTCAAAATTTCTTAAGCCAATGAAAATGTGTCTGAGCTAATAGTCCAATAGTTCAAAATTTCTTAAGCCAATGAAAATGTGTCTGAGCTAATAGTCCAATAGTTCAAAATTTCTTAAGCCAATGAAAATGTGTCTGAGCTAATAGTCCAATAGTTCAAAATTTATTTTGATATAACTGTATCTCCTGCTTTCTTGCTAAAATAGACCAGTGTAATCTGGTTCAGGCCAACAAATAAATAAGCCAAGAGGTTAAGTCATTATCAGATAGATTGATAATTTTTTTTCAAATTTATTACTGTGCAAGGAATGTCATTAATTGGTTGTATTTGTATGTAAGAAACATTTGTACATGTACACATTTGAGAAAAATGTTTATATGTACAAATTCATGTTAATTTGATGTTATATTCTGTCAACCGCTATTGGCTATCGTACTTGACTGTTCTTTATAGGCAAGTTTTACCAATGTTGGACGACAGGGATAATTAAATTTGTTTCTAATAATAATAAGGTGAAGACACAAAAGAGGTTATGGCAATGGAAAATGCTAGAAAAAATTAAAAAATGTCACGTTCATTTGTTTAGGAGATGAGCTGCTATCATTGAATACCCTAAAATAGGAAGTTTAATTTGATTTAATTTTCTTCTTTCTTTCCTTCAATATTTCTTCCTTGACAACAGTCTCTCACTACAACACAATCCCGAGAACCATGAAAAATGTACATAGCAAGTTAGGGAGCTCTACTAAGGTAGTTTCGATATCAAAACTATGTTTGTTCTGAAGAGTGGGACCTATCACCAACCCTAACTGACACGAGACCATATGAAACCTAGACAGTCTTTAGGAGAGACCATATTATACCGAGTCATTATATTGAGATACCATAATACTGAGGTAGTATAGCGAGATACCAAACTATACTGAGGCATTATATTTAGAAACTAATATAATGATGCATTATAGTGAGGCACTGTGAGGCATTATATTTAGAAACTAATATAATGATGCATTATAGTGAGGCACTGTGAGGCATTATATTTAGAAACTAATATAATGATGCATTATAGTGAGGCACTGTGAGGCATTATATTTAGAAACCATAATATAATGAGGTACTAAAGTGAGATACCATACAATACTGAGGCACTATATTGAGATACCATAATATATTGATGTACTATAGTGAGATAACATACATTAGTGAGGTATTACAGTGATAGACCATACTATACTGAGGTACTATAAGGCATTATATTGAGATATCATACAATAGTCTCAGGCACTATGAGGCATTATATTGAGATACGATACTATAGTGAGGTACTATAGTGATAGACCATACTATAGTTAGGTACTATAAGGCATTATATTGAGATACCATACTATAAAGAGGTAGTATATTGAGATATCATACTATAAAGAGGTAGTATATTGAGATACCATACTAAAGTGAGGTACTATAGTGATAAACTATACATGTACTATAAGCATTATATTGAGATACCATACTATAGTGAGGTACTATAGTGATAGACCATACTATAGTGAGGCACTATATTGAGATACCATACTATAGTGAGGCACTATGAGGCATTATCTTGAGATACTATACTATAGTGAGGTACTATGAGGCATCATATTGAGATACCATACTATACTGATACTGTACAGAGGCAATCTATAGTGCAAAGACAGACCATATCATACTGTGGCACCACTCTATAGTGAGAGACTTGGGCACTCTGTAGTGAGAGACTTGGGCACTCTGTAGTGATGGACAAAAATAGTAAGAGACCACTAGATTTATTTACTTACTTTATTTACCATCATAAAAGTTGTCAGAACAATAATGACCTTGACATGTAGATATCCAAGATACATTTTATATGAAATTACCTGCATCCTTTCTCTGAAGTCTACCTCTTAGCAAAGTGGTTTATAAACAGGCACTTTTATCCTAATAGTAAACCTAAGATGGACATTATTTCAAACCTGCCAGCCAGGAACCTTAAACAAGACATCAGCAGCAATAACAATTTCATAACAATTATCAGTTATTTGTTATTCAGGTATTACAGCCTACAATAGTTCCCCAAACATTTCATCCATCACAATTACAAACCAACCTGAATTAATCAATCTTCCTTGGGTTTTACATTCCACTGTGTTCAAATGAAAAGTTGTTATCTTAATGCTATCAAAGGTTGACAGTTTCTTGCATTCATTTAGCATTACTGAATGTCCCCTATTACCCTATTGTCCCCATCTTCATTCGCATCTTGCATGCCGCTGAACAACTAAACTTGACATTTTGATTTTACTGTAATTTATATAGCGACCCATCAAAAACCTGTCACTATGTTAATCATCCAACCCATCTGGAATTTTAAAGTCTTGATCAATCTATGCTTCAATTCAGAAGTGACTCACTCTGACTCTACTTGGACTCTGCAAAATGATACAATAATTGTTTTCTACCTCCTTAAATTCCAATGCAAACTTTGTCCTGGTTTAACAGAATGTTTATTTTGGCTAGTTAAGCATGCTTGAAATGTATTATGACTTAAGCACTTGAAGAAGCAGTGTTATTGACCAGACTGCACTGATGTCTGTCAGCCAACTTTGAACTTATCTCAACAAGTTTCCTTTCTATGACCTACAAGGCCACATACCTATGTAAAGACAAGGACTGTCATTTCAGATTAAAGACAGGGTTGTCAATACTTACTTATTGTCCTAAAAGACCAAATATTGATTATCATGGCAATTATCTATATAATTACTACATACACTAAATGAGAGACCCAGTCTGGTACTATCAATACCCTAAATGAGAGACCCTGTCTGGTACTATCAATACACTAAATGAGAGACCCAGTCTGGTACATCTATCAACAACTATCACTCCATTGTCAACTGGCAGTTAGGGTGCTGATTATGAGCACACATTACAACTAAGGTAACTCAAGTCGAAACTTTAATCGGAGTCCAATTTGAATTAAATCTGTTGTTCAGATGCCCTTTACAAAGTCTGTGTTGTACTTTATACACAAATACCTATCATGCAAATGATTATCAATCCAACATAGCTGCTGAATGACTAACTGAGACAAGCATTCCTTGCAGGTATTCCCTCTCCACTGATATACTGTACACTTAAAAATGACTGGTCTCAGTAGGTACCATATTATCATCTCTAATTGCTGGCATGGAGATGACTAAGCATTGATAATATACCAACAACTTCAAGACAAACCTGATTTTACAGCATAGCATTGGGTGTTAACTATTGAAATTCTCTAGTATGAACAAGTACTGGATGGGATGTGTATCTAATATAACCAATGCTATTTTAAACACATTCATTCACTTCCCCGATCCTTTTCATCAGTAGATTGCCTTTGGCTATAGGGCACTAAATAATAATAATAATAATAATAATAATAATAATAATAATAATAATAATAATAATAATAATGATAATAATAATAATAATAATAATAATAATCAGCATCATCATTTTAAAAACGATGTTTCATCTGTCAAATATATAAACTGCTCATTTAAACCATGTGAAATTAATTGTAGTTTGTTTTTTTTAAAAGTCGAGAAAAAAAAAGAAATTAAAGTGAGCTAGTCCTTTTTTTGCTGTTTTTTTTTTTACAAAATGAATTTTTTGGGAAAACAAAAACAAACTTATGTTAGCAATATTTGATTTTCCTAATCTACTTTGAAAGCTAGTGCTGATGTATTTTTCGCATAACTGATTTACCTCTTCTTGATATTTTATGAGTGGAATCCCAACCAATGACAATGAGCAGGGTTAAAGTGATATTTTATGAGTGGAATCCCAACCAATGGCAATGAGCGGGGTTTAATTGATTATTTTATGAGTGGAATCCCAACCAATGGCAATGAGTGGGGTTTAAGTGATATTTTGAGTGGAATCCCAACCAATGGCAATGAGTGGGGTTTAATTGATTATTTTATGAGTGGAATCCCAACCAATGGCAATGAGTAGGGTTTAAGTGATATTTTGAGTGGAATCCCAACCAATGGCAATGAGCGGGGTTTAATTGATTATTTTATGAGTGGAATCCCAACCAATGGCAATGAGTGGGGTTTAAGGGATATTTTGAGTGGAATCCCAACCAATGGCAATGAGTGGGGTTTAAGTGATATTTTGAGTGGAATCCCAACCAATGGCAATGAGTGGGGTTTAAGTGATATTTTGAGTGGAATCCCAACCAATGGCAATGAGTGGGGTTTAATTATGGAATCTATATGTTGGGATTCTTTTACATATATATATTGTATTAATTATGTTAACTAATTACCATAAACAGCGCAATAAATTGATTTCCAAGTATGACATGTGTCATACACATTTTCAAATGCATATTTCTTTTTTCTCTCACAGGTCTGCCAAAAAGAAAAAAAAACCACAATGTTAACTTTTCAATTCATTTTTCCTAAACATTTCAGTAGTTGCTGGCCCTAGGTCCAGCAGGGTTCTAAAAACTTAATTTATCTAATATAACAACTCCATGAAATTTTGATTTGTCTAATTTAACAACTCCATGAAATTTAACAAGATCAAAATATGATGACATTACAAGGACTATATTAAGCCTCATCAAAATTCTGGACTAATAATAAAATGAATAACTAGTCATAATCTTCACCATACATGCATGTCATAATATCTGACCATGTGATACAAAGCTGGCATTGTGTGGTAATGAAGGAACATGGGCTATGAAAGCAATCTCCCAAGTTTTATATCAAGATAATTTTATGCATTTTACTATATCCAGAAAAAAAATTCTGAAGATAAAGGTGCTTATAATTCATTTCATAAGACATCATGATGATATAAACCCATATACCTGTAAAGAAATTTAATGACAAATACAGTCTATATATAGATTAAGAGCAGTAACTATCCCAGCCAATCAGAGTGAAGGTATTTCATTAAGATGTGCTTATCTCACTTATTAGAGCAGCTGTCTA
This sequence comes from Unio delphinus, assembly GCA_029339505.1. Classification (NCBI taxonomy): domain Eukaryota; kingdom Metazoa; phylum Mollusca; class Bivalvia; order Unionida; family Unionidae; genus Unio; species Unio delphinus. The sequence goes on from JAQISU010000174.1 coordinate 13,683,854, forward strand.
CAACAATGATACTGTAAGCAAAATCCAATTGGATTTCAGTCTCATGTGTAGTAATAAGTTCAACCAATCAGATACGAGATAAGCTCATTTATACGTGTAGACATTAAATCTTGCACATAATATAAAACACTATGTATCTAGCTATACCTATTTTCCATTTTTGATAAATCTATACAGAGTTGTTTAATAGTATTGACAGGCTCAAACAGTTTGATACAAAATCAAAGATTCATCTATCTGAAATTTGATCAAAATCATCATCAAAATTATTAATGATTATTTTCAAAACCCATTCATTATCATAACACATCTAATATTTCGAATTTGAACAAAATCCAAGTGAACTTTTTTCACTTGTCTGATAGCTTTGGGAAACTTAAAAATATGACTGGACAAGTGCATAAAATTGTCTTGCTTCTTTGTAATTTTAAAAATATGACTGGACAAGTGATTAAAATTGTCTTGCTTGTTTGTAATCTTAAAAATATGACTGGACAAGTGAATAAAATTGTCTTGCTTGTTTGTAAACTTAAAAATATGACTGGACAAGTGAATAAAATTGTCTTGCTTGTTTGTAAGCTTAAAAATATGACTGGACAAGTGAATAAAATTGTCTTGCTTGTTTGTAAACTTAAAAATATGACTGGACAAGTGAATATAATTGTCTTGCTTGTTTGTAATCTTAAAATTATATACTGTTATTACTGACCTAAAAAAAAACCATGTATATCATCCAATTCTTCTAATATATCTTCGTTTTTGACCAAATAAATCTATCTGTTTATTCCAGCCTTGTAAAAAGAGCCAAAACTAGACTACACTCCAAAAACACTGTCACTTAACTATTGGCACAAGCTGTCAATATAGAAATAATTTTTCAATATTAGATGTCTTCATTGATATTATACATGCCTTAAGGTGATGTAGGCCTAAAACTAGTTGTCAGGGCAGGAAAGATGTTTCCCCTGCCTTGGATTACCCTTGTCAATAAAGATCAATCAAGTTTCCAATTTGCCTTGTTTGCATATTCATTGATAATTTTCAGGAAGAACAGTTAGGGTCCACTTTTAACGCCAGTGTTGCATGGTGAAAAGAGGCAACTAAACAACACTGAAATTGACAATTATTGTAATTAACATGATTATTTAGTATTACTGGCCGATTGTATTGACAATTATTGTAATTAACATGATAATTTAGTATTAACGGGTCACAATATCACTTTCACTAGGTAAAACAAAGTCTGTTATTTTTGTAACTACTTTTCTACTTCACCTTTTGGCTAATTAAGTATTGCCTTGTGAGATCTCTTAGGTTACTGATCTGAATTGATAAAACACTTTTTGTTCCTTCTTTTGAGAAAAGCTAGCAGTTTCAATTACACTGTTTACATAAAGAGGTACATCACACAGATACTGTAGTCATACAATTATTGGTGTTTATATGATTTATTGGCACACTATGTTTGCAACTATTGCCCTGAATACAAATATAAGATTATTGTTTATGTTGCCCAAATGTTCCATTTCAACATGCTTTTGTGTGTTTAATTGATCTCCTAAACAAGAAAAAGGAAAAAGGAAAAATAGGCCAGCGGATCATACCAAGTGAACTAGAATTTGCAATGTCATCTATTATATTTTTGACCTATATTTCCATGCAAAACCTACCTTTAAATTAAATGATATCGATAATTTACAAATGAAGCAATAATGTGACAGCTATGAAGGACCATTTTGTGGCTGAAATGGATCATTTTTCTTGTTGTCATTAATACTACTGTGCAACAACTAACAATTTGGACTGCTGATACTCAAATGTTGAAGAACGTAATTGACCAAAGTAATCCCACCTGTGATCTGGATGGAAATGTTTGAATCCTTCATATATACAAAATGTGGTATCAAAACCAGGTCTTAGTTAAATAAAATGTCTGAACTTTATTTTATTTTTTAAAAACAACTAAAATGGTGCATGCTAGTTATATCTTGACTATATAAGGAAGGATATATATAGTGCAAAACACTCCACCTAACATATTCAAATCTACATGCTGTTGTTTCCCCTCCCCCTTTTTGGAAACAGTTGATATATCTCAGCATGTGTTTAATATCCCACTGAAAATCACTTTGTGGCTTACAAAATGTATTAATTTTTGCTTTTTATTCACAAATAGAACCATATGATTGCATTTATAGTAAAATTAATTGTAATAGCATTGTGGAGTCACTGTATTGCTGTTGCTGTTTAAAGGACTCACATTACCGGTACTAATTCAGTTCCCATAGTAACAATCCTATGCAAACACCATGATATTTGAAAATTCAATAGTTTAAAATTTCGTAGTGCTCATGATCAAACCTATATCTATCGGTATAGATGAAACCTGAATATCAACTTCTGTGTAGAGAAAAGTATGAGTTGCGGCATTTTCTGGACATGTATGTGTTTGAAACATGCTTTCAATTCTACACCAAAGTGTCAGGTGCTAAGTTTAATAATGCATGTTCCAAAATCAAGATTGTAAAAGGACTGAAATTCCATCAGTAAAACAATGTCTCTATTTTTTTTAGCAAACAACTAGGACAAACTCTCTTACATTTTTAATAACCAATCCTCGGCCAGCCAAACCCATATATACTTTATTTTATGTTCACCCATTTCCAGGCTGGTTCCATTTTTCCATACAGTTAGTACCATGTGTTCTCCAGTGGTCTTTCTTCAGCTACTCCCTGCTTATACACTTCACTCCACATGAGATGGTGTCTTTTTTTTTATCATATGGTAAATATAAATAAATTCTGATCAATTTCATTCTGAACTTAGAACTCTGTTACTGAGGATGATGCCAACACAAACTAGAAACTTTTCTCTTACTTGAAAAGAACAAAGTGACATGATTCAAATTGGGGCAGCCCAATAATCCAACAAAATTACTGAGTGGATGCTGCAACATGGAATATTGCCTTCAAACAGTTGTTCACTGCCACTAGTCATGTGTCCAGGGGAGAGGGAGGAGGAGGGCCTATATAAGACAAAAAAGTAAAAGTTAATATTTACAATTGCAATGGTTTTTAAAATATGGGCAAGTATATATATATATATATATATATATATATATATATATATATATATATATATATATATATATATATATATATATATATATATTAAAAACCAGTGCAATTGTAAATATAAACTTTTACTTTTTTATTAAGGACTTTTAATATGAGCAAACCTGGCTTAACCAGATGCCCAAATCAATTTCATGATTTTATAAATGGTTGGGTGTGTGGGATGGGAAAGAGTTAGGGTCAACAATGACAACAATGACAACAAACAGGGATGGATAAACAACTGGTAACACATTTTTTTTTTTGGGGGGGGGGCTATACAGAGGGGTTATCAACCAAACTAATTCAAATTAAGTAGTTTCTCATGGAACATTTGAACTAAATTATCAAGTTCTGCTTAGTTCAAAGATACTCACTCATACATAGGAAAAGCCATCATACCAGCATGTCCCTATTTGTGCAAAAAGTATCAACTCCTACTTTCTCTTACAAAGGTAGCCAACAGGTCTGGCTCCCTTGCTGATTCAGAAGAAATATATAAGGAACAATTATTGCTAACTTATAATCTTCAGTCATAATCAAAAACATGTGTTCTGTCCCTATTCAGTTATGTATAACATTCAGATCTGTGTTATACTTCATAAAACAGCAATTAAGACCTGGCAAGGCACTTATAAAAATTCATATAGACAGAAAATCCTCAGTAAAGCAGAGTACCCTATAATATATTTTAAGGTTTATAACTTTACTGATACAAGCTAAAACTAGGTCAAATATCTATTACAAGGTGCTAAAGTCTTGATGATATCTCCTCTGGCCTCATTTGAACCTATAGTTTATCATACTTTACCATGGAAGAAAATCAGCAAGTTGAAATGTATCAGTTCTTGGAGGGGAAACTGTCATGGACAGCCAGATGTATCTTGTACCCACTCTATCATTTACATTCCTCTGCCAGTAATAAATTTCTATACCTGTGGTCTGGTTTGGCCCTAAAAGCTTAATAGTCTAGGGTTAAAGTGACCTAGCTTCCATTTAATTTTAATTATGTCGATATTTTATTTCTCTCTCTACAGGCAACTTTATTAATGTCACACAAAAATGAAGATATTCATTAATATTCATTCTTTAAATTAGACCATGTGAAGTGAAAAATTGATACCGGTATGCGCTGTTATGTCCTTCACTGACATAAAAAAAAATGACTCTCAAGCCCTAAGGTCTTGAGGGTTGGGACACACACACACACACACACACACACACACACACACACACACCACACACACACACACACACACACACACACACACACACACACACGGGTGTGTTTGTATATGTGTGTATGTATGGATGTATGTATGTAAAATACCAAAATAGACGGGCCAGCTTAGAGGAAAAACAACGGCGAAGAAAAAACTGGGAACCATCGGCAGCACTCACAACCCAGACATTCCCTTGCAGCCTCCGTGGATAGACGTGCCTGTCACATTGGGCTTATCAACCACCTGCACATATGCAATAGACGTGGACATACCCCTTCCTAAATCTTGCAAGTGAAGTCAAGCGAATGACGACAACATGTGTGCGTTTGTGTGTGTGTGCATGTGCAAACACACATGATGGAGGTTCAGCAACATATAAGTTGGAGTTACTGATGACATTTTTTTAAAAAGCAAATTATGAATCATCTATTCATCATTTTAAATATGAAACTTAATATATATACACCATGTGCTCTCTCCATTTAATGCGCTTTTAGAATTAATTCTGACACTATCATTTTTGTAATACTTACAATATGAATATAAATACAAATAATTTCTGACTTTACATATTATCTTGTACCAATGCTGTCAATATGGATTCTTAGGCACTCTAAGGGTTTATGATGAACAGTCCTACTTTGTATGATGAATGATAATGGTTGTTAGCTATAAATGTCTTGTGTATCTTCCTGTCCTTACTTCTGTCTGCCTCCAGAGTTTATATTATTGCATTAATCACTTTCACCAACACACTCTTAATGGCATATTTATGAATCTGACAAACATACAAATCTTGTTCCAGTGTTGATATGTGTATCCTGACCAGGTAAAGCAACACAAGGTAAACGTGTATTGTTGATGTGTCTCTGAAACATATTCAAGTGATACCAATGATTCCAGTCCAAAAATTGCTGCTAGAAATTATTATTTTGGTCCAGGCTTTATACAACCCTTTAATCTTTAGCATATTTAACCAGAAAATTTTTTTATAAAAATTCCTTCATACACTTTTAGTTACCTTATTACAAGGTTGATTGATTAATGAACTGTGAATGACAGGAAAGCTTGGAAAAGTCTTCAACAGCAGGAAAATGCTGACTGAACATTTAAAGCTGTGTCATTTAGAGGGCAGACATCAAACAGTGGCAAAATTAGGTGGTTGTATCAAGCACTGATTCAAATGAGGCCTGACAACTGAAAAAATGTGGCAGGCAAATAATTTATTCTAGCCCATCATTGGTCCAACTCAGAAAATAGTCTCTACTTTCACAGGAAATGGAAAGGAACGCTATACAAGTTGTACACCAGAGGATTCATGCAAAACTGTGGCAAAACTGGTCTACATAATTGAGAAAAGTTACCAGAATTGCTGAAAATTTCTCAATTTAAGTCCAGTGCTTTATCCACATTAAATAAAAATGCAACAGATAGACTGGTTGACTGTTGTTGACCAATGGTCTTCAGCATAGAGGATAAACATTTCTTTCATATCTGCACTTTCAAGCACAAGTGAGGGGATAAACACTTTTCATATCTGCCCTAGCAGGCACATGTTTAAGGGATAAACACTTCTTTCATATCTGCCCTTTTTGGCACTTGTTTAAGAGATTAGTTTTGTATTAACTGTGCCAAACTTCATTAAATAAAGACTTTATTAGTACCTTTTTAATATTTTATCAATATTTAAGTGATGTTTGCAAGAATTCCAATTTAATTTACACGCTTTCATAGAAATGCAATTTATAATGAAGAAATAATGTTCAGTTTGTGACACCATGTTTATTCTATCACTGGCACCATGAGCTGTGACACATGTATACATATTATATGTATTAATTTGTTTTAAAATTATGCATGCATAATCAGTACTTGAAAATATGAGCTATAATTTGCCCAATAAATTCCTTAATTTACAAGTATACTGCAGGAAAACTACTTTTACACCATAACCTCTGGTCCAACTCAGAAAATGGCGCAAATTGAATGTCAACTGTATGTGCAGGAAACGAAGCTAAAGCTGCAAAGGCGTAGCTGGGGGGGGGCAGGGGGGGCTGATGTCCCCGGGTGCCAGACTAGTAGGGGCGCCAAAATGGGCTTTGAAATAGGTTATAGGTGGAAATAATGGGTTTCAGAGTTGAGGGAGGAGGGTGTAAAAATTAATCTTGTCCCCGGGCTCCAAACACTCTAGCTACGTCTTTGTAAAGCTGTGAATGGATATAATAACCTGAATTAAAAATGAGCCACTGGGCACTGGTTTACAGCATACAAGTTTTCTACCAATACATGTGGCATCACTGACCCTTAGCTTATATAATTAATGTACTTGTTATGTAGAGTTCTGACTTTTCCTGTTATGCTTGACCTTGAACTCTTAGCTGGTTTTCACATGTGACAACCTTTTGATTGAGCTGCAAGTGATACTTGCTCAATGGCAAGTAACAGGCATGTTTTTGATATCTTGCCACACAACTGACACATGTTTTTGATATCTTGCCACACAACTGACACGTTTTTGATATCTTGCCACACAACTGACACATGTCCAGTTGCAGCCTTCATTGGATTTTACAACCTGTATGATCAAGTGTTACTTAAAGAGAGAGCTCAAGCTCCTTCAGCAGCAGAGAGGGTGAATCCTACAACGTTTTTAGACAAAATTTTGATTGAATCCTTAAAACGAGCCTTCCTACGATCAAAAAAAAATGTCAGGGGCAAACCCTACAACGTTTTCAGACAAAAAATTGATTGAAATCTCCCTATGAAATCATTTTAACTAAAAAAATGAAAACGATTTTTTAATTAATTTTGGTCGCAACTTGTTGTCATCCACCCTCTCTGCTGCTAGTGATTTCATCACTAGTGATTTCAGTTCTGGGTTAACAAAAAATAATAAATGATTTGATCAAGTCTTTAGGGTGAAAATCATTTATGATTTTACAAACAGACTAATCGCTAACACCTCTTCTTGTAAATCAATCAGATTATTTGACTGGTCTGTGAGTTTGAAATTAATTCTGGTTAATGAATTATTATGGCATCGCATGTAGACAGGATTAATTGGGTTTTCAATAATTAGGAATCCTGGAGGAGCTGTTGGTGCAAATGAATATAAAATATATCCTTGCTGAGCTTGATTTGATCGTTCGAGATTAATTTGATAGCTTCCTTCGATAACATCACACACTAAATTGAGCGCAATCACCGATGAAATATTCACGTTGAACGGAGCGATATGTCTACCGCCACCGTCTGGGTCATTATTGTGTTTGAGGATTTTTATTTCTGGTGATGCTGTTTTTTTCCATGCATCATGAATTATTTTAAAACCAATATCGATGGTGTCACTGAGAAGTTTTTTTAGTTCCGGTACGTTATATCCTGGTAGTTTAAATGTTGGGATATCTTCAACGCGGATTTTATATTGATTTGCAAATCCTGTTCTCGACGTGGGGTTTTTATCATCGAGTATTACTTGAATAATTTGTGAATTAAATGTTTCCATATCGTCGATAATTTTATTGCATGTTTCTACGACGCTGATAAATTCATCTCGGCTGAGAGAGCCGGATTTAAGAGATATTAACAACAGCGATAAATCATTATTCATTGCTGTGAAATTTTTAATGATTTCAGGTTCGTTAACAAAATTATATTCCTGCAATGGTCCACCCTCCGCCCTATGTTCGTATGCTAACCCAAAAAACTCTATAAATATGTTGTATTTTTTATAACTCCTTATTGGATTTTTAGGTTTTATCCTGTCTGTGACATAATCAGTTTTTTGTGGTTCTGGTAAATCAACGGTTTCCTCTAGAGTTTTACTCTGGGGCGGTAATTCAGGCCATCCTAGTACGGTTCTTATTGAGCTTTGATAGATATCTACTACGTATCCTTCTGTGCTTATCTCAATTGTGGATGATAGCGTCGGTTCATGAACTGTTATAGCGATTTTTGACTCTACTCCAGTAATCGATTTTATTCTACGCGCGAATTCATCATTGATTTGTTCGATTTGGTATGACCCTGTTGGTATCGAAACGACGTTCCAGTCTGGAGTTCCGTCGGGTTTATTCTTATTTGCAAACACTAAAGAATTATTCGGTTGTTGACCACCAAATGATTTTGATCTGATATTAGGCCAACTGTGATACACTCGTAGTTTTGCAAGCGCAATCTCCTTCACCGGGACCGGAGAGGGGAAATTCACACTAAACTCGGGTTTCGTAGATGTTATTGATATCATGCTTGTTTGTACTGGGTTCGTGTTCTCCACTACTCGTTGAAGTAATTCCTGCTGTGTCGTCATTATACTCATGATTTATTTCTAATTTTGGTATCGAGGAATCATAAATACTGACCATCACTGAGAACTCACAATCTGGTAATGTTGATATTATTGAGATCATTTTGTTTTTTGGGTTCGTGTTTTCTGATTCCATCGGTGTTGTCATTGTTATTATACTCATGTTGTCGCTCTAATTTCGATATCGCGGAATCAAAAATACTGACCATCGCTGAGAATTCACTATCTGATATAATCGTATTATCGAGTGACGACGATATCATCAATGATAACTGCGAGTATGCGGTTGATGCAATATGAAATTGAAGTAAGTAATTCTGCAGTTTACTCTGGCTGCATGATGATATCTTTTTTGCTATCCCGGTTGATATACCCCCGATTGTAGCCACCGCAGAAATGCAAATTGGAACTACGACCGGGGCAATCATTGTAACAGATGCTAGTATTATTCCGGCACCAGTAAGAACGCTTGACACCGAGTATATAATAACATCAATTGTGGTGATTCTTCGTCGGTATTTTTTTATTTTTATTTGATATTCCTCAGTGAGGGTTTTGAGTCTATTTTGAAATTCTCTGACCTGATCATAGCGACATTGCGTCGATGACAAAGTCATTGTTGTTATTTTAAAAACACTAGCGTTTTCAATTGTGAAATCCTTTCAATTTAGTTATTTACTTAAATCCGCTACGAATTCCAGATACCATGTTACTGATGCCTTAGCCAAACTTTTATCATCGGCTTTTATCGTTAACCGTTCAGTTTTATCCTTGTCGATGATCGTTGAAATCGTATTGTTGACCCCGGATGAACTCGACGATGATATATTAAATTGAATTGGTGCTACTAGTGTTAATCGATAAATACCTTTAACGGTTGCAGTGATATCTAATTTGTTGTTTGTAGGTGTCCACTCAAATGATCCGTGTTGGATTGTATATACTACGTTATTGGTTTTCTCATGAGGAATTTTTGTTTTTTCAATGATTGTTATCATCCTCGAAAAATCACCTTTGACGGCTTCGATGAAAGTTTTCGTCTCATCGATGGATTTTTTAATATCAGGGAGTTTTATTTCAATTTTATCCAACTGGGTTCCAATAAATTTATCAATGATATTTCTACGAAATGATATAAACTGTTTTCCGTTATCTTCAATTTTAGATTCAAGTATTTTTAGTACAGCCAGAGAATTGTTTAACTCATCGTTGAGAGTTTTTAATCGATCTGTAATCGTCGAAACGAGTACACCCGGTTTGAGTTTACCCTGATCGGAAAATAACGCGATAGTATCCTCGATTGCGTTTTGTTGTTTAACCAAAATATCATCCAGAGAAATATTACTGGATTTCAATTTACCCTGATCCGAAAACAACGCAACGGTGTTCTCGATTGCGTTTTGTTGTTTAACTAAAATATCATCCAGAGAAATATTACTGGTTTTCAATTTACCCTGTTTGTCCTGAAATACAACTATTTCATTAGGATCAACATTTGTTAAGTTCAACGTCTCAGCGATTTCATCTTTAATTTTTTTTGTTATATCCTTGACAGAATCAGGTGGTGCAGTGCCATCGGGTTTGGGTTTCAAAGATCTCCCCCAAATATCAATCATGTTATTGTAAAACTCTTTCTCTCTCTAAAAAGCGATTGCTGGTGTAGTCATTTACGACAATATGTGGTGGTTTTCCGCTTGGGTTACCCAAGGAGTTAGAAATAGCGTCAAGGACATTTAATACTTCGCTGCCACATATTGGTGGGTCAATCATCGTTTGTGTTGGTAGCGTAGAATACCAAGTCTTCATTGGAAGGGTTTTTATATACCGCATAAACTCTTTTGGTGGGGCTAATCCATATGAATCAAAATAAACAATCCCACGTGGATCAATAGCGTATGCAACCCAGTGAGTTCCGGGTCCGGTGCTGTTATCTAAATTAATGATTCCGGTTTCAGTTTTGTTTGGTTGATGTGGTAATTGATCTTTCATAAAAACACCTCTGAAATTTTTAATCACTAGTTTTTTAGCCGCATCCATTAAATCAAAATTGGACATAGGAATCTTCGATTCCTGAATTAATAAATCGTTCCTGGTAGTCTTAAACCCTTTCCGCTGTACCACGAATACGGGGTTCCTGGTAGTCTTAGACCCAATCCGTGAACGGATCGTCCCTTTTTTTTATATCCTTTCCCAGTTGCCTTCTTTAGTGCCATTCCTGCTGCAGTACCAACGGCTCCTAACGCTGCCGCTTTAGCCACCGCTGGGGCTGCTGCTGCAATCAATGCTGGAATCGCAGCTAACAACGGAAATATACCGCCTGTTTTAATCATATTTTTGATAGCAGCCGCAGAAAGAGTAATCTGAACACCTTTTTTGGCTGCAAGTGCATCATTGAAATGTTTCACCTGACGAGTTGTCAGCGATAGTTTATTTGCACCACCAGTCATTTGGTTGGGTTTCAACGTGATTGTGGTTCCACATCGCTTAGCCGATTCCGATTGCAATTTTTTTAATTGACCGGGAGTTAACGCAACACTAATAACACTATATGACATTATATATAATTGATTGATTCTAATTCAATGAAAAATCAATCAAAGATTTTCTACTGGTGCATCTACCACTCTCATTCTTCCTCCAACACCTTCAAGTAGCATTGATTTATCACTGAGAATGACAGCAACCGCTCTATAATTAGCAATAGCACCACGAGTCACATTAGCTCTAAAGTGTATATCAACAACTGACTGTCTTGTCAAATCGAGATGTTCCAGTGAGAAGTAATAGATCGGATACAGATTTTTAAAATCATATTGTGATATTTGCAAACCAGTATCGACATTTTGATCGCGTGCCATAAATGACAGCAGACGATGATACACGCGTGCAATATGATTTTCTGTGTAATTAAGTTGTATATCCTCGGATGGTTCCTGTTGGCCATTTATTCTCAGTGAGACGTCTTTCACACCTAATTGATCAAATATCATATGACTGAAACGTTGATCACCAACTCGTGCGTTATCTTGTAACGCAATAAATATATGACGTGGCGCAGAAACGCCTTGTTTTGATGCTAGATTCCACGTGAATAACCCATTGATATTTGATTGCTTCACATCTGTACTCACGGTTAGCCAACTCAACAACGACTTTCCTCCTTGGTCCATAAATGATAGTAATCGTTCTTCTGCAGTGATTGCTGGAGTCAACACTGGCATCCACAATGATATTTTTGTTAAAATAACTTTACCGGCATCATCATTTACATGATCTGCAGCTGTGTTTGCTGGAATCCTCCAAATTGCGTCATTATCATCACCCTTTCGTACAAGCGATACTGTATGCTTCGCCCCATAAATAACTTTTCGGACGTTTCTACAGAATCCAAATATATGATGTAGTGGAATCGCGCATGAAAATGATTTACGCCCTGCTCCCAACATTGAGTTTCGTGTTGCAGCTCCTAGATTGAAATTGGGGTCGTTGTTTATAATCATATCCTCGACATCAACATCAGCATCACCAGCATGTTTTTTTGGTCGTCTTACAACAAATGGATTTCCATTAGCGCTATTCCTACCATCTTTTGCAAACATCATAGAAGGTCCTGCTGATCTTGTATAATCATCGGAATATCTCGCTAACCCGATTATTGTTGTAGCCACATCAACATCGCGATCTATCGACTCGATTTCCTTTCCATCAATGAGGTATCTTGCACTCTCAAATAATGCCATAATACCATTATTGACAAAACCGACTTGAGTACCATCTGGATATGATGCTCCAGCAGCTGTTACAAGTTCTCCTTCTACTTCAATAAACGCTTCACAGGGCAAAAAGTATTTACTGGTATCATGGACTTGAAGTTCAATTCGCGATCGACTATTTGCGTCTATCGCATGATAAGCGTAATATTGATAATCGCGTACAGAATCATCCTTGCCAACTGGGGCGTCTATATCAAACGCCGGATCATGTGATTTTTTGAACATTTTATTCTATTTATCAGAGTCTAAATCGTAAAAATCCGTAGGATTTTCATCGTAAACGATTTTCATCGACGTAGTTTTTTAAAGCCGCTTCCTGCTATCATATTTGCAATATTGCTTTGGTCCCCTTGATTTACCATCGACGCTAATTTTTCGTCTACTGCGTTATTTATAATTCTACTAACACTTGCAGGCATTTCCGCTGTAGACGGTAACGGTTTTGAAAATCCTTTGGATTTCATCCGTGATTTCACTAATGATGTTAATTTATTCCTCGCAGTTGAAAACGCTTTTCCAGCAAGATCTCCAACAGCACCAATACCCTTATCACGAATAACTTCAATTGCTTTCATTCCTAGTTGTTTAGCCAATGGCATCACTTTTGGAGCCATTCTCGCAAATAACCCTGCAATGGTATTGCCTAAACCATCTCCGTAGTATGCTCTATAAACTGGAAACCGTGAATTAACTACATAGACGGGGGTTGGTTTATCATGATTGTAGTGTATGATCATTATTTGAAATCAGAAACCATTTTTCAATTGGAAACGCTAGCGTTTTATTTAATCCCGGTGATTAATCACTATGATAATCCTCCACTAACTCGCCAATGAAATCTCGATATGTTTTGATATCCATGATACCGCCGGCAAATAACCGTCTACAGATATCAGCTGCTTCATTAATTATTTCCGGTGAGTTATTTCCAGCTCGGAAACCTCCTACAAGAACTTCTAATCGTGATATATCATTGATAACACTACCAGGACATGAAACACTGGAATCTCTTAATCCACTTCCGCTATAACCAGTTGCTTCATCCAATTTTTTTTCTTCATCCTGTTTTTCTAAATCGGCTTCTTGTAATAAATAATCAAGAAAATCATCATCACGTGGTATTTGTTGTTTTTTAGGTGAAAAAGATATTTTCTTTGCAGGTTGCTGTCGCCTTCCTCGCAATTTTTGCGGTTTTTGTTGTTGTTTAAACTCTTCGTATTGATTATACACTTCGCCCACCTCATTGATATATCCAATGTATGATGCGTTACCCTTCTTCTTAATTCTACCTGTTTTTTCAGTTTTGATTTTGTAGAATATATCAGCCCAGTGAGTTATATCTCTAACAAAGTTATGATGTTCTGGTTTCAACAAATTTTTCCTGTTTTCATAAGTCGTAACAACAAGCGCAGGAATTTTTGCTAGTTTAGTCTCAATGATTGCTGCTAACCCCGCCTCGTTAAATATCACGCGTAAATCATCTACTATTTCTTTTGATTCTATTTGTTTTGTTTGTTCAGTTTTCGCTGATATTTTTTCGAGTTCACCAATAACAGATTTTCCCGTCTCGGGAACATCTCCCAGTATAGCACGCTCTATCCCCTTCGTTGCTGTGGTTACTGGTTTAAACAATTCTTCGGATCCCATAGCAAAATCAGTCTGAAGACTCTGTCGTTGTTGTAGTTTATTCCGTACAGAGTCACGAATTGGTACAAATCTCCTGATTGCATCCAGTCGTTCACGAGCCAATCGGGTTGTTAATGCTTCATTGACCATTATTCGAAATCGCAAACAATTTTTCAATTGCAAAACAATTTTTCAATTGTGAAACAATTTTCCCGAACCCGACCTAACATCATCGGATGGTCATGGAAGTGTTATTTCACTGTGAGACAGCTTCGTTCATCGATGTTGAAAGTAGCAAAATTGTATATAAAAATAATAATACTGCTAGTTTCAACATTCTATTTTTGATCAATCCGAACCAGCCATCAATTTTTCATTCACTGATTTTGACATTTTTAATCAAAAAATGCTAAAAAAAATTAAAATCTCTATGAGGGACGGTCACAATCAAATAATGATAAATGGTTGGTCAATCAAAATTGTTCATTTTCTTGAATTAACGCCCGTAGGTTTCTAACTTTAGAATTAACCTCCTTTTTCAATTCGTATTCGTACCCCAATTCTTTTCGTATTCGTTCTACGATGGTATACAACGGAGCGAACACACTTACGTCACTGGAAAATGCGAGAGAGTCCTTAATAGAATTCTGAATTCTTTTGATGAGCGCATACTTCTTTGGTAGCATGTATTTATTGTTGTTAACTCCGTATTCTATATCCTGGAAATCAGACATGATTTGATCAGGATTTAACCCATCTGATAGTTCAATATCCCAACTTTTCAATTTTGAAATCTCGGATAAAATGCTATTCATGTTTTCAGAATTCATTATTCTATAACAATGATATATTTCTAAATGAAAAATATGACGTATTAGACATAACTAAATTGAATTTTCTGTCCGCTCTTTTTTGAAATAGCCGATCGACAAACCCCTTCTGCAACATATCGTACTGAGGGTCTACAAATATTGAAATACTTGCCGGCTTCATATATTGATTTAAATACTTTTTCTTCGTTAGTTATTGTATTCAAAGATTTCACAGGTCTCGCTTTTTTCGAGTATTTCCCAGTCCCCCCTCGTTTGGTATTCTCACTATGTGTGATTGCTTGAAGATTTGATAAGGAATTGTTCTTCGGATTAGAATCAATATGATCAATAACAAAACCATCTTTGATCAATCCATGGAAACATTCATACACGAAACGATGATTGTAATATTTCTTCTTTCCAACAGTAAAGAACAAATACCCCATACCATTATCCCACCCAACTGGGTTCTTCAGTCTACGGTTTCTTACAACACCATCACTGGATGCTTCATAATTTGTACTCACAGGGTGTTGTCTGAATTCTTGGGTCATTCGTATACTATACTATTTGTCTAATTCATTGACTGATCCATTTGCAGGGGTTCATTATACATAAATCTTTCATTTAGAGACTTGTTTTTAGTATAGCATGAAGGAGTTCAAGAGATTGACTTCGAAAAATGCTGAATTCAATGCTGATAAGGAGTTTAAGAGATTGTTGAAAATCAATCCTAAATTTAATATCGATAGACCCAAAAAACGTCCAATAGACGGAAATATGAAAGAGTTTAAGAGATTATTGAAAATCAGTCCTAGATTTAATCTCGATAGACCCAAAAAACGTAACAAACTACCAAGAGACGGAAACATGAAAGAGTTTAAGAGATTATTGAAAATCAGTCCTAGATTTAATCTCGATAGACCCAAAAAACGTAACAAACTACCAAGAGACGGAAACATGAAAGAGTTTAAGAGATTATTGAAAATCAGTCCTAGATTTAATCTCGATAGACCCAAAAAACGTAACAAAATCAATCCTAGATTTAATCGCGATAAACCAAAAAAAACGTCCAAGAGAGATTACCCCTGGAAAGATGCTCAATTCAATCTCGATATAGCTTCTAATACACCAAAGAATACAATTCTTGATAAAGCCATGATTAGTAAAATCAGAGACTGTTTTAATGAATTCAAGCGTGATGGAGCATCTTATTGTTGGTCAACATTTCGAATTGATGGTGTTGTTGATGCTACCATGACTGATGAAAAAGCAGCAGTGATAATTTCACGTGTTGGGGAAAAACGGCATTTTTTCCGAATCAAATTCATTATCGAAGTCGATGGCAAATGGATTATTAAGGATAAATTTGAACCAATCCTCAAGAATAAAAAAGCTGTCATTGTGAGTAGAGATTCCAAACCAGGGATTCTAACCGGCATTGATAAACCATACTACGAAAGATCTTATCCCGTAACAGCAATGGTTTATGGGATATATCCGTTAAATGATAAACCCGATATCGCAAAACTAGCTCCTATGAAATATTCGTCAGGGCTTAATTGTGTAGCAACACGGGTAATGGAGCACTTCACAAATGCATCCCGAGGAAATAAACTAACTGATCTGCGACGTAGGAAAATAACCGAGTGGGAACTGACAGTGAAACAGCATGGTGCAAAGATTTCTGATATAGCTAAATTAGAAACATCATTACGATTCCCAATAACAGTTATGACGATAACCGGAGAGGTTTTATACGAACCGAAATATAACAAAAATGGAGCGCCAATACAGATTATTGATCATAACAAACACGCGTGGACACCTGCGGTAACAATATTTCCACGAGAACGAACCGTGAAATATATCCCGAAGGAGTTCGTCGGGGATGTTTTCTATGAAGAGAGATTATTTGATGCTATTCATGCGTTGTGTAAGGATGATCCTGTGTCAGTGTGGTTACTTAGAAGTGATGAAGAATTCGATCAATTTGTAAAACCAAATGGTGAATTATATCGCATTGAAGAATTAGATAACAGAATGAGAAAAATCGCTAGTGATTTTTCACCGCAGAATTCCCATGAAAAACTACTCACGGATAGTTTTACTATTCCATCAGTAGTAGCTCACTTCGCAAGAGAAAAAAACTCATGGCGTCCAACACGAAGTGATTTTCTCGAAGATGTTAAATTGAGTTGCGTCGAATTTGGTCATGGAGGACTGTGGAATACGAAATACTCACGTGATGGTATGATTTCAATTGATATAGCCGCGTGTTATCCCGGAAGTTTTCTCGGGTATGGGGAATGCGCTGAGTACTTCAAACGATTTGGACACCCCACGCATGAAATGACTCGTGTTGCGATTAATGGACCATTGCCTGATTTTGACTTAACCGGATTCGCTCGTGTGATATCATTCGAATTAGCTACAGGGTTACATCCGTGTAGTTATGTTTGGCTCGGTAGACACCTATCTGAAAAACACTGGATGCCAATAGTGCTATTGAGATATATGATTGATTGTGGTATGCTAATATCGTTGATTGTTTCCGAGGCTATTATATGCTATCGAGCTCAGAAAGAAGTTTGGCTACCACAACCCGATCTAGATAGAATAATCAACGAACTAAGAAAACAGTTTCCAGATTTCAGTGAAGAAGAAATCATAAATTGGTCTAAGAAGTTATTTGAAATTAAAAAAGAACAAGCAAAAGATCTCGGAAGAAGAATAATCGGTAAATTTACCCAGGGTGGACGATACGATAACGCAAAATACTCTTCGCGGTTGATCATAGATGTCGCTGAATACGATTTTATTGTAGCGGATTTAATGAAACAGGGAAAACTTGTATCCCGTAAGGATGCTTTTCTATCCAATGGTGAGAAATTAGGTACGGTTGTTACCTACTGTGATGGATATAATTTCCAGTACACACACTTAAGAAGTTCAATGTTAGCCTATGCTTCTATTAATCTATTTTCGATGATAAATAGATTTCCTAATACCGCGGTTAGAGTGGCCACTGATTCGATGTATATACACAATAAGTTCAAATCAGCTGTAGCTAAATTCACAGATCCCGAAGAAAATTGGGGGCGTTGGCGATTTAAAAAGGAGATGCTACATGAGTATTGTGAATCCGCAGACGTTGCCATGGATGATAAATATATTTGTTGTAACCGTATTGAAATTCAATCAGAATTTTCTAATGCACCACCGGTATCTGATCCAATCTGTAGATACAAGACAGTTTATTTAAACGGTTGTGGTGGGTCAGGAAAGACAACTCGTGCAATTGAATTATATCGTGGTGGTGGAAATACTTGTATTTCTACTAACATGATTGTGCTAACACCGACTCATAGACTCGCCAGAGAGATGATACAACGAGGGGTAAATGCTTGCACTTATCACAGCTTCTTTCGATGGAAGGGTGACAAATGGACTCCTGATCGAATGGGTGATAAATTCATTCCTGAAATCATAATTTGGGATGAAATATGCACAGTGTCATTAGATGTATTAAAAACATTTCTTGAGTGGTTGTTAACCAAAAACACAAAAGTCGTCATGTGCGGGGATCAAGGCCAACCACCACCATTTGTCGGTGCATCTCCACATGAATGGCTAAAGGGTTTTGTAGACTACTATGAAGAAATCACCACTGATTATAGATCACTTGATGAACGATTACGAGAATTTAAGAAACTAATTAGATTACAACCGGATAGAATCCAATGCGAAATAGCGCGTGAAGTGATTTCAGAAACCCCAATGAATGATTTCTGGGAAGCGTGGAGACCAAACGATTTGATCATTGCAAGTAGAAAAATAGTCAGGGACACACTTCAGATGAAGTTATTTGAATTGCATAAAGAAAAATTTGCAACGCTTCCAGTACCCCTTTGTTATAGGCCATCGGATACACGAAAACAGAATATTGAAGTTGATATTCCAGGACAGAATGAAAAACAAATTTTGGTATTAAATGATATTGTGCTGGTTGATATCAATGTCGTTGAAGATGCATTGCGTGCTAATAAATCCCCGTGGACGCTAGGATACGCAGCAACAATACACTCTTCACAGGGATTGACTATATCGGATACAATTGTTTGGATGGTAGATAATCGCATCGAATGGTCAAATTTAGTCTATCTCGCAGTATCCAGAGTACGAAACATAAATCAACTTCGAAGAATTGTCCTCGATGATGAAATCATTGGTGATGATAATGACACAACAATAAGTGATATTGATGTTAGCATCATTAATAAAAAACTCTCCGGTTACAAACAACAGGACAAAAAAAAACAACGAGAATTTGATATTGATGCTAAATTAATAATCACTTTGAAGAAACAACAGAATAATCACTGCGCGAGTTGCAATTGTATAATGCGTTGGCAGTATTCGGATAAGGATCCTCGCCAATTCACCGTAGACAGAAAAAATAACAATCTCGGTCATGTCAGAAATAATGTGATGTTGACTTGTCTTGAGTGCAATAGACGCAACGGTGCTAGTTAAGACCATGCGGTGGCAATTGAGTATCCTCGGGAATCACTTGTAGTTGTTGTCGAGTAAAACCCCGCTGAGGGGCAGTTGAATCCAGTTTATAGACTGGAGGTCTACCAGTTGATCGTGTTATACTAGATATCTTATGCGTAGTGACGCTCCAAATAGGATCAGTAGCCCTTTTTCTACCCCCTTCAAGCTCTCCTGGTTCGTATAAGTACCTCACAATGACATTACTACCAAGAATTGGTTGGGAAACGCTAGCGTTTCTAGGGAAATCTTTTTGTGGTTGTACGGGTATTGACTTCTTTTTAATCGCGTTGATAGGTTTCATGTTGATTGTTCTAGTAATCTCGTTATTCAGTGCAGTAATCACAGATGGTAATCTTTTAACCCATTCACTGGATCGCTTTTCTTGAATGAATTCTTTTGCGTATTGATATCCAAATAACCGCTCAGCAATCGTCCGATTAAATCGTTCTACAATGGCCTGATCGCGATGTAGCGCAGTATGCCCTCGTCGTATGGTGACATTATGATGTTTCATTGTAGATAACACTGCACCCTGAAATTCCTTGCCAGGATCAACTTGTAACAGATTTGGCCAGTGCAGAGGACCTCGTCGATAAATCCTTTCAAATGCAGAAGCGACTTCAGTGGCTGATTTTGTTTTCAGCGGTTCTGCTTCTTTGTATCGACTCGCAACATCAACTACGGTTAACGCATATTTGTAACCACGATCATGTGGCAGAAATAATATATCAGCCTGATGAACTTCATTAGGAGCGGTCACATCAAAATGCGAGAATTGAATTTGTTTAGGCGGTGGTAGATAAATTTGCCATAGTGCCTGTTTGGATAACCAATGAGCCGCAGTGGTTTTTTTCACTTTTGCAGCTCTAGCGAGTTTATTGATTGCAGCGTTACCCCTCCAGTATCCCCTCGGAGAATAATAAATTGATTCCATATTATTAATTACCAGCACCTAACATCAATTTACTTTTCATAGCCGATTTTATCAAAAATGAAGACAATTTTTCTTTGAAGGATTTATCAGGAATAGCATTTAACGCATGAATTAATTTCACATCCGCGAGATGCCTGTGTTGCAGATTGCTGCTTTTATAAGCAACATCATGAAGGTGACAGGCCTTATCAATGGCGTTTATTGGTTCTTCACCGGGGTTGGGTTGATTTTGATTATTGAGTCTGATATCAAGTCTGGATCCCGGTCCACAGTAGCTATATCCTGGGAGGTGCTTTTCTCCGGGGTACTTTGCCCATGGGGTTCCAGGGAGTTTTGCTAATTTGGCTGCGATATCACCTCCTCGTTTTTTTTTAAATCAGATTTCATAGACACAAATCTAAATTTCTTTGTACCACATTGCACGCATTTACCAGAAAGCGCTGATCGGTTATTTTTAGTTGTAATCGTCGTCACATCATCTGTGCCAGTACGCGTTCTACACTTCACACAATATAGATCCATAATTTATGTATAGAAATATGGATATAATTGATTTTTCAGCGACGAAAACAAGAGAACCAATTAAGCATCATGCAGCGCTACCAAACTCTATCCGGATGATTATAATCGGGCCATCTGGATCCGGTAAAACGCAATTGTTGCTCAATTTAATAATGAGATGGATGAAGTGGGATAAGTTGTATTTAATTGCCCCTAGCGTAGATGATCAACGATGTTATGAAGTGCTAAAAGATTTTAACGACAGCGCGGTAGAAAAATCCGGAGAGGGTATTATTGAGTTTATAACTGATATCGATGAAGCACCGAGCATTGATGATATTGATGGAGATATTAACAATTTAGTCGTATACGACGATATAATGTTGGATAAACAAAAAAATCCTGCTAGAATATTTTCCCGTGGGCGTCACAAAAACACTGACGTGATATATGTCACTCAACGCTACACTCAGGTTCCAAAAGTCATCAGAGATAACTGTAATTTATTGTCTGTATTCAACGGAGTTGATACTCATACGCTACGAAATATTTGGCAGACATGGTGTTCTGATATGGACTTCAATCAATTTCGAGATTTCTTTAGTTATGCTCAGTCGACTCCGCACGGATTCGCAACAATAAATCTACATGATCCTCGGACACGATATCGTATCGGACTTGATCAAATATTCGGTTAAAATCATTTTATTATTTTTATTAACCCATAGCAGCAGAGAGGGTGGATGACAACAAGTTGCGACCAAAATTAATTAAAAAATCGTTTTCATTTTTTTAGTTAAAATGATTTCATAGGGAGATTTCAATAAATTTTTTGTCTGAAAACGTTGTAGGGTTTGCCCCTGACATTTTTTTTTGATCGTAGGAAGGCTCGTTTTAAGGATTCAATCAAAATTTTGTCTAAAAACGTTGTAGGATTCACCCCCTCTGCTGCTCCTTCTCTACATAAGCACCAACATATGACAATGAAGCCATTTAGCATAGGAGTCTGATGATATTTACAAGCATGATAATTATCTAGATGATGGAGGATTTCAGACAGAAATTTTGATGACAATAAGATGTTTATAGAATACTGTGAATATTTTAAAAAAATGAGGACTTGAAATTTCATTGTTTATTTTTAAGATGCACTGAATTAACATATTATGGGATATTGTGAATATGATCAATCTGAGCTATTTTTATAACACCATGTGACCTATTGTTGAATTCATGGATTTATCATATACATGGATTTAAAATGTCAATCATTGTGGATTTTAGTGCATTTAATTATGTGAAGTATCGAATTGTGATTAAGCGTTGAACCTGAAAGTTGAATACAATGAGCATAAAGATTTTACCACATTTACACCAGAGAAATCTTTGTGAAGGGTTACTTCGATCTTTCATTTCATAGAGTTATATGAATTTAATATGACTGTGAGGACAATACTGATCATCAAGAGTTAACGATAATTTCCTTTCTGTGAGGACAATACAGATTATCATGAGTTAATGATAATTTCCTAATTATATTTGATTTTGTGATGTTAAATAATCTTGTCGAGTTAGGATTAGTGAAATTGTATGCAATAGTAATCGAACATATGGTAATTTTCGATAGACCACTCATGTGGTAATTTATGAGGTGTCACTGTTAAGCAAGGGTAAGGTACTATCGTATTAAGTCAGAGTTTATGCAGTGAATGGATAGCTAGTGTGTTCTGAGTAACTTATATGAAGAAATATTATGTACATGTAAAAAGAGATATATATAGAGATTTAGAAAACAAAATTCCTTTGAGGAAACAGTTTTCTGATAGAGTGAACAGGACAGTCTGAAGATGGAAGTCTGGAAAAAGAGAAGTGACAAGTGAAGTTCGAAAAAAGGGGAAAGGATGAGTTCTGAGTAAAGGACTAGGAAGTCCAGAAGAGATGAAGCGGTCAAAATAGAAAGGCCCGAAGAAATAGGAAACGCTGGAACACTTTCAAAAGGAAGGTGATGCAATCAGTTTTAGACATTGTGCTCTTTTCACCACTTATTATGGTGATAAAATAAATCCCAATTAAACACTGCTATTAAAACCTGTTGATATAACATAAGTTGAATTGAAATTACCACTATATGCATTAATTTGTTTGATTAAATTTGTTATTTTTATTGCCTAAAGGGGCTTGTATTGCATTATTTCTTCCCAATAATCTTGCCCAGTTCTCTGTTGATATTGCATCTATTTACTCACACTGGGTCACAACATCGAGAGAGGTCATTCCCTTGATAATGTAGCTAAATCCAGTTAACTACCCCTCTTTTTAAGAGAATGACATTACAAATTAGAACAAATTTTATTGTAAGCTGCTAATTTATTTGTGACATACTCTGCTCCATAATACAGTATAAGTATATTTTATACAGTTTTCATCTATCTATTCAGTTTGGCTTATTTGTTTTCCAGAATAAACACTGACTCATTGACAAGATGTCACACCTTCTGATGGATTGATCAGTTATGGTCAATACATAGTTTCTGTAAGTAATACATGAAAAAGAGCCATTTATAAATATATGAGTGTTGGTAGGGCAATCCAAACCTTAAATACTCCAATGCCTACTTGCAGCATTTTGTCCAAAAGATGAATCAAAGTTAAACTGGAAGCTCATTTTTATGTGTAAAGCCAGCATTTCAAACAGTGTTTATGTAAAGCCAGCATTTCAAACAGTGTTTATGTAAAGCCAGCATTTCAAACAGTGTTTATGTAAAGCCAGCATTTCAAACAGTGTTTATGTAAAGCCAGCATTTCAAACAGTGTTTATGTAAAGCCAGCATTTCAAACAGTGTTTGTGTAAAGCCAGCATTTCAAACAGTGTTTGTGTAAAGCCAGCATTTCAAACAGTGTTTGTGTAAAGCCAGCATTTCAAACAGTGTTTGTGTAAAGCCAGCATTTCAAACAGTGTTTATGTAAAGCCAGCATTTCAAACAGTGTTTATGTAAAGCCAGCATTTCAAACAGTGTTTATGTAAAGCCAGCATTTCAAACAGTGTTTGTGTAAAGCCAGCATTTCAAACAGTGTTTGTGTAAAGCCAGCATTTCAAACAGTGTTTGTGATGCTCCTGCACTATAGCAACTACTTTTCTTCAATATTATATATTACCTAGTGAATCTATTAATCTGACATTCCTTTTTATATTCAACTTTTATTGCCAATGATATCAGTTGACTAAACAAGATCTAATTATATGTGTTTGTCAATTGTATTTATTACTAAAACTTTTATCATTATTGCAATACATACTTTTATCTCTGGTATGATCCATTATTTTTTTTATTACAACTGTTTTTGAGTATTGTTTAATAATGTCAAAAGTTATTGAACACACTGTTGCCATCTTGATATAAAATGATTTTTTTCATCACTGTAAATTTCTTATTATTAATATTACTGCTGCCACCACTATTATTATTATTATTATCATATTATTATTATCATATTATTATTATTATTATTATTATTATTATTATTATTATTATTATTATTATCATCATCAACATGTGGTATGTATTCACTTACAAGTCCAACTTTAACTGCATAGACCCAGATCTACTGTTGCATAATGTGTCAGCAGATCTGGGTCTGTGAATTTGTTAGGAGTAATCAGTAAAACATACAACATAGACTCTAATATGCAATAACATCAGATCTGGATTTTTCTTGACTTACAAAGCAAGTATATATATAGTATCATGGCTAAGCTTTTTCTGTGATTTCAATCACGTTTTAAGGATTACATATGTTACCCATGGATGTTATTTTACATTCATTTTAAAGAATGTTAACATCTTTGTTTCATATTTAATCTTCTATTTCATGGCAACTTTTTAAAGGATTTATCTTTCTAAATGTTGTACAATTTATTTTAGTATTAATTTTTAACTTGACCTTTAGTTGTCACTTCATAGTCACTTTGTGCTGATGTGCCATAAAACAGTACTGCATACATCTGATCAATACCATAAAGAAACTAGATGTAATTCTTATGTACTCATTGTTTTGCCTTTGCAAATTCACTCCACAAAGTCATACAATGAAATCTATGTTCATTCTGTATATTGCTTTAGTTATCACCAACTTAAGGATTTGATATCAACAAGTACCAACCATATGTTTTCAATGCCGCACCAATCTTTGCAAAAAAAAATTAGTATCGGTATCATTATGGGTCTGTTTTGCCAATATTAAATTGCTAATATATGGAGAACATTAGACCAACCGGAAATTGTTACCAATGAGTATTGAACATTTATAAATTACCAGTTTAATACTAGGAAACTGCCAGTTAAATATTGGGTCTTAGAACCAGTATTGAATCACTGTTGGATCAACACTAGGCCAACAGATAGCTGCCGCCCATGTTGGATCAATGCTGGGCCAACATATTCACTTTTTTTATGCTGACCTAACATTGGGCCAACAGACAAAAATTACTTTAAGCAAAGGCTGCAAGCTAATATAAGTATATTGGTATTAGCATTGTCCCAACAGAGGCTATTTGGGTGACTGAATGATTTTATTGATTTATTAACTTTAATTGATTTATATGCTCTAATAGCATTTATGATGGTAACAATGTCTGTAAAGCTGCAGCATCTCTGGTAGTATTACCATTCTGAATAATCACAGTTAGAAAGTAAATTTTCTCAGTCTTGGAAAACTAATGTAATGCCACTTCACCAAGCTCCATTAAAAGATGATCTACACAACTACAAACCAATATAAATACTTCCCCCTCTTTTCCCATTACCAGCATGTAGACAATTACTGTATGAACCATTCTAACAGTCATAATCTATTTCAAGAGAAAGGTTCTCAAAAAGATTACTTCTGTGAAAATACAAACATCTCTTTGATTCACAAGTGGCTGTGTCACGTTGCCCTGCCCACGACTGTGTAAGTCAGGGGAACAAAGAAATGATTAGAAACCATGTGTATACATTAGATGCCACAGCTATAGTTGGTCCTCTTCATACAGGTACAAGAATTCAGCTTTGTTGGGTCTGAAAAGTTGCACGTGGATGTTGAAAGCTTTGTTCAAGAACAAAGGAACCTTAAAGGCATCGTAAATCTCACCATGTTGACAGACAGCCCAGGGGATTTGTTGTCTGCTAAGTTAAATAGAACAAGGTAGAATTGACATCCAATCAAAATTGAGAGAGTTTAGTCATCATTTCAATCTGAATTTAATTCAGTATTTTCAGGGTAGAAACTTAGTAATTGCCCAACATCGAGCTGGAAAGTTAAAAGCAATACTCCAAGGAAGCCACTTTTAATTTTCTGAGGAAACTTAGGAAATTCTAAGACAGACAAAGTATTGTAAATGTCAGTAAGTTATTTACTCAATTGTTGCAAAATATTACGGCATTGTAATTGTAATTATGTGCATTATGTATACTTCATTACTAGAATTATTCGACGTAGATTTACCTTTGTAGTGTTTAATTTACATGCTTATTTGAGAAGTAAGCTATGATTATGTTAAGAATTATGTAGACTGCTAGTTTGTGGTCAGAATTAATATTGTTATTCACTAATTGGTTACTTCATAGTAAACTAGTGCATTTATTCATGTGATATTCTCAGAAGGAGAGAAGGAACTGGTGGGAAAGGAGTGACACATGAGTAGAAAACGAGGAGAGGTGGAAAAGCTATCTCACACTATAAATCAAATGATTCAATAGGCTGTCACTTGGTCGAGAAGAAGAAGAGTGATTGGGAATTATTATCATTTGACTATTGTTTTAAATTGTTATTCATTTGAATTTCACCTTTTTGTGTACTTAATAATTTAACTGTCGGCATTGCTGATTAGGGGCTCATAGTATTACCTCTATCGCTAATTTCACTTCCTACAAAATCGAGCCCGTGTGTGACTCTTATAGTAATTTAAAGAAAAACACACCTACCTCATTGGCAGCCTAACAAACCCCACCACACACCAAATGCTGAAAGCCTTTGATGAAGGAAATTTAGGAGGCTGATTTTCAAAAGTCTTTTAACCATGTAGATGTTTTCACTGAAAATGTTGGTTTGAAAATGAGTTTTGACACAATTCTTGATATGTCTAACTTGCAATGGCTTGATCATACAAATCATATTAAAAGAAAATAAACTCTTATCTCTTGCTCCAATGGAAAATTAATAATAATAATAATAATAATAATAATAATAATAATAATGACTTTTTTAAAGAGGGTGACACAATTAGTTGCATGGAACTAATCATCCTTGTGGCCCTCTATTATATGCATATTTACATACAGAAAATTAAATTCTTGCTCATTAGTTTTTAAACAATTTCTTCTTCAGGCAAAATTATAAAAATATTTTCATAACTGAGAGCCTTAATATCTAGGTAGCAACAATGGCTATTTCAATTATCAACAATTCAGCAGTCATATGACAATTCTCTGTATAATTAACATTACAGCAAGGCTGACTGTATAATTAACATTACAACAAGGCTGACTCTGTATAATTAACATTACAGCAAGGCTGACTGTATAATTAACATTACAGCAAGGCTGACTCTGTATAATTAACATTACAGCCAGGTTGACTCCAAATAATTAACATTACAGCAAGGTTGACTCCGTATAATTAACATAATAGCCAGATTGACTCCAAATAATTAACATTACAGGAAGGATGACTCCTAATAATTAACATTACAGCAAAGTTGACTCCTAATAATATATTACAGCAAGGCTGACTCCGTAAAATTAAAATAACAGCAAGGTTGACTCCATATAATTAACAATACAGCAAGGTTGACTCCGTAAAATGAACATAACAGCAAGGTTGACTCCATATAATTAACATTACAGCAATGTTGACTCCATCTAATTAACATTACAGCAAGATTGACTCTGCACAATTAACATAACAGCAAGGTTGACTCCGTAAAATTAACATAACAGCAAGGTTGACTGTGTATAATTAACATTACAGCAAGGTTGACTCCATATTATTAACATTACAACAAGGTTGACTCCATAAAATTAACATTACAGCAAGGTTGACTCTGTAAAAGTAACATAACAGCAAGGATGACACCATATAATTAACATTACAGCAATGATGACTCCATATAATTAACATTACAGCAAGGTTGACTCCATATAAGTAACATTACAGCAAGGTTGACTCCGTACAATTAACATAACAGCCAGATTGACTCAAAATAATTAACTTTACAGGAAGGCTGACTCCTAATAATTAACATTACAGCAAAGTTGACTCCTAATAATTAGTATTACAGCAAGGTTGACTCCATATAATTAACATTACAGCAAGGCTGACTCTGTAAAATTAACATTCAGTAAGATTGACTCCGTAAAATTAACATAACAACAAGGTTGACTCTGTAAAATTAACAAAACAGCAAGGTTGACTCTGTATAATTAACGTTACAGCCAGGTTGACTCCATATAATTAAAATTACAGCAAGGTTGACTCCATATAATTAGCATTACAGCAAGGTTGACTCCATAAAATTAACATAACAGCAAGGTTGACTCTACATAATTGACATTACAGCAAGGTTGACTCCATAAAATTAACATTACAGCAAGGTTGACTCTGTAAAATTAACATTACAGCAAGGTTGACTCTGTAAAATTAACATTACAGCAAGGTTGACTCCATATAATTAACATTACAGCAATTTAAATTGATATATCTACAATAAAACAACAGGCAAGACAATACAGATGAAAAGATTTCACAATTTTCACTATAGCTCAGCCACCTATTCTGTACCTACCAGTACTCATACCCACCTACTCTCTCTCTCTCTCTCTCTCTCTCTCTCTCACACACACACACACACACACCTGTGCTTATATATTCTAAAAATTCTTTTTCCTTTTTACTTAGATGTGTGTGTGTGGGGGGGGGGAGGGTAAACGCTCTTGGCACTATATGGCCAGGACTTTCTACATGTGCCATTTAATTGTATGCATGCATGCAGCGTTAAAATACATGCATACATGCATACATACATACATACATACATACATACATACATACATCCACATACATACATACATACATACATACTTATATACATACTTACATACATACATACATATATACATACTTACATAAATACATACTTACATACATACATACATACATACATACATACATACATACATACATACATACATACATACATACATAGATACTTATATACTTACATACATATTGTAAGCTTAAGCCTTAAAATCATTATAATCTGTTTGTTATGCCACAAAATAGCTAATATTTACCAAGGTTTTGAACAGTACAATCTCATCTGCCAACCAGCATACCTTGGCAAAATTAATTAACAGGTGTTTGACAGCTAAAGTCTTACCTCTGATAAAAATACCATCAGAAAAATCCTTTGCTTGACAGTGTTTTGGGCATCTTCAAGTGACATTTAAAGTAGATGTTAAGGGAGGTTACATTTTTAACAGAAAAAAATGTCACTTGTGATACAAACTACTTAAAATGCCAATGACTGTGTTTCAAGACATTTTTTCCTCTGGCATGTCTCTGATCCTTATTGATATAATTTAGCCAAATCAGCATTGTGGGAATTAAATCTGATCATCAAAAATGTAAGCAAATGTAGACATTCTCTTTGTAAATTTTAAAACGTTGTGCAGAATCTCATATATGAAATACATCAGATATATAAATGTGTAGGGTTTGATTTGATTTATTTGGCTTGGTTTGCAATTTTAAGCCACAGTAACAGAACTAGGTCATTTGCCCCAAAACACATCACAGTAGCTAACCTGGGTTGACTCAGTGGACAAGTCTGCTAACCACCAAGTCACCACAGCTCCTCCTAACTCCATTAGATGGTTCTTATTACATGTGGAATGGCATCCAAATCTATTATGCATCACTTAAACCACTGTAAGGTTTAAAAAATTAAAATCTAGCTCAGGTTATTATGTACATCGACCTTATGCATGCACATGCTGACAATATAATAATGTCCAGTTTGTACAATGTATCTACTTCCTTCTGATAATATAATACAAAATATCCAGTTTGTACAATGTATCTACTTCCTTCTGATAATATAATACAAAATATCCAGCTCATACAATGTATCTACTTCCTTCTGATAATATAATACAAAATACCCAGTTTGTACAATGTATCTACTTCCTTCTGATAATATAATACAAAATATCCAGTTCATACAATGTATCTACTTCCTTCTGATAATATAATACAAAATACCCAGTTTGTACAATGTATCTACTTCCTTCTGATAATATAATACAAAATATCCAGTTCATACAATGTATCTACTTCCTTCTGATAATATAATACAAAATACCCAGTTTGTACAACGTATCTACTTTCTTCTGATAATATAATACAAAATATCCAGTTCATACAATGTATCTACTTCCTTCTGATAATATAATACAAAATACCCAGTTTGTACAATGTATCTACTTCCTTCTGATAATATAATACAAAATATCCAGTTCATACAATGTATCTACTTCCTTCTGATAATATAATACAAAATACCCAGTTTGTACAATGTATCTACTTCCTTCTGATAATATAATACAAAATATCCAGTTCATACAATGTATCTACTTCCTTCTGATAATATAATACAAAATACCCAGTTTGTACAATGTATCTACTTCCTTCTGATAATATAATACAAAATCTCCAGTTTGTACAATGTATCTATTTCCTTCTGATAATATAATACAAAATATCCAGTTCATACAATGTATCTACTTCCTTCTGATAATATAATACAAAATACCCAGTTTGTACAATGTATCTACTTCCTTCTGATAATATAATACAAAATATCCAGTTTGTACAATGTATCTACTTCCTTCTGATAATATAATACAGAATATCCAGTTTGTACAATGTATCTACTTCCTTCTGATAATATAATACAAAATATCCAGTTTGTACAATGTATCTACTTCTTTCTGATAATATAATACAAAATATCCCGTTCAAGCAATGTATTTACTTCCTTCTGATAATATAATACAAAATATCCAGTTTGTACAATGTATCTACTTCCTTCTGATAATATAATACAAAATATCCAGTTTGTACAATGTATCTACTTCCTTCTGATAATATAATACAAAATATCCCATTTAAGCAATGTATTTACTTCCTTCTGATAATATAATACAAAATATCCAGTTTGTACAATGTATCTACTTCCTTCTGATAATATAAAATATCCCGTTCATACAATGTATCTTACTTCCTTTTGCATGATGATTACTCGTTTGAATAAAAATGACATCTCCAACACTAAGAAATTAGACAGAATGAAATTGATGTTCTGGTGACCTTCAGAATTTCCAGCCCATTTATTTTTAATAGACTATCAAATATTGCATTTCATCAAGGGTGAGGTAACAATTATAATGAGGAAATCAAAACTGTATTATTTTTTTTTTTACTCCAGAAATATTTCCCTCTATTTTGATTGGTGCATCAAAAGAACAAAGGTACATGATCTTGTCTAGATGCTATTCAGATAATCTTTCAAAATCACTGTCAATACTAGCTATCAAGTTGAGTCAAACTGCATGCAACATAGACTGTGATCTGCCATCACGTTATGTGTAGTCAGATCAGTCAAGGTCTTTGTTTTTTACTCTCATGATTACTCCTAACAAACTGCATAAACCCAAAATCTGCCAGCACATTATGTGACCACAGGTCTAGGTGTGTGAAGTCTGCAGTTAGGTCTGAAACACTAAGTACAGACCGTAATCCGATTGGCTAAATTTTAATACACATTAATTGAGAACAGACTGTAATCCGATTGGCTAAATTGCAATAAGTATCAATTGAGTACAGACTGTAATCTAACTGGCTAAAATTTAATACGCATCAATTGAGTACATACTGTAATCCGATTGGCTAACTTTTAAAAAGCATCTATTGAGTAGACTGTAATTGGCTAAATTTTAAAAAGTATATATTAAGTACAGACTGTAATCTGAATGGATAAATTTTAATAAACATCTCATCCAGTTAACGTTTTATGATACACATTTCATGTATGCTTATCAGCATATCAACAGCTCATGATATCTTCCTTGGTATATTCATACTTGATGATAAACACATTTCCACTTTCAAAACAATGTATATACTGATCACATGACACTTCTCAAAACAAGGTACAAAACTCCATTGCCTAACATAGTTACTTAAATCACTCACATTTACTAAAATAAAATTTAAAAAAAAAACATGTCTCTATTGGGCATATTCCAAATACCACAAATCCACCATCTGTCAGTTAACTAATCCTAATATTCCAACCACCTACCAACCAATCTTCCAACCAACATTCCAACCACCTACCAACCAATCTTCTTTCTCACATGATATCATACACTGTGTAATTACACTATTGTTTCTGGCACTGTTTGATCAATTGTGAAATTATGCTGTTTCTGACACTGATCCATTTTGAAATTGCATTGTTATTTATGATCAATTGTGTAATTACCCTGTTTGTTAATGTTCGATCTAATATGTAAGTACACTGAACTGTTTGTGACACTGATCAATGTGGAATTATACTTTAGTTGCTGACAATTTAATCTGTTCTTTAATTACTCTGTTGTTTGTGAATTTGATCCACTGTAATTAGATTTGTTTCTGATACTAATCAATTGTGTAATAAGTTCCCAACACTGCTTTATCAACCATGTAATTACAGTTAGTAACAATTTGATCCATTGTGTACTTACACTTGCTTATGACACTGTTTGAGCCAGTGTAAATAATGTTGCTTGTGGTACTGATCCATTGTGTAATTACACTAACTTCTGTTTGTGACACTGATTGCTTCATAATGTAACTACAGTTATTTGTGGCACAGTTTGAAGCATTATGTAATTACACTGTTTGTGACAGTTTGATGTATTGTGTAATTACAGTTGTTTGTGACACTTTGATTCATTATGTAATTATATTGTTGTTTGTGACAGTTTGATTCATTATGTAATCATTTTTTGTTTGTGACTGACACAGTTTGAAACACTGTGTAATTACACTGTTGTTTGTGACAGTTTGATGCATTGTGTAATTACACTGTTGTTTGTGACTGTTTGATTCATTATGTAAATAAACTGTTGTTTGTGACAGTTTGATGCATTGTATAATTACACTTTTTATGACAGTTTGATGCATTGTGTTTATTACACTGTTATTTGTGACAGTTTGATACATTGTGTAATTAGACTGTTGTTTGTGACATTTTGATGCATTGTGTAAGTACTGTTCTTTGCGACAGTTTGATGCATTGTGTAATTACACTGTTATTTGTGACAGTTTGATGCATTGTGTAATTAAACTGTTGTTTGTGACAGTTTGATGCATTGTGTAATTACACTGTTCTTTGTGACAGTTTGATGCATTGTATAATTACACTGTTGTTTGTGACAGTTTGATGCATTGTGTAATTACACTGTTGTTTGTGACAGTTTGATGCATTGTGCAATTACACTGTTCTTTGTGACAGTTTGATGCATTGTGTTTATTACACTGTTGTTTGTGACAGTTTGATGCAATGTGTAATTATACTATTTATGACAGTTTGATGCATTGTGTAATTACACTGTTTATGAAAGTTTGATGCATTGTGTAATTAGACTATTTATGACAGTTTGATGCATTATGTAATTACACTGTTGTTTGTGATAGTTTGATGCATTGTGTAATTACACTGTTGTTTGTGACAGTTTGATGCATTGTGTAATTACACTGTTGTTTGTGACAGTTTGATGCATTGTGTAATTACACTGTTATTTGTGACAGTTTGATGTATTGTGTTTATTACACTGTTGTTTGTGACAGTTTGATGCATTGTGTAATTACACTGTTCTTTGTGACAGTTTGATGCATTGTGTAATTACACTGTTTGTGACAGTTTGATGCATTGTGTAATTACACTGTTATTTGTGACAGTTTGATGCATTGTGTAATTACACTGTGACAGTTTGATGCATTGTGTAATTAAACTGTTGTTTGTGGCAGTTTGATGCATTGTGTAATTACACTGTTTGTGACAGTTTGATGCATTGTGTAATTACACTGTCATTTGTGACAGTTTGATGCATTGTGTAATTACACTATTGTTTGTGACAGTTTGATGCATTGTGCAATTACACTGTTCTTTGTGACAGTTTGATGTATTGTGTTTATTACACTGTTGTTTGTGACAGTTTGATGCAATGTGTAATTATACTATTTATGACAGTTTGATGCATTGTGTAATTACACTGTTTATGACAGTTTGATGCATTGTGTAATTACACTGTTGTTTGTGACAGTTTGATGCATTGTGTAATTACACTGTTCTTTGTGACAGTTTGATGCATTGTGTAATTACACTGTTATTTGTGACAGTTTGATGCATTGTGTAATTAAACTGTTGTTTGTGGCAGTTTGATGCATTGTGTAATTACACTGTTTGTGACAGTTTGATGCATTGTGTAATTACACTGTTATTTGTGACAGTTTGATGCATTGTGTAATTACACTATTGTTTGTGACAGTTTGATGCATTGTGCAATTACACTGTTCTTTGTGACAGTTTGATGTATTGTGTTTATTACACTGTTGTTTGTGACAGTTTGATGCAATGTGTAATTATACTATTTATGACAGTTTGATGCATTGTGTAATTACACTGTTTATGACAGTTTGATGCATTGTGTAATTACACTGTTGTTTGTGACAGTTTGATGCATTGTGTAATTACACTGTTGTTTGTGACAGTTTGATGCATTGTGTAATTACACTGTTGTTTGTGAGTTTGATGCATTGTGTAATTACACTGTTTGTGACAGTTTGATGCATTGTGTAATTACAGTTTGTGACAGTTTGATGCATTGTGTAATTACACTGTTGTTTGTGAGTTTGATGCATTGTGTAATTACACTGTTTGTGAGTTTGATGCATTGTGTAATTACACTGTTGTTTGTGACAGCTGATGCATTGTGCAATTACACTGTTCTTTGTGACAGTTTGATGCATTGTGTTTATTACACTATTGTTTGTGACAGTTTGATGTATTGTGTTTATTACACTGTTGTTTATGACAGTTTGATGCATTGTGTTTATTACACTGTTGTTTGTGACAGTTTGATGCATTGTGTTTATTACACTGTTGTTTATGACAGTTTGATGCATTGTGTTTATTACACTGTTGTTTGTGAGTTTGATGCATTGTGTTTATTACGCTGTTGTTTGTGACAGTTTGATGCATTGTGTTTATTACACTATTGTTTGTGACAGTTTGATGCATTGTGTTTATTACACTGTTGTTTGTGACAGTTTGATGCATTGTGTTTATTACACTGTTTGTGACAGTTTGATGCATTGTGTTTATTACACTGTTGTTTGTGACAGTTTGATGCATTGTGTTTATTACACTGTTGTTTATGACAGTTTGATGCATTGTGTTTATTACACTGTTGTTTGTGACAGTTTGATGCATTGTGTTTATTACACTGTTGTTTATGACAGTTTGATGCATTGTGTTTATTACATTGTTGTTTGTGACAGTTGTATTCATTATGTAAAAATACTCTTGTGTAGAGCATGCCTAAAAGCCCCAATCCAAAGCTTTAGAACAGAATTTCATTAACTGGGAATGTAACCAAACTCATTTAAAAAATTCAACTGGGTACAGTATTTTGTGAACACCACAAAACACAAAACTTGTGCCATCACTCTAGGTGTATATGTCATTTGTGTGCATGCAATGGTTCTGGTGTATATGCCATTTGCATGCATGCAATCACTCTAGGTGTATATGCCATTTGCATGCATGCAATGGTTCTAGATGTATATGCCATTTGGATGCATGCAATGGATCTGGTGTATTTGCCTTTTGGATGCATGCAGTGGTTCTAGGTGTATATGACATTTGCATGCATGCAATGGTTCTGTCATGATGACTAGTTCTGGGATAATATGCCATCTGAATTCATTCAAGGGTTTTACAATCCAGACATGTAATGGGAGTATATATTCTTTGCATGCAACAATTTTGTCTTGAATACTAGTTTGGGTGTACAAGTCATTTTGCTTGTATTCAATGGTTTTGTCATGAAGACTAGTTTGGGTGTGTATGCTTTCTTGTATGCATGCAGTGGTTGTGTCATGAACACTGGTTGCATATGATATTATGGCTATGACCATGTGTTCTTGCAGTGATTAAGTACCAATTATTGAAACACTTATGGTAAAAAATTCACAACCCATAGTTTGTGTTCATGTTTGAATTTCCTGTAGTTAGAGCTAAACAGCATGGTCTAAATAACACATGGACAGAAAACTATTGCATGGACCGCTGAACATTT
The DNA here is from genome assembly GCA_029339505.1 of Unio delphinus. NCBI lineage: Eukaryota > Metazoa > Mollusca > Bivalvia > Unionida > Unionidae > Unio > Unio delphinus. The sequence continues at coordinate 13,720,148 of JAQISU010000174.1, forward strand.
GGGTGAGTTTGTGATTTGGCAAAAAGTGGGCTTTAAGGTGAAAATTGTGGGTCCAAAAAGCAAAAATAAATTGTTCAAATTTTCACCAATATACTCATGTATTGGAAACACAGCTAACAGAAAATGTTTATTTTTTAATGTAACAAAACATCTGGCTAAATGAAAATCTTTCTGAATCACACATGCTAGGATTCAATTGGAGTAACCCAAAAAAAAAACATTTCTCTGATCCGTGTTTCAGTTCAAAATGAAAACGAAAATAGCTCTTATGTGGAATTAAATAACTGTTATATACTTTTATTCAATGCCGTAATTTGTTATGACCGCTTTTCTGACTTTGTTACATTTTGCAATGACAATGTCCTTTTCTTCTTCTTTTTCTTTGCAAGCTAAAGTATACAAAATTAAAATTTATTATGCTCAAAGTTTGCTATAGAAAAGAATGTTCATGGAAATTAAATGCTTGTTAGCATAATTCTTCTTTCTCTAAGCTACTGCTCTCAAAATGAAATGTTTGTTTTACCTGCACTGTTTAAAATGCACTGAAACTTACACCTGGCCAGCAATGAGTTAATCAATCATAGGTTTGCCTATTTAGAATCACATACATAAGTACAGGTATCATCATTAATATTGGAGTTATTATCATTATTCTTACTTAATGTCACTATTTGTCCTGCTAGAATATGTCTTCATCATCTTTTTTCTTAGGTATAGTACATAAATTGTAAGTGACAAATGTGTTCTCGTGATAACTGCCTTTATATAAAGTCATACCATTCAACATCAATGTCCTTCAGATTGTTTAAAAATCTTTAGAAATGTTGGTTGGCTTTTAACACCTCATTTGCTATATCATGTCAAGGAAATGGGAGCTTAGAGCTAACTTGGGCTGGCCTGGGCAGGTATCCAACAATCAACCACTAGGTTACAAGTCCAATGTTCTACCAATGAGTAACCATGACACCCTCTTTCAGAAAAGATTTCTTTCTTACCTGTCACATTCGCATTATTAGAACTTGTAGTTCATTTAACTTGAAAACTTTCAAAATGTTCTGAACATTTTGTGGATTCCAGAGAAGTACTACAGTGTTCCCTTATTGTAATATACCTCATCATGACACCATCCTTCTATAACACAGGCATTATTACTTCTGTCACCAACGGTGATTTGGAAAGGACCAGAAGCAACCAGGTTATTCTGACATGCCAGCAACTTTAGTTTGATCACACAATTTTATGAAATTTGTTTCTTCTGCTATAACAGAACTGCTAATTCCATTCTGCATAAATTGTTTACCTCTATTTCTAAGAAAACAGGTATTATTTGAATGTCATGTTCCATTTCCTTTTCTTTATGTAATTGATTCAATTGTGATATTTCATATACACTGGCTTGTTTTGTTCTATTCTGTATCTTTGCTCAGATCTCTGTTATTCCATCAATTTGTATCTTATTTTATTGTTTGCTTGATCCAAGCAATAACAGTGTGGCTTGAATCATCTCCTAGATAATGATAACCAAAGCACCATAACAGTTGGAGGATTATGTATCATCCACCATCTCTAACAACACTATATCCTGTCATCAAACTAATCAAAAGTACAATGACTGTTGGTTTACCTCCATTTACTTAAAAGAGGCAATTTTTTTTTAAATATCCCCATTCATGGTTTGCACGGACTTAAATACTTAAGATTTATGTTGGGATAAGAGTGCATGAATTTGCTTGCCTTCGGTTATCCTCTACCCATTGTTTATTCACAAAGTTATAATAGACTATTTTTACATACCTGCACATAGAAGGGTCATTGTGTACATTGATAACTTTACTGCAGGCAGACAATCATTGACTATGCAAAAAGATGTGCAAGACCAGGCAGACATTCATTGACCATGTAAAACGATGTGCAAGACACTGCATTTGGTGCATGACTTGGGATTCATTAAGTTATTGGGTTTGTGGGTGTTGTTAATTCTTTTCACATTACTGTGTGTTTTACACACAGAAAATCCATTTTCATTTGGGATTTCCCCTGACTGCAAAAGACGGTAAATTTTCATGTACTCTTATCCATAGTAAATAATTAATAGTGCCATCTAGAAAAATGACTCTAGAAAAAATAATGGATGACATTATTCACTGATTCTATGGTGATTGTCTAACAATACTGCGAAGCCATGTGCACTGTAGCTATGTGCACAAATTTGTGGCTTTCATTTCTTTGATGTTTCATAAATCATTGCCCCATAATTTGAACAATGTTTAGCTGTGAGATTGACTTTGATGATTAGCAAAATACTTATATTAATTGATTTATAAATTCAATTGATAATCTGTTTCAACCACTGCATAGTTTTGTGCTTGTTTCCCTATGCAGTTTAATGAGCAAAAAAGCATGTCAGCTATTGTTTTAGCAATAATTGTAAACAAAATGCATTCGAGATGAACACAAAGATGTCTTTATGGTTTTATTGTTCATGGACCAAGATTACCACTTATCAGCTGATTTATTTCAAACATAATCGAATGGCTACTGACACATCGCAAATGAACATTCACAATTTTAAATGTTTAACAGCTTTACTCATATAAAGGAAGTTGAAATCATAAGACACATTTTTCTTCAAGAATACAACAGGTCTTACCAAAATATTAAAATCGAACTCTTGATGATTTTGGCACAAAACTTCAAGAAACTGGTCAAATCATTGCAAAATCACAGAAGCCATGCCACAATCCTGGAATATTTGAATTCATACATAATCTCTTCCTCAAAATTATGTTTTAGACACTATTGATACTTAAGAAAATTTCGGTTTTTGTACCAAAGACAATGTATGAAATTCTGGGACCAATACTATAATCATCTTGTATCCAAATTCATGATATTACAAAGTGTGTTTCACTGGAGTGAAGCAGATTTAACAAAGACTATGCTTATGAAAAGAGGGCAATTGGTCATTTGAAATTTCCTGTAACCAGGTCTTCATTATTTTACAAAGTAAGCAACTAAGACTGCTAATTGACTATTATTGACAATACTGTTGCCTTTTGAAGCATTTATAAAATGGTTATTGGGTTGGGTTAAGGAGCTTGACAAATTGGAAATGGTGTAGAGTAGAGGTAGACAAAATACGACTCATGCATCAGTCAGCCTGTCTATTATTTCCATAAAACAGTTCAAAAAATGAATGGCCTCCCAACCAAAGCTTTGGATAACCGTAAATTCAGCTGATTGATAATAAGTGTATTTACTTTGTTGTACAACAGATTCTGAATTAATTTCAATAATATAGAAGAAATAAACAGTCCTTCCTCACTATTAGACCCCTTGTTATAACACTTGATATTATGAGGTGGATATCGTTATAAAGCCTGTTTTGTTGTATAGTAAATGAAATATTTATTCGTAAAAAGGCAGTTTTACTAAACAGAAAAATCTTAAATTGCTCCCTTGAGTATCATTATGTTGATGGGTACAGTGTACATACATATATTATGCCTCACTTTCTGACCATTGTAATAATTATTTTACAGGTAATTAAAATCCCATGTAATAACCCTCAGATTCAACAATTTTTTTTAAAAACCAAAACCTTCATAACCTGTTTATCAAGAAAGAATACACATACTTTTGTTCATTGTGGCAATCAAAAAGCCTAAGGTGTTGGGGACTTCTAGTTTAAGGACTGATTATCAGCATCCAGGAAATCTGAGATCCTGAGGCATAGCTTGAGTGTTTGGTGCCCAGGGACAACAAAATTCATTTTTACGATGCCCCCCCCCCCTCCTCAACTCTGAAACCCATTATTTTCATCAATAAAATTACCATCACCCAATACAACCTATTTCAAAGCCCATTTTGGTGCCCCAACTAGTCTGCTGCCCGGAAACATCTGTCTTCCTCTGCCTCCACCCACCCACCCACCCATGCCTCTGTTGAGATCTCCTTAGAAATTAGGACATATTCAGGAGTTTGTTCAAGGAACCAAACATATATGTATTTGTTGACAATACACAAAGATGATAAACTCCAATTTGCAATGACATCAAATTCCTAAACACATGGTCTTAACTAATTTAAATAAAATATTCTCATTCTCTTGGACTGACACACACACTATAGGAACATAATGTACTGTAAACTTAGCATTGGATTTAAATATTTTACAACATGTATTTTTAATCGGCATTGTGCAGACAATGGATCCATTAAATATTTTCTTCAGCTTTCATAACAGGAATTTTCATTCAAAAATTGAATGAATTTGGTCCTTGATGTCCTTATATAACTGAATAAATGTAACAGCAGGAAAATTTCCATTTCTGTAAATAACTGATAACTTCATCATGTGCAAAGAGAACCTTCATTATTTTATAATATTTATGACCATGTTTACTTCCAGGCAATCACTGTCAACCTAGCTTTTTAAGACAATCTGTCAAGACATTGCTCAGGGGAATAGTCTCAAAAATGAAATTCATGCACATTGAAACCAAAATTTACTTGCACCACTTTACATTTTGTTAAATATAAATGTGCAATATTGACAATGCATGACTACATTTGGTTAAATATGAATGTCTGTGAAATATTGGTAATGTATGAGTTTACCTTGGTTAAATATAAATGTCTGGTAAATAATATGTTATGAAGCAAGCCTAATGGTAAATATTAATCAACCTAATGGACCGTTATGGGATATATTACTAAACCTAATGGATGGTAATGGGAAATATTACTAAACCTAATGGACTGTAATGGGATATATTACTAAACCTAATGGACCGTAATTAGTCTACTTAATGTAACCATGGTCTTGAATTAGTCTATTTAATGTAACCATGGACTTGAATTGGTCTATTTAATGTAACCATGGACTTGAATTAGTCTGTTTAATGTAACCATGGACTTGAATTAGTCTATTAAATGTAACCATTGGATTTAAATTAGTCTGTTTAATGTAACCACTGGATTTAAATTAGTCTATTAAATGTAACCATTGGATTTGAATTAGTCTATTTAATGTAATAATGGACTTGAATTGTCTATTAACACATTAACCCCTGGAACTTTTTGCTGTTTTCGCATAAAATGCGAGTAGGAAACACATTTTGGAGATTATTTCTGAATACATCCTAATACATTGACTTTCAAGCAATTTTCCATTAGCCCAATGCCTAGTTGTATTAATTTTCCATTAGCCCAATGCCTAGTTGTATTAATTTTCCATTAGCCCAATGCCTAGTTGTATTAATTTTCCATTAGCCCAATGCCTAGTTGTATTAATTTTCCATTAGCCCAATGCCTAGTTGTATTAAAAATAATGTTTTCCATGGATTAGTTTGCTCACGCATGAGCAGAAGTCGAAAGTTTACTTTTTTTTTTTTTTTTTTTTTCTTTTGCTCAATGGACCCATCATTTTTATATGGAATTTACTCTTTATTACAAATGCCTATCTTATCCACTTTTTTTCACCTGTCTGTTTGCAGTTCAGACTGGTCTGCCTTAGATACGAGGCCAAAAGTCTAAAATCTAGAAACAAATTTGGATTCCAAACACAGGTGAATGTTGGGTGAAAAAAAAAAAGAAACAGGTCCAAAACATTTGGTTTTTTCTTCTGTATTTTGTATAGTGAAGCTAAAATGTCTTGATTATTTGGTATCATTGTAGAGCTAAATCTGTCTACCTTTCTATAATACCACCCACTTTAATGTATCTTATATGACCTTGACGCTATAGAGCTTGGAAGTAGGCTACTGCCTCCTGTCCCATAAACATGGTGCTAGAGGTTAATGTGTTAAATACATTCATGGACTTGAATTAGTCTATTAAATACAACCATGGACTTGAACTAGTCCATTTGATGTATCTATTGGACTTGAATTAGTCTATTGAATCCAATCATGAACTTGAATTAGTCTATTAAATCCAATCATGAACTTGAACTAGTCCATTTGATGTATCTATTGGACTTGAATTAGCACATTAACCCTTGGAGGTTTTTGCTGTTTTCGCATGATTTGAGAGTAGGTAAAACATTTTGAGGGCTAATTCTGAATACATCTTAATACATCGACTTCCAAGCAATTTTCCATTAGCCGAATGTCTAGTTGTGTTAGAAACATTGTTTTCCATGGATTAATTTGATCACACATGAGCAGATAGTTGTTATAGTTGTTGTAGGGTTTAATGCCATTTTTCAGCACACAACAGGCTATACATGGCAGCCAGTATTAATGGTGCAGGAAGAACCAGGGGAAAACATCCACAAAGAACCACTGATCCATGAGTAGCTTAGCTACTGGCAAGCTTTCTCACATACCCACATTGGCCAAATCTTAGACTTGAACCCACGCAGATAGAGGTGAGATGACATTGATCTGTAACAGAAAGTGCTTTAGACCAATCTGCCACTCATGGCCCCCTTACTCACATGAGCAGAAGTAGAGTTCTTTGATTTATGCTTAACGGAACCACAATTTCCGTATTGAGACCACTCTTTATTCCAAATGCCCACCTTATAATACTTTTTGCACAGGTTCACCTGTGTGCAATTCCGACTGGTCTGCTTTTAGATCTGAGGCCATAAAGTCTAAAATCTTGACACAAAATTGGATTCCAACCACGTGAGTATTTAGGGTGAGAGAAAAAAAAGATCCAAAAAATCAGGTTTTTCCCTCTGTATTTTGTAGTGCAACTAAAATGTCCAGATTATTTGGTATCGTTGTGGAGCTAAATCTGTCTACCTTTCTATAATACCATCCACTTTAGTGTATCATATATGACCTTGACACTACAGACCTTGGACATAGGCTACTACTTCCTGGCATGTAAACACGGCAACAGGGGTAAATGTGTTGGTCTAATAAATGTAACATTGGATTTGAATTAGTCTATTAAATGGAACCACTGGACTTGAATTAATCCATTTAATCTACCTATTGGACTTGAATTAGTCTATTTAATCTATACACTTGACTTAGTCTATTAAATTTAACCACTGGACATCAAATAGTCTAATAATTGTAATAATGGACCTGAACTAGTCTATTAAAGGGAAACAATGGACTTGAATTAGTCAATTTAATCTATATATTGGACTTGAATTAGTCTATTTAATCTATACATTGGACCTGAATTAGTCAATTAGATTTAACCGTTGGACTTCAAATAGTCTACTAACTGCAACATTGGATCTGAATTAGTCTATTAAATGGAACCATCTTATTTGTATGTGTGTCCATGTATGTAGATGAGTATGTGCATGCCTTCACTGTCAGGTGAAGATGCATGTGTATAATGTACATATCTGCATGTATGTAGATATGTGTGTATGATTATCCACATATGTTTATTTATGTGTGTATCAGTGTGTACATAGGTATGACAATTATATTAATGTGTCTTTTGTAAATATTGTTAATAACTGATGCCTTCTGGAATATTAATTTCTATAAGGTTAGTTCATCACTCTCTTCCAAAATAATTCTATTTTCTTATTCCTTGATTGCATTATGTAATATGGTCATGTGACTCATTTGGATCAGACCCTGGGAGGCAAGATTACACAGGCTCAACATGGATATATAATTATTGCTTAAACTTATCAATAGCAATGAACTTTTAAGATTCTATAATGTCATCTACGGTAATGTTGTTAGACCTTATTATTGTCATCACTAGTAGACTGGTGGTGGTGGTGGTGGTGGTGGTGATGGTGATGGTGATCTATAGATGAAAAGACCATAAAGCTGCCATATGTTGATAATGTATCTCATCATTGGCCGTGTGCATCATGAATTGTATCGATGCATGGCAGTTGTGTAGGACTCCAACCCTGGTACTCGCAATATAGGAAAGACAGCACATCAGAAATGTACTGTGCATGTAGATGACTCATATACAACAGCAAACTATTATCATCATTATAATCATCATCATTATCATTCCACTGTGGTGAAAGAGTGACTAAGATATATTCCTATTTCTATTAAATCAAGAAAATGTGACACCCGTGAATAGGTCTCATGCAAAAGGGCAACCACTTGTCATTGTCATTTTATCCCCTTTAGTGCCATTTTTTTTTCATTTGTGCAAGATGATTAATTTTATATGTATCAAATGTACTCTGATGAAAGAGATTTTACTTTCAGTAGCAAAAAAGAAAACATTCATCAGCAATACATCAGAAAGTGATTTTGTCACTGTGTTTCAACATCAGCAATACATCAATAGTTGATTTCATCACTGTCTTTCAACATCAGCAATACATCAGGTGGTGATTTTGTCACTGTGTTCCAACATCAGCAATACATTAATAGGTGATTTTGTCACTGTGTTCCAACATCAGGAATACATCAATAGGTGATTTCATCACTGTCTTCCAACATCAGCAATACATCAGTAGGTGATTTCATCACTGTGTTCCAACATCAGCAATACATCAGGTGATTTCATCACTGTGATCCAACATCAACATTACATCAGGAGGTGATTTCGTCACCGTGTTCCAACATCAGCAATACATCAGTAGGTGATTTCGTCGCTGTGCTCCAACATCAGCAATACATCAAGAGGTGATTTTGTCACTGTGTTCCAACATCAGCAATACATCAGGAGGTGATTTTGTCACTGTGTTCCAACATCAGCAATACATCAGGAGGTTAATTAGTCACTGTGCTCCAACATCAGTAATCTTTAACTGAGTGAACTAAGGGGACAAACAGTTAATAAGCAATTCCCTGAAGGAAATAACTTATTCTGACTTGCAAAGGATATATACTTGACTGACATGGGATTTATAAGTCATATACAAGTTACTTATAGCTGCATAAAATGTTAGTACATGTACAATATAAGTGAAAACAATACTGATACCTGCTTAAGCTGGGTTTCACTTACAAGTCACATTAACATATTTTATTTAAGCCTTCAGCAATTTAGTATAAGTGAATTTTAAGTCCATGGACTAATAGTCCCTTTCAAATTCATGGTCTATAGCAAAAATCCAGGGTTTACTGCAAAATACAATCATGTTCAACCAAGGTACTACCTACCGGTACTGTGATTCTTTTATTTTCTCTCAAAATTCCTAACTTCCCATTATATTTCTCAATTTCATTGTAATGGCAACAACAACAACTGCATCATGTTTTATTATTTATATTGCTTTCAGGTTTTAAAAAAAAGAGCATGGAAATAAAACTTCCAATGCCGATGGATCTTTCAGATAAAATCTAGAATAAAGCAGATTGTATGTGAGAATGTTAAATGGGGATGTGTGAGCATACACTGCACTGAAAACTCACTTTTTCAAAATATAACTTTTCAAACAATATATTTTTCTTTATATTCATTTAAAATAATATTATGTGGTATCAAACATTCAACTGTACATTCTAATGAAATAATAGAAGAGAATTTATTGTTGGACACCCAGAAATGTATGACATGAAAAATATGTTTCAATGGCAAGCACCTGAAGCCTGAAGGATTATCAAAGTTTAGACTTGGTCCTTTTCCAGAATAAACCAAACATTGGTTGTTTTCATCAATTTTCTCACTTGTTCCAAATGGCAGTTGTTTTATTTGCCCTGCAAGCATCATGTGGTGTCCAAATATATCCTAGGTTTCACAATTAAATTTGGGATGTTATTCTTTTACCAGTCGGATCAGAATGGGCATCAGATTCTGAAAGGAAACTACACTACCGCCATTTTGAGTCAACTTTGCTAGCCAGGGTTCTGATATGTTAACCCTATCTACACCATGGCATATTAAGCAGATATTTTTGTGCTTCAGGTCTGTTAATTTCATTGGATGTGGCGGCAAACCACTGCATCTAATCAAAATTAAGTTGTTCAAGTTTGAACACTGTTTCCTTATGATTGAGGTAAGGGGAGCACGCAGCTTGAATGGACTGACATTAGTAAGCAATTTTCCACTGGTCAATGTTTGCACCAATACATTTACCCAAATACATCTGTAATGACTTCCCTCTGGTACATAGTCATACTTTCGATGTTAAACTTATAAAGAATTCTTTTTAAGCCTCCTACATTTTTTTGACTGACGTGCAATGCACCGCTGTTACACACTATTGGTCAGTTGATATTACATACTAAGGGAGGCAACTCATGAAATCAAACAACTGTCCTAGGACAAAGCTCTAAAATATCTATTTGATCTGCCACAGTGCAGATGGGTTATCATATTGAAACCTTGGCTAGGGAAGATGCCAATGAGTAGAAACCTGCTTGCAAATTCAGTTGCAGGGACCTACATGATAAAGCCTGAAATGTACAACACAAACATTATTTATTACTTGGGCAATACACAAATATTAACTTTATTACTTATTTGTTAATATCATCGAAAAAAAATTAATATTAGGCAAGCTTATACAAATGTGCTGATTCTGATGTGTTTGAATCAAACACAAATTTTCATATAAAATGAAATTTGTGAAATTTGTAATAGGTCAGGACTTATTCATAGCCATGTATACATTCTATCAAACTGATGATTTGTATTTATATAACAATACAAATTTCTGTCCAGTGGGAGGGGGAATGGCTTTTTGAAGCTTAATTATCTCTTTTATCTCACATACATGTGTAATAAATAACTGACTTAAATTTTCAATTATAAGTGTCTAATTCACCAATATGCCATTATATGTGACCGTAAGTGTTGGCTAACATTTCACTTGTAAGTGAAGTATACTTCATGTATAAATGCAATGACTTAATACCTGCATACAACTTATAAATGACCTATAAGTGTAATCAAGTCAATGGCTAACTTAAAAATGACCTATAAGTGTAATCAAGTCAATGGCTAACTTAAAAAAATGACCTATAAGTGTAATCAAGTCAATGGCTAACTTAAAAATGACCTATAAGTGTAATCAAGTCAATGGCTAACTTAAAAATGACCTATAAGTGTAATCAAGTCAATGGCTAACTTAAAAACGACCTATAAGTGTAATCAAGTCAATGGCTAACTTAAAAATGACCTATAAGTGTAATCAAATCAATGGCTGACATTTCCCTTTTTGTAGCATACTAATTTGTAAATGAAAATTATAATCCTTCACCAATACATCACTTAAAAGTTGACATGTAAGTATAAAAAAAATAGTCACTTTTAAGTCCTTGATAAGTAATAAATATAAATGACCTATAAGCCATGTTTAGGTTTTTTTCCATAAGGGTTATATGAGGCTGCAATCATCATGAAGTTCTTATAGACACTTGTATTTACAATGCCTTTTTTTGGTATTAAAATCTAGAAAATTATTTTAAAAGACAGATTTTATTTTAATATAAGAAATGTTATTCTGACTTCTTTACGTCACAGAACTGTCAGTGTGTTTGCCGTTTAGTGTAACCCTACACTAAACTGAGCTAACTTTAAGAGAATGTAGAAGTTAAAATTACAAACTGCTCTTTTTAATCTGGAAAATGTGTAGCATGAAAATGGCAACTGAAATGGAATGTCAATAAACTAATAAATATGGTAGTTAAAACATTTTTTTTTAAAAATCTGCTCATACACTGTATAAGTATGCATTACAAATAAATCTACAATAATATTATGTACCAAAATGTCTAACATGTCTACAAATTCAACAACAAGATGCGCAAATCCAGATTTGCCCTTGCATGACTGGTGCCTTGTCCTTTTCAGAATTGGGGAAAATACTGTGAACATCATCCCTGAGCATTTGCAGTGCAAGTTTCTAGGGCCTGCCTGCCAAAGAAGAGCTATGAAATAGAGTTATTGTTTGGATTGGGGTAAGTATCTTTAAAGAAGTTAGGTGATAGACCCTGAAGAAAGTCAGGATGATTTCACTTTTTCTTTGTCAATGGCTGGTTTTGAAAAACCAGGAATGTATGCAAGGGACCAGTGTTATTGTCTCTCAAATCCTGATTTAGCCATGGAAAGGATTAGCGCTCCAGAGTGAATCTTGCCTCCAGGAGGCTATCCTCAAGAGGATCTTACTCTGGTCAAATATGATTATGCATGTGTCTAGAGAAATTTCTGTGGAGGTATAATGCTCTATTGATAAGAACAATGCAATGATTCTGTCACTGCTTTAACAAATGATGACAAGCCATTGGAGACAGATTCCTCTTTCAGCTGGCTGAATGTGACTGCTGAAACTAGCCAGAATGCAAAGTTATGGTTACCAATGGCCTGGCCTTTTGTTCTCTGGATTCTTGAATTTTCACTGGAAGGTGAACCCAGGGTCTTTTAGAAAATCTCACTTCAACTGCTTCAAAATCCAAGGTGGGCAGTTTAGTGAACCAGGAATAGGTATGAACCTTTTATATAGAAATAGGTATGAACCTTTTATATAGAAATAGGTATGAACCTTTTATATAGAAATAGGTATGAACCTTTTATATAGAAATAGGTATGAACCTTTTATATAGAAATAGGTATGAACCTTTTATATAGAAATAGTATGAACCTTTCATATAGAAATAGTATGAACCTTTTATATAGAAATAGTATGAACCTTTTATATAGAAATAGTATGAACCTTTTATATAGAAATAGTATGAACCTTTTATATAGAAATAGTATGAACCTTTATATAGAAATAGTATGAACCTTTTATATAGAAATAGTATGAACCTTTTATATAGAAATAGTATGAACCTTTTATATAGAAATAGTATGAACCTTTATATAGAAATAGTATGAACCTTTTATATAGAAATAGTATGAACCTTTTATATAGAAATAGTTGCAATTACACTCCGTGAGATCCCAGGCATTGTCCAACCACAGAATGCAAAAGAGCCAAACATCCATCACAGCATGTGTAAGATAACCAGTGAGATTTCCTGTGAACACATATCTACCTTAAGCAACAAAAATGCATAACTAAATTTGAATCACCAAGGTCCTGTATAAGAAGTAATACAAGAACATTAAAATGCCATGTATGCAACAAATGCTAACAATTCTCAAGACAGATAACTCTCATGGAGATAAAACTTGATCATGGATATAATGCTTAACATTTATGATGAGTATGCACACACAGAAATAGTAAATTCGCTTGCTGACCCAACAAAAACAATACATACAGCATGTTAACCAAGAAAAGAATGATGGAGCAGTATACATGGGAAAAAATTGTGGGATGTTACAGAGGCTATCAAATTTTCTGCAATATTCTGATTCACCATACATTTTCATCATAAGGTTAGTTGACTCCACTTAACTGCATATCACTTAAATGCATAGCAAAAGTATGGTCCCAATTTTCCTTCATTAATATGCATAGTAATCAATATTGGAAAAATGCATATCGGTTAAATGCATAAATCATTTAATTGCATACAATTTGCTGGTCTCAATCATTGACTTAATACATATTGGACACTACTCAATTGTATAATCATGGTTTAGGAGATGAAGGCTGTATACATGTAGACTGATATCCCATAGATTGTAGAAAATTGTAGACCGCTGCCCGGGCTAAACTCTGTTCTCATAAGCTAAGGCATTATTAAAATCTAAAATGGCTAAGCACACACGTCAGACATTATCGCTGGCAGATCGTGTAGAAGTGATAAAGAAGTTAGATAATAAAGAAAGTCAGTCGTCAATAGTACAGTTGTTTGCTGTTAACCAAAGTGCAATATCGAGAAATTCAGAAAAATAAGGAAAAGATTCTTAAAGAGTGGTAGAGTAACAGAAAATTGTCACCTACAAATCATGAAACTGAGGTATTATTACTACCAGATATTGGCTGGCCAATTTAGTCTGGTACCAGCCATTTTGTATAAGTTTTTACAATGAACTTGTTTTTTGTTATTTGGACAATCCCCCATTTTCTAATAAAACCAATGAGATGAAATTTATACAGTGTGATCAGTTTTGAAATGCATTGTTATATATATATATATATATATATATATATATATATATATATATATATATATATATATATATATACACACACACACACTAAATGCTCATGTTACAAAATATAGAATTAGATTCTAAAAAAAGTATAGCTTGGCTGAAAGCTATGTAAGCATGGTGCATGATGCTGTGATGTTCTCAAATCCTCCCATCATTAAAAGACACAAGTATTCCACTGACATTGACTGAAAGGTCAATCAAGTATCCCAATGACATTGACTGAAAGGTCAATCTGCTGTAGAGTGCTCATTAATCAATGCAGTTGATTACTATGTGTGAATAACATATCTATAACACTAAAACTGCTATTTTTGAAAACAAGTCATGCATATTTATGTTTCTCTTTATCTCTGTTATTGATAGAGTCTATGGGACTGTGAACTCTAAATATTTTGTTAATGCCTAACTGAAGGTATTAGATAAGGATAATCAATTATTCACCTGCACATAACACATACAGGGCTACAAACAACACAATTGATCCAGGCATAGCCCTAGAGTTTGGAAACAAATATTGAACTCCAACTCAAAACTCCATGTTAAATCTGAATGCAATGTTGTTGAAATCTGGCATGTATAAACAAATGTATCCATTAAAACAATTCTGACATCTTCAGGAGTAGAGCAGCACTCTATGTAGTAGTATACAATGTTCAAATTCAAACAGCACAGTTCCAGATCTGCCATCTATTATGCACCAGCTGATCTAGTTTGTCAGAAGTAATCAGTAGAACTGACAAGACAGACCCTGATGTGATGGCACATTATGCCATGTTAGTAGTAATCAGTAGAACTAACAAGACAGACCCTGATGTGATGGCACATTATGCCATGTTAGTAGTAATCAGTAGAACTAACAAGACAGACCCTGATGTGATGGCACATTATGCCATGTTAGTAGTAATCAGTAGAACTAACAAGACAGACCCTGATGTGATGGCACATTATGCCATGTTAGTAGTAATCACTAGAATTGACAAGACAGACCCTGATGTGATGGCACATTATGCCATGTTAGTAGTAATCAGTAGAACTAACAAGACAGACCCTGAAGTGATGGCACATTATGCCATGTTAGTAGTAATGAGTAGAACTAACAAGACAGACCCTGATATGATGGCACATTATGCCATGTTAGTAGTAATCAGTAGAACTCATAAGACAGACCCTGATGGGATGGCACATTATGTCATGTTAGTAGTAATCAGTAGAACTAACAAGACAGACCCTGATGTGATGGCACATTATGCCATGTTAGTAGTAATCAGTAGAACTAATAAGACAGACCCTGATGTGATGGCACATTATGCCATGTTAGTAGTAATCACTAGAATTGACAAGACAGACCCTGATGTGATGGCACATTATGCCATGTTAGTAGTAATAAGTAGAACTAACAAGACAGACCCTGAAGTGATGGCACATTATGCCATGTTAGTAGTAATGAGTAGAACTAACAAGACAGACCCTGATGTGATGGCACATTATGTCATGTTAGTAGTAATCAGTAGAACTAACAAGACAGACCCTGATGTGATGGCACATTATGCCATGTTAGTAGTAATCAGTAGAACTAACAAGACAGACCCTGATGTGATGGCACATTATGCCATGTTAGTAGTATAATCACTAGAACTGACAAGACAGACCCTGATGTGATGGCACATTATGCCATGTTAGTAGTAATCAGTAGAACTAATAAGACAGACCCTGATGGGATGGCACATTATGTCATGTTAGTAGTAATCAGTAGAACTAACAAGACAGACCCTGATGTGATGGCACATTATGCCATGTTAGTAGTAATCAGTAGAACTAATAAGACAGACCCTGATGTGATGGCACATTATGCCATGTTAGTAGTAATCAGTAGAACTAACAAGACAGACCCTGATGTGATGGCACATTATGCCATGTTATTAGTAATCAGTAGAACTAATAAGACAGACCCTGATGTGATGGCACATTATGCCATGTTAGTAGTAATCACTAGAATTGACAAGACAGACCCTGATGTGATGGCACATTATGCCATGTTAGTAGTAATCAGTAGAACTAACAAGACAGACCCTGAAGTGATGGCACATTATGCCATGTTAGTAGTAATGAGTAGAACTAACAAGACAGACCCTGATGTGATGGCACATTATGTCATGTTAGTAGTAATCAGTAGAACTAACAAGAAAGACCCTGATGTGATGGCACATTATGCCATGTTAGTAGTAATCAGTAGAACTAACAAGACAGACCCTGATGTGATGGCACATTATGCCATGTTAGTAGTATAATCAGTAGAACTGACAAGACAGACCCTGATGTGATGGCACATTATGCCATGTTAGTAGTAATCAGTAGAACTAATAAGACAGACCCTGATGTGATGGCACATTATGTCATGTTAGTAGTAATCAGTAGAACTAACAAGACAGACCCTGATGTGATGGCACATTATGCCATGTTAGTAGTAATCACTAGAATTGACAAGACAGACCCTGATGTGATGGCACATTATGCCATGTTAGTAGTAATCAGTAGAACTAACAAGACAGACCCTGATGTGATGGCACATTATGCCATGTTAGTAGTAATCAGTAGAACTAATAAGACAGACCCTGATGTGATGGCACATTATGTCATGTTAGTAGTAATCAGTAGAACTAACAAGACAGACCCTGATGTGATGGCACATTATGCCATGTTAGTAGTAATCACTAGAATTGACAAGACAGACCCTGATGTGATGGCACATTATGCCATGTTAGTAGTAATCAGTAGAACTAACAAGACAGACCCTGATGTGATGGCACATTATGCCATGTTAATAGTAATCAGTAGAACTAATAAGACAGACCCTGATGTGATGGTACATTATGCCATGTTAGTAGTAATCAGTAGAACTAACAAGACAGACCCTGATGTGATGGCACATTATGCCATGTTAAAGTACCGTAATCAGTAGAACTAACAAGACAGACCCTGATGTGATGGCACATTATGCCATGTTATTAGTAATCAGTAGAACTAATAAGACAGACCCTGATGTGATGGCACATTATGCCATGTTATAGTAATCAGTAGAACTCACAAGACAGACCCTGATGTGATGGCACATTATGCCATGTTAGTAGTAATCAGTAGAACTAATAAGACAGACCCTGATGTGATGGCACATTATGCCATGATTGATCAGGATCTGTGCTGTAAGCAGTTTGACTTGACTATTAAGTTAATTAAGTTTGACTTGACTATTAAGTTAATTAATTAAGTTTGACTTGACTATTAAGTTAATTATTAAGTTTAACTTGACTATTAAGTTAATTAATTAAGTTTAATTTGACTATTAAGTTAATTAATTAAGTTTAACTTGACTAGTTAATTAATTAAGTTTAACTTGACTATTAAGCGAGTACAGACTGTACAATTTTGTATGATTTGGAGTACAAGTTAAATGTTCATGTTCAGATAGTTTCAACAATTGCAGGGTTTGAACATCATAAAACTATCAGCCCATAAAATTTCCACCATCAGCCAAACAAAAACTATCTTTCAAATGTAATGTCATTTGTGATTGGTTAAAGCAAAATTGCAACTCAAGCTGAGGTATTATATGATTTCTGTGACTAGTAAGTATGATTGCCTGACATTATGCTGTCCATTAGAAATCACTGTTAACAGCATCATCCCTGATCTGCCGGTGCAATATCCAACAATAAATATGGGTCTATGCTTCTTTTTTTTTTTGTATAGCAATGTCACACATTTTATCCAAGTATGTACAACACAGTAACATTTAAATTTCTATGAGAAAAAAATCTTTCTTAAGTCAAAGAATATATTTCTTAAATAAAAACCAAAATAGCCAAAGCACAATAATGACAAGTTCAAGTTATGGCTGTTCAAAAACTGCTGATTCATCAAAAGTAACTAACAAGGTATTTTTTCCCTAATTAAATCACTCACTCCCTAGAATAACTCCACTAACATTAATTGTTAATGAATAGTAGCAATAAATGGTATTTCTATCAAGATTGAATAAAATAAATAAATTGGATCTGGCACTTGATTCTTCAAGTCATAGATGAAAAAAATCATGAAGACCAGATGCTCTACAAAGACCCAGATTTGGTAGCTTTAGATTTGTTATCTACATGTTAACATGCAAATGGTAATTTTATATGTCTTTTTAAAGATTCAGACACAAACAAATTAGTTGACTTATCTGAAATTTATTCAACCTCTTTCACAGGTAAATACACAAATATAAATTGTTCCTAGGTGGAACAATCTAATCATTTTCAACTAAAACCTTGACATTCATTTTCTTGTGATAAAATCTTCATCAAGAACTGTAGAGCAGCAAGTACATCTATAACATGACAGAGAACTGATCAGGTGGAATGCAATTTGTAATCTTTCAACCTACTGCTGGTTCATGTTTTAAAATTTAATTGAAATGTTACATCTGGCTGTCTGACATTTACAGTGACCTTGGCAACTTCTAATGCACATATGGGATTGTAACTTCGTAAGATGCAGTTTATATCCAGATATTTTGGGGTAAAATCAGTTCAGAAACTATCGATTAATCTACAAGTCTGTCTAAATCAAGGGTCTCAGACTCCAACCACTCTGGGGGCCACATGAGCACATTTTTGATAGCCCAAGGGCTGAACCACCTTTTTATCTCTCATGACACCTTTTGATGCCAATCATTTTGCGGACCACATAATACGGCTTTGCTGGCTTTGTGGGCCACATGCAACCTGCATGTTTGAAACCTCTGGTCGATATAAATGAAAAACTGTTGACTATTGACTGTGTCCAATAAAAAATAATTGCGTTATGAATAGATATATATCAAACAATGCTTTCAATGTCATTCCAGAGTTTTACTTTCTTTTCTGACAAAATGATTTTGTAAGTACTATATACTTGCATATAAGTCGAGCCCAAATGAACATAAGGGAGACCCAGATCTACCATAAGATAATGCACCAGCAGATCTTTTTTTATCTGTGCACTTTGTTGGAAGTAATCAGTAGAACAAACATGTTCTGATCCTTGACATTTGCAGTTTGACTAGACCTATAAGTGAATATATACGGTAATATGAGAAGGACTAAACAAGTCATGATTATTCAACAATCAGTCTGATGCTTGTGTTTTATGATAGACTTTTATTGCCTGTACTTTTATATCTAAACTGCTGTTGTCATGAACTATCTTTAACTACCATCAAACAAGATTTATCCTTGGAAAAGCCACATACACTACCTTATAAGTTGAATCTGTGTGTGATTTGGATTTTTAACATGGTTAAAAAAAAAAAAAACAGTCAGGACACTATGATGTCTGCAATGTGACAGTTTATAGTGATGTCTAGCACTGAGACATCATGCCGCAGACATAAAGCATCATGTCCTACCAGTTAAATTATCCTGACACCAGGCTGATCAGTCCTAATACTAAGCACCTAATGCTGAACACCTAGCGAGGCAGCTGGAAAACCATTTTTAAAAGTCTTTGGAATGACTCGGTCAGGGTTCGAACCTGCGACCTCTGCATCTGAGGCAGACTTGGTATGACTTGGCCAAGGTTATAAGTTGAATCTAATTTCAAACTGCATATATACTGAACAAATACTGCATAATGCACCATCAGAGCTAGGTCTATGCAGTCTGTTAGCAGTAATCAATAGAACAATTAACACAGATCTGATTTGTCAGTGTAGTAAGTGACAGCAATCAGGGTCTATGTTCTTTGGAACTGGACCTTGACTTAAATAGGGACTACATACTGTAATTCAGAAGTCAGATTAGTTTTTAATATTGTCCACTCAGCAGTGGATTTGGCTCATATATCCTGAGGTCTTAAACTTTCAGAACTATTTTCCATACTTTATGATATTCAAGTCATTGTGTGAAAATGTCCATACTTTATGATATTCAAGTCATTGTGTGAAAATGTCCATACTTTATGATATTCAAGTCATTGTGTGAAAATGTCCATACTTTATGATATTCAAGTCATTGTGTGAAAATGTCCATACTTTATGATATTCAAGTCATTGTGTGAAAATGCCCTTTAGTTATATGTAAGATACATCAGTTCTTTCTGCTTTACCTTACACTCCAAAGAATGCATTTGATATGAACATAAATTCTTTTGAAAACTAAACCAAGGGAACTTTGAAATAATGAGCACTGGAACCTGAGACAGAAGTTATTTTGCTTTAAGTTGACACATCCACCATGACCAATTCTGGTGTCCATTGCATACCATGTAAATGGTACAAATATATAAATTTGCCAGATCAGGGGAGGGTATAAGGAATGCAAATAACCTTGTCCAGATAAAATGATATAATAGTGCAGTCTCTGATGTAACTAGTATACTATTCATTGGCATATGAGATGGCATTCTTTACAGCTGGAAAGCAATCAAAAACCCAAGTGCCCTTCAAGTGTTAACTTAGAAGGCCTGAACAATCATAGGGTTATCTCTGCATAACCTCTTGTCACCCTGCTAGTTAATCAAGCAACAAGTACAACAATCAATGGATTGTCAGCAAGACTTTCCTCATATTTCACAGAATTTATCACATGCCTTTTGCTTCACACATGGTTGTGGTGAAAATATATGTACAAAAAATGTATCTCCCCATTTGTCTTGTGGTCGGCATAAATTTTTGCGGTATATAGAATTTCTGCTGCTACTCTCAATATAGTCAAATCTTGGGATATACTTGGCTGTTACGTCCAGTAGTCAAATCTTGGGAAATACGGTGTTCAAATCTTGGGAAATACTCTGCTGGTGCTTGCAATAGTCAAATCTTGGGATATACTCTGCTGATACTTGCAATAGACAAATCTTGGGGTGGGGAATACTGGGCTGGTACATGCAATAGTCACATCTTGGGGTGGGGAATACTGGGCTGGTACTTGAATTAGTCACATCTTGGGGTGGGGAATATTGGGCTGATACTTGCAATAGTCAAATCTTAGGAAATACTCTGCTGGTACTTGCAATAGTCAAATCTTGGGATATACATGGCTTGATCTGATGAATGACCTAAATGTTTTGGTTTAACCGATTCAGCAAACAGACAAAAACAAACAACACATGAAAATTTCAAAAGACAAAAAGTGGTGCAAGTTAAGACTGCACACCTATTTCATCTTTTTCAGAGTATTTCAAAACTTTTTGTTCCAATTTGTCTTTTTTGTCTTTAGTCTAATGGATTAGATAAAAGATTTAAAATTGCAATAGTTCAACTGATGAAATATGCATCGCAGATAGAGGGATAATCCAGTACCATAAGGCCACTTAATCTTAGGGCCAGGTGAGAAAAATGATTGCTATAACTGCCTGAAAATCTACATATGGAATAAAATTGGAAGGAACATTTGTCCACTCTGTGTTTATTGCAATCCTAGTCTTCAAAGAGTGGAACAGACGGATGGTCAAAGAGGCAGATCTCACAAGATCAAGATACCCTGGTGCAAGCTGTCAAGCCATCAAACAAAATATTGTCAGGCCCATAATGACAGTTTGATACTGGTGAAGAGTACAGTTACTTTTCACTTTTAATCAAAATGGCCAATTTTCCAGGTACATCTATGAATTTTCATTTGCAAATATCAGCAAAATTTGTGCCAGATTGTTTAATTATTAAAAGTTCTTTTGGCCATGAACTATACTTATGGCAAACAGAAGGTTTGCTTCTTATTATTTTCCCTCCCTGTTCCATTAAAAGCAGCTGAAGAATTTGATCTGTTAAGTTTTATGCCTAGTGTCTGGTTCTTAATCCACTCCCAAATTTTTCTATGCATTTTCTTTCAAGAAAATTCTTGAAGGTGGTAAACCAGCCTGCTTCATAAGCCCTTTCACAGCTCCATTAAATTAGTACCACAGGTCCAAAGATAACAACACCTACCACACACATTTTTGGCCAAACACAGTGGCCTCTGTGTAAAACTTACCCAACCTATACAACAAGATCTAGTAATGCTTTTGGCAAACACTGTATTCCAGAGTGTGTCAAATTAAAACCATTTGCCTCTTTCATAAGTAGAGAGAGATCCTTTCCTTCTACTATGATATACAGCGGAGGATGAGGTTTCTGATTGGTCTTGATAGAATGTTGGACCCTAATTCAAGGATTGTGGTGTCAAGACCCACCCATGCCAGCCAGGGGAAACTGCCTGGGTTTGTTTATGTAAAATTCACTTAGCTCTCATTTCCTATAGCCAACAATGTATCAAAAGATCCAACCAAAGAATTATCTTTCAATTAACCATGTGTGTGTGTGTGTGTATATATATATATATATATATATATATATATATATATATATATATATATATATATATATATATATATATAATCAATGTTTTTTCATAATGACTGTAGTCTTGAACTGAGGAAGTTCCCAAGTGTTTTACCACATCACTATTCAAACCTTCCCCAAAACTGGACAAAACTGTTAAAAATCATTGATTAATTCCTCTTAAACGGATTAATTTGCACAACACTTTATAACATTAGAACTATTTCTTCAGAAACTGCTCATACTTTGATTAAGGTGGAAAAAAGATCCAAATATCTACTTCACCATTTGAACATAAAATGTATCACATTCATGTTTCATGCATGTATCACTACACTGTAATGCAACTGCTTTACATTAGCATTTGCATGAAGCCCTAAGTTTGGGCTCCTTCAGATATGTTTGAAAATTTAGAAGCTGAACTGTTACTGACAACTGCAAGTCAGTCTAATCAGTGAACTCTCTTTCTGGTCTCCTTGTGCCCTGAAAACACAGGTGTAGACTCGTTATCTTGCAGATCTGGCCCACTTAGGCTTCTTAACCAGACTATAACATCTGTGCCAATCTGAGATGCACCATGGCAGCCCCTCTAAGGGTACCTGTTTTTATTCCCATGCATGTAAAACAAGATACAATTTTTATTTTTAAAAAAACTTCAAGCAAAGCACACATCAGCATTGTCTCTTTTTTATGAACATGCAGCTAATTTATATTAACAACAAGAGTCCCATGCTGACTTGATATCACTCACCTGTCAGTAGAAGCAATAAAGCAGGCAACTTGGACTGAAAGACACAACCTCAACCAGTTATTACAGTTGAAATTGAAGGCATTTTAGATGTTGTTTAACTTTAACGAGTAACTTCAGCTTAACCATATATAAATAATATGCCAAAATATGGCATCTTTCATACGCAAGCGATAGGTGTTCACATTATGAATCTCAAATCTGGCTTTATATGGTCAAACTATATTGATGATCAAGTCCCTCAATGAAGTCCTGTTTTATGTTTTGTAACAATGGCAATTTGTAGGTTTTATACATGGTTGCTATGGAAGCCATACCAAACCCAATTCTGACGCAGCATATCTGGAGGAATATTCCAACTATTTTTAATCAAAACTGGCACAGCCCTGCTAAAGAAGAAATCAAAACAGCTTTCCTACATGCTTACTATATAAACCACACCTGTGCTTAGGGTTCCAATACAGACAAAACTTTACTATGACATGTCCACAAATAATACCTACCATATTTTATCAAACTAGTTGAGTGATTTTAGTCCTGGTTACTAAGAAGGCCACTTTATTTCTAGGGAGTCATCCAAAATTTAATTTTTGGTAAAATCGATTCCATTAAACTTTTTAATGGGTTTATTCAAAAATGGGGCAAGTTAAAAACTGCTTTCCCAACTTGCTGTTATCAATAACTCCACTGGCAGTGAGCCACACACAGTGAGCCACACAGTGAGCCACCCTGAAAACATTTCCATTAGGATATGTCATATATGTTGTTTCTAATTCAAAACCACCTCAGCTGCT
This sequence comes from Unio delphinus, assembly GCA_029339505.1. Lineage (NCBI taxonomy): Eukaryota > Metazoa > Mollusca > Bivalvia > Unionida > Unionidae > Unio > Unio delphinus. The sequence continues at coordinate 13,743,975 of JAQISU010000174.1, forward strand.
CTACTTTACAAGTTTAAAATACATTTTCCACATGGTTACTAAAAAAGCCACACATGTGCCAGTTAAGCCACCCTGCAAAAAACTAATAGAACACAATCCAAAAAAAGAACAATCTTACTAATTCTGATCAGAATTTCTCAGCTGTTCTAGGCATTATAAATAGGTTCCCATATGTTTATTAGGGAAGCCATACCTCTGCCAGGGAGAGCCATCCTAAACTAATTCCAATAGAACAATTCCTATCACACATTTCTACCAAGTCTGTTCAAAATTTATTCAGCTGCTTTGCTGAACTGGTTGAAAATGGTTTTAATAGTATTGCTATGCAAGCCATCTGTTTCAAGTGGAACCATGCCAGACAAAATTTGGATACAAGTTTTATCAAAACTGCTCAGCTATTTCAGAAAATAAGCTTAAAATAGGTTTTCCGTGTGGTTATTGTGGAAGCCACACCAATGCTTGAAAAGCCATTGAGGACAATTTCAATAAAGCATGTCCTAAGAGATAAATATTGCTCAGCTTATTTGGAATGCCTTACAAATAGGTCTTCCATATGGTTGCTATGGAAGCCACTCCTTTGCCAGAGATGTCATACCAAAACCAATTCCAACAGAATGGTTCCTAATAAACACTCCCAAGTTTGATCACAGAATCATTTCAGTTATTTTAGATAAGAAAAAAAAAATAAAATCAGTGTCCCAAATGGTTAGTCATCCAAACATGGTTTGGAAAAGCATACATTAAAGAACATTCCAGCAAATTTTGATCCAAATTGGTCCAGCAGTATTTGAAACTAAGAGGGAAAACAGTAAATGTGGAAGACAGAAGGAAAATGAATAGTAGGCCATGCCATGAGATAGCCTTTGACCAGGAAAACCCAATATGCCCATGTTCACCGCCCAAATAAAGGAGATCAGTTTATTCATATCCTGAAATTTTTTCCAGAAAATTTACAAGGTAACCATATATGTGAACATTTAATATAAAAAGTTTCAGAGGATAATAAAATAAGGTAATACTGTGAAGAAAATGTTGATGTATCTAGTGTTTTAAATGTAGGAGAAAATGTAACATTTTCACATTGAGATTTGCTTCTACTTTAATAAGTCTATCCTTCCATGACTAACTGATTTCTTTTCAAAGTAATTATTTCTTTTTAAACAATCACTTTTTGTTTTAGAAAATTATATACTTGAATTTCACCCAACAACAGTATTTTATTATACTCTATTGCTTTTAAGCAAGCTGATTTACTACTTCAAAAAATCTAAACCCCACCTAATGGTGTCAAGTCCAAAGGTGAAGTTTTAATAATTCTTCAAGAATGATAAGAAATGCTAGTTGAAGTCAGTATTGTTTGTTTTAATGTAGACCAAGACTTCATATATTTTGTAGTACTGACTCTGGTTGTGCAATTATTTAATTAAAGTTGTTTTGTTAAGTTTTGGAGATGCAATTTTACACCCTTTTTTGGCATTTTTGGGGCTAAGGAGTTTGAAAATAACTGGGAAAACAATGATCAAGCAACACTTCTATTTCTGTTGATTGTCCAACAAAGAACCAATGTGTAAACAAGATCTAGTCACCTTTGAATTAAACTTAGCGACACCGTTAATCAATGTCCAACAAAGAACCAATGTGTAAACCAGATCTAGTCACCTTTGAATTAAACTTAGCGACATTGTTAATCAATGTCCAAAAAAGAACCAATGTGTAAACCAGATCTAGTCACCTTTGAATTAAACTTAGCGACATTGTTAATCGATGTCCAACAAAGAACTAATGTGTAAACCAGATCTAGTCACCTTTGAATTAAACTTAGTGACATTGTTAATCGATGTCCAACAAAGAACCAATGTGTAAACCAGATCTAGTCACCTTTGAATTAAACTTAGCGACATTGTTAATCGATGTCCAACAAAGAACTAATGTGTAAACCAGATCTAGTCACCTTTGAATTAAACTTAGCGACACCGTTAATTGATGTCCAACAAAGAACTAATGTGTAAACCAGATCTAGTCACCTTTGAATTAAACTTAGTGACATTGTTAATCAATGTCCAAAAAAGAACCAATGTGTAAACCAGATCTAGTCACCTTTGAATTAAACTTAGTGACATTGTTAATCAATGTCCAAAAAAGAACCAATGTGTAAACCAGATCTAGTCACCTTTGAATTAAACTTAGCGACATTGTTAATCGATGTCCAAAAAAGAACCAATGTGTAAACCAGATCTAGTCACCTTTGAATTAAACTTAGCGACATTGTTAATCGATGTCCAACAAAGAACCAATGTGTAAACCAGATCTAGTCACCTTTGAATTAAACTTAGCGACATTGTTAATCGATGTCCAACAAAGAACTAATGTGTAAACCAGATCTAGTCACCTTTGAATTAAACTTAGCGACATTGTTAATCGATGTCCAACAAAGAACCAATGTGTAAACCAGATCTAGTCACCTTTGAATTAAACTTAGTGACATTGTTAATCGATGTCCAACAAAGAACCAATGTGTAAACCAGATCTAGTCACCTTTGAATTAAACTTAGCGATATTGTTAATCGATGTCCAACAAAGAACTAATGTGTAAACCAGATCTAGTCACCTTTGAATTAAACTTCGCGACATTGTTAATCGATGTCCAACAAAGAACCAATGTGTAAACCAGATCTAGTCACCTTTGAATTAAACTTAGCGACATTGTTAATCAATGTCCAACATAGAACTAATGTGTAAACCATATCTAGTCACCTTTGAATTAAACTTAGCGACATTGTTAATTGATGTCCAACAAAGAACTAATGTGTAAATCAGATAAACTATTTACAAGATCATGTTCTCCAAAGTATTATTACTTTATTGGCATTTTCTGGAACTTAGTTTTAAGTTCTTTGTGACCTCCTCCTGGTGAACAAGACATCTTTCTCGCAGACCTGAGAAATCACATTCCTTAAAAAATTCCATTCTGCATAGAAATCATTGCAAAAATGCAAACAAGCAGGACGAGTAAAATAACAATTAATGAACCAGAAAAGTAACGTTTTCCATTTTGGTCTGACTGTTGTATTAATTTTAGTATTTTCCATTCATTAATCATATATATATATATATATATATATATATATATATATATATATATATATATTAAACAACATTATTTTATGCTTATCTGGTACTTTAAACATTAAAGGCCTCCAAGTTAAATATGGCAGACATATTTAGTAAAGTCTGATGGTGCACTAGTCTTCTAAACAGTATATTGTTTTTGATAACAATGGCACCAAGTAATGCTTATTTCCTTTCCTTGATCCTATGTGATTCAGATCTAACTGTATTAGGATTGGAAAGTTCTAGAAACAAAGCAACCCCTCATCATACAAATGTACTGATTATAAAATTGTATGCAAGATTTTGAAAATCCTTTATACAGGTAAAAGTTAATTTAGATGGTGTTTATGAACCTAAAGCACATTACTAAATCTGGAATTAATACATGGATGAAACATTTATTAATAACTAGGTTGGTGAAGAGGATACAAAGAGGATACAAATATGGTTGGCCAAAAACAGCTCAATCTAAAGAAATAGTATATCCTGTGAAAGTTTTACTGTTCAAGAGAAAGCAGACAATTCTGTTATTCCATAAGAAAGATAATTCTGACCAGGAAATAAGGAATGCATAGGGTTTGCCCCTCTGAGTTCCAACATTGCTTCATAAAATATAAAAAATGGGTTATGGGTAAAAACCAACAGAGGAAATGCTTCGTTCCATGCCAGGACAACATCCCTGCACACAAAAGCATGTTTGTAATGAACACCTTACAAAAACTTGGTGCTGAAATTCTAAATCACCCACCATACATCCCAGACTGAGCTCCTTGCAACTTCTGGCTTTTACCAAAACTGAAAGATTTGTAAAAGAGAAAAGGCTGTTCAAACATGGGTCAAATAATGAGGTAAGTGCATGTTGTCAAAAGCAAGCGAAGAACTACTAAACGTTAAGTTACTTTCTCTTTTTAAAACAAACTTCTGACCAAGCACCGTATCCATGTTGTTTCATAGTCTTGTATGCACCAACACATGGTCTTTATACACATGGTGAGGGGATGACATTAGAATTCAGGTCATTAAAGTAAAGAACATGGGGCAATGTAACCTTATTATATGATTTTGAGAAGTCTCAAGACCAAGGTTTACAACCATGTACTATCTTATGGCTGGGACAACATGGTGTCAAATTATGAAAGCATTATTATTAAAAATAACTGCATACAATATAACTAATGTGTACCATATATATATATATATATATATATATATATATATATATATATATATATATATATATATATACACACACACACACACACAGAGGTGCATGTGTGTGTGGGTGTGGGTGTATTGAATGCCATACAAAGTTGCATCCCACTGGCAATAAAAGAGACTAAATTTTCAAACAATAATATTACTCCTTGCTTACAAGTCGAGTCAAACTGCCAACAACAAAGATCCTGATCTGCCATAGCATAATGCACCTGTAAATCAGAGTATGTGGTGTTTGTTCTACTTATTCCCTTCAAACTTTAAAGACTCAGATTTGGTGGCACGTTATAAAAGGTTACATATGGTAGCAATATAATCCAGCTTCCCTAGATGTGGCACCCAGTTGCTTGTCTGTGATGTAACAACAACTCCTTACTATCTACCATATAAAAAAAATAACAGGCTTTTAATTTTGCAGGCATGAAACTGTCTGCTTCAACAATTCAAACTTGCTTCTTATGTCATGCCAGATTACCAGTTGCCTATCTATTAGGGTCTTAGGGATTGTTTGAGTAAACTAGCACAGATTTAGAATTATAACAAAACAGTGTTAAGTTGATGAGATTAAAACATGTAAATGAAAGTAAAAATTGAAAATTAGCTCTTGTGAATGTTGACCATAATTAAACTTCACTACTTAGTTGTCTAAATGGTTTGATCCCTGTAAAGTGGGTGCCTCCAGTGTAAAGGGGGTGCCTTCACAATGATATATGGGAAGTTAGCTCTCTAATGTTATCCAAATGGCTGACAGTGCTGCTGTCTGATGCCCTATAAAAGTGGCAGGTAAGGATTTGATGGTGTCATGTTTGCTGGCATCTTTTGACCATTGCTCAACTAGAATTATAACTCAGCTAATTAGTGGATGATTCCTAAACCAATTGTATCAATTACAAAACAAATGGGTATTTTACACCTTGTTTGATACCTATGTTTCAGTTACTTACCAGTCACAGCTAGTAGTGCATCAACATGTACCACTAATAAACACTGCCATCAAAGCCTATTTAAGCAGCCGAGTTCATCCATCAATCTCTCTCTCTCTGAACTTGCTGGTAAAATGATCACATTTTAAAGCATTTCTGAGTAAACAAAATTGTCAACTGACCACTGTCCAACACCCTTAAGCTGCATAATACAGTTCCCAAAATATTACTTAAACTAAGTGAAATTTTCATCATCTCTCAATTGCCGTTCTACACTAATGAAAACTACAGAAGCAAAATTGGAGACTTAATCATAGTAATCTTAATGGAATGTGTATTTACAATTAAATGATAACAGATCTGTATACTTTTAAAAGAAGGAATTTACACTTCAAACTTAACAGATTAAAGACTGGTGCATGACTGTATTTTAGAAAAAATGCCAATTCATGCAGCAATTGATGGTCCTATGGAAGAACAAGTTTAGGTGAAAGTAAGTGAACAAAAAAAATATGACAAAACTAAAGTTATTTGGTGTTAGGCAATGATAGTTTACATCCATGCGGTTCTTGTGAATTTTATACACAGTTTGTCAAAGAGAAGCATGTCCTTTGGTTTTCTGTTAGTCCAATTGAGTTTCTGATTAGCAATGATGTAATAATAATTACAAATGATGTCATAATAATTAGCAATGATGTCATAATATTTGTTTTTAATAACTGTAATATGCATTCAGAAAAAATAAGGAAATATGGCTGCATGTCATTATATATATTGTGTGGTTTGATTATTTTCTCCCATGGATTCCCAACAAAAGAACTGGCATGGTACATGTTAGCAGTTTTTTTCCAACTTTTTTTCTGAAACTTTCTGTCTCCAGTGTTAAAGTTTCATTTCAGCATTGTGTGCCTTTTTTTTTTTGATGCTGGTATTACCTGGCTTTAAGATCCTCATTTACTGTGACACCAAGGTATTTTGATTTAGAGGTAGCTTTCAGTATGTGACCCTGAAGTTTTGAAAGTCAAGACTGTTTTATTTCTGATTGGGAGATAATTTACTACTGTATATACTCACTTATAAGTCAAATCCAACAACAAAGACCCAGATCTGCCAACACATAATGTGCCAGCAGATCTGGGTCTGTGCAGTCTGTTAGGAATAATCAGGAGAACAAACAACATTGACCCTGATTATAGGGGCATCAAGTGATGGCAATCATGAAATTTGCAGTTTGACTTGTCTTATAAATATATACAAAATGTCATCTGCGAGTAGGAGGAGCCAAAGGCACACAACTGATATAGGACAAAATTAAACAGTCCCTGGACAGATTCAAGCAGATAATGTTTTAATGCAGTGGACAATTTTTACATGTGATTTAATTTACACCACAAACACTTTTCAACTGCTAGTCTCTGCTGGTTTTAACATTAAGACCATATTTACATCACTGTGGATCAGCCCAATAGGTGTACTGTGCACTCAGCTGATATTAATCTGGATAATTGTGCATGAAAATGTTCAGTCCAATTACCACAAATACTGACATGACTATGGCTTGAGTACTGTAAGCTATAATGAAAAGAAAATGAGATAATGGGCCTTTCATAGTGAATATTTGGCCAACAACACAACACAAAGTAACCAGTTAACTATGAAACTGAAATCACAAAATACAGCGAGTTTCACCCTGATCTGCCCGTGAATTGTAGTTTTTGGCCGAGCTGGCTCTATACTATCCACAGTTGAAAGTGTAACTTATACAAATAACTATACAGTTAGTTCTGTATGTAGTAGACAGGCAATTAAATACACAGCAGACAAACTGCAGGAAGGGAATATTGATTGTAGAACAAGGTGTAAAAGAAACAAATCTTCCTTACTGCAATCAAAATAAAGAACTGCCTGGATTCATAACTAAACTTGAGATAAATTTAGCTGAGAGCAGAGAGTAGTACAAATACAGTGTGCTAACAAGTGTACATATGACTGAATATACAAACTGCAACTGTAAAACCAGCATTTAAACTTTGTCAAAAATATAGGGAATTTTAATTTTGGTGGGTTTACACCATTATATGTCACAATAAAAGAAAATGAGTATTGGTTCCCCTTCTGCTGTCATTGCTATTAAAATCACTGCAATTGTTTCACACATTTATCCAAGAGTTTTGCCTATAATTAACAGTGCAGAGTGTTAATTAAGTAATTAACAGTGCAGTGTTGCTTAACCACTAATAAGTACAGTAGTAATCAAGCCCACAAATCAGCTGCAGTAGTGACCCCAGCAGCTTGACATAGCAGTATGCCACACTGGTCTTCTGGTGAAAACCTGTCATGTGACCTTCCATTTAGAAGTAACACAATATTGTCAAAATGGTAGTTTTTAGTTAGGACCAAACATAAGAAGGCAGATCTTGGTCTGTGTAGTTTGTTGTTGGACCCGATTTATTAGCATAGTTCTTTAAGGGATTTAAATTGTCAAAGCCTAGTGGATGACCTATGCAGCTTGCACAATATATCAATTTACACACTGTCAAGATAGTAATGTCAACATTTTAGATTACAAATTCCAAATTACTCAGGGTCCTCCACAAATTACCAATTCTCAACATTATTCCAAGTGATGAATTCCAATATAACTCTCTCATTCATATTTCATATATATAAATATATATATATATACACACACACATTGCACCAAGATGAAAAGCAGAACAAATACCATGGAATTTATTTTCAAGTGGCAATTAAGACAAAAAGTTTAATTTTGGAGAAGCACTGCCAAAAACTGAATATATGTGAATGCGGTGAAGACCCCTTTTATGTTAATAATGCCTGTCTAAAAAGAAGCAATTAAGCACATCTGAGTATTCAGGGAACCTGCAGGTCCTTAACTTTCCAATTTGGGAACTTGGTCAATACCAGAAGACTTTAATGAACTGAGTTCTGAAAGATACTTTATTTCAAATGGACCATTTTAAAGTGAAGTTTCTATGTTAACCACATGTACTTGCTTACAAATCTAATATTAAACTACACAGACCCAGATCTGCCATCACATGAAGCATACATGGATCTGGGTCAGTGTAGCTTGTTAGGAATAATCGGCAGAACAAACAGCATATACCCTGATCCACAGGTGTGTTTTACTTCAGACAATCAGGATATTTGCTGTTTGACTGGACTTCTATGCAAGTGGATGTACTTAGTTGTAAGAAAATTGATGGATATTGTTACAATGCTCCAATTACATAACAGCAACTTAATCCCTGTGTTGAAGTGAAAGCCAAGATTATCATAGACTTAATCAGACAGTCTGTATACAGCAGTCTTACCCAATGTACCATACTTCCTCTAGTAACTTATCATAGCTTAGCATGCAGACTGTATAAATTATAAAACCAAATTTGATGAATATTCAAGAACAGTATAATACACAAATTACTTTTATTTCATCACTGATATACCCTGAATATTCTGAGACAAAAAAATTCAAAAGAACTGCCAGCCTCACCCCCCCCCCTCCAATTAAATAATGCTGATGAAGTATTCTTATTAGTGACTCATGTTTTAAGATATAAATAGAGAGGGATGTAGGAAAGGAACTATTTCTTATATTTTGTTTAGCACATACAATTACACTCTGCTTAGTTGATGTGATATTATGCATGTATAAAGAAATGTATATATATTCCAAAATTTTTTTAAAAAATGTATCAATGTTTGTTTTGGGGGTTCCATTGCATTTTGTGTTTTTTTGTTTTTTGTTGTGTTTTTTTTGTATTATGCATTAGTGATTTTATTAATCTTTTCTGATTCTGATTGGTAATAAAGTTAAGAGAAAAGGAGAGAAAATTTATGTTAATTTCAATGTCTGTTTTACGAACAAAATGTAATTTTGAATGACAGTTTAGAACATACAAGAATGCATTATATTCGTTAAGAATTATGGTGTTCCAAAGAGCAGCACTGGTTGATTATATTTATACTACGTGGATAATACTTTTCCTTAATTAAAAATATATATATGCAACTACATTTTGTTTGGAAACAGCAATACAAAAAAATTTAGTCCCTAATGACGACAGCCACCTTTAAAATGATCCACATTTTACACAGAAAAACTAAGGTGGCTGTTGTCATTAGGGACTACAGTTTTTGTATTGCTGTTTCCAAACAAAATGTAGTTGCATATATATTTTTAATTGAGGAAATGTATTATCCACGTAGATATAAATGAATATTATTTATTTGGATAAATTCATATGTGACAGGTTGACAACAAAACAAAAATGTACAAAATTATTACTGTACACACTCATATATTATAGTAGAATATAGCAAAACATTACACAGTGTGGGAAGAGCAAATAAAAACATTTTTATTTTTGCCAATATGTGAATTAAGACATGTTTCTAAGCATCTCTCAGTGATTTGTCCAAAAACAATATGATTGCAGCCAATGTTCCCTCTAAGTGAATGGTATATGTGCATGCAGTGCTCGCTGCACTGTGCAAGCATTACGGAGACAAGCAAAATTTAACGTTGGATTGAGCAAAAATTGACAATTCAGCTACACGGGGATACCTGAGCAGCTGCGTGCGCGTGCAGCTTAGAGGGAACGTTGGTTGCAGCTGAGCACAGTGATGTCATGGTCTATTTTTAGAAAATGCTGAATTTCAACAGAACATACAAGTCATTTAACCCATGACCCTTCAACAGTACACCTACATTTCATTGTATAAAGAACATACCTGCAATGTTCCCTCTAAGCGACTGGTAGATGTGCGCGCAGTGCTCACTGCATTGCTCAAGCTTACGGAGATGACCAAAATTTAACGTTGGATTGAGCAAAATTTAACGTTGGATTCAAAATTCAGCTGCATGGAGATGCCTGAGCAGCTGCGCATGCACGCAGCTTAGTGGGAATGTTGCATACACGTCATTTAACCCATGACCCTTCAACAGTACACCTACATTTCATTTTATAAAGAACATGCAAGTCATTTAACCTATGACCCTTCAACTGTACACCTACATTTCATTTTATAAAGAACATACAAGTCATTTAACCCATAACCCTTCAACAGTACACCTGCATTTCATTTTATAAAGAACATGCAAGTCATTTAACCCATGACCCTTCAACAGTACAGATAAACTAAGTTCATGGACATTGTTATTTTCTGGCTAACAATATAACAAAATACAATCGAAGTCCATGTTGGACTGCAAAAGTCCAAGGCTGAGTGGAGAGTACAATCCAAGTACAGCAGAGGTCCAATGATTTGATTGGGTCCCTAATGATCTGCTTGGGTCCCTAATTATTTGATTGGGTCCCTAAATTCTCAACTTCCAGTCAGATGTATCCATTTCAAGGAGTCCTATCAATGGCACACAGTAACACAAAATGTCATAGCTTCCAGTGCCATTTTGATTGAAAACCAAGTTTGGGACAGCCTTTCTTTTAACAGCTTGAGTGAAAAATATGACAGCTGATTCTGAAAAAAAGACTTGCATGTTATCCTCCAGTCAAAATCTACTACAAGTTCAGTTGTTGGAGCCTACCTAATGATGACGATTTTTGTCCTAAATGTATTTTTGAAAGAAAAATTATCTTTACTACTTCAGGAATAAATTATGATTACAGCTATCACTTATTTTTGTATTATTTCAGCTAATGATTTCATACTGAACATGTTGTATCAAATTTAGTGATTCAAAACATCAGGATAATGTGTTTTAACTCTTTTCACAAATTGTCACTGAAGTGAAAATGTACTACATTTGTATAAGGTCAAACCATACAGGTAGCTATTTTTATGTATACATTCTATAACACTGGTAACATTTTTTAAAGACACAATTTTATGTCAGGCAAAGCAAAGAAAGGAAGCAGGAGGTCGTGGGTTCGAACCCTGGCTGAGTGATACCAAAGACATACGAAAATGGTACTAACAGCTGCCTTGCTTGGCAATCATCATTAAGAGGTTAATGTTAGGACTGGTCGGCCTGGTGTCAGGACTGGGTGGGACATCATGCTACATGTCTGCCTTATGATGCCCCATTACTAGACATCACTATAAACTGCCTCACTGCATATATCATACCAATAAGACTGACATTTTTCTTTAAAGCTACATTACAAATCCTACTCACACATACAAAAAATGTATCGGTGAAGTAAATGAATGACTTACATTTCATTTATAAGTTAAGCATACTTCATTTTTAAGTGAAATTTCTAACTTGCATATACAATCCTATTCCTTAATCTCTGTGTCACTAATAAGTGACCTGTGTGTAAATAGAATGGTAATTTAAGTGACCAGTGTGTAAATAGAATGGTAATTTAAGTGACCTGTGTGTAAATAGAATGGTAATTTAAGTGACCTGTGTGTAAATAGAATGGTAATTTAAGTGACCTGTGTGTAAATAGAATGGTAATTTAAGTGACCTGTATGTAAATAGAATGGTAATTTAAGTGACCTGTGTGTAAATAGAATGGTAATTTAAGTGACCTGTGTGTAAATAGAATGGTAATTTAAGTGACCTGTGTGTAAATAGAATGGTAATTTAAGTGACCTGTGTGTAAATAGAATGGTAATTTAAGTGAGCTGTATGTAAATAGAATGGTAAATTAAGTGACCTGTATGTAAATAGAATGGTAATTTAAGTGACCTATGTGTAAATAGAATGGTAATTTAAGTGACCTGTGTGTAAATAGAATGGTAATTTACAAGTTACTGTATGTAAATAGAATGGTAATTTAAGTGACCTGTGTGTAAATAGAATGGTAATTTAAGTGACCTGTATGTAAATAGAATGGTAATTTAAGTGACCTGTGTGTAAATAGAATGGTAATTTAAGTGAGCTGTATGTAAATAGAATGGTAAATTAAGTGACCTGTATGTAAATAGAATGGTAATTTAAGTGACCTATGTGTAAATAGAATGGTAATTTAAGTGACCTGTGTGTAAATAGAATGGTAATTTAAGTGACCTGTGTGTAAATAGAATGGTAATTTACAAGTTACTGTATGTAAATAGAACGGTAATTTACAAGTTACTGTATGTAAATAGAATGGTAATTTACAAGTTACTGTATGTAAATAGAATGGTAATTTACAAGTTACTGTATGTAAATAGAATGGTAATTTACAAGTTACTGTATGTAAATAGAATGGTAATTTACAAGTTACTGTATGTAAATAGAATGGTAATTTACAAGTTACTGGTAATGAATACAAAAAGGGTTTACCGCTAAGCTGCACTCAATAAGGGATGTACTACTACCTACCATATATACTCACAATTCAGCTTTAACTGCAAACTGTATAGACGACACATAAAAAGTCGTGGTAGATTGGGGTAAATGCAGTTGGACCTAACTTAGAAGTAAATATGGCGTATCAAAAGTTCCTGACAACACCCCACACATCCTGTACTCCAGTTTATTAAACATTTTTAAAATTAGGAACAAGGAAAGATTACATTATTTCAGAAACCACTGAAAATAACAAATTTTTATTGAAATGATAAATTATAAGCATAGACCTATACAATACGTTTTCCACTATTTAATGCTATAACTTAATCTGAACCATGATGTCTAACATTAGAGTTTTATGTATATATAGAGTGAAGTATTTTTGTCTTGAAAAGAATGATACAAAGACAAAATATTTGGTGAGCTTGTCTAAATAAAGCAGCCTTCATCCTGGCTAAATGGCTGATGTTTTCCAGATGAAAGACCTTACCTTATACACTTCTATGGAGATGCTGTAATTATCAATGAAAAGTTATCTCCCTTAGCCTGGCCAGTATATGTTGTGTATGCAAATAAAATCAATACACCATTGTTTATATTGACATCTGCCAGTATTGATGGTTTTCCTGTCAAGAGTAAAATATACGAAATGTGTTTAAACTGGAGATATGATTAGTCAATGTTACTTACTGATTTACCAACAGAAGTTTTTTTTAAATGATGGTTATTCTTTAAGTTTTGTAAATGTTTACTTTAAATGATTTGCAGGCAAAAAATAACCCAAGTGAATTGAATTGCCTGTAATAAGTTAATATTTCTTAGCATATTAAAAATGTGTCCTGAACTGAAGAGTAGCTATCTGGAAAAAAGTACATTGCTGTCTTATAATTCAAACATTTTTCCCCACAGACACTTGCTTGCAATCCACTAAGGTTATCATCCAGATCACACATACCGTCTGCTGCATAACAGCTTGCATATTCCATTAAAAAATCTTCAAAATTTGTCATCTGCATGATGGTTTTGCGTATTCCATTAAACGATCTACAAATATATCTGCCGCATGATGGCTTTACAATATTCCATTAAAAGATCTATAAATCTGTCTGCTGCATGATAACTTTAACATAATCTATTAAAAGATCTACGAATCTGTCTGCTGCATGATGACTTGAACATAATCTATTAAAAGATCTACGAATCTGTCTGCTGCATGATGACTTTAACATAATCTGTTAAACGATCTACGAATCTGTCTGCTTCATGATAGCTATACCTAAAATCTATCTGATGCAGGATGGCTTTGCATATTCCATTAAAAGATCTATGAATCTCTCCCCTACATGATGACTGATGTTTATATTCCATTAAAAGATTTACCAATCTGTTACATGATGACTGCTGTATATATTTCATTAAAATATTTATCAATCTGTCCCCTACATGATGACTGATGTAAATATTCCATTAAAATATTTACAAATCTGTCCCCTACATGATGACTGCTGTATATATTCCATTAAAAGATATATGAATCTCTCCCCTACATTATGACTGCTGTATATATTCCATTAAAATATTTACAAATCTGTCCCCTACATGATGACTGCTGTATATATTCTATTAAAATATCTACCAATGATGGCTGATGTATATATTCCATTAAAAGATCTACCAATCTATTACATGATGACTGCTGTATATATTTCATTAAAAGATACATGAATCTCTCCCCTACATTATGACTGCTGTATATATTCCTTTAAAAGATTTACAAATCTGTCCCATACTGCTATTTATATTCCATTAAAAGATTTACCAATCTGTTACATGATGACTGCTGTATATATTCCATTAAAAGTTCTATGAATCTCTCCCCTACATGATGACTGCTGCATATGTTCCATTAAAAGATTTACCTATCTGTTACATGACTGCTGTATATATTCTATTAAAAGATCTATAAATTTCTCCCCTACATGATGACTGCTGTATACATTTCATTAAAAGATCTACTAATCTGTCCCCTACATGATGACTGTTGTATATATTTCATTAAAAGATCTATTAATCTGTTACATAATGACTGCTGTATACATTTCATTGAAAGATCTACTAATCTGTTATGTGATGACTGCTGTATATATTCCATTAAAATATTTACCAATCTGTCCCTTACATGATGGCTGCTGTATATATTCCATTAAAAGATCTAGTAATGATGGTTGCTGTATATATTCCATTAAAAGATCTACCAATCTGTTACATGATGAATGCTGTATATATTCCATTAAAAGATCTACCAATGATGGCTAATGTATATGTTCTATTAACAGATCTATTAATCTGTTACATGATGACTGATGTAATATATTCCATTAAAAGAGCAACCAATCTGTTGCCTACATGATGGCTGTTGTATATATTCCATTAAAATATTTACAAATCTGTCCCCATGATGGCTGCTGTATATATTCTATTTGAAGATCTACCAATCTGTTACATGATGACTGCTGTAAATACTGAAGACTAAAAGAATCTTACTAACAGCTACCTCACTATGCACTCAGTAAAAAGAGGTTGGTGTTAAGACCTGTGAGGCTGATGTCAGGATAATATGAATGGGTGAGGCATCATGCTACATATCTGCGATATGATGCCCGAATGCTAGACATCACTATGAACTGCCACATTGCAGACATCGTAGTGATATGGCTCTGTGTGTGTGTGTGTGTGTGTGTGTGTGTGTGTGTGTTGTGTGTGTGTGTGTGTGTGTGTGTGTGTGTGTGTGTGTGTGTGTGTGTGTGTGTGTGGTATTTTTAACGTAGATTTAACAATTATTCAGTCATATCAAATCCATCATTACCAAAAAGCCTTCTGTAGCTGTTGTATTTGACCTGAACTTCAGGGTCTATTTTTCCTCCCAGAATCATTTTACTTTCAACATAAGAACTGGCTTCCCCCTGTTCTGCCTGAGGCGTAGCTGGGGGGTGGGGGCAGAGGGGGATACATGTCCCCGGGCGCTGGACTACTGGGGGTGCCAAAATGGGCTTTGAAATAGGTTGTATGTACGATAATGGGTTTTAGAGTTGAGGGGGGGGGGTGTAATAAAAATGAATCTTGTCCATGGGCTGCAAACGCCTCTCTGTTCTGCCAATTTTATTTAATTGGAAATAATTTCCTAAAGCTATAGGACCCAGGCTTTATCCATGGTACAAATAAGATTTAGTGCAGACTCCTGTTTTTGTAAATATAAGGCTTTGTTACAATCAATTCTCCAAATCTGCCAGTGTTGTAAATGGTGATTTGATGATACATTTTACACTGGCATTCATATTTGATATTTAATGGGGTGGGGTGGGGGACTTAATTATTTTTCTTAACTAGGTCAATGTCTGACCTACCGATCTCCCCTTTTTCGTGCCTTGCAATTCAATATAGTCTTAAAATACTTTATCTGAAATTAAATGGTTGAAATATGATCCTATAGCTAATTTTTTTCAAAACAGTTGCAAGAGCATCCTCCTCATTAATATTGATCTTGTAACTGATGTTATTATTACACGGGAACGGTACAATACAATATGCTTAGATACAGCACAAAAATTCATTGCAACAGCATGGCTCCAGTGACCCATTATGATAACAAGGAATGCTCTGCCAACTTGTTTGCTCATTTGTTTATTTTAAACTGCCATTTTTCATCTGTTTTCTGTGATTGAGATAATGCTCAAGTTTACTTATGAAAATCAAATGAAAACATGTTGAAGTTTTAAGAACTTGAATGCATAGATATGATAGATTTAACTTTTTTTCCATCTGCAACACTAAGTAGGGCAATTTTTTTTCTTCCTCCACCTGATTAGGGACTTTTTATTTAATATTGGTGGGGTTGGGCTCAACGTTCCCTCTAAGCAAATGGTAGATGTGCACGCAGTGCTCGCTGCACTGCGCAAACAATATGGAGACGAGCAAAATGTTACGTTGGAATGAGCAAAAATTGACAATTCAGCTGCACGGGGATGCCTGAGCAGCTAAGCGCGTGCAGCTTAAAGGGAACATTGGTTGGGCTGTGATTTTCTTCTGAGCTAATTTATTTTTCTTTCTTCCTTCTTATACCTAAAGATGGTATTTTTCCCTCTAAGAATTATAATGAATATTTGGGGAAATGTAATTTTGTTTATAAACAATATCTCAGCACCCATCCACCCCTTTAAACAGTGGTCCCTCATGTAACAAGGAGTAGACATTGATCCAACTGGTTATCAATTCAATAGAATCTCTGTTAGTAAGAAGATGATTGGTGGATTCCACTCTCTACATAGGGATCAATAATTGCAATAGTTAAAATAGTCTGCTTAATTAATACGTGTAAGAGCAAACAAAAACACTGTCTTACTATCTTTCCAGTTTCTCATTTCCAATACAATATGACATCACTTGACTATCTACAAGACTTTTTCATGTCATTTAATGGATTTTAGTAAAATGTCAATTAAAAAAATTATCACCGAGTTCAAAATTTTGCTGGAGTTGAATGGGAATGTTAAATGTGATGACTCAATACCATCACTGCTTTAAGTAGATTGCTAATACAGACAGATTCATTTATTTATAAGGGCTAAATTGCTTTGTCATTTGATGCAATAAAAACTACTCAAATCAGCTGCTTGAACACAGAAAAAAGGCATTAAAAAGATTTAATAATACCCCCTACCAATTCCAAACTAGGTAATGCATGACCTATGGTGTTGATCTTGCTGGTAAACTTTCACCATCTCTGCAAGTCTCAACTTGTAAGGAAATACAAGTAGATTAGCATTCAACAAAAAAACAAGCAAGCTGCATTTTAATGTCTCCTTTCTAATAATACCTTGAATTCATGAGGACCAATGCTAACTGGACACTGTGTCAGTATCAGATATTAATAGACAATGAACTGGCTTTTTAATAGAACAGCCATCATAAACACCTAGGATGCCATATAGGTAATTTCTGGCTTTTAATAGAACAGGCATCATAAACACCTACAATGCCATATAGGTAATTTCTGGCTTTTTAATAGAACAGGCATCATAAACACCTACAATGCCATATAGGTAATTTCTGGCTTTTTAATAAAACAGGCATCATAAACACCTACAATGCCATATAGGTAATTTCAGAGTTTCTTCCTTTCAGTACAGTTTAAAGTTGCAGTTTCTAAAGTCATTTCTAGGAGTTTCTTTCTCTCAGCACATACAGTACTGAGGTCATTTTTTGGATACATTTTATAATTTTTATTTATGTGTATGGACAATTACTGGATACTTATTAATTATAATTTTCCATAAAAACCTATCTGAAACAGAAGAAAAAAAATCAAAAGAATAGTTATCACATAAGTTTCATAATACAGTGTCATGATGTAATATAAAAATCATTGAAGACATTGCATCAATGACAAACATCACTAGTGATGGGAATCGGTTAGAAATTCATAATCGATAATCGGTTCCCTTTAACCAACTGATCATCGATTATAATCGATTACTAAGAGCAAATTTTAATTTTTGTTAAACAGTTATATCTTTGATCAAGAGTTCAATATGTTTATAAATGTACAGGAGTAATCTCTTTTAATGACATATATACTTTAACCTGACAATAATATTACATTGTGTGTTACTTTTGTTCTACAACTTTGTTAAATAAATGCGACTTTTTATGGCTAATCAGTCATATATAACTGAAATACTGCTACAATTCTTTCATTCACATGTGATATGTCTACAATTTAAAGTATAGAAGGACATGTTTTTCTTGTTTGTCATTGTTTATAAATACTACAAATGATGTTGCAATTTAACTGAAGCAAATCAACAAAATGTTAATTTATTAACTCAACAACATTTAACAACTTGACCATGTAATACTATATTTTCCTAGTAATGAATCATAAGGTTTCATATTTGTAGTTGTGAAGGAAATTAATAAATTTCAGGTTAACTTTAGTGGCTGGGAGCTTTACTAACCTTTGTGCTTTGCATACACCTAAAAAGTAGTCTCCCTTTACACACAATCGATTATGGAGTTCATAATCGATTATCTAATTGGTTTGCTCAACCAACTGATGATCGATTATAATCGATAATCGGAACAACACTAAACATCACCAAACAAGTCATGATGTAATATAAAAATCATTGAGGACATTGCATCAATAACAAACATGACCGTACAAGTCATGATGACTCACTGATTGGTGTGCCAGGCTTGTGACTGAAAGGATGCAGGTTCAAATCCTACCACTAGATCAGCCTGCATCAGTTATGTTATGCACTTAGGCAAAGCATTTGATTTCATATGCCTCAACAGTAAATAAAATGTGTACTGCTAAGACAAAATACACCAAACAAAACCAAAACATTACAGAAAAAAATCCACAGCACTCAATTTAATTTTGTAATTAAAACCTTTTAACACTTATTCATTTGGTACAGATTTTATTAAACTCCTGCTGCACAAAGTATCATTCCACACCCTGTAAGCAGCCCAAAATATTGTATTTACTTGCTTGTATATCAAATCAAACTAAAAACATCACAGACCATGATAATCAATCACTTTAATGCTATGTCATATCAGTGTCTATGTTGACTGTTCCATAATTTTTTCCTAACAAACTGCATAGACACAGATCTGCTGGTATTATGTGAGATCAGATCTGCTGGTATTATGTGAGATCAGATCTGCTGGCATTATGTGAGATCAGATCTGCTGGTATTATGTGAGATCAGATCTGATTCTGTGTAGTTTGAAGCTTACTTGATTTGGAAGTAAGTACAGACAGTATAAATTATTTAAATTATTTCCTACCAACTGAATACTAATGTAAGATCCTGCCCTGTATAACTCAATGGAATATGAAAAATCAGATGGTGATAACAATTAGAGATAATATGGTACCTATAAAACAAGTAAGCATATTTTCAACAATGACTGCAACATGCTCAGGACATTTGATCTTTATCAAAAGGAATAATGAAACAAACCAGCATGATCACATCTCCCCTTTTACTGTTATGAAATTACATTTTGTCATTGTATGATTATACACATCTTTTATGACCACATTATCATATTACCATGTAATGCATGTTTCAACAAGCTTCACAATGGTGTAACAATTAAACCTCATATTCTGACATGTTGTTACCATGTTCAAGTCCTATGATGAATGGAGCCAGGATCTAGTCATTGCACATCATCCATTAATGTTCCTGCACGTTTCACAGAAAATGAGAGGTGACTCGAACTTTTATAATAATGTCTGTCCGATAATGCATATGTGCTACAGAGAAAATGTAATTGATGAACACATTCCCTGCATCTATTACTAAGAAAAATTTAAAATCTGTAAATAAAATTAAAAAATTGGGAAGTTTTATAACTATATTAGAATCCATCCACCATTATGTGATCACTTTAATGAAATATTGCCTGATTCGATTTTGAGGCATCTTACAGAAAAATAAACCATTTTTGTTTAATTTACAACTTGACATGACAACCAGAAATGTGCCAAATGGCTACACTACAACTGTCTATTAAATCATACAATTTTGTAGCTCTGGATCCCTCAGTGCTGAATTGTCTGAGAAAAGAAATGAAAAATT
Source organism: Unio delphinus (assembly GCA_029339505.1). Classification (NCBI taxonomy): domain Eukaryota; kingdom Metazoa; phylum Mollusca; class Bivalvia; order Unionida; family Unionidae; genus Unio; species Unio delphinus. The sequence continues at coordinate 13,764,155 of JAQISU010000174.1, forward strand.
GCACTCTTGTCTTTAAATTGCCTGTATTTTATTTACTCTGTAGCTAACAGATATACCAACCCTATGTTGAACATAATTACTGAATTCTGAATTATAATATAAGCATAAATTCAAATATGCAACTTTATCAAATTTGCATTTACAGGTGCAAATACAGGTAAAATTACAAGTTACTTTTGTATTTTACCTTATTTCTGTTTCTATTTTATTAAAAAAGTTCAAACATGTCAATTATATACTATATTCTTTAGTGGATCACCATATGTATGGATGGATATCTTTATATCAAAGTTGTAAAAATCAGATATGTAGCATTGGCAACAGCAAACAAAATAAAATCCACTCCAGGAACATAACAACTTTAACATATTAACCCCTGGAGGTTTTTACAGTTTGCATGTGAAATGCGAGTAGGAAACACATTTTGGAGACTATTTCTGAGTACATCCAAATACATTGACTTCTAAGCAATATTCCATTAGAACGATGACTAGTTGTGCTAAAAATGTTTTCCATTGGTTAGTTTGCTGGCGCACGAGCAGAAGGTGAAAAGTTGGAGGTTTTTTGGGGGGGTTTTTTTTGCTTCAGACCCATAATGTTTGTGTAGAGAAGACTCTTTATTTGTCCACCTTATCCTACTTTTTGCACAGGTTTGCCTGTCTGTGTGCACTTCAGACAGGTCTACCATAGAGAATAGGCCATAAAGTCTAAAATCTAGACACAAAATTGGATTCCGACCATGGGCGAATTTTGGGTGGAAAAAAAAACGGGTCCAAAACATTTGGTTTTTCTATCTGTATTTTGTAGTGCAACTAAAATGTCCAGCTTATTTGGTATCATTGTAGAGCTAAATCTGTCTACCTCTCTATAATACCATCAACTTTAGTGTATCATGCATGATCTTGAAGCTACAGACTTTGGAAGCAAAATACTACCTAATTGCCCCGTAAACTCGGAGGTTGGGGTTAATGTGTTAAACCCCTTAAAGTCTGTAATAAATGTTGACACACTTTTTAGTTTTCTTCTTGTTTATTATGCAGCTGGGTCTGTGAGCTATAAATATGAGTGCTTACCATTATCAATCGATCTATATTATTTCTAAAAACACTTTCCCTCGTCTGATATATTTCAAAACTTTTTTAAAAAATCAGTCATCATCTCTACCATCACCCTGGATTTGATCAAAACAATCATCCTCTGAAGCTGAACAATGTTGGGAGTGAGCTATTTGGGGTTTTCTATAAACATGGCATCCATGATGAATGCATAGTTAAAACTACAACAGGGCTCATTTATACCAATCAAATTCAGGTTAACAACCCTAGTGTTTATCCAATGTACCCAGATGTGTGAACAATTGCCTACCTGAGAACATGTCACAATCTGTTAGTTGGCTGTGTTTATTCAAAATTCCAATGGGTCCCTTGAACCAATCTTGTTCCTGGTAAAATGCAATCAGTTATTTAACGCCACCTATTCTGCTCAGCCTCATTGAATAAGATATCTGCCTAATTAACAGTGAGACAATTAATTTGCATTAGAATAGTTATTATTTTTAAAATTTTTGTTCCAAATTGTACATAACTGTCACTATTAACAGATTTTTCTGTTGTAGATATGTTTTTCTTTTTCTTTTGATGGTGGTTATCGATGTCTAGTGGATGATCAACGATATTGAGAAAATAATAAAATCTGAGATGAATGAATGAAATAATGGAAGATCTGAGCAGAGACACAGAACAGAAAAACACAAATCCCATGTATACTGAATATAACAATTTAATTAATTAGACACAAAATAAATTATACAAGATGTAACTTTACCTGAGAACTAAATTAACGCAACGTTCTAAAATGCAATGAACAGTTCCATTTCATATAGATACGGCAAATTTAATTACGAAATCAAGTGACCGTTTTGAACATTAATTCTCTGACATATCTTCATTACCCTGTACAATGGTGTCTGGTCACTCTCCAGGATCAAACTAACTAGTCAGTTGGGGTCAACTTGCACAGGAACGCTCTCGTTCCCTCAGGTTATGCATGTGTCACCACTTTATTGGCCTTTGTTGGACATCTAGCTCACATTCCCAATTTCCTTAATATATCGATCTCTGCAAAGTTTCAACTTATGAAAAATATTTCAATAAGTGCAAATTTTGTTTCTGTAACATTTTAAACCTTGACATTTCAATAAACAAACCCCATTCTTTACCCCTCTCCAATTTCGCCTGACCTAGGTATCAAAAACAGAACCTTATTAATATTAAATCATGTTTAAATCAGATATAATAAAAAGCTAACATCATTTAACAAGCCACAGTTTCAAACTACTGAAAAATCACGTACATTAAAATTGCCAAGTGTTACAATAGCATCTGCAAAATTCACATAGTTAAAAAGATCTTGAATAAAGTGATCATATTTTTGCAACCCCCCAAAAAACTTTTGTATAAATGAAAATGCCATGGTAGGTCTTATAGAAAATGATGTGCTAAAAGATCAATCAACATTTCTCCAAAGGTAGAAAACTGACATCCCTTTGCACAAGGTCATAAATCGATCAGGGCTAAAATGAGTTAATTCAGATGCATGATAAAAATTATTTAAAAACAGAACAATATGAGAATTTACAATACCAGACTGCATTAATTTATGTATCATACCGAAACTCTGTGTTATTTCTGCATGTATTTTTCAAAATTAATTTGAATGGAGACTTTTTGAAGAAAAAAAATTTAAGCTTTATAGCTCTTACTGTTTGTAATGGTAGGTAATGTGTCAATCCATCCATTTGGTCTTACAGGAAATGATATGCTAAGTAGGTCAGAAAACAATTGTAAGACCGATTTGGTATTTAAAAACTGTTATGCTAATTAGCACACATGGTAATCTTGATTTAGGTGATTTTATTTAGCAAGAACATCTCAAATGTTTACAATGGTAGAGGTAATGCATCCAATGTGTGTCCAAAAGAGATCCTGCATAAAGCAAAAGTTATGTCAGCTTTCACAACAGAACTTTCCAACATTTAAGACCCTTGCTTTTAAGTCACAACCAATAACTGCATATTTTTAAAAATTGCAAGATTGATGGAAATTTAAATGATTATGGTATGCAAGTGTCTGTATTTACACACACTTAGGACACTCAAGAATACAAGAGTTTGGTAAATGAAGAATAAGAGAGAGCAGACTCAAAGCATTATATTAGTAGTAGTAGTAGCAGCAGTAGTAGTAGTAGTAGTAGTAGTAGTAGTAGTAGTAGTAGTATAATTGTTAGTATTATTATTATTGATATTATTAATGAGATATAACCCACTAATGCTATACTATTATTATTATTATTATTATTATTATTATTATTATTATTATTATTATTATTATTATTATTATTCAATGTACTGTCTCAGTTAATAAAAGAAGTAAAGTCAGACAAATTTACTGGAATGATCCATGCCTAAAAAACAATAAATGCCATTACAATTGTTCATATATCATGTAGACTGTCTGCTCAGCCTATCCTTTCTAAATATATGCTCTTAAATTATCCATTCAGGTAAGGAAATACAAGAGAAACACCACCAAGGATGAAAAATTGAAAAGACATACATCCAATAAAAATCAAGCCACTCAGCACGTTTAAAAGCCCTGACCTTTGTTTTTAAAAAAAATGGCACCATTCTACAACCACAAAACATCACCCAAGAGTCTAACATCCCAGGTCATGTCACCTGTTTCTTTCACAAAGGAAACATAATTCTTTCTTCCAGGAAACACAATCAAACTGTCAATAATTTATGTTCCTGAGCCCCTTCAAGCAGCACAGGGTCAAAAAATAAGCAAAATGATGAGATGGGGTCCATTGGCTTTTTAATGCAGTGTTGGAAACCAAGCCTTTTCTAGATCATGTTTTTTCTTTTCAGTTGCATGCTTTAAAAGGAGCACATCTTGTCCATTGTGAGACTTCCCTAAAATGGTCACTTGTTTTTTTCTTTCATAAACCCTTTTCTAACTTGCATGTTAAGATACTAAATTCCATTTAATCTTCAGGATGGCATGCTGAACAGACCATTTCCAAGAAATGATCTTGAATTTATATGAAAATTGTGAGACTTTCCTTTTGTTTTTAAATTACTTCTTGCCATTACAATAAAGGGATCCCATGTACAACATGAGTCCATAATGACAAATCCTTTACAGCAAGGTAGATCGGGTTCATGACCACAACCCCTTTGCAGAATGGTAGATTGGGTCCATAACTACAACCATCTCATTTACCAAAACACATTACAGTCTGTATAGTGAAAATGATCCGAATATTGATAAATGCATGTACTGGCAGGAGGGGGTATAGTTTTGTAGAAATAATTTTGCAGTACCTTCTGTCATGGTCAGCGTGACACGTAGCCAATAAATTTGACATATGGGCTAGAAGTGATACTTGCCTTTATGATATGTTCTGTTTGAGGCATGAACTGAATTTTAATTAGCATCCATTCAATAAAAGTTTGACAATATTTGTCAATGTATGATTAAATATAGGGAATGACAAAATGGAAAATTTTGGGAAATATTGGGTCATTTGAAACTGGTGTCATAAAATTATACTTTCCTGAATAGTTATTAATAAAGGCAGACTAGACAGAATTATTCCAACTTCTGTGGGAGTGTTTAAATTGTTTAGTGGTATGAGAAAGTAATCTGATTGGCTAAGCTAAACATGGGGGAGGGGTGAGTTACAAGGTTTTAATAATCTCCCTTGCAATTTCAAGTTTTCTTGCCAAAAGGGAAGCTGGATTTGAGATCAGTACATGTACTGTTTGCCTTAAATAAATCATCCAAGGGAAGTGCATGTCTGAATCGCTACTTAACAAAATGACATGGTTAGGACAAGGGGTGAAAGTCCATTACTTTATTTGTGTAATTAAGTTGTAAATTCTTTACAACTGAGACTTAGTTCTGTGGAATTGCATTAAGGCAATATCTTACATAAAAGAGAGGGAATATTGTCGATCCCAAGAGAAGAAAAAAACCTGACATGGATTTAAGTTGGACATTATATTTTTATTTCAAGGAAAAACATGAACCCCATATGTGTACTGAAAGCAGAAAAGAACGCAGTCCACAACCAAGATGGTTGATGACCTAAGTGGAAGAAAAAGAAGAAAATTTAATAAAATAGCACCGACTTTTCACCAACAGTGGTTTGAGAATACTAGAAGCAACCAGGTGATGCTGATATGCAGGCAGTACGTGTATGATTAGTCACTCAACTATAAGATGAAATTTGGTATAACAGTAAGGCAAATTTTTTTGAATATTGTATACATATTGTAAATCTTTCTCTAAGAGAAAGTGAATGATTGAATTGTCATGTTCAATTTCATTTTGTTTATATAGTTCACTGGTTTTCAAACTTTTCATCAGTGCCAGCTATCAAAGCCCATAAGAAGCATTATTCAGTAATAGTGTCTCCTTCAATAATCCCCCCCCCTCCCCCGAGGGCAGTTATGCCCACTTTGGTTACCATTGATGTAGTTGATTCAATTCTTATATTTTACAAACAGGAGCTCGTGTTGTTCTGTTCTATATCTCTGCTCAGATCTTTACTCCATCCATTAATTTCCAAATTTTACTGTTTACTTAATCCGGGCAATAACACCGTGGTCAATCATCTTCTAGATAACAATATCCAAAACAAAATAAGGAGTGGAAAGGTCCTGATCACCACCTCGTGACAATCTGTAGAGTCAGGAAATAAGAAATATCCACCAGAAAGAAACAGCAATTTACTGGCATACTGGCTGTTCTGGAAATACATACCACGATATGCTTTTTCTGTAGCGCTATTTTTTCATGGTCTTGCTTTCAACTTAGAAATCTGAGCATTCCTCCAAATTTTACCGATTAAATTCCAAAACCATATTATTAATCTTCAACTAGATACATGCTGACCATGAGATTGACAGAGATTGATGCACAGGACCAGTATTCGGGCAAATTTCACTCAATTAAATGATGAAATTTGTTTTTTTGGTCTCACAGTAAAGCTAATTGAATTTGCATAAATTTTTCAAAGAAAAAGTGAATGAATTTAAACATTAAATTCAATTTCATTTTGTTTATGTAAATTAAATTGCTATAGTTTACATACTGGATCTCATGTTGTTCTGTTCTAGAGCTGTGCTCAGATCTTTTTTCCAACCATCAATTCCAAATTTTACAGTTTACTCGATCGGGGCAATAACACCGATGTCGATCATATCCTAGATAACAATAACTAAAACAAGGCGTCATGTGACCATCATCCTCCACCTCAAGGCAATCTGTAAATTATAGGTTTATGAAACCTAAAAGAATCATTTTATCAGTTTGTCACCTCGGAGGATGTTTGAGTGGAGTCGGAAAATAAGAGGCATCCAACAGAAAAATTTGGTAGCCATTAGAAGTGCAACAGTATACTGGTATATACTGGTATACCAGTATATTGTGGTTTGCTGTTCCGGCAATACATACCACAATACCATTTTTTATACAGATTTTTTTTTCCATGGTATTGTTTTCATCTCACAAACCTGAGTATTCCAGACAACTTTTCCACTTTTAATTCCAGAACCATATTTTCTTTTTCTCCCAGATACACACTTACCATATGATTAAAAGAGAATATAAAATTTGATGTACAGTACCATTAATCACTATCTGGGAAAATATTCTTTTGTGGGGGAGGGCACAAGTGTGAAGTCAGGGATATTTTTTCAAGTTAAAAAATAATATTTTATAAACTTTACTTTGCAAAGATTTTTATGTTCTGTTCCTGATGACATTAAATGAACAGCACTCAATCCAGACTTGACAGTGAAGTATGATGTTGACTTGTTCAATCCCTAACAATGTTGGATGAATATCTTTGATATGATGAAAGTTCAGCAGAACATGTTTCCACTGCTTGTAGCCAGGAAAAGGCTATGCATTTCTGCAACTATGTGATGATGATAATAATAATAATAATAATAATAATAATAATAATAATAATAATAATAATAATAACAATAATAATAAAGACTTTATTTAGAGAAGGTAACTCAATTAGTTACAGAACTAATCTACCTTGAAGCCTTCTATCTGTTATGTACAATATATACACTACATACAACATGATGTGAAGAGTCTGGCTTGACACTAAATAATTAAGGAATTTTAAATTTCAAAGTATCAAGCCTGGAACACATGCACAGGCATCTGCAAAAACATAAACATATAAGAAACATAAAATATCATTCTCCATTGAAATCTCTGAGCCTTTAGTACAACAGGAGACATTGTTATTAAACAGAGCAGGAGACATTGTTATTAAACAAAGCAGGAGACACTGTTATTAAACAGAGCAGGAGACATTGTTATTAAACAAAGCAGGAGACATTGTTATTAAACAGAGCAGGAGACATTGTTATTAAACAGTTTTTGAGTTCAGTCAATATGTTCATTTTCTACAAGAAAATTATGCAGCGACTTATTTAGCATCATGCTAAAAATTTAGAAAAGTAAATGTGTGGAGACTTTAAAACAATGTTATATCCATGGGATAAATTAGAGAGATAGCCCTATACAAACCACTGAAACATTTTTACAGTTTCCATGGGATAAATTAGAGAGATAGCCCTATACAAACCACTAAAATATTTTCACAGTTTCCATGGGATAAATTAGAGAGATAGCCCTATACAAACCACTAAAATATTTTCACAGTTTCTATGGGATAATTAGAGAGATAGCCCTATACAAACCCCTGAAACATTTTCACATGTTTTACTGAGATCATGAGAAAATTAAACAGAATAGGAACTTTATAAATTCAAATGCAGACATGCTAGAAATGAGAGTTTTATTTGCTGACTATTTTACTGCTTTCAGGTCCTTAGGACTTTTTTTTTTTCATTTTTGTTTTAATTTTAATTGACTAGAATAGCATTTGAAGGTAACTTCAAGATGGAGTATTTTTCAAGTAGTAAATGTTATTATATTATGTTATGTTATGTTATGTTATGTTATGTTATGTTATGTTGCGTTGCGTTGCGTTGCGTTGCGTTGCGTTGCGTTGCGTTGCGTTGCGTTGCGTTACGTTACGTTACGTTACGTTACGTTACGTTACGTTACGTTACGTTACGTTACGTTACGTTACGTTACATTACATTATATTATATTATATTATTGTTTTATTAAATATTACTGCAGTATTGCAATACATAGTGCAACATGGGTTTGGTATTGCAATATAATGTATTCAACATATTGAACATCTTTTGCTTATTTCATAGTAGCTTTTTTCATTGTGATTGATGGTTTCTTCCCTACCAGATTTCTATGACAATACAAGTATATTTTATACCTGCCATGTGCACTCATTTTTATAAGTAAAGTCAAACTGCAAACAACAACAATCCTGATCTACCATAGCATGATGAGCCTGTAGATCAGGGTCTATGCTGTTTGTTCTACTCATTACTTCTAACTTTGTAGGATTAATCCGCAAACCAAATGACAATGACTCAAATCTACGGGTGCATTATGGGCTGGCAGATCAGGGTCTTTGTTTTAATTTGTAGTTGGATCCACATTGTGCACAATATATTTATTGTAACTGAGGTGTAACAAATTATGGAAAAACATCACATTATGCAGTGTATCGACACTTAATTCATCTGGATTATAGGTTTATTGTACAAATTATGGAAAAACATCACATTATGTAATATAGCAACACTTAATTCATCTGGACCATAGGTTTATTGTAACTGAGGTGTAACAAATTGTTGAAAAACATCACATTATATAGTGTGTCTGCACTTAGTTCATCTGGATTATATATTTATTGTAACTACATGACTTCAAGTCCCCAAAAGTGCTGATTTAGTATATTCCAAACTGAGTCATGCATCCAAACCCATACTGATATATGAAAAAACTGTAATGTCCCTAGGTGTTTGGATAACCCAGATTATCAAATCTACCTGTCTTTTCTTTATTACCATCCAACAAGAATGAAAGAGCTTCAAAATAAAATGCTATCTTAAGAAAAATAAAAAATAATAATAATTACAGCAACATGTTTGGGGGAAAAAAATCAAAGTATTCAAGCAAATGTAGAACAGACAAATAAAATGTATCGTGTGCATTTTTTCATGTTATAAGACTAAATACATTTATATTAATCAGACACTTGTTTACGATCTTATTCAGTTTTCATCATAAAATACTTTTAGAAACACAAACAATTTATTGAAAATTAAAATTTATCCAATATCTACAGTTTGCAGCATTATCAAGCTAAAAATAATAAAGTGAAATTGTAGGCATAAACATTATCAAAATAGAGGTACACCAATCCATTATATCTTTTTTGTATGATATTTTTGTTTCCTAGCTGTATTTGAGATATTTGCTTGTACAAAAGTAGAAATTTGAGGACCACAAGGCAGATCAGTATTTGTACTGTGTAACCCACATTAAATAAAGACTTTTATTATTATTATTATTATTATTATTATTATTATTATTATTATTGTTATGCCTATACATCCTAGGAGGAGACAAGTGGATGCAAACTGTTTGCAATGACATGCATGCATCCTGTGTTGCTATGACAACTGAAAAGATTTAGTGTATTAAAAAGTGTACTGCTTGAGAATTTTATGCTTTTCTACTATCTTCACAAGGTACAAGTGTCTCATAATGGCATTTAACTTTTGGTGAGGGGTTGGATTTTGTAGGAATTTGGCTAATGCCTGCAATGGGACATATTTTCCTGGATGACTTTTGCTAGGTACCATACAGCCAGGCTTGTGCTGATGTGTTGACATGCATGCAAATATCCATCTTGTCTCATGGTTATCTGATAGAGGCCATTTTCAAAGCTGAAACTTTTTTAAAAAAATATTAATTATAAATTGTTACTGTAATCTAAAACATTTTCTGATGAATAGAATACAAAATTAGCAAAGAAATCTTAAAAATCACATTTACATGAAAGTCAAGTATGTGAAAGACTTTAAAAAAATTCCACCCATTATTTCAGACAGAATGAATGCATAATGCTCCCTTTGCCTTCACTCCTTTCTTGCACTTAATTTAGTATTCTCATTATGCCATTGGAATTAAAGTATCTAAGTGAAGTAGGTTATATACCCATCCATGTTTACTAGTTATCTATGACTTGTTATATACCCATTCATGTTTACTAGTTATCTATGACTTGTTATATACCCATTCATGTTTACTAGTTATCTATGACTTGTTATATACCCATTCATGTTTACTAGTTATCTATGACTTGTTATATACCCATCCATGTTTACTAGTTATCTATGACTTGTTATATACCCATCCATGTTTACTAGTTATCTGACTTGTTATATACCCATTCATGTTTACTAGTTATCTATGACTTGTTATATGCCAATCCATGTTTACTAGTTATCTCTGACTTGTTATATGCCCATCCATGTTTAATAGTTATCTCTGACTTGTTACATGCCCATCTGTGTTTACTAGTTACCTATGACTTGTTATATGCCCATCTATGTTTACTAGTTATCTGACTTGTTATATACCCATTCATGTTTACTAGTTATCTATGACTTGTTATATGCCAATCCATGTTTACTAGTTATCTCTGACTTGTTATATGCCCATCTATGTTTAATAGTTATCTCTGACTTGTTACATGCCCATCCATGTTTACTAGTTATCTACGACTTGTTATCTATGACTTGTTACATACCCATATATTATGTTAAACAAAGTATGATGATGGCATACATTCTAAAATTAAAGTGACTGTGCAGAAATATTTTTTTCTTTTTTGTCAGTGAGAGTGATTTTGCTATTCGATTTTTTTCAAACCAAAATCAAAATGCTTCTTAACCACCTCAAGTGGCAGTAATTTTTTTTTTTAAAAATCACTGTCATTAATGTGTTAAAAGTGCCACTTAAACCAACTAGACAAGTCACACAAGTATACTATAAAACAAGTCACACAAGTATACTATAAAAATTCCATTAAAATAGGATGAAAATGTTATAGATTACTTCAATATATAGAGTTAACACAGTCCATTCAGTTTGCCCTACAGTATTAGGAAAGCTCTTCTCCTGCCACCAGATTATATAACAATTCACACCTAGCTGGGGATTAAATGTGCTAGCAGTCCATTTAATTTCTGTTATGGTGCTGGTGATTGACAGATGACCCTGGGCCATGGTGTCAATTACCTCCCAACAGCTTGTTTTGTAGAAGCCCTTCCTGACTGAACTGGTGAACACCCAAGCATAAGTGAACATATACAGTATGTATAAATTCATTCTCAAACAACTTTTCATGGAGGGGGGGGGAAGGGGAGAGACAAAGTCAATAAATGTTTTTTTTTCTAGCAAATGCATCACTGTGTTATTACAATATACACACAATGATCTACATAACACTCTTTTATTCTAAGACCAGTATTATGCCAAACAGTATTCATATGTCAGTTTTCTTCCTTTCAATAAGTTCAGACTTGTTTCAAAATACTATATCACAAAAGTTTAACCTGGAACACATTGATCAAAACTCATAATTGATAAGTATTTATAGTTTATCTGGATAGCTGGCAGTGGTTTTTAGTCACACCCAAGAAACTGCACATGCACATCCACACAAACACACATATAAACACCTGACCTTGACAGAGACCAAGGACAGTGACCACTGGTGATCATCACATGGCAAGGACAGAATAGGTGTAAAACTAACTGAGGCTACTCCAGGCATGGAGCCAGGGACTGCATGGGCATATCAAGGCAAACAATATGGTCAATCTAAAAAGTGAATGCCCTCACTCCTGAAGTTTATGACTTTTCCCCCACACTTAATAGGATCCTAACCCAAACAAGTGACCATATATCTCAAGGCCAGTAAAAGCTGACCAGTGGTAATGGGCTTCATTTCATTATCCTCAGAATTTTCATGTTGAGCATTTCTAACTCTTTTATACAAGAATCATAGGTTCTATAATACGTATACTTTAAAAAAAAATAAATCTCAGAGTTCAGGATAAAAATTATTATAGTAATCTACATAATAATCTCTCTCTCTCTCTCTCTCTCTCTCTCTCTCTCTCTCTCTCTCTCTCTCTCTCTCTCATTAAAAATTTAATCTGATTTTTCATGGAGATTTGCTAACCATTGATGAATGTTACTTGAACTCAATAAAAAGCATCACTTATGCCTACTCAGGAAATGTGGTCATGAAGTGCCAAATTTTCGGTCGATCTATTAATAAGCCATTACTTACTGTTACTTAAAACCAAAGCGTGTCATATTGTCCATGACGTAAGCGACTTTTGGAGGGAAGCGGGAGGAAATACATTTGATTCTGATTGGTCACAGTTAAATAAGGGGTGTGTTTTACACGATAAATCTTTAGAATATAATATCATACTAGCTAAATTATAAGTTACCGTAGTCTGAATTTGCTACTGTGAGAGTAGACAGTGTCAAATTATTTTTGTAAAGACTCCGGATCGTAGTTTAGAGAAGTACATCCGTAAAACAACCGACTAGGGGAAAAACTGCCAAAAACAATGGTTGAGTGACATGCAAAAACACAAGGTATTGTCTCAAATTCCATGTTTATTGTGATGTAATTCATATAATGTTTGCTTCATTTACAGGTCTGCATGATTTTGTTTGATACATTTGTATACTTGATTTAATGTGATACATTTGTATAATAATGTGTTTTGTATTATGAATCAGAAGTATCTGCATGAATTCATTCGATACATTTATTTAATAATGTGCTTTTGAATTATGAATTGGAATTCTTACCATAATTATTAGTTAAGGATGACGTAGTGTTAATTTATGTCGTAAAAACACTATGTTGAGTCAGATAGGAAGTGTTACATTAATTCTTGAATTTATCATATTTTTTTAAATAATGACTGTGTTCTAAGAATTTAATGTATTACATTAATTCATGATTTACAAGAATACATGTGAATTCACCGAATTTTGATGTCATAGATAATTTAGAGACAGTGTATAATTCAACGTCTCGCTTTGTAAGACATTAATGTATTAGGTCAAGGCAAAATGAATTAACAAATGGTTAAACTACTTTTATTTGAGGACATGTGTAGTTAATTACTATAGAAATATCTGATTGTTCAAACCAGGAATAACGGACAGTCTCGACTATTACCAGTGTAATGAGAGACTTAGGATGTTTTAATTTTTTGGGGGAAGGAAGAAAATAGCTTTTTGGGAAGGCGTGAAGTACAGAAGAAATAAAGACATACAAGTTGGAAAAAAAGAATTGAGAGGTGTATACATGACAGTGGACAAGTCTGAGTTCAAGTGCGACATCCACGAGGGCAGATTATGTAGAGAGAGGAATGGACTTCTAGGACAACATTGGATTGAACAGAGAACATGGTTCAAGGATAACAGGTTATGAAAATCGAACAAAGCAGTGACTTCGATTGTGACACTTGATCCTATGATGATTTTTAAATATCAGTAATAGAACGGATAATTTGTTTAATTCTATTTCAAATCTATTTGTAATTCGGTCAAAGTTTATTTCTAAACCGCGTGTATTCCTAATGAAAGGAAATTTCATGATTGTGTAAGTATTTGATTAAATTGTTTGTTTTATCTTTACAGGGGTTCAGAGTTGTTTGTTCAATATACCTGCTCAAGTTACCATATACATTATCTTACTTGAACCGGGCAATTATACCGAGGGCGGTCATCTCTTAGATAACGAGTATTAGAGGGGAGTGGGTTATAGTATTGTTATTATATGTTGTACAATACCCCTTGACAAAGTGGGACGTAACACTTACCTTTTGACAAGTGGAGTTATTAGAATATTATACGAATAATGCTCATAACCCGCAGGAGACTCTGACAGAACCAGCTACCCTGAGGTGGCTGGCCCCACATCCTGTATGGATTCCTTAGGATAACATTAATGAGAGGGATCCTGATGCAATCCTCTACTCCCAATCACATACAGTGTTGGTATGACAGTATAGTGGGGAGAAGGGGATCTCGGTCCAATCCCTATCCCTGTACTGTGAGGCCTGTAAGTGATGACCGGTGTAAAGTCAGTGACCATTATGAGATGACCAGTGGTCAATGGTTGGTGTGTGTCTGCAGTGAAACACTTTATATTCATGTCTAGCATTAGGGCATCATACCGCAGACATGTATCATGATGTCCCACCTAGTCCCATTATCTTGACACAAGGCTGATCAGTCTTAGTACTAACCTTTTATTGCTGAGCACCAAGCAAAGCAGCTGTTAGTACCATTTTTTAAAAGTCTTTGGTATGACTCGGGCGGGCCTCAAACTCACAACCTCCCACATCTGAGGCAGACACTCTGCCACTCAGTTACCAGAGCGTCTCAGTGATTGGTAAAATCTGACATATCACCATCCATGGACTGGTCACTTTGATGAACTTATCAGTGGCCAATCACCAGATACTGGTTGCTGAACTATTTGCTGTCAGTGACCAGTCAAGCAACAATATGTCAGAGCCTTATTCATCTTCATTACTCTTGCAAGTGCTGTGCTGCTCCACCCACCCCATTTGGAAGGGCGCCACAGTTACCCACATATTGTCCTGACATTCTTCTCTGAATAAAAGTGATCTGAATGAATGAAATTAATAACATTTCAAATTTTTTTCACATGTGAAATTCACACATTTGTATATACTACATGCTATATCTACCCAAATGTATTTGCAAAATGATTCTCTCATGATGAATTTGTCTTCCCCACTTTCTTCTGCTTTTAAAATAAGACATTTTGTTGCTAACCTTTACTGATATCAAGGAGCAGTACAGACACAAAGAATAACCATACAGCATGTGTCACATGCCAAGGCGAAATATAACAGATGTTTAATCAATTATTTAAATATAGGATTATAAATTATTATTAATTGAAGTAGGACCTATATTGCATTGTAACAAGACTTACCTGTGAACAAATTGCATATAAAAAAGAGGGGTATACCCTAATCACTAAAGGGTTGGATAAAAGAATATAACCCATGACTAATTACTGATACAAGGCTGGGTCTACCGGCATAAAAAAAAAAGACAACAAGATGGATGAATGTAACACTAGATGAAATATTGTTTATGGAAGAACCAAATGTTGTTTTGTTGTTTTAACCCTTAAAGTGCTGAATTGTTTTGCAGTAAAAGGTCCCTCAGTGCTGAACTGTTTCAGGGGAGAAAAGAAGAAAACTGCACAGTCTTTAAATTGCATGTATTTCATTAAAAATACACTATTGATAGACAAACCCTATATAAAAAATGATGGTATGTGTCTATACTGTAAGATTAGCATCAAGACACATGTAGGTTTAACATATTTGCAGGTACAGGTGTAAATACAGGTAAAATGACAAGTTACAATTGTATTTCATCAGTATTTTTGTTTGTTTTTGATGGAAAAGTTCAAATATATCTATGAAATGTTATATTCTTTAGTAGTCCAACCATGCACATGTTATGTCTGTCACAATGTTATATATAAATAATATAGTAAAGTACTGCAGAATGCTCGTTCTGGGCCTTTTTAAACCAATCAAATATAGTTTTACAGGCATTTATGGCCAGATGAAGTTATAGAATGCGATCAGTGTTGCTCACCTCTAGCACGACTATAGTCGTGACACGCACTATGGGACCAAAAACAACAGCGCGACTAGAGTCACGACACGCACTTTAAGGGCTAAGGTTTAACGCCATTTTTCAGCACACAATTGGCTATACATGGCGGCCAGTATTTCTGGTGGAGGAAGAACCCGGAAAACCCCCGGAAAGAACCACCGAGCCACGAGAAGCTACTAGCAAGCTTTCTCACATAACCATTAGCCGAATCTTAGACTCAACCCCCACCGCTGACAGAGGTGAAACTGCAGTTATCTGTAACAGAAAGCGCTTTAGACCACTCATCCCGTCGGGGGGCACGAAGAAGAGCCAAATGTGGTTTTAACTAAAAATAAACAATTTCTTGTCTATCACATTATGAACAACCATTAAAATAATGTTCTTTAAAAGAACAAGTGTTCTGTGCATGGGCATGCAAGATGCACAAAGTGTACCTTATTTTATTGACAATTCTCCACATTAAATGCATGAGATTTTTCAACGTGAAAAAGTAAAAGCTGTACTATATGCATCATAGTTTTTTTTAACATCTCACAGTAAATTGCTGCCTAGATTATATTTGTGGCAGTGCTGATCATAAAACTTAGGAGATTTAGTTTTTGATAATCGATCCAGATTCATGTAGAATCAGCCTAAATGGCTGGACCAGACATTAGAAAAGTGCTTAGTTATGTACATGTGAAAAATGCATTATACCAAACCGGTATTGCAATTTTTAATTTTCTCAAAGTGTTCACAGGACTTTTGTACCAATTTTTTTTTCCACTAATGGCTAACAGTATTTTTCTTTAGTAAACAGTTATTCAAATCACAAATATTCAATGGGAAAAAAATGTGAAACAAGTTCTTTGAAAATTGTGGAAATTATTCTTCAGAGAAGGTTTTCCAGAGAATGTCAAAGATATTAATAAAGCCCCTTCCAACACATGACAAGTGCTAATTCGTGCTAATGTACTGCTGCACCCAAGGATAAAAATATATCCTTCTTTGATGTGTGAGAAATACATTTGTAAAACAAGTTTATCATCTTTAGATAGATTACATTTTGATAAGTAGCTGCCTGGGAACAATTCTTCATGCAAGCAATAAACAATTCATAAAAAAGACAATCTTAATCCAAGATACTTCTCTTGGAGATTTAACAACCTGAAAGAACTTTCTGATAATGCAAAGAGATGAGTTCAATTGAGTGTGAAACTCTAAACACCTAATTTCTGGAGTTTAGACAAATAAGAGATTTAAATATCTCCAATTTTCTTCAATTTACTGTCAGCTGCTATCTCATCTTTTATCTTATTCTGAAGAACTGTTCTTAGCTTTGATCTGGTCCACCTCCTGGCCATGAAAAAGACAACTGTAGATGATTGGACTTAGTGTTCTTCTTCACAGCTGAGTGAGCCAATAGAAACAAACAAGGAAAACAATGAAACTGTCGACAGTAAGCAAAATGTTATGGCATTCCAAAATGAATTTTATTTCTTTTGTTTTCTTTTCAGTTAGTTCTACTATTCATTTAAAACACTAACTTGACTGACTGGCCCTTATTAATCACTGGATGTCAAAATATGCCTTAAAGATAAGGTTTCCAAAAGGTGATGGAGGGTGAATACTCTAAGCTATGATATCTAAGCTGTGTTCATTATGAATGGTGAACCCTTTCTTACAATAACCTCACCAAGCATTGTATCATAACGACTCATTCAGGACTTGGATTTCAAAACAGAAAACAAGGTCTGAACATGCCCAGTTCTGCAAGAAAAACTTCGAGCCTTTCACAAATGAATTTGCTTAAAACCATCATCATAAGGAAATTTTTTTGTCAGGCTTTTAAAGCCTGAAAATCTTAAGTCCACAAAATTTATCTGCTATGGAGTATCCAGATCTTCAGAAACAGGGGTGGTGGGGGTGGGGGTGGTTATAAAAGAAATCAATCAAATTCAAGTTCTCTTTCATTAGAAGGAAGTATCAAGAGTCTATAACTGCCACTTATGTTTTGGAATCATGACACAGCAAGAATGATTTGATAATTGCATTGTTGGTAGGGTTGGGGGTCAAAAATATTTAGTTAATGTAAATTAAATATCTTGTTTCCTTCATGATATCTGGACTTTTAATTTTGTCAAATAATAATGTGCTAAAAAGAAAATAAAGATAAAATACTAAGATCTATCTTCTTTCAATTACAATGTTTAACTCTGGTCCCAGGGTACCATATAATACCACATTTTATCCAGAATAATGTTAGAAAGTCAGCTGTGGCGTTCTGCAAAGGTTGGGGTGGGGTACTTCCAAGGTATTAATTAAAATATTATGAAAGTTCCACCTGGCTCGTGAATTTAAATTTAGATTAAAGACCAAATAGGTATACGGCTCTGAGCCCCCAGTCAGCACTGCCGACGGTTAAATTATATACATATATATATATATATATATATATATATATATATATATATATATATATATATATATATAACACGAAGATGAAATTCAACAATAACAATTTAATGAAGCCTATAAAGTTAAATGTCACACAATCACTCGTCCTTTAAGTGATAGCCTATTTCATCTTATGATTTTCAGTGTGAGTTCGATTTTCCACCTGGCCTTTGGTTGTACACATCTATTATCCTATCCTTCCGCTCTTCCTGAATTTCACCTCTCCCGATTTCTCTCCTCCCTTCACTTTCCTTCCTTTCTTTATCACAACAATTGGGGCCACTTTTCCTGGTCTGTCTCCCCGAAACTTCCTCTTCAGATTTCCCTCTTTCCTTCTCTTCCTTCCGTCTATAACGGAGACACTGGGACCACTCACTAGTCTGTCCCTCGAAGCTTCCTGTGAAAATCACAAGGCGTTAACATAGGGTTTATCACATCTCCCTCACACTAAATCATCAATTAACCATCAGATAAGGCTTTTATGTTTAGGACACGCATACATACACATCGACATTCCCACACACTCTTACAAGGAAACAATGGCGTAATAGCACGATATCATACATATATCCATACATCATATCACATAAGTATATCTAATATATATATATATATATTTAATCTCATTGTACTTACAATATTATGACAGCCAGACGTATGTCTATACACTACACTCCCACAAGCGTACACAAATATTCATATTATTAATTTCTCACAGTGAAATCATTTCAAAGATACCATTCAATTTCTATAATTACATGGATAATGTACTATTGTACTATAAAATAACCACATAGCGAATTATAATAGTATTAATTCTTACGACGGCTAGCAAGCAATATGATTCTTTACAAATAGGAACCCATTCTTCAAAATATACAAACATATCAACATCACAAAATAATTATTCCTACTACGATTTTAGTAATAATACGTATATATATATATATATATATATATATATATATATATATATATATATATATATATATATATATATATATATATATAAACGATCTACAATTAAATGCAGTCGCAGAAAGCAAAGATCAAACAAATAGCTCACTGACCTTTTTAGAAGCTCCACTTAGAATTCTGTTCTTTTTTCCGCCAATTAACGTATGGCTATGGAGTTCCAATTATTTACCGACAATCCTCCTTAACGGGTAATCGGAAACTAAAGCTAGCCAGCCGGTTAAAGATATTATATTTTAAAATAAATCAGGGTCCCACCCCTTCCTCGATTCTGATTGGGTAGCGCTGGGACCCTATCCACAACTTATTCAATCTGGCGGTCAGTCAGCGTATCCAGAAGATAAGGCACGCCCACTCCTTTTGGCAGCTTCTTTGATGTACAAAACATCCTTCCAGCCCAAGGTGCTAATTACACTTTTGACGGGCTTTTGGTCAGCTTCCTCTCTTAACTATGGCAAACTTACGTAAGGGATGGTATTAGCCTGCGGTCATGTGTAACAATAAACAGTGGCTTGTCCGACTTGCTTGATAACACATGGTTCTAATTTAATTTTGGGTCGGGCAACACCACATCAGCAAAGGACAAAGAGAAAGATTTGTGTAATTTTGAAAGGAGTTTGACCTAAAAAATTGGGAAGATTTTCAATGAGAATGACAAATCTTTCATTGCAGAACATGTCTGTCACTTTTTGATCCAAACGTGGCCCAAAACCTTGGGTATGTATGTGAGTAGTTTTCGTCCATGTGAATGAGAACTTTTATGTCTGAAAAATGATCTACTATAAATGGGAGATTATGTTTGGCTGTAAAGTTGGAAACAGTCTAACCATGTATTTCTTTATCTACATTTGATGCAGATTTAATGAATACGGATTTCAGTAACGGCATATTTATTGTTGTTGTTAACATGCGTTCATGAGACGGGTTCCCTACATGACATTTAAAACCATTCCTGCCACCAAAGCAGATATTATGGAATAGGTATAATGCATATAAATGTCATTGGAACTTAATTCTAAAACTACCATTTCCATCCATTACAGATGTTACATGTCTAGGCTCTTACAAAAAGTAACAAAAAAGAGTGAAGACAATCTTTGAAGACAACTTAACAAAAAATTTATTTCTTCTGAATATCAAGTGAAAATGAGAATAAAAGAATTTACGGTTTTATGAATCAAATACAAAATAAAATAATCAAAGAATTAAAAACTGAAGTCCTAGTAATAAAATGTCCTGAATGAAACTGAGTGAAATCCAAAAATGGAAGACAATAATGACATTAATATTCAGTAAAAAATATTATACCAATTTTTAATTCTGATTAAATTTTGAAAAATGTCATTGTCCAAGAATTAATTTTGAGTGCTAGTATTTCCATGGAAAAGAATGACTTGAATTCAAAATAATTTGTAGAAAATAAAATGATTAGCCCAAACTTGACAAACTTAAACATCTTGATGTCTCAAGTGTAATTATTTCTCAATACATCAGTTACTGTCAAACTAAGATGCAAAACAGACTCTCGGATGGGAGTAAACTTTCTAGAAATGGAAGTTTGTTAGGTTTTGGCATTTTAGCACTGAGAGAAAACACATGCTGAGACATCTCTACAAACTTTAAACCCTGAAACCAAACCGACCACGTTTTATGTCAAGTAATCCAACCAAGCTCAATGAACATGTTTAATCCTGTCCAATTACTTCTGATGACACATATTATAGACTCTCATCCATCTCAAGAACTTAAAGCAGAATGTACCCTGTTAAGAGAAAGTAATGCTATCTTATGACTACCGAGTCCTGTTAAGAGACAAGTAATGCTATCTTATGACTACCGAGTCCTGTTAAGAGAAAGTAATGCTATCTTATGACTACTGAGTCCTATTAAGAGAAAGTAATGCTATCTTATGACTACCGAGTCCTGTTAAGAGAAAGTAATGCTATCTTATGACTACCGAGTCCTGTTAAGAGAAAGTAATGCTATCTTATGACTACTGAGTCCTATTAAGAGAAAGTAATGCTATCTTATGACTACTGAGTCCTATTAAGAGAAAGTAATGCTATCTTATGACTACTGAGTCCTATTAAGAGAAAGTAATGCTATCTTATGACTACTGAGTCCTATTAAGAGAAAGTAATGCTATCTTATGACTACCGAGTCCTGTTAAGAGAAAGTAATGCTATCTTATGACTACTGAGTCCTATTAAGAGAAAGTAATGCTATCTTATGACTACCGAGTCCTGTTAAGAGAAAGTAATGCTATCTTATGACTACTGAGTCTGTTAAGAGAAAGTAATGCTATCTTATGACTACCGAGTCCTGTTAAGAGAAAGTAATGCTATCTTATGACTACCGAGTCCTATTAAGAGAAAGTAATGCTATCTTATGACTACTGAGTCCTATTAAGAGAAAGTAATGCTATCTTATGACTACTGAGTCCTATTAAGAGAAAGTAATGCTATCTTATGACTACTGAGTCCTATTAAGAGAAAGTAATGCTATCTTATGACTACCGAGTCCTGTTAAGAGAAAGTAATGCTATCTTATGACTACTGAGTCTGTTAAGAGAAAGTAATGCTATCTTATGACTACCGAGTCCTGTTAAGAGAAAGTAATGCTATCTTATGACTACTGAGTCCTATTAAGAGAAAGTAATGCTATCTTATGACTACTGAGTCCTATTAAGAGAAAGTAATGCTATCTTATGACTACTGAGTCTGTTAAGAGAAAGTAATGCTATCTTATGACTACCGAGTCCTGTTAAGAGAAAGTAATGCTATCTTATCACTACTGAGTCCTATTAAGAGAAAGTAATGCTATCTTATGACTACTGAGTCCTATTAAGAGAAAGTAATGCTATCTTATGACTACTGAGTCTGTTAAGAGAAAGTAATGCTATCTTATGACTACCGAGTCCTGTTAAGAGAAAGTAATGCTATCTTATCACTACTGAGAACTATTAAGAGAAAGTAATGCTATCTTATCACTACTGAGTCCTACTGGAATCCAACCATAATTAATTAATATCCATAATCATTTAGATTTTCTTCTGATCACACATAATATAACACATCAACTTCAAACACTAAAGCCAACTGACCATGCTGATAGAATAATTGGGACCTGAGCTGTTTTATGCTGCTTAGCAACCATATTGTCCTGCCAATCTTAAGCCAGTTTACAGCTATGTGATTATAGGCAGCATTACAATAAATATTCAATACATGGAAGTAAAGTGTGCATGTTTATTTATGTGGGTTTATTTTACAGTACAGTATAGGCTACACAAAGCAGAATGTATATTTTGGAGGATTACCCCAGGAAGAAAATCATGGAAGAATGAACAATCTATGGGAAGCTATTGCCAAACTTTCTCACATGCCCACATTTTCTGAGCCAAGGTTCAATCGCACACAGATGATAGTGATAAGTCAGTGATCTGCACAGATGACCACCTTAGACTATTTGAAAGCCCCAATACATTGTCTCAAATACACCTCTCCCTCAATAACTTCTGTGCACCAGGGTCCAAAAACTCAGACAATACTATAAGCGAGGATGTGAGACAATACTATAAGCGAGGATGTGAGACAATACTATAAGCAAGGGTGTGATTTACCAATGGACCTAAAAAAATCTGCTAGGCATCAAGAAAACCACAGGGTTTGGGAGGTGGGGGGAAACTGGGCTGTTTAATGACTGAATCATCGTTTAATAATCGCATCAAGAATAATTGTCCATAAACTCATTTTCTGATGAAGTTGGTCATTATTCAGTATACACTAAATTTATTTTCAAAATGTCCAACATCTGAAAGATCAACAACATGATTCCAAATGGTTGCAACAACCAACACAATAAGGGAAAACATTCATGTATTATGTCATGGCTTTTGTTTTGTTGACTAGTCTGGTTCCCACAGTAATGTGTAACAGTATTTTGCAAAACAAGGAGACTACAACGCAGGGAACCAGACTAACTGTTGATACACTACCAAACATGATTCCTTTGCATCAAAAATACACAATATTTATTTCATGAGACAGTATTGCCTTGTTCAATTACCAAAATGTTGACGCCATGATTTCATTGCAAGTAATAGTGAAACATCTCTACATGTGAATTCAGGAATTCTCTGAAACTTATTTACCCTATTAATAGTCCATATCTGTGAAACGATGCTCTTTATTTTATGAAGTACTCATTTTGCTTGATTGCCTTGCTGTCTTTAATCAGTTATGACTGAGTAGGTTAATTTAAGGTAGTTTAATTAGATTACATACACAATAACATTTATAACAGTGTTCGGTTGATCAAATGAAATGAGTTACCTGACATACAATTGGGGCAGCTGGTTCCTAAGCATGTAGGATTTGCAAGTTTTTTAACTGTTTTTTTATTCCGCCTCCTTTATTCGATTCAAAAGATGTAATTAACATGATAAAAAGAAATGGAGATCCACTTTTATTTAGTACAACAATACAACAAATGCTTCCCTTTGTCTGATAGCAAAAGACAGTGGGCACTTAATTAGGTTCTCAGAGAAATGCTCCTGGGCATAGTTGTTACAGTAGACTAAGCACATCAATTTTAATTACAAGAAGACACAATGCATTTATGATGATTATATTTTAAAAGAACTAATATATAGAACTAGAAGAAAAATTTCATTTCATAATATTTATTTAATATGTATTTATTTAATAAAGTGCTGCCCCCTCTAGGCATGACATTTTCATTGCTTGAAATTTCTTGAATATCATTAAAGTGGCGTACTAAGAATGCCATTTGGAAAGAAAAGTATATGATTTCTTATTAAAAGTTGATATTTCAAAATGTTAATTAAAATTTCCAGGTGATGTCTACCATTTTCAATGATAAAATGTGCAATATATCAATTTTTCTGTTACCAATTTTGATTGTAATTTTCATTAAGTTAAACAAGTAAGGATAATTTTTTTTTATTTGAAAAATGGGATCCACGCCTGACTCCATGTTATAAGCAGGTTCACTAGTTATCAGGATGCGAGTTATCGAGGAAGTGGTGTAGATTGGAATACAATTATTTTTCCATAATAATTTTGCGCACACAAGAGATTTCAATCAGTGAGGCTGGGAGACACCCATCAACTTGGGAGGAAAACCCTCCCAGCAAGCAGGTTCACAGGTATGAAAGGTCATTTACAGAAGGAAAAGCCATAATACTACAGGTGTCTCTCGTGATAATAAAATAACTGTAAGGATGGTGTGATCATTCCAATAAAATGGCAATTACACTTCGTTTTATTGGAGCAATGATTTTAGTTACTATTTGAAAAAATACAAAATTCACAGCAATGAGCATTTTCTTTCCAAGTATTTTTTTTATGAAAACAATGATATCATGACAAAAAAATACAGGCTAGAACACTAAAATATACAAGTTTAAACAAATGCAGCATAACTGTTTTTCTTCACAGGTTTTTCTAAACTGATGGGTGTACCTCTGTGATCTACCAATCAAACGTTTGTCTAAATGATATCCCAATGTCAGCAAAATCTACCACAGTCAGAAGTGCACTTCAAAGATCCTTACCCTGCAATAATCTTATCTCAAGTTATATCAGATTTGCTCACAAATAGAAACTAATTGTCTTTCAATATGTAGATCATTTGATAGGCCAGACAAAATAGTGATCATGTCACAGGCAGCCATTATCTGCAACTTGATCTGGACTGGGTCACAGTTTTGCCCTATGGAGAATAAGTACCAAAGTTACAAACAATTAAACCAGTCAATGATGTATGGACCAATCCACAGTACTGACCTGGTTTTACCTTACCAAGAAAAAGTATGGGTCTTTTAAGACAGTATCAAAGAGAGTAAATGAACCATTGTGGTTGGTAGATCATTTACCTATGTTTATACCCTTGGAGGGATAAAAAGCAGCAGGCTAGAACCCATCCATCTTCTACATAGATAACCATCTAACACCAAAGTAGCTTCACAATACCAGTAACAGAAGAAAATTTTAGTTCCATTCATTGACATCAATAACAAGGCGCTATGGTATTTAAGACTACCTCATATATTGGTAAAGTAAATACTTGTTGGGAATATTATCATATACTTGCTCGGTATATTTTTGCACATATCAGTTGATAGTCATCAGCAAACAATATCTTCTTGTGTGAAGACTATGATTACACTATGGTATAATGTTAAACTGCATGCAAAACCAGTAACCCAATAGTGGTTAAATTGTATGTTTTCTTTTCCTACAGGATAAATATCATCATAACAAAATATACCCTGTGTGTGTGTGTGTGAGTGTGTGTGTGTGTGTGTGTGTGTGTAGTGCTTCACATGATGAAATATGCAAGGAAAAGAATTAAAAAAGACAGTGCCTATCTGGAAAATCCCAAATATCTTCAAGGTCAATGAAGAATTTCAGCCTTACCTTACTTGGTATAGACTGGTTTTATGACACAGCTAAAGTACCAAGATAATTACTGACAAAATACCTGTCCAAGGATACAATACCATAGCAGATGGGGGACTGATCCAAAAACACACCCTTTTGGTCAAGAGTCCTGTTGGTTAACCACTGAGCCACCATGACTCCTTTTGTATTGTATAATGCTGATGTGATCCTGTGCCTTTAACGTCTGGTGGAATCTGTACTTTTACAACATTCTTAAAACTTCATTTTAGCAAATACTTGTCATCATACATTAATTTCAACCTGATACCATGAATTTTGTGTAACTTCAGTCAAATATTTATAAACTTCCAGTAAATGAGTTTTCTTTACATCAAGCCACAAAAGAATTAAAAATTGCCTCATATGCAGTTTGCAGTTGGATTCAGCTTAAAATCAAGTACACAAGGTAATCAATGCCATTGGAAAAAGAATATAAAATAATAATTCTTAGTGATCAACATTTTATAGAAGGTAAAATTGTGAACTGCACTGAACCAATGAAACAAGTATAAAAATGCCAATTTTTTAAAATAATAATTCTAGGTCACTCCTATCTCTATTGTATGTGTTACGGATGGCACTGCATTGTTCTGCAGCCTTTCTATATCCATGTTGAAGTAGTGATTATAACAAATCCACATGTTGAAATAAAACTGTTTTGTCATAATCATTAACCATCTGTTAGGACTCTAGGAATGATACAATCTCGTATTTTTATCTTGTTAATTAGCATGACTATTATTGCAGTCCATCTTTATCTTTTCTTTATCTTGTTCATTTTTTAGTTTAACTTCTTAGTGGGATGTTCCGATTCAAGTAGCAGATATCAATTCCACATCTTTTCTGCATCAAAAATTCCAACTGTATACTACTACCTACAATTGACAGTTTCTTTCCCTGCAAATAATACCCATGTTGCAATTGGATACACTTTCAATGGCACCTACTGCACACTTTAGTGCATACAAATTGCAATAAATTCTGTTATTTCTTGATATCTTGCTTAGGGTATTACTGATTTCCTGATATCTTTCTCAGGGTATTACTTATTTCCTGATATCTATCTCAGGGTATTACTTATTTCCTGATATCTTTCTCAGGGTATTACTTATTTCCTGATATCTTTCTCAGGGTATTACTTATTTCCTGATATCTTTCTCAGGGTATTACTTATTTCCTGATATCTTTCTCAGGGTATTACTTATTTCCTGATATCTTTCTCAAGGTATTACTTATTTCCCGATATCTTTCTCAGGGTATCAATAGGTTCCAAATACTTTTATAGATCAAGAAACTATTTAATTAGTCTTTTAAAAAAAACTCCCCCCTCAGTCCATGTCATGCATGTATATTTTAACTCTATATACTCACTTATAAGTCAATTCACACTGCCAACATAAATTATCCTGATCTAGATAATGCACCTGAAAATCATTGTCTGTGTTGTTTGTTTTACTGTTTACTCTTAACAAAGTGCACAGATCCTGATCTGCTGTTGCATTATGGGATGGCAGATCTGGGTCTAGGCAGTTTGCTGTTGGACTTGACTTACAAGTGAGCATATATGGCAAGAACTTATTCTACAAAAGCTACATTTCACATAAATTGTTTTTCTCTTGTTTTTGCAATCACAGGTCTAAGCCTTGATTTTAGTGGATGTTGGCAATATAAACAACAAACATTACAATGGCTACCAATCAATGGTGCCTGCGCTAGAAGTTATTATGGTCCAAAATCTTTGCTTTCTTCTAAGCTGACCAAAAAATATAGGCAATCATAGTATATATCCAATACAATGCTAAAACTAGATTTATTCAAACTTGTATTATATACTTTTCTTTGGCAAGTGACTTAGAAGCTCTACATATTATGGTTTTCTTTTTTTTCTTCTCTTCTTTCTTTCTTTTGTGAAGTCAGTATTAAATGTAATTTTCACAATAAAAGTGTACATTAACTTGTACAAGACCAAAACTGCCTATTGTAAAAAAAAAGCCAAACCATTGGGCCAAAACAATTATCATTTTAATTGCTAGATAATTTTTTTTTAAACTTGAAAACCTTAGTTTTATCATGAAGGTCAAATTTTCCAAAGCTGAAGAAGCAAGGATTTCTATACTATGTTGCAATTTTTCATCCCTACATGGGACATGTTTATTATTCTGTTCAGTTTACTTAACCTAAGCAAAGAAACTGTTTAAAATATTTCAGACCTGACTGCAATTAGTCCCTATCAACGTCCTGTCCTTTTAAAGACAAGTGTACAAAAATTACATTTCCTTAGAAGATGGGATTTATGGGCTTGTGAATGTGTAACCCTTGCTTTTTATGTAGGGTAGATTGATGGAATAGAAGCTTTTAACAGTTTGACGACACCATTAAGGAAATACACATCACACTTTTTACACTAATTGTTTCTGCTTTAATTAGGTGACAAATTGCTCTCACTATATTTGACCTAACTTTTCTAGCATACTGAATTTTCTAGCATACTAAATTTTGTAGTAAATATATACATGTATTAAGTTTTCTAGCATAATAAATTTTGTAGTACATATATACATGTATTAAGTTTTCTAGCATACTATATTTTGTAGTACATATATACATGTACTAAATTTTGTAGTACATATATACATGTACTAAATTTTGTAGTACATATATACATGTACTAAATTTTGTAGTACATATATACATGTACTAAATTTTCTAGCATTCTAAATTTTGTAGCATACTAAATTTTGTAGTACATATATACATGTACTACATTTTGTAGCATACTAAATTTTGTAGTACATATATACATGTACTAAATTTTGTAGCATAATTTTTTTTTCTAGCATTCTAAATTTTCTAGCATACTCAGTTGTCTAGCATACTCAAATTTGTAGCAAAATCACAACATATACTGTCGTATAATGCATGGAACAGTTCCTGCTTGCAGTTTATGTTCAGTGTTTAACAACACATCAACACATGAAGGGCTATAGAGTGCTGAGGCAAGAGGAGCTATGTGCTTTACCCAGTGGCATGCCACAGCAGCCAACACAGCCTGATCTGGACATGATTCAAACCTGCAACCTTAAGCACATGAAGCCAGCATACTAACCTCTAAGCCGTCATGGCTCCATAAGGAATAAAAAATATGAATAAGGAAGAAGGAAGAAGGAAGAAACACACTTTGTATGAAGATATGCTCCTCTTATCCAAATTCAAAGTTCTGCTCAAGATGCTAGTCCAAGGAATCCAGTAACTGTTTATTTCCTTTCCCAGACAAATTAGACCATTCTCTACTGCACAAGGCACATTACTTCATGAAGATCCAATATGTGGGGTTTTATTATATTAAAGAATTCACAATGGTCAACTGCATTATAACAAGGTTTTACCATACAAATCTTCATCGTGTATAGTACTGAGTGAAATAAATGAATACTAATGCCGATTTTCAGATACTGAAACTTTAAGCCATTGTTTTAGTGTCTGTTTAATTTAAACAGTCACTTTTCATGATACCACAAAATTGGAATATTCCTCGCGTATTTAATCACTTGTGCGTCAACACTGAACATGAATTACAAATTTTGCCATTCCGAGACAATTTTCTATTTTTTTTGAAAATTCTTGATAACACATTAACCCCTAGCGACGACTTTACGGGGTATGAGGTAGTAGCCTACTTCCATGGTCTGTAGCGTCAAGGTCATACATGATACACTAAAGTGGGTGGTATCATTGAAAAGTAGACAGATGTAGTTCTACAATGATAGCAAGTAATCTGGACATTTTAATTGCATTACAAAATACAGAGGGAAAAACTGAAGTTTTTGGACCTGTTTTTTTTTCACCCAAAAATCGCCCATGGTCGGATTCCGAATTTGTGTCCAGATTTTAGACTTTATGATCTCAGATCTACGGCAGACCAGTCTGAGATGCACACAGACAGGTGAACATGTGCAAAAAGTAGGATAAGGTGGACATTTTGAATAAAGAGTCTTCTACATACGAAAATTATGGGTCCGTTAAGCAAAAAAAAAAAAAAAAGTCCGATTTTTGCCTTTCTGCTCATGCGGCAGCAAACTAACCAATGAAAAACATTTTCTGTATCATTAGTAACCATTTGTCTAACGGATTATTGTTTGGGAATCGATGTATTATGATGTATTCAGAAATAGTCCCCAAAATGTGTTTCCCACTCACATTTCATGCGAAAACAGCAAAAACCTCCAGGGGTTAATGTGTTAAAAGCAATTTTGTAATCTCAAGACCAATTTCCTGCAAGTTCTACAAAAGAAAGCTCACATCTTAGACAAAATTGATGAAAATATGGTTAATTAATACAAATATTTCTTATACCTTCAGCCAACTTACAAGAGAAATAGAGAACTATCATATCTACTGATATAAAATAAATGCCCAACAACAAACAGCATCAACACCAGTCTGTCATTGCATGATGAACTAGATGTCAATGATGTCATTGCATGATGAACTAGAGTTTACTTGACATGAAACTTACTGCTGCATCAATAAATACATCTACAAATGTCCTGAATATATACAGTCAACTCCGGTTAACTGCACACCCTCGGGCCCATCACGAGACTGCAGTTCACTGGAGTGTGCAGTTAACCATACGGTACAGTACAGCTTTAAATCAGCATGGCACGAATATATGTGAAGAATAAATTTAAACAATGATTAGAATCAACTCTTTCAACTTTTACTTAAATGTTAAGCTTGTTTTTCCTTCCTCCAAACACAACTTCACTGATTCAACCAATGGATCAAGGAATTATATAGCAAATTAAAGAAATTCTATAGATCGCTTGTTATTCAAAAACTGCTGTCAGACATTGATGGGTCATCTCCCACAGAAAAAGCGTTCAGCTCCAAAGTCATCTGCATCCTGTTTTTCACCATGTTGTCGTTTAAATTGAATTCCATTGTGCATTTTCCATATTTCCAACCATCCATTTGTTGGTTTGAAATAATTCAAACCCGAATGGTTTAGAGCAATGTTTCCCATGCTGTATTATGATTTTTCCCACGCTAAAGCTCCCTATTGGGTGCGGATATAC
Organism: Unio delphinus; assembly: GCA_029339505.1. NCBI lineage: Eukaryota > Metazoa > Mollusca > Bivalvia > Unionida > Unionidae > Unio > Unio delphinus. Next base: position 13,794,854 of record JAQISU010000174.1, read on the forward strand.
ATGTACATGTACAATGTTTATACCACCTAGGGCATCCTTTACATGTCAATCATTTACAAAGTCGCATTTACCGGCTTAATTGTTGGCTTATTTGAAGCACTACAGCAGTGGACTGGCAAGAACTGATCATGACTATACATTATGCAGTTAACCAGAGTAAAATTGTATTGAATAATGTGCCACGGGCAGAAATTTATCGTGCTATTATCCGTAGTGTGCATTTAAGCGAAGTGCAGTAATCCTAAGTTTGTTCCCATTGAAAAGCATTGGGAAAATACGGGACCAGCATGACTATGTGCAGTTATCTGGCGTGTGCAGTTAACTGATGTGCAGTTAAGTGGAGTTGATATATATATATATTGGTTGCAGGATAATTTTTGTCTTTCAACTGAGCCATTAAGTAATTCATCCAAAAGCATATTGTTTGGATTAATGAAGAATTTTACTTTTTTTCACTTGCTCGCTCACTTGCTCACTCATTCAAGAAATGAAGCAGCAGAGAGGGTGAGCCGGACAACATTTTTAGACAAGTATTCACTGAAATCACGCTTAAAATCAATGAAACCAATGACATCAGACCTCAAAGTCAATGACATCTGGTCCCAAATATGTGTGTGAATCATGGATTAGGTCCCCAAAAAAAATATGAAAAAATCAATGAAATTAATGAAATCAAAAATTTTTCAACTATTACATTTTTTTGGGAAAAAGGGACTACAACGTCGTTGTCACTCACCCTCTCTGCTGCTATGGGTTAACCGAATATTTGATCCAGTCCGATACGATATCGTGTCCGAGGGTCATGTAAATTTATTGTTACAAATCCGTGTGGGGCAGACTGAGCATGACTAAAGAAATTTCTAAATTGATTGAAGTCCATATCAGAACACCATGTCTGCCAAATATTTCGTAGTGTATGTGTATCAACGCCGTTGAATACAGCAAGCATATTACAGTTATCTCTAATCACTTTTGGAATCTGAGTGTAGCGTTGAGTGACATAAATCACGTCCGTGTTTTTATGCCTGCCTCGGGAAAATATTCTAGCAGGATTTTTTTGATTATCTAACATGACATCGTCGTATACAACTAAATTGTTGATACTTCCATCGAGGTCATTCACGGATGGCGCCTCGTCAATATCGGTTATAAATTCAATAACATCCTCGCCAGCAATCTCTGAAGCGTTTTCATTAAAATCTTTTAGCACTTCATAGCATCGTTGGTCATCTACGCTAGGGGCAATTAAATACAACTTATCCCACTTCATCCATCTCATTAGTAAATTGAGCAACAATTGCGTTTTACCGGATCCAGATGGTCCGATTATAATTGCGCGGATAGAGTTTGGTAGCGCTGCATGATGCTTCACTGGTTCTCTTGTTTTAGTCGCTGAAAAATCAATTATATTCATATCTCTATACATAAATTATGGATCTATATTGCGTGAAGTGTAAGGCGCGTACTGGCACAGATGACTTGACGACGATTACAACTAAAAATAACCGATCAGCGCTTTCTGGTAAATGCGTACAATGTAGTACAAAGAAATTTAGATTTGTTTCTAAACCCAAGGAACCCAAGGAACCTTTAAAAAAAAACGAGGAGGTGATATCGCTGCCAAATTAGCAAAACTCCCTGGAACCCCATGGGCAAAATACCCCGGAGAAAAACACCTTCCAGGGTATAGTTATTGTGGACCGGGAACAAGACTTGATATCAGACTCAATGATCAAAATCAGCCCCGACCCGGTGAGGAACCAATAAACGCTATTGATAAGGCCTGTCACCTTCATGATGTTGCTTATAAAAGCAGCAATTTGCAACACAGGCATCTAGCAGATGTGAAATTAATTCATGCGTTGAATTCTATCACTAATAAATCCTTCAAAGAAAAATTGGCTTCATTTTTGATAAAATCGGCTATGAAAAGTAAATTGATGTTAGGTGCTGGTAATTAATAGCAACATGGAATCTATTTACTATTCCCCAAGAGGATACTGGAAGGGTAACGCTGCAATCAGTAAACTCGCTAGCGCCGCAAAAGTGAAAAAAACCACTGCGGCTCATTGGTTATCCAAACAGGCACTATGGCAAATTTATCTACCACCGCCTAAACAAATTCAATTCTCGCATTTTGATGTAACCGGACCCAATGAAGTTCATCAGGCTGATCTATTATTTCTGCCACATGATCGTGGTTACAAATATGCGTTAACTGTAGTTGATATTGCAAGTCGATACAAAGAAGCAGAACCGTTAAAAACAAAATCGGCCATTGAAGTGGCTTCTGCATTTGAAAGGATTTATCGACGAGGTCCTCTGCACTGGCCAAATCTGTTACAAGTTGACCCGGGCAAGGAATTTCAGGGTGCAGTGTTATCTACAATGAAATATCACAATGTCGCTATCAGACGAGGGCATACTGCACTGCATCGTGATCAGGCCATTGTAGAACGGTTTAATAAAACCCTTGCTGAGCGGTTATTTGGATATCAATATGCAAAAGAATTCATCCAAGAAAAAAGATCTCGTGAATGGGTGAAGAGATTACCAGGTGTAGTTACCGCACTGAATAACGAGATTACTAGAACCATCAACATGAAACCTATCAACGCGATTAAAAAGAAGTCGATACCTGAAAAACCACAAAAAGATTTCAAAGAACCAATTCTTGGTAGTAATGTCATTGTGAGGTATTTATATGAACCAGGAGAGCTTGAAGGGGATAGAAAAAGGGCTACTGATCCTATTTGGAGCGTCACTACGCATAAGATATCTAGTATAACACGATCTACGGGTAGACCTCCAATCTATAAACTGGATTCAACTGCCCCTCAACGGGGTTTTACTAGACAACAATTACAAGTGATACCCGAGGATACTCAATTGCCACCCCATGGGCTTAACTAGCACCCTTGCGTCTATTGCACTCAAGACAAGTCAACATCACATTATTTCTGACATGACCGAGATTGTTATTTTTTCTGTCTACGGTGAATTGGCGAGGATCCTTATCCGAATACTGCCAACGCATTATACAATTGCAACTTGCGCAGTGATTATTCTGTTGTTTCTTCAAAGTGATTATTAATTCAGCATCAATATCAAATTCTCGTTGTTTTTTTTTGTCCTGTTGTTTGTAACCGGAGAGTTTTTTATCAATAATATCATCTATTGTGGTGTCATTATCATCGCCAATGATTTCATCATCGAAGACAATTCTTCGAAGTTGATTTATTTTTCGTACTCTAGACACTGCGAGATAGACTAAATTCGACCATTCTATGCGATTATCTACCATCCAAAGAGTTGTATCCGATATAGTCAATCCCTGTGAAGAGTGTATTGTTGCTGCATAACCTAGCGTCCACGGGGATTTATTAGCACGCAATGCATCTTCAACAACATTGATATCAACCAGCACAATATCATTTAATACTAAATTCTGTTTTTGACTTTGTCCTGGAATATCAACTTCAATATTCTGTTTTCGCGTATCCGATGGCCTATAACATAACGGTACTGGAAGTGTTGCAAATTTTTGTTTATGCAATTCAAATAACTTCATCTGAAGTGTGTCCCTGACTATTTTTCTACTTGCAATGATTAAATCATTTGGTCTCCACATTTCCCAGAAATCATTCATGGGAGTTTCCGAAATTATTTCACGGGTTATTTCACACTGGATTCTATCCGGTTGCAATCTAATTAGTTTCTTCAATTCTTTTAATTCATGATCAAGTGATCTATGATCAGTATCAATTTCTTCATAATAGTCTACAAAACCCTTTAGCCATTCATGGGGAGATGCACCGACAAATGGTGGAGGTTGGCCGTGATCACCGCACATAACGACTTTTGTATTCTTCAATAACAACCACTCAAGAAATATTTTTAAGACATCTTCTGACACTGTGTCTATTTCATCCCACATGATGAATTCAGGAATAAATTTCTCTCCCATGCGCTCAGGAGTCCATTTATCTCCCTTCCATCGGAAAAAGCTGTGATAAGTGCAAGCATTTACCCCTCTCTGTATCATTTCTCTTGCAAGTCTATGAGTTGGTGTTAGCACAATCATGTTAGAAACACTAGCGTTTCTACGGAATAACTCAATTACCCGGGTTGTTTTTCCTGACCCACCACAGCCGTTTAAATAAACTGTTTTATATCTACAGATTGGATCAGAAATCGGTGGTGCACTAGAAAATTCTGAACACTGATTGCTTTCTAAGTAATTATTTTCAATGGTAACATCTGCTGATTGAATATAATCATGAATCATTTCTTTTTTAATTCTCCATGATCCCCATTTCTCGTTGCCAGTAGCCTTAAAATCAGCCATTTTGCTATTTATGTAAAATGAATCAGTGGCAACTCTAACTGCGGTGGTAGGAAATTTATTGATCATCGAAAACAGATTAATAGAAGCATAACCGAGCATAGAAGCTCTCAAATGTGTGTACTGCGGATGGTATCCATCATTGTAGGTAACAATTGTACCCAATTTGGTTCCATCGGACATAAATGCGTCCTTACGATTGACATATAAGCCCTTATTCGTTAAATCCGCCATTACAAAATCGTATTCAGCGTTGTCTATAATCAATCGTGAAGAATATTTCGTATTATCATCTTTGCCACCTTGGGTAAATTTACCGATTATTCTTCGTCCAAGATTTTTTGCTTCATTGTTTCTGATTTCAAATAACTGTTTGGACCAATCCATGATTTGTTGTTCATTAAAATCAGGAAACAGTTTTCGCTCTTCGCTAATTATTTTTTCTAGATCAGGTTGTGGTAACCAGACTGATTTCTGTGCCCGATAGGATATAATTGCTTCACTGACAATTAATGATTTTAACATCTTACAATCAAGCATATATCTCAATAGCACTATTGGCATCCAGTGTTTTTCAGACATGTGTTTACCAATCCAAAGATAACTACACGGATGAAGTCCTGCAGCCATTTCAAATGATACCACACAAGCGAATCCGGTTAAATCAAAATCAGGAAGTGGTCCATTAATAGCAACACGGGTCATTTCGTGTGTAGGGTGACCAAATCGTTTGAAATATTTCTCGCATTCTCCATACCCAAGAAAACTTCCTGGATAACACGCTATCATATCAACTGAAATAACGGAATCAGAGGTGTATTTTGTGTTCCATAATCCGCCGTGGCTGTATTCAAGACAGGACAATTTGACATCTGATAAAAACTCACTTCGTGTTGGTTTCCACGCGTTTTTCTTTCTAGCAAAATGTGCTGCAATGGATGGTACTGTAAAACAGTTTGCTAATAATTGATCGTCTTCTTCTCCGTCCTCAGAAAACTCACTAGCTAGTTGTTTCATTTGATTCTGCAGTTCTTCAGTACGGTATAATTCTCCATTGGGCCTTACAAACTGATCAAATCTGCATTCCTCGTCTGAATTACTATGAAATAGCCACGCTGACACAGGATCGTTTTTACTCAAATGGTAAATAGCATCAAATAATTTCTGCTCGGTAAAACATTCTTCAGGTCCCAACCCTGCTGGGGATAGATATTTTACGGTTCTACCCCGTGGAAATATTGTTACTGCAGATGACCACGCGTGCGCGTTATGATCAATAATTTCAATGGGGTTTCCTTTTTTTGATTGATATTTCGGTTCTTTTAATACTTCACCGGTGATTGTTCTTACCGATATTGGAAATCTTAATGATGTTTCTAATTTAGTTATATCCTGAATTGTTGCCCCATGCTCTTTTACCGTGAACTCCCACTCGGTTATTTTTTTTCGTCTTAGATCAGTGAGTTTATTCCCCCGGGATGCATTTGTGAAGTGTTCTATTATTCGTTCTGCTACACAATTGAGCCCTGTCGAATATTTCATGGGTGCTAGTTTTGAAATATCAGGTTTTTCATTGAGCGGATAGATCCCGTAAACAACTGCTGTGACAGGATAAGATCTTTCGTAGTAGGGTTTATCAATTCCAGTCAAAATTCCCGGTTTGGAATCCTGATTCACGGTGATAGTTTTTTTACCCTTGAGAATGGGTTCAAATTTATCCTTAATAATCCATTTGCCATTTTCACGGATAATGAATTTAATTCGGAAAAAATGACTTTTTTCCCCAACATGTGAAATGATCGCTGCTGCCTTTTCATCATTCATGGTAGCGTCAACAACACCATCAATTCGAAATGTGGACCAGCAATAGGATGCTCCATCACGCTTGAATTCATTAAAACAGTCTCTGATGGGTTTATCAAGAATTTTATTCTTGGGTGTATTAGAAACTATATCAAGATTGAATTGAGCATCCTTCCATGATGATCTCATGTTTCCGTCTCTTGGACGTTTGTTACGCTTTTTGGGTCTATCGTGATTAAATCTAGGATTGATTTTTAATAATCTCTTAAACTCTTTCATGTTTCCGTCTATTGTGCGTTTGTTACGCTTTTTGGGTCTATCGAGATTAAATTTAGGATTGATTTTCAATAATCTCTTAAACTCTTTCATGTTTCCGTCTATTGGACGTTTTTTGGGTTTATCGAGATTAAATCTAGGATTGATTTTTAATAATCTCTTAAACTCTTTCATGTTTCCGTCTCTTGGACGTTTTTGACGTTTTTTTGGTCTATCGAGATTAAATCTAGGATTGATTTTCAATAATCTCTTGAACTCTCTATCAGCATTGAATTTAGCATTTGTCGAAGTCAATCTCTTGATCTCCTTCATGCTATATACAAAACAAACATTTAAATGAAAGTTTTATGTATAATGAATCACTGCAAATGGCTCATGATGGGAAATGTAACCCCGTGTAACAAATCATGCAGAAAAAATGAGTACTGTAGGTATCATATGCAAAGTTTTCGACGTGGAAGTCTTGGTCCGTTACCCTGTATTCGATGTGGGGTTGGGGTTAAGGGAAGATCACAATTGTGTAGTGATTGTGGTGGTAAGCGATATAGGGAATTGAAGCGTTATTATGATAAAAGAATAAAAAATGGACAATCTATCAGAAATTATGACCCTGAAAAGGCCCTTGACCCTGACAACATCAAGGATAAAATCATAAGAACCCCGCAAGACTATATCGAAAGATTTTCCAGTGATGTAATTATTGAACCAAACACTGAATTAGACAAACAATAGAATAGTATATATGGACCAAGAATTCAGACCACATCCAGTGATTACAAAATATGAAGCATCCAGTGATGGTACTGTCAGAAACCGTAGACTGAAAAAATCAGTTGGTTTTGTGACTAATCAAGGGTATTTGAGGTTTACTGTTGGCGGAGAAAAAAAAACGAAAAATTATCTCATTCATCGTTTCGTATTTGAATGTTTTAATGGATTGATCAAAGATGGTTTTGTTATTTATCACAAGGATTCTAATCCAAAGAATAATTCTGTATCCAATCTGCAGGCTATCACACTGAGTGAGAATTCCAAACAAGGAAAGACTGGCACTTGCAAAACGGTTGGGAAGAGACCTGTGACATCTTTGAATACAATAACTAATGAAGAAAAAATATTTTCATCTATGAATGAAGCCGGAAAATATTTCAATATCTGTCCGACTTCTGTACGATTCGTTGCAGAGGGGATTTATCGATCGGCTATTTCAAAAAAGACGGGGCAAAAAGTTCAATTTAGTTATGTCTAATGCGTCATAATTTCCAATTAGAGATATGTCATACTTATAGAATAATGAATTCTGAAAACATGAATAGCATCATAGTTGAAATAGCAAAATTGAAAAATCAGGATATCAAACTATCAGATGGATTAAATCCTGATCAAATTGTGTCTGATTTTCAGGATATAGAATACGGGGTTAGCACTAACAAATATATGCTACCCAAGAAATATGCACTCATCAAAAAAATTCAGAATTCTATTAAAGACTCTCTTTCATTTTCCAGTGACATCAGTGTGTTCGTCCCGTTGTATACTATCGTAGAGGGAATACGAAAAGAATTAGGTAACGAATACGAATTGAAAAAAGAAGTCAACTCTAAAATTAGAAACTTACGAGCATTAATTCAAGAAAATGAACAATTTTGATTGCCCGACCATTGATTGCCCGACCATTATCATTTTTTGATTGCCCGACCATTATCATTCCGACCCTCATTTTTTTTAGCCGACCCTCAGAGGGATGTCAAAAATCGATGGAGGATGTGTCAGATTGGTCAAAACTAGAATGTTGAAACTATCAGTATTATTTTATTTATATACAATTTTGATACTTTCAACATCAATGATAGAGCTGTTAAAACAATCAAATAACACTTCCATGACCGTGTTAAAAATCATCCGACATGTCACTGATGTCAAAGGGGGAGTTGCACGATGGTGTTAGGTCGGTATTGAAAAAGTGTTTTACAATTGAAAAATAGTTTGCGATTTCAAATAATGGTCAATGAAGCATTAACAACCCGATTGGCTCGTGAACGACTGGATGCAATCAGGAGATTTGTACCAATTCGTGACTCTGTAAGAAATAAACTGCAACAACGACAGAGTTTACAAACTGATTTTGCTCTGGGGTCTGAAGAATTGTTTAAACCAGTAACCACAGCAACGTACGGGGTAGAGCGTGCTATACTGGGAGATGATCCTGACGGTAGGAGAAAGGAAGAGGGTCTTATTTCTGTACTTGAAAAACTAGCAGCGAAAACTGAACAAACTGAACAAACTGATCCGAAAAAAACGACTGTTTCTCTGTTGAATAAATTTACTGATCATGCTAAAATAGTAATAAAAAAACCTAGTTTATTGAAATCAAAGGATTATCAAGCCTTTGGTAATTTTGCTGCTCAAAGCTATAATTCAAAAAAAGATTTTTTAAAGGACGAGTATAAGAATGATAGAATATCAAGTAATGATTGGTTCGATTATTTGTATAAACTAAATAAAGGGATTGGTCGTTTGAATAAGGATGAGATAGGGTACAAGGAATTTAAAAAGGGAATTAGTAATTATAAAAGAGAACAAATAGAAGAACGACAACGAGAAATAGAAGAACGGCAAGAACTAAAACGTCAAACACCAACACGTAGACAAACAAGAAGACAAAAAAAACAACAACTACCACCTGATGATGATGATGATGATTTAGAAGAACGACGTCAAACACCAACACGGAGACAAAAAAAACAACAACTACCACCTGATGATGATGATGATGATGATTATTTACAAACTACGGATTTAGAAAAACTAGATGAAGCAGCTGGTTATAGCGGAAGTGGATTAGGAAATCCAAGGATTGGAAACATTTGTCCTGATAGTGTTATCAATGATATATCACGATTAGATGTTCTCATCGGAGGAAAACGAGCTGGAAATAACTCTCCAGAAATAATTAATGAAGCAGCTGATATCTGTAGACGGTTATTTGCCGGCGGTATCATGGATATCAAAACCTATCGAGATTTCATTGACGAGTTAGCAAATGGGTATCATAGCGATTAAATAACTATTGAAAACACTATTGTTTTTATAATAATGATCATCCATTACAATCATGATAAACCAACCCCAGTCTATGTAGTTAATTCACGGTTTCCAGTTTATAGAGCATACTACGGAGATGGCCTCGGCAATACCATTTTAGGATTCTTTTCAAGAATGGCTCCAAAAGTGATGCCGTTAGCTAAACAGTTATCAATGAAAGCCATTGATGTTATTCGTGATAAGGGTATTAGTACTGTTGGAAATCTTGCCGGGAAAGCATTTTCAACTGCGAAGGATAAAATAACATCATTAGTGGGGCGAAAAAAGAAACCGTTACCGTCTACAGAAGAAATGCCTGCAAGTGTTAGTAAAATAATAAATAACGCAGTAGATGAAAAACTAGCGTCGATGGTAAATCAAGGAGACCAAAGCAATATTGCAAACATGATAGCGGGAAGTGGCCTTAAAAAACTACGTCGATGAAAATGGAAAAATCGTTTACGATTTCACTATTTAGACTCTGATAAATAGAATAAAATGTTCAAAAAATCACATGATCCGGCGTTTGATATAGACGCCCCAGTTGGCAAGGATGATTCTGTACGCGATTATCAATATTACGCCTATCATGCCATAGACCCAACTAGTCGAGCAAGAATTGATCTTCAAGTCCATGATACCAGTAAATACTTTCTACCCGCTGAAGCATTTATTGAAGTAGAAGGAGAGATTATACGAACAAATGATACAGAGTATCCAGTTGGTACTCAAGTCGGTTTTGTCAATAATGGTATTATGGCGCTATTTGAGAGTGCTAGATATCTCATTGATGGAAAAGAAATTGAGTCCATAGATCGTGATGTTGATGTGGCCACAACAATCATAGGGTTAGCGAGATATTCTGATGATTATACAAGATCAGCGGGTCCATCTATGATGTTTGCAAAAGATGGTAAGAATACCGCTGGAGGAAATCCATTTGTTGTAAGACGACCAAAAAAACGTGATAATAGTGATTCTGATGTCGAGAATATGATTATAAACAACGATGCTAATTTCAATCTAGGAGCTGCAACACGAAACGCAATGTTGCAAGGAGATCGTAGATCATTTTCATGCGCGATTCCACTGCATCACATATTTGGATTCTGTAGAAACGTCAGAAAAGTTATCTACGGGGCGAAGCATACAGTATCGCTTGTACGAAAGGGTGATGATAACGACGCAATTTGGAGGATTCCAGCAGATGCTGTAAATCCCAATGCTGATGCCGGTAAAGTCAAATTAACAAAAATATCATTGTGGATGCCAGTGTTGACTCCAGCAATCACCGCAGAACAACGATTACTATCATTTATGGACCAAGGAGGAAAGTCGTTGTTGAGTTGGCTAACCGTGAGTACAGATGTTAAACAATCAACTATCAACGGGTTATTCACTTGGAACCTAGCATCAAAACAAGGCGTTTCTGCGCCACGTCATATATTTATTGCGTTCCAAGATAACACACGAGTTGGCAATCAACTCTCCAGTCATATGATATTTGATCAATTAGGTGTGAAAGACGTCTCACTGAGAATAAACGGCCAGCAGGAACCATCTGAGGATATACAACTTAATTACACAGAAAATCATATTGCACGAGTTTATCATCGTCTGTTGTCATTTATGGCACGCGATCAAAATGTCGATACTGGTTTGCAAATATCACAATTTGATTTTAAGAATCTGTATCCGATCTACTACTTCTCACTGGAACATCTCGATTTGACAAGACAGTCAGTTGTTGATATACACTTTAGAGCTAATGTGACTCGTCCTGTTGGTCCTCCTGCTATTACTGATTATAGAGCGGTTGCTGTCATTCTCAGTGATAAATCAATGCTACTCGAAGGTGTTGGTGGAAGAATGAGAGTGGTAGATGCCCCAGTAGAAAATCTTTGAACGATTTTTCATTGAATTAGAATCAATCAATTATATATAATGTCATATAGTGTTATTAGTGTTGCGTTAACTCCTGGTCAAATCAAAAAATTGCAATCAGAATCAGCTAAAAAATGTGGAACCACAATCACGTTGAAACCTAATCAAATGACTGGTGGTGAAAATAAATTATCGCTGACAACTCGTCAAGTGAAACATTTCAATGATGCTTTCAAGGATAAAAAGGGAGTTCAGATTACTCTCTCTGCGGCTGCTATTAAAAATATGATGAAAACGGGTGGTATATTTCCATTGTTTGCTGCGTTACCAGCATTGATTGCAGCAGCAGCCCCAGCGGTGGCTAAAGCAGCGGCGTTAGGAGCCGTTGGTACTGCAGCAGGAATGGCACTTAAGAAGGCAACTGGACAAGGATATAAAAAAAAGAGACGATCCGTTCAAGGATTGGGTCTAAGACTACCAGGAACCCCGTATTCGTGGTACAGCGGAAAGGGTCTAAGACTACCAGGAACGGTTTATTAATTCAGAAATCTTCAATTTCCGAACCTATGGTTCCAATGTCCAATTTTGATTTAATGGATGCGGCTAAACAACTAGTGATTAAAAATTTCAGAGGTGTTTTTATGAAAGATCAATTACCACATCAACCAAACAAAACTGAAACAGGTATTATTAATCTCGATAACAGCACCGGACCTGGAACTCACTGGGTTGCATACGCTATTGATCCACGTGGGATTGTCTATTTTGATTCATATGGATTAGCCCCACCAAAAGAGTTTATGCGGTATATAAAAACCCTTCCAATGAAGACTTGGTATTCTACGCTACCAACACAACAAATCAATGACCCACCAATATGCGGCAGTGAAGTATTAAATGTCCTTGACGCTATTTCTAACTCCTTGGGTAACCCAAGGGGAAAACCACCACATATTGTCGTAAATGACTACACTAGTAATCGCTTTTTAGAGAGAGATATATAAAATATCATGATTGATATTTGGGGAAGACCTCTGAAACCCAAACCCGATGACACTGCAACCTCTGATTCTATCAAGGATATACAAAAAAAAATTAAAGATGAAATCGCTGAGACGTTGAACTTAACAAGTGTTGACCCGAATGAAATAGTTGTATTTCAAGACAAACAGGGTAAATTGAAATCCAGTAATATTTCTCTGGATGATATTTTGGTTAAACAACAAAACGCAATCGAGAACACCGTTGCGCTATTTTCCGATCAGGGTAAACTCAAACCGGGTGTACTTTTTTCGACGATTACAGATCGATTTACAAACCACGATAAAGAATTTGAAGATCATTTAAAAAATTACAATAGTTTCCGTAGAAATGTCGTTCATAAGTTCTTTGGATCTCCGATTGTAGTTACACCATCTATCGCTGAAATTAAAACGTTTGTTGATGATCAAAAGGTTATCAACGAAGCAACAAAAACAACAACCGACGCCATTGATAAATTTATTGGAACCCCGTTAGATAAAATTGAACTAAAACTCCCTGATATTAAAAAATCCATTGATGAGACGAAAACTTCCATCGAAGACATCAAAGGTGATCTTTCGAGGATGATAACAGCCATTGAAAAAACAAAAATTCCTCATAAGAAAACCAACAACGTAGTATACACAATCCAACATGGATCATTTGTGTGGACACCTGAAAACAACAAATTAGACATCACTGCAACAGTTAAGGGTATTTATCGATTAACAATATTGAGAACGACTCAATTTAATATTTCATCGTCCAGTTCATCCGGGGTCAATAATACGATTTCAACGATCATCGACAAGAATACAACTGAACAGTTCACGTTAATAGCTACTGATATTCATTTGGTTAGGGTTACAACAACGTGGTATGTGGAATTCGTAGCGGATTTAAGTTGAAAATTGCAAAGCAATTTCACTAACGGTTTCAATTGAAAACGCTAGCGTGTTTAAAATAAAAATGATTTCATCATCTCAATATCGCTATGATCAGGTCAGAGAGTATCAAACTAGACTCAAAACCTTGTCTGAGGAGTATGAATTGAAAATTAAAAAATATCGCAGGAGAATTACCGCAATTGATGTTACTGTGTACGCTGTGAGTGGTGTAATCACCGGAGCTGGTATTATACTGTCTTCAGTGACAATGATGGCTCCGATAGCTGTTCCAATTTGCATTTCTGCGGCAACAACAATCGCTGGAATTATTTCAATAATCACAAAAAAAATATCCTCATGCAGCCAACGGAAACTACAAGACTACATAATTCAATTTCATGTTGTGTCCACTGCATACTCGCAATTATCCTCATTGATATCGTCATCGCTCGATGATACAATTATATCAGAGAGTGAGTTTTCAGCGATGGTAGATATATATGATTCTGCGATGTCAAAATTAGAAATACATCATGAATATAATAACAATGACAACACAGATGGAATTACTTCAACAAATAGTGGAGAACACAAAACCAGTACAAACAAGCATGATCTCAATAACCTCAACGAATCCAGAATTCAGTGTGAATTTCCCCTCTCCGGTCCCAGTGAAGGAAATCGCGCTAGCAAAATTACGAGTATACCACAGCTGGCCAAATATTAGGTCAAAACCATTTGGTGGTCAACAACCGAATAATTCACTGGTATTTGCAAATAAGAATAAACCCGACGGTACCCCAGACTGGAACGTTGTTTCCATACCAACCGGATCATATCAAATTGAACAAATCAATGATGAATTCGCGCGTAGAATAAAATCGATTACTGGAGTAGAGTCAAAAATAGCTATAACAGTTCATGTGCCGACACTATCATCTGCCATTGAAATAAGCACAGAAGGATACGTCGTAGATATCTATCAGAGTTCTATTAGAACCGTACTAGGATGGCCTGAATTACCACCCGGAGGAAAAACCGTTAAATTACCAGAACCACAAAAAACTGATTATATCACAGACAGGACAAAATCTGATAATCCAGTAAGGAGTTATAAAGAATACAAGGAATTGATAGTTTTCACTGTAGTGAAAAAGTACAACAACCCAATATATCACGCAACTCGACAAGATATCATCGATGAAAATTTCACAGCAATGAATAATGATTTTTCGCTGCTGTTAATATCTCTTAAATCTGGCTCTCTCACCCGAGATGAATTTATCAGCGTCGTAGAAACATGCAACAAAATCATCAATGACATGGAAACATTTCATTTGCAAATCATTCAAGTGGTATTAGGTGACAGTAATCCTATAACAAGAACAGAATTTGCAACGAAGTATAATATACGCGTAGAAGATATTCATGCGTTCAAACTACCAGGGTATAATCTCTTAGAACTACAAAAATCTCTCAGTGATGCCATCGATGATGGTTTTAAAATAATTCATGATGCATGGAAAAAAACAATAAAAATCCTGACCCATAATAATGACCCAGATGGTGGTGGCAGGCATATTGCTCCGTTCAATGTGAATATTTCAACGGTGATTGCGCTCAATTTAGTATGTGATGTGATCGAAGGAAGCTATCAAATAAATTTAGAACGATCAAATCAAGCTCAGCAAGGATATATTTTGTATTCATTTGCACCAACAGCTCCTCCAGGGTTTTTAATAATTGAGTCCCCGGTGAATCCAGTCTATATGCGATGTCATAATAATTCTTTAACCAGAATTAATTTCAAACTCACTGACCAGTCTAATAATCTGATTGATTTACAAGAGGAGGTTTTACAAATTAGTCTATTTGTGAAATCCTAAGAGGATTTTCGTCGTAGTGATTTACATGACCCTCGGACACGATATCGTATCGGACTGGATCAAATATTCGGTTAACCCATAGCAGCAGAGAGGGTAGTGACAACGACGTTGTAGTCCCTTTTTCCCAAAAAAATGTAATAGTTGAAAAATTTTTGATTTCATTAATTTCATTGATTTTTTCATATTTTTTTTGGGGACCTAATCCATGATTCACACACATATTTGGGACCAGATGTCATTGACTTTGAGGTCTGATGTCATTGGTTTCATTGATTTTAAGCGTGATTTCAGTGAATACTTGTCTAAAAATGTTGTCCGGCTCACCCTCTCTGCTGCTAATGAAGTGAATTTACCAAAACCATTATTTAAGGAATCCTAGTTTAGCCAATTTTCAGCCATCTGAATTAATACATTATTTTTCAGCCATCTGAATTAATATATTATTTTATAGCCATCTGAATTAATACATTATTTGAAGCTGCAGCAGAGACCATTTATCATGCCATGTAAAAACAAAAGGTTTTGTTCTATGTTTCTCACCTAAAATTTCAGCTAACAGCATACTAATTGCAAAATTCAAATCCAGATCTGTCTATCCTGCATGCAGCTGGATGCATACTACCCACAGGTGAATACTCTAAAATTGGATTACACAGGTAAGTATTAAAAGCTCACCTTGCACTGTGGTAATTACCAAAGTGGTCAGTCTTTACAGGCAGAAAACATGCCTAATTAGTGTCACCTTTTTATGAACCTACACCCATATATGTGACATAATTAGGCTTGTAGACATGAACTTTATGTGCTGCATATAAAATAACCCAAGTTGTTGTCACTTGTTCTTGTTAAATGAGATGCACAGACATAAACATTACATCAGAGCTGTCAGAGCTCATCATTTGTATCATCGCTTGTAATGTCTATCTCACAAAATAAATGCATCATAATAGGAAGAAGCATTAATTAGCATCATTTACATGGTAGCAGAGTTGTTTTTTAATTTTAAAAATAACCAGTAATAAAACACTCAACACCATTATGATGTCATACTGATGAATACACAAGAGACTCAAGAGGGTAAGGTACTAGACAAATAATGGAGCATCTGATCAAGAAATCTGGAACAATAGCATGCTTTCTGTTCTTCAAATGCTGTTTGTTTATATATGTTATGAATGCAACTAATGTCGGATTTCTCTATTTTTCAACTGCATGTTAAATTGAAGGCAAATCAGCACTGTTGGTCTAATACTAAATGGACTTGAAGCAGTGATGCTGAATTTGTCACAGTTGGCTATTTTTTGATAAATTTATTTAAATGTATCCTGTATTAGTAATGGTGGACATATCTGATGACAGATTGGCATCTTCTGAATTAATATGAAAGGGGTTTCTAAATTAATATGAAAGGGGTTTCACAATCACATGCTTTTATAAAACTTTGGTAAATTTTGTTTGACATGTTGTTGTTAAAAGGTTTTTCCATTTTAACATCGATTGATGACCAAAATCAGCATAACCTTTAAAAATGTGAAAACCTGAGTACTTTCAGTCAAGTATGGTAAATTTCTGTGCTATTTTTGTTTTTTTAGGAGTCACATTTTAGTCAGATAATATCCAAAATTACCTCCCTCAGGCAATGTCCTAACCACCTGTGAGCTTTTTCCTAAGCTATAATAAATAACTACTCTATGCAGGCTAGCTGGGCTACAAAAGATGAATCATAAAACCACATTTCTAGTTTCTGCTAGTTTCATTAAATTTAAGCTTTTGATCACTAGTAGTGAATTATTTATTATCAATAGATATTTTGATATATGAGATATTTTCCAAACAAATAATTCTTATGACATTCTTTTAAAATGGGATTACACACAAATGTGTTATTTAAAAAAATCACCCTAACACACAGCATGGAGACACTCTGTAAAGGAAACAAAAAATTGACTAGCTCAGTATACAATAACGTGATATGGTCAATGTTCCCTCTAAGCGAATGGTAGATGTGCGTGCAGTACTCGCTGTACTGTGCAAGCATTATGGAGACGAGCAAAATTTAATGTTGGATTGAGCAAAAATTGAAAATTCAGCTGTGCGGGGATGCCTGAGCAGCTGCACGTGCACAGCTTATAAGGAACGTTGGATATGGTAGTTCATGCTTACGGCTCCCATTAACTGTATTATAAAGAGGGAGTACAAAACACATTTATAAATTAAATATATTGAATAAACCAAATTTAAATTTCATGCTGTCTCTAATCATGAACAGAGAGGGTAAAATCCATGTGTTCTTTACAGGACACAGATTCAAACCTCAGCTGAGTCATACCAAAGACTTGAAAAATATGCTAGACAGTACTGTAATCTGCCACACTTCTTACATCATAATGATATGACTATTCTTACATCATAATGATATGACTATTCTTACATCATAATGATATGACTATTCTTACATCATAATGATATGACTATTCTTACATCATAATGATATGACTATTCTTACATCATAATGATATGACTATTCTTACATCATAATGATATGACTATTCTTACATCATAATGATATGACTATTCTTACATCATAATGATATGACTATTCTTACATCATAATGATATGACTATGTTAAAAATCCAAATCACAAAGACACACACACACACATGCACACACACACACTCTACAGACCACACAGTGACAAAAATAGAAAAAACTTCTTTCTTGCTACAGATATTGGAAGACTAGCCAACAACGCAGTTACAACTGACTTGTTATAAATAGCAATGTTTGTCCAGTGCATACTAATTTGTACCAAAAACTAACAATACTAATTTGTACCAAAAACTAGCAATACTAATTTGTACCAAAAACTAGCAATACTAATTTGTACCAAAAACTAGCAATACTAATTTGTACCAAAAACTAGCAATACTAATTTGTACCAAAAACTAGCAATACTAATTTGTACCAAAAACTAGCAATACTAATTTGTACCAAAAACTAGCAATACTAATTTGTACCAAAAACTAGCAATACTAATTTGTACCAAAAACTAGCAATACTAATTTGTACCAAAAACTAGCAATACTAATTTGTACCAAAAACTAGCAATACTAATTTGTACCAAAAACTAGCAATACTAATTTGTACCAAAAACTTGCAATACTAATTTGTACCAAAAACTAGCAATACTAATTTGTACCAAAAACTAGCAATACTAATTTGTACCAAAAACTAGCAATACTAATTTGTACCAAAAACTAGCAATACTAATTTGTACCAAAAACTAGCAATACTAATTTGTACCAAAACTAGCAATACTAATTTGTACCAAAAACTAGCAATACTAATTTGTACCAAAAACTAGCAATACTAATTTGTACCAAAAACTAGCAATACTAATTTGTACCAAAAACTAGCAATACTAATTTGTACCAAAAACTAGCAATACTAATTTGTACCAAAAACTAACAATACTAATTTGTACCAAAAACTAGCAATACTAATTTGTACCAAAAACTAGCAATACTAATTTGTACCAAAAACTAGCAATACTAATTTGTACCAAAAACTAGCAATACTAATTTGTACCAAAAACTAACAGGACACTGGTAAAGGGTTCAGCTGTTGCTTGTTTGTACAGCACCTATTTTTGAAATGTTTGGCATATCTAAATTGACAGCTCACATCATTTGTATAAAATTGAAAGCACTATACTTAAGTACTTGCTGTCAAGTCTGGCCCCTTTTTTTTCTTACTATTATTTTTAAGTATATTAACCATATTTGATGGCATATTGGCATCAAGTCCTTTAAGCCAGGATGCAATAAAATTTCTGTCTGACGATTATAAGGAGCTGTTTAAAAGTTTATAAAACTTTAGTAACAATGGCTATATTTAATGACAAACTGGCACAGTTTATATAACTTTAGTAACAATGGCTATATTTAATGACAAACTGGCACAGTTTATATAACTTTAGTAACAATGGCTATATTTAATGACAAACTGGCACAGTTTATATAACTTTAGTAACAATGGCTACATTTAATGACAAACTGGCACAGTTTATATAACTTTAGTAACAATGGCTATATTTAATGACAAACTGGCACAGTTTATATAACTTTAGTAACAATGGCTACATTTAATGACAAACTGGCACAGTTTATATAACTTTAGTAACAATGGCTATATTTAATGACAAACTGGCACAGTTTATATAACTTTAGTAACAATGGCTATATTTAATGACAAACTGGCACAGTTTATATAACTTTAGTAACAATGGCTATATTTAATGACAAACTGGCACAGTTTATATAACTTTAGTAACAATGGCTATATTTAATGACAAACTGGCACAGTTTATATAACTTTAGTAACAATGGCTACATTTAATGACAAACTGGCACAGTTTATATAACTTTAGTAACAATGGCTATATTTAATGACAAACTGGCACAGTTTATATAACTTTAGTAACAATGGCTATATTTAATGACAAACTGGCACAGTTTATATAACTTTAGTAACAATGGCTATATTTAATGACAAACTGGCACAGTTTATATAACTTTAGTAACAATGGCTACATTTAATGACAAACTGGCACAGTTTATATAACTTTAGTAACAATGGCTATATTTAATGACAAACTGGCACAGTTTATATAACTTTAGTAACAATGGCTACATTTAATGACAAACTGGCCTAGTTAACATAAAATTTAAATCTCAGACTCTAGGCAAGGTTGCTTTTGGTAAAATTAAGTAAAACTAAAAAGAAAGCAGGTTTGTTTTTGTATATAAAAAAGTATTTTAAGGTCTTTCACTTGTTAGTAATGTGACCAAGTTTGTTTGAAGACTGGTATCATCTGTATAAACATTCCTTCATGTCAAGATATTATAAAATTTAGTTAAAACTAGTCCAGTCTGTTTAGATAAATAAAAAAAAAAGCAAATGCTGATGGATGTCATTTATGGGAAATCATGCAAACAGAACACATGGTCTTATGGCCAAATGAGCTAGATGTAATATAAAATGCAAAAATCTTTTAATCAAATGAACTGAATGGCAGTCTCAAATTTTATTTGCATTCTAGATTTTAATTGATTTGTTCAAACAGCATGAGAGATCCTGTTGGGTCAATGACAAAATTTAAAAAAGTTGGCTTATGCATATTCAGTTGAAATAAGGAAATCTTTTTAAAGTGACATGTCTCCCATGGCTTGTGACAATACATTAAAATATATCAATTTTAATTCTTTCTGCACAAAGCATTGCTGAAAAAAATCACTGCTCATTTCTGTGTGTGTGTGTGTATATATATATATATATATATATATATATATATATATATATATATATATATATATATATATATATATATAAGTATATTTTATACATTACAGGAATGCTTTGTTTTCACTCCTCAGAAAATCTTGCAAGCCCACAGGACCAGTAACCTGAAAATGCATCTATTACCAACTGTTCCACCATTTCATCATACAAGTAGACAAAATGTAGTCAAAGACTCAATGTTAAATGCAGGCTGACAGGTATATCAGACCTTAGTTAGACTTCTATACATGTATAATGAAACCTAAACAAAATTGAAAAACACAAAATAAGATATTTATATCATATGTAAAAAAAAAAATTATTCAGTTTTATTAAATTTGAGATTACATGACCACTGTTTTCTGACCAGGACAATGATGCTTACTGTCCAGCTCATCCAGATCCATGACTCATTTTGAGGCTGGGCATCATAATCTGGTGCTGCCATTAATGAAAAATCTGAATCATAAAATAAAAATCAGGATCCTCATTGCTGACCTAGAACTAGACCCAGCCTCAAGAGACAAGTCTGTGGTCTGCCAATAATACATTACTTAATAGAAAATAACCTTCTAGACTGAAAATGATGTTTACAAAATCAAAATAATAACCGGTATTACACTCAGGCAATTCAAAAACAGAGACCCAAATAAATATATTTACTTCTTCTATTAATAATGATCCTGATGTTAAGTCCATACACAGAGATAATTTAATAACTTAGCTATGTTTCAGCTGTGTACACAAAATTAAATTTTCAAAAAATCAGTCAGGTCAAGCAGAAATGAACACAATTATGGACAAGGTAAAGTCCAGTAAAGAATGTTACATTACAATGGCATGTAATGAAATTTCGTAAAACATTTTTTAAACCAACAAACAATTCAATATATATAACAATATCAACAACATGCTCTCTCTCTCTCTTATATATGTAATTCAACTTTTCACAAATATTTTACTTTTTGTGACCGATCAGTCACAGTTTTCAAAAGAAGGTACAAATATGATGTTCCAAAACATAATTGTATCGAGATAAAGGACTCAATCAAGATGAACACACAACAAGTAGTTGGTGAATGATTTTTATAATTAAAAATTGCACTTACCTGTGGGCTACACCCCTTTCATGAAGGTAGTGTAGTGCCGACACCAGCTGACGAAAGAAGAGCCTTGCTTTATCTTCCAGAAGTCGAGCCTCTTTTTGACTCTTAATATAGGCCAAAAGATCATCACCCCCTGCATATTCGAGTACCAAACAGTATAATGTTGAGGCCTGCAATACAAAAACATTCTGTAAGACTAACATTTATAAAGGGTTTATTTGTAACAGAAGAGTTCACAATCATAGATAATTCTAGGTAATGTGGTTTATTACATCATTTCAGTTGATATGTTTGCCTCCTGTACTTGTGCAATAGACAATAGAAAATGATAACTAAACAACATGCTCAGACATCACGGGAATCATTAACAACTGAGAGACAATCTTTAAAAATTTGTTTAAACTAAAATTAACTTTAAAGAAAAGGTATGATGATAAACCCACTGTAATAAATACAGATATTGAACCCATCCCTGAAGTCACTGGAGCAAGTGTGACATGTATCATACAATTAAAACAATTAAAACAATACAAAAGCCAATTGGGATTTACAAATTTAAATTACCAATAGTCCTTCTAGTTTGGCAATACTGATCAATGAATAATGCAGCTATTTGACTTGTTAGTACAATAAAACCTGTGTTGAGTGACTTCCACTAGGAGCAACCATCTGTAATTTATGACCACAAATGTCATGCCTGGATTAATTTTTAAATCAATTTTATCACATAAATGAACTATCATCAGCTCAACCTGCAGAACATGACCAGCGACCACAGATGTCTGGAAAAAAATGCATTTCAAAACTGCTTTGAACAACCATTTCACAAAAACAAATGTATGTTGCAACTATGACTGCTTAGGAGTATCTGCAGGCAAAACTTACATCATTAAAAAAAATACTGCTATGCATGACCACAGACAATTACTAAGACCTTTATTTAATCCTTTGAAGTCATGACCTTTTATTTTAGAGTTTCTACTATTTTTAAAAAATTGCCGCACTGCATTCATCATAGTGATATAACTGACATTTGATTAAAGCTACATTAAATTTCCAAATCACACACACAAAATTAAAATCAAGACTGGCTACTGGTTCCTAAAATCTATAGATGATGTAGGTAGCCATGATAAGGCTGTAAACCAGACAAAAGTACCTAACCGTCACTGTAGTGCCGAGGTTCTGTAAATACCCAATTAACCATTTATTTTTTCAAAAGAGCCATCACAAATGTGCATAGTCAATTCAAAAGTTGTTTTGTTTATTTACCTTCTGTGAAATCTGCAAAATTATGATAAAACTCGAATGAGAACTCTTTGAGAAGAGCTTCACTGTAATGGTAGTGTCATTTGTCTATGAAGTCTTTAATAAGTGATTATTATTTTCTACAATTGATTGTCATTGTAAAAACTTTGTGTTGTTTGCCAATTTTTGGGAATGTTACCCTTTTTAAAACCAAGTCATATATATATTCATTCACAGGACGAGTAAGTGTTATCATAGCTAAGTGTTCTTATGCAATATTTGAAGTGAGTCAAATTATGGAGAAGATAAATAAATATTATGCTAACCCACAATTACACGTGATCTTCAAGTATAACTGCAGATGTTTTTAAATGTTTTACGATAGATGCTATCTTCACTGCTATACAAAATTACTCGATAAAATGATCACAATATTTTGATGTGAAAAAGGAATAAAATACATACACAGCTATTTTGTGTTTATTTTCCTTTAAACATGCTGCATTTTGACATTTGTTATGTCTATTTAATTTTCTTAGTTTTGATCACAATATTTTGACATGAAAAGGAATAATATATATATAGCTGTTATGTTTATTTTCCCTTTAAATATGCTGCATTATGGCCTTTGTTATGTGTATTTAATTTTCTTTGCTTATTATTTTAATTTTAATCATTTTATTTCAATACATGCTACTGTAATGTAACATTGGATGTTGGACATGGCCTTGGCCAAAATTTGAGTTCATTTCTGCTTGACCTGAAATCTTTTTAAAAAAAAACAATTCTGTGTAAACAATTCATACATAGCTAACTTATTCTCTGTGTATGAGAATAAAGTCAGTATTATTAATAATAGAAGAAAATATGTTTATTTGGGTCTAGGTCTAGGTTTTAGAATTTCTTAAGTGAGTTTTATGTAGATGAGGTTCTGGTTTGTATTTTGTAAATATCAGGATCATTCTAGAAGGTTGATCTCCATTAGGTAATGTTTTTTTTCTTCTAGAAAATGCTATATATCTTATAACTGAGAAGATTTTTTCAGTTGTGATTTAAGACCTAGCCCTTTTAAGCTTTATCATATGTTGTGTGTGCAATATTTCAATATTGGGCTGGAAAATTATATTTCTTCAAATTATTGAATAAAAGTGATTATTATCAATGGAAATACAAAGTTTTCTGACAAAATTCTTGGATAGACATTCACTGGAATTTATAGTAAACCTTGAATTATATTACTGTGATTGAACAAAAGCTGTTGACACATCAACACTTTATAAGCTACCATTTACATAATCACCTTCAGTTTATGGATTTATTCTGGACTTCAACTGCATTTTATTCAGGACTTCAAATCATTAGGACTCATGTCAGTAATTCTTGGATTATTTTGGGATTTATTTTAAAATTCTTAATTCTTTATTCTTCTCATTTTCATTTTGTATTCTAGGGAAATAAATTATTTGTTGAATTTAACAAAGATTGTTGCCTTTCACTTTGTTGCTTCTTTTAAGAGCATAGACTTGTAACCCCTTGAAACATGGTACTCTAGCATAAACCTGTTATGAGAGACCACCTGTCTTGAAAGACTGCTTTTTGTTGGTAGAAGAGGTGGTCTCACAGGGCAGGTCTGCTGAATACCACTCTATCTATAACTCATTCCTGGATAACTTCCAAAACACACTGAATATGTGGGGTCAGACACGGATCCCATTTTTGCACAAAAATTATTTGAATAAACAGCCACTATTTGTTGATATGAAGTAAATCAAGATCAGAATTGGATTATGAAACCTTGATATGTCACTCATTTTATCATCAAAAATAGTGGTTAATACCTAAAAATTTGAATCAACATCACAACATTCTCAACTTTTAATTGAAGTCATATATTTCATAACATTTTCATTCCAAACAATATTCCCAGTACACTGTAGTTAGCAATTTATTTATTCAATAACATTTTGATCAAAGAAAATGTCACTTATGCCTACTGGTAGCTGTTGTAGTTGTTGTAGGTTTAACGCCATTTTTCAGCACACAATAGGCTATATATGATGGCCAGTGTTAATGGTGGCGGAAGAACACGGGAAAAACACCAAAAAAAACTACCGACCCATGAGAAGCTACTGGCAGACTGGCAGGCTTTCTAACATACCCACATTGGCCAAATCAGAGACTCAAACCCACGCATACAGAGGTGAGATGGCAATGATCCGTAACGGGCAGTGCTTTAGACCACTCAGCCACTCGGGGCCACTCCTACTGGTATCAACACTAATAAATTGATACAGTAAAATTCAATCTGTCATGGTGGTAACACTAATTAATCAATACAGTAAAATTCAATCTGTCATGGTGGTAACACTAATTAATCAATACAGTTAAATACAATTTGTTATGGTGGTAACACTAATCAATACAGTAAAATTCAATCTGTCATGGTGGTAACACTAATTAATCAATGCAATTAAATAAAATTTGTCATGGTGGCAACACTAATTAATCAATAGTCTAAATACAATTTGTCATGGTGGTAACACTAATTAATCAATGCAATTAAATACAATTTGTCATGGTGGTAACACTAATTAATCAATACAGTAAAATACAATTTGTCATGGTGGTAACACTAATTAATCAATACAGTAAAATTCAATCTGTCATGGTGGTAACACTAATTAATCAATACAGTAAAATTCAATGTCATGGTGGTAACACTAATTAAAGGAGACTAGAAATGAAAATTTTTATTTTATAAATGTAATTCTTTACAAATTCTAATTCGAATATAATGTTTAAAAAATATAATATCGTGTGTGGATATTGATTATATTGCGAAGAAGATACAATGATTCCGTAAATTGCCGAGTATTTCCGAGTTTTAATGAGACGACAGATCACGTGGTCTCGTGACGTCATATTAGCAAGTCCTCGTATACAAACAGAAACATGGCAAGCGAGAGAGGCCATTGATAACGGTTTTCATCGGAAGTAATTTTTCACACACACAAAAAATCAACACCCCACAAATAAATCTGCGAGGAGGAAATCATACGTAATTAATTTCAACATTAAGAAGCTTCCTTTCTATGATTCAATTACAGTGTATTTTACATGCATGCTACAGTTAGCGTATTGACAAATCTGTAAGTATATACATGATTCGTTAACAGAGTACGTACTGTACTGGTCAGTGCTGAAAGAAATGTTTTAAGCACAGGCCCCGGGCTGATGACTTAAATAAACTTACTAGCCCTGACTGAAATTCCACAAACCCGAACAGTTCATATAAGTTAACTTTCAAGCCGAGAGAAGAAAGAAAGAAAATAAATTCCAATTTTGGAGGTATTTCCTCCCTATCTCGTAATATCTCTCTTGATTTTCGCAGTTAATTCCCGATTATTTCAATATGTCTCTCAATTTTCATTTCTCAGAAGAAGAAAATCCATATGTAATTTTTTCATCAAGTGTGCAGTCCACAAATGTCATATTCTATTTTATCACTTGTGACTATTGTAGTGAAGAAATAATTAATATCACAGGACAGTTTTTGTCTTCAGTAAATAGATGAAGATTAAACATCATTCACGTAAATTTCAGATTATTTAACTACTGCAGAAGTACTTCTTGTAAAAAAAATTGTCACCAAATTAGTTTAAAACCCATGAATTATCACAATGAAGGATGCGTAATTTTCTCTGCAAACAAAATCTCCATTTCCGCCCTAAAAAAAACTCGGCCAGTTAACACCTGACATTCCACTACCATCTATGTAAAGTTTCATTACCATGATTAAATTAAGAGAAGGAATTTAAAAAAATACGACGCAGTATATGTGCCCCTAAAAAAACTAATTCAAAATAAATATTTAATTCAGTAAACAGTGTTACATATCTTAACACTTAAACTAATGGAAATAGGATGGGATATAAAATGTGGGAAAACAATGGCCACATACATGTACGGTAACGTTTGACTGCAGATTTGAACTCTTAAAATGAAGTCTTTGACATCGAAGTTACAACAAAATTCGGCATCGCTTATTTGCCAATGACTTTCTGGTGCTTACATACACACTCTGTAGCACATGGTTTCTTTGAATTATGTCAGAGGGCCAGTCCTTTTCACAACATAAGTGCAATGATAAGGAATAATTGTTGATTTGTTAAACTGCCATTATGTTTGTGTACTTAATTCTAACCTCTAACTATTATGCAGACAAGAATATGAAAAAAAGGTCTTTTCCTGGGGTATAATAAGGCGTATCACAGGGAGAAATTGCACATCGGGGCAAATAGGTGGGGTCAATAGTCGCCTCCCCCCAATTTCTATTGTCAGCCAGTTAATGTGAAACTTTGATTTTATATCGGATCTCTTTTCTTTTAATCGCTGCTATTTAAACTGCCCAAGGGACAGTTTTATATCAGTTACAATCATTACATATTTCCGTTTATACATTTTACGAGTAATAGGCATAGACTGAAAGGTTGTGTTTTTTTTAAATAATTTTTTAATATTTTTTTTAAAATTACTTAAATTGTTTTTCTCAAAACACGACCGTGTCAAGGGTTGATAATCTTATTATTATTATTTTTTTAAGCGAAAATTCCATTTGATTAAAGTCAGATCTCAATTATACATAGGACAGTGGTGACTTTATTTAGATTGTAATCTTGAAGAAGAAAAAAACATTTACTCATTTAATCAGCACGATCAGGTGTCGGACTGTCATATTTGTTATTAGCACTTACTCGGCCTTCTGCCTATTTTCGTAACTCGTACGTTTGACACTCTACCAGGATTTAAAATATACAATGGTATGTCTGGAACAGTTTCAACTTTTAGTCTAGGCTTAGCATTCGTGTATCCTAAAGGTTCTATGTTTTTAGGATCCCTCTGGTAACATTCCTTTGTGAAATGTAATGGGCACGGATTGCTGTATGGTGTTGCATTGAAATCGACTCGCTTGTAATAATGTATCCAGACATTCTTTATCCCTTTATCATTTGGAAAAGAAAAAAAATGAACTCCACAGCCTTTTCTATGTATGCTATTACACCCGTAAGCAACGCAAAACGGCATGGTACTCTATATGAAATGAACCTTGCAACTGTAGGTCTGGATGCTGGAGTTGCTTGTATGACGTCACTTTCCGAAAGTAACCGAATAGGCGCTGAAAATATGCATACGAGGTCACGGAAACTCAGCGCCTAGAAGATATGCCAATATCTCAATATTGGCAGTACGGTCGCACACGACACTTCAGAATCATGTTTTTCTCTGCAGTGTATTTAATATTATTGTATATTTCCACTGGTTTCTAGTCTCCTTTAATCAATGCAATTAAATACAATTTGTCATGGTGGTAACACTAATTAATCAATACAGTAAAATTCAATCTGTCATGGTGGTAACACTAATTAATCAATACAGTAAAATACAATTTGTCATGGTGGTAACACTAATTAATCAATGCAGTTAAATACAATTTGTCATGGTGGTAACACTAATTAATCAATAGTCTAAATACAATTTGTCATGGTGGTAACACTAATTAATCAATGCAGTTAAATACAATTTGTCATGGTGGTAACACTAATTAATCAATACAGTAAAATACAATTTGTCATGGTGGTAACACTAATTAATCAATGCAGTTAAATACAATTTGTCATGGTGGTAACACTAATTAATCAATACAGTAAAATACAATTTGTCATGGTGGTAAAACTAATTAATCAATGCAGTTAAATACAATTTGTCATGGTGGTAACACTAATTAATCAATGCAGTTAAATACAATTTGTCATGGTGGTAACACTAATTAATCAATACAGTAAAATACAATTTGTCATGGTGGTAACACTAATTAATCAATACAGTTAAATACAATTTGTCATGGTGGTAACACTAATTAATCAATACAGTAAAATACAATTTGTCATGGTGGTAACACTAATTAATCAATACAGTTAAATACAATTTGTCATGGTGGTAACACTAATTAATCAATACAGTTAAATACAATTTGTCATGGTGGTAACACTAATTAATCAATACAGTAAAATACAATTTGTCATGGTGGTAACACTAATTAATCAATACAGTTAAATACAATTTGTCATGGTGGTAACACTAATTAATCAATACAGTTAAATACAATTTGTCATGGTGGTAACACTAATTAATCAATACAGTAAAATACAATTTGTCATGGTGGTAACACTAATTAATCAATACAGTTAAATACAATTTGTCATGGTGGTAACACTAATTAATCAATACAGTAAAATACAATTTGTCATGGTGGTAACACTAATTAATCAATACAGTTAAATACAATTTGTCATGGTGGTAACACTAATTAATCAATACAGTAAAATACAATTTGTCATGGTGGTAACACTAATTAATCAATACAGTTAAATACAATTTGTCATGGTGGTAACACTAATTAATCAATGCAGTTAAATACAATTTGTCATGGTGGTAACACTAATTAATCAATGCAGTTAAATACAATTTGTCATGGTGGTAACACTAATTAATCAATGCAGTTAAATACAATTTGTCATGGTGGTAACACTAATTAATCAATACAGTAAAATACAATTTGTCATGGTGGTAACACTAATTAATCAATACAGTAAAATACAATTTGTCATGGTGGTAACACTAATTAATCAATACAGTTAAATACAATTTGTCATGGTGGTAACACTAATTAATCAATGCAGTTAAATACAATTTGTCATGGTGGTAACACTAATTAATCAATGCAGTTAAATACAATTTGTCATGGTGGTAACACTAATTAATCAATGCAGTTAAATACAATTTGTCATGGTGGTAACACTAATTAATCAATGCAGTTAAATACAATTTGTCATGGTGGTAACACTAATTAATCAATACAGTAAAATACAATTTGTCATGGTGGTAACACTAATTAATCAATACAGTTAAATACAATCTGTCATGGTGGTAACACTAATTAATCAATACAGTAAAATACAATTTGTCATGGTGGTAACACTAATTAATCAATGCAGTTAAATTCAATCTGTCATGGTGGTAACACTAATTAATCAATACAGTTAAATACAATCTGTCATGGTGGTAACACTAATTAATCAATAGTCTAAATACAATTTGTCATGGGAAATTTATATTTTAGTTCTATTTTTTCATTTGGTTTCAGCATAGTCATCATGAATACAATATGTATTCAAACGCAAATGCAAAAAGAATTGTCAATCCACAATCACAACTAGTCTACAAACATTTCTTTGATATTCTAAGTGCCAACCAAGATTTGATTTTCAGAACTATTTACTGTAATGTTACACTCAATTAAAAATGCAGACCTGTTTTGCATCATGTTTATTATGTCTTTTTGTATTAAATCGAATAAAGTCAGTGAAATAAAAGAAAACTTAAAAGGCAAGTAAGACCCTACCTGTGTAAGAGCTAGTGATCACGATCATGCGTCAGGTCAACTCAATTTAATTGTTCAATCAAACAGTTATAAATATTATTATGCAAGTAATATAATTAAATACCGTATTTACCGTATGTTTTCGGACACTGTATGTTTTCGGACACCGTTTTTTTCGGGGAAAAATCATATTTAAATGCCTTGTAAGTTTTCGGACGTTGCTCCGCTATAATTGTTTCTACAATTTATGTTTTCGGACCCAATCTTGAAGGATCTGCTTCGTCGTTTTAATGTAAAATTTACAGCGTGTTTGCCGTTAATTTAATTGATACAAAGTTCGCTTCATTTGGTCGCCAATTATTTAATGCGATCATGATAATCACATGTAATTCGGGATAGTGATAACACCTGCTGCATTAGTCGGACGGGTTACACGAGCTCTAAAGTGTATATCAACAACTGATTGTCTTGTTAAATCAAGATGTTCCAACGAAAAGTAACAGATCATATATTGATTTTTGAAATCATATTGTGATATTTGCAGACCGGTATCGACATTTTGATCGCGTCACATATATGACAACATACGATGATACACGCGTGCTATTTGATTTTGATCAGACTCGTCATCTAGAGCAGCTTTCTTCGTAGGCGGTTGTTTTTGTGATGCTTCCTCAGAATCATTAATTCGAAGTCGCTTCTGTGGACGGCCTACTGGTCTCTTTGGAGACGATTTTGGCAAGGGCGAGTCCCTCCAAGAACTAGGCAGTACCTCCTTACTTGTTGCATAACGTATGATAAACTTATCCATCAAATTTATTACAGTACTAACAATATTATGTTTCACAACGATAGCTATCCAGTATACTAACTTTTGTATGTGGTGGGTATTTTATTTATACTTTTTATTTTAATAGTTTGATTCAGCTAACAAAAATATGATTAGTTGTCAGTATAGACATTGTTACACACGAAACCACTTCATACAGGTGTTACAGTTATGGCTTTGATTAGAAACCATGACCCCTGCTTTATATCATTAAACAATACATCAGAGTCGGTATGGATTAGTAAAATTCATTGGCATTGTCCAACAAAACAAACCCCTTATCCCTGAGGCATTATATACAAAGGTTTAAACATAGTTATTGTTCTACAGGTAATAAACCTCTTGGTAGACGATATATTTGATTGTGGGTGCTAAATGTTAGGTACATCGTGTGCTCTTTTAATAAAATCCAGATGGCTGCCTTTTATTTCCGAACACATCTGTCAAAGAAATCCCACCAGTTATATTATTAACAATTAACACCCAGACACTTTTAAATCTCTGACATGCATCACTACAATATTCGAGCAGTAGATCGTTTCCAGCCGGCAAGCTTTGCTCATTTTAATCTACCCTCGGCTAGGTGGGGAAAAAAAGAAGAGAGAACCACAACAAATGCATCACCTTTATTTAAAACAAATATCACATATTAATCACGCCCACTCGTATATTGCAAATTGCTTTTTATTTTTACCCTTCGTAGGCGTACATACAACACTCACCCCATTTGGAGCCTCACACCCTTGGTGCTCTAAGAATAGCCATCATACATGTACCGGTGTTTCGACTCTCGATACTAAAATATTTCTGCCCAAAATATCTTAAGAATCATAACTCCAAAATCTTTTTATTTAGTTTGTATTAATATCTTAATTACACAGAAATAAAGCTTGCGTGCGTTTGTAATGTAGATTTTAATGATCATTAGCAGAAGGTTAAACTGGATTGCAAGCTTACTATGTTAATATGGCGGTTCATTTGGAAAATACGCACACAATCGTGGTTCTAATACATGTATGGCTTTGTTTTCTGGTGGATGGACATGTATCAAATAGACAAAATAGGCAAGTAATGCCCATTTTTCATTAATTATCCTTTCCGTGGTGTTAGACAAAATACTTGTTTTACTTCATTGTAGCACGTTGTCATGTGAGCTAACGGTAACTTCGTTACGGACGGGAAGGGGGGGGGGCATAATTCTATCTTCACTTGTATGTTTTCGGACACCTAATCAAAGAATTTAATATGTATTCGGACAACAAAAAAAGTAATTATTTGTTTCAGTCCGAAAACATACGGTAAATACGGGTAACCTTAAATCAGGCTACTCATTAACAATTGTGTTAAAGGCAACCACGAAAAGGAATACGTGGTCAATAAAAACCTTTGTTTCATACATACAGTTTATATGGAGAATCAAGTTCCTGATTGGCCAGTGAACTTGAAATTTTTAAATTGTCACTCAGAAATTTCCTCTGGGATGAAAAGAAGTTTCACTATTATTTGCTATGAAATCATAGCATCAATTAACAAATTCCTACCACAGGCGAAATTTGGCTGGAAAAAAAAAGTCAAAAAATTTGGTTTTTCCCTCTGTATTCTGTAGTGTAACTAAAATGTCCAGATTATTTGGTATCATTGTGGAGATAAATCTGTCTACCTTTCTATAATACCTCCCACTTTAATGTCTCATCATCAAATCTTGTCAGTTGGCAATTGGCACCAGGGGTTAATGTGTAAATACATTCTTAAAACAGGATAAAACTTTTACGCAAGATGGAATAAAGAATCTATTTTGTATGCATACATTTTTGTATAGGTAGGTGGTCACTAAATTGTAAAAAGAACCTATTTTGTATGCATACATTCTTGTATAGGTGACCACTCCATATGAAATCTATCATCAGATGACTTCAGAATAGCTTAAACATTCTTTTGTGAGCCTTGAAATGGGAAATTCAGGAAATATATCGAATTGTTTAATAAATTTTATATAAATGGACACAAATGTTGGATTGATTCTATTAGTGACAAAAGATGCTAGTTTTTATTTTTTTGTTCTAGATACCACAGAAATGTGTTAGTAACAAGGCAACCATAGTAAAATACACCTTATGCAATGGACAAAATATAGCAACTGACCTGCACTCTTTTGATCTCAAGTCCGTCACATTTATCACTGAGCCACAATAACTTCTTTGTTCAGTGGCAAACATGAATGGGATACTTGACATTTCACAAATAATGCTTGCGCTCTACGTGCTTCATACACTCCCTCCCCCACCCCTTAAAAGCATTAACAAAAAAACATTTCACAAAATTTATTTGTGCATCTAAATGAGCAAGTTCTGCTCAGTACTTTGAAACAGTACATTATACATGTATGTATCCACTATAATACAATACAATGATTAAAAAATTACCCCTGATTTTAAAACCAGTGAAACAGGAAACACACATATTTGGGGAGAGGGCCTAAGAGGAAAGAGAACAACCCAAACACATTTGTCAAAATATAGAGGCCAGACATAATATCCCAACTATTTGCACAAAAAAATGCAATAAAATTGGTGGACAAGTCAAGGCTGATTAATTCACAAATATGGTCTAACATTTTCAAATTAGCTGCTATGGATGGTATATTGATACCATTTGCTATGGATGGTATATTGATACCATTTGCTATGGATGGTATATTGATACCATTTGCTATGGATGGTATATTGATACCATTTGCTATGGATGGTATATTGATACCAATTGCTATGGATGGTATATTGATACCATTTGCTATGGATGGTATATTGATACCATTTGCTATGGATGGTATATTGATACCATTTGCATTTGGCAAGACATTATTCAGGACCAACTAGACAGCATAAGAACACAGTGTCGATATGACTATCAGATTTTGAAATTGTTAAGATGTCTGCCATTATTATCATATTAAGTACCAGACTGGCACCATTTTCATCCAGGACCAACTAGACATTATAAGCAGTCTTTTGGTAAAAGCACAATATCAATATGACCAACCATCTAGGAGAACTAGCCATAAAATTCAAGATTTCCATTGTAGCAGAAGCCAAATCGGAACCATTTTAATGTATGACCAACTAGGCATCATAAGAAGCCAAATCGGAACCATTTTAATGTATGACCAACTAGGCATCAGAAGAAACCAAATCAGAACCATTTTAATGTATGACCAACTAGGCATCATAAGAAGTCAGATCGGAACCATTTTAATGTATGACCAACTAGGCATCATAAGAAGTCAAATCGGAACCATTTTAATGTATGACCAACTAGGCATCATAAGAAGTCTTTCATTAAAACCCAAGATGGCCACTGTGATCATCAAGACAGATGCCTTACAGCACCATTTATGATTCACCAGACATCACCAGATATCATTTAGTCAAAGCCCCATGTTGATATAACAATTCACTCAGGAGGAATAATGGGATTTTCAAGCTGTGACTGTAGTGGCCATATTGGATGTGCAATTGACCCTTTGCATTTGGCTCTCTACAGTTTTCCACTTTGCATTATATTTTACAGAGAAAGAATTTCCCACTGGTTACCATGTTTATTTAGAAATGACTCTGAACATCTTGGGACTTTAAAACTTAATTTCATGTTTTATTTTTGGTACGTGATTGATGGGAGTAATTTGAATCATGAGGATACAGCTTGGCTTTACTTCACTTATCAAATAAATCTGCTACCTCAACTTGACAATTTTCACTTCCTCAACTTCAAAGGTAAAATGGGGAAAAAACTAGCTGATGAATTTTTTGACTTTATATATATTTTGTAATGTATTTATTGCACTTTCAGCAGCTAGTATTGTCTATTCCAGCATTCATTTTCCTTATTTTAATGACTCTGCTGTTGAGAGAAATGTTTACAACTGGAAATCAAAAGAAATTTGATGAAAACACCATGGCAATGGCAAAATTACTTTTCATTCAAGAGTAGCATTACCAAGATTTCAAGATGGATGCCATGATGACCATATTGTATGTCTGACTGGCATTATCATTCAACATCAACTACTTATTATAAGAAGTCTTTAAGTGAAAACCACATGCTGATATGACCATCCATTCAGGATGAATACAGTAATGTCACATGTTCATATTACAATCCATTCAGGATGAATACAGTAATGTCACATGTTGATATGACCATCCATTCAGGATGAATACAGTAATGTCACATGTTGATATGATCATCCATTCAGGATGAATACAGTAATGTCACATGTTGATATGATCATCCATTCAGGATGAATACAGTAATGTCACATGTTGATATGACCATCCATTCAGGATGAATACAGTAATGTCACATGTTGCATCTTACATGAATGTTACATTCCAAAGAGGGGCAAATAAACCCAAATTCAGATAAAGTCAGATTAAATCTAATTAATTAAATGAAGTTATTAAGCGAACATTGAATGGCTTTGAATTCTTTTATCTTACAACCAGAAGCCTGTCCCTCTTCCACAGGAGACATGATCTGCATGTAACGGCTAAGAGCTTTTTCTTACAACATACTGCCATCAGTAGGCAATAGTTCATAACACACTGCCATCAATAGGCAATAGTTCATAACACACTGCCATCAGTAGGCAATAGTTCATAACACTGCCATCAGTAGGCAATTGTTCATAACACACTGCCATCAGTAGGCAATAGTTCATAACACACTGCCATCAGTAGGCAATAGTTCATAACACACTGCCATCAGTAGGCAATAGTTCATAACACACTGCCATCAGTAGGCAATAGTTCATAACACACTGCCATCAGTAGGCAATAGTTCATAACACACTGCCATCAGTAGGCAATAGTTCATAACACACTGCCATCAGTAGGCAATAGTTCATAACACACTGCCATCAGTAGGCAATAGTTCATAACACACTGCCATCAGTAGGCAATAGTTCATAACACACTGCCATCAGTAGGCAATAGTTCATAACACACTGCCATCAGTAGGCAATAGTTCATAACACACTGCCATCAGTAGGCAATAGTTCATAACACACTGCCATCAGTAGGCAATAGTTCATAACACACTGCCATCAGTAGGCAATAGTTCATAACACACTGCCATCAGTAGGCAATAGTTCATAACACACTGCCATCAGTAGGCAATAGTTCATAACACACTGCCATCAGTAGGCAATAGTTCATAACACACTGCCATCAGTAGGCAATAGTTCATAACACACTGCCATCAGTAGGCAATAGTTCATAACACACTGCCATCAGTAGGCAATAGTTCATATGCTCAACACACAAGTTTAATGCTTTCTCAGTCTTAACTAAAGTTGTGTCACACTTGGCTTGTCACCTCAGCAGTTATGGGAGCACTCAATGTCGTGGCCTGTCGAATTTCTTTCTCTCAAATTTTGTTGGCACAGATGCTTGATTCATTGTGGCCATAATTGACTACCATGTTTGAGTTCAAGTTCAGAACAACCACTTTTGCCAGGTCCCTGTTTTCTTTGGTTGAGCATTTGATGAAGTACATGTAGTTGGCTTGAATGACAAGGTCATGCTGAACAAAAATAACACTGCTTTGAACACTAGAATCAAATCAACAAAGCGAGGCGCTTGCTCTATGAGATGCACTCTGCTCTGCAAGTGACTGTCGGTGGGAGGGCATAATAATTATGATTATTTCTCAGTTTCAGGTGGTGTGCTCCACTTTGCATTTGCCATACCATGAAATCACAAAATGGCATGCAAGTAGTGGGATGTAATGCTTATTGTTAAATTCACATAGGCTTAATTTGCGCAAGATGCAATTTTTCTGTTGTAATAAATGGTATCATCCAAATGTAGCTTACTGTATGTAACCTCATATAGCTCCAACCAAAACATCCATGCTGTATTTGCCAACAAAATAACACCCTTTCCACTGTACAGTTCTTCTTTTAGCTGTACATTACTTCTGCTTGCAAAGTTCTTTCCAAGTCTGTTCTAGAATTGAATATTTTAGAGGGACAATTCCCCCATTTTCAACAACAAAGGGTCACTTTCTGAATATTGGAGAGATTAACAAAGTATAGAAACTAGGGTTGGAAACGTGAAATGCAATGTTTGTGCATTCAGTTGATATTTTTGCCACAGCTATCATGAAATTAGCATAAATGTGACCATTACACATCTCAACATATTTCTTGCCTTTGTACTAACTGGTCATCTCCGCAAAACAAAAAGTGTGTGATGAAACAGCTGATTTAACCAAAAAGAAATGTTTAATCACACAATATCTGTACATACAATGTTTAGCTCCACAGGTAAAACAGAGAGAAATTAAACAGGTTTGCTTGCACTTTTCCACATCAGACAGAAAAGTGATTTATTTCACTTGGGTTGATGTTGATTATGTCTTAACTACAGACTGCACACAGCAGTTTACAGGTGTCAAGAATGTAACCACATTTGTTTTACTTGTTTTACTTTTTAAAACCAGATGGTGTGAGCTAATATATTATATGTATTAAAAGCACAATTTTGGGAACTAAAGTTTTCTAAAGTCATATGGTAAATAATGTACTTTTATACAACTTTGATGAAAGTTCTGGTTAATTTTTTTTTTTTTTAAATGGCAATTTTAGCACAACACAGACTATATCATCCTGTGCAAATGTTCTCTGATGGCCTTTCTCATGCAATTACCAAGGTAAACTGAGTTGGCCTAGCCTGGAAGGGAATCACATTCATAACCCATGGATACATGTGTCCTATGCTAAACTAACTAAATTAGCATGTCTCCCCTATAGTTTTTTAGAGTATAAGAAAGACACATATTACATTGAAATAAAATGTTCACATTAGTTCATATTGCTAACAGACTGTATACATTTTGAAATAAAATGTTCACATTGGTTCATATTGCTAACAGACTATACATTTTGAAATAAAATGTTCACATTGGTTCATATTGCTAACAGACTGTATACATTTTGAACATCAATAATTGTATCAAATAAATAGTCCTGCCAAATATAGTCTGTCAAATAAAATTGTCTTGCCATATACATGTCTTGCCATATACAGCTCTCATTCCAAATATCTTGTCTTGCCATATACAGCCCTCATTCCAAATATCTTGTCTTGTCATATACAGCCCTCATTCCAAATATCTTGTCTTGCCATATACAGCTCTCATAACAAATATCTTGTCTTGCCATATACAGCCCTCATTCCAAATATCTTGTCTTGCCATATACAGCCCTCATTCCAAATATCTTATCTTGCCATATACAGCTCTCAATCCAAATATCTTGTCTTGCCATATACAGCCCTCATTCCAAGTATCTTGTCTTGCCACATACAACCCTCATTCCAAATATCTTGTCTTGCCATATACAGATGTCTTATCAAACACAGCCATTTGTTAAATGTATTTGTCTTGTTATATATA
Organism: Unio delphinus; assembly: GCA_029339505.1. Lineage (NCBI taxonomy): Eukaryota > Metazoa > Mollusca > Bivalvia > Unionida > Unionidae > Unio > Unio delphinus. Next base: position 13,833,462 of record JAQISU010000174.1, read on the forward strand.
GTTTTTGTACCAATATAGTTTACTTGTATACGGTTTTAATACATAAATTTGTAGGAAATAATCTAGCAAAATGTTGTGTCGTCAAATATAATCATCTTGCCAAGTACAGTTTTGTCATGTGTAGTTGTCTTGTAAATAGTTTGTCTTGTCAAACAGTTGTCTTGCCATATCTAGATCATATCGTCAGATATATGTCTTATGATATAATATGGTTGTCTAGTCAGATGTCTGTCTTATGATATAATATGGTTGTCTAGTCAGATATATCTGTCTTATGATATAATATGGTTGTCTAGTCAGATGTCTGTCTTATGATATAATATGGTTGTCTAGTCAGATATATCTGTCTTATGATATAATATGGTTGTCTAGTCAGATGTCTGTCTTATGATATAATATGGTTGTCTAGTCAGATGTCTGTCTTATGATATAATATGGTTGTCTAGTCAGATGTCTGTCTTATGATATAATATGGTTGTCTAGTCAGATGTTATGTTGCAGGAAAGTTTTGGATTAACAGTAATGTGATACCTTATGTACTTGCTTTAGCACGAGTCCAACTGCAAACTAAATAGACTCAGATCTGCCATCACATTTTGGCAGATCTGGTTCTATGCAATTTGTTAGGACTAACCACTAGAACAAACATACACCCTGATCTGCTAATGTATTCTTTGATGGCAGATCATGGTATCTGTCATTTGCAGTTAAACAACTTAAAAGCAAGTTATATACAGTGTTGATTTATTTGGATTATTCTTGGACTAACATACATTGTGTACATACCACCTTTTATTTACATCCATTATGTTCTTTTGGGCAGGCTATTACCCATTTAAGTACGACTCTTCAAATTTCATACAAATTATTTTAGTGTTTTTTTATACTGTCATTATTAGTCATTAAACATCCTGACTGTAATATTACATTTAGTAGTAACTTTCAATGTCTACCATTTCCAGTTTCCTACAACAGTAAAATATTTATTAAATGTTTATATCTGATATCAAATATCTCATTCAGATATCAAGTATCTCATTCAAATATCAAGAATCTCAGATGTGGTCAAAGGTCTCACTATCTTTTCATTAGTCAAATTGCTTTCATTTTTCCTTCTAAACTTAGAACGATCACAAGAACATAGTCCTTCATTGACAATTTTTTGTGGCTGTCACGCAAGATGTTCAGTGTTGTTTACAATGGAAGTAATATTGTTATGTGATCAACTGGTTTGAGTCTGGTACCCTTTTTAACTATATTTCAGAATCTAGAGGACAGAAGCCAAAATGGCTAACATACCCTTCACATGTTCTTACACAAAGGTGTTACACCGACTTGAACAGAACAATACTGCTTCTAAGCTGTTATCTTTAGTCATCTTGATAATTATCAGTGGTATTGACAGCCATAAATTATCAAAGTGACAAAATCAAACAACTAAGTATTGACAGCCAGTAGTTATCAAAGTGACAAAAACAAATAACCAAGTATTGACAGCCATTAAACAACAAAGTATTGACAGCCAGTAATTATCAAAGTGACAAAATCAAACAACTAAGTATTGACAGCCAGTAGTTATCAAAGTGACAAAAACAAATAACCAAGTATTGACAGCCATTAAACAACAAAGTATTGACAGCCAGTAATTATCAAAGTGACAAAATCAAACAACTAAGTATTGACAGACATTAAACAATTAAGTATTGACATCCAGTAATTATCAGTGACAAAATCAAACAGCTAAATATTGACAGCCAGTAAATATCTGTGACAAAATCAAACAACTAAGTATAGACAGCCAGTATTATCAAAGTGATTAAATCAAATAACCAAGTATTGACAGACATTAAACAACTAAGTATTGACAGCCAAGTAATTATCAAAGTAACAAAATCAAACGACAGTATTATTATTATTATTATTATTATTATTATTATTATTATTATTATTATTATTGTTACCTCACTGAATGGATGAAGTTGCTCAATTAGTTTATTTGTACAAATGCACTGAATTTAGAAATCAACAAATATTTGTGACATAACTACTTAAAAAATATATTATGAGGTTGCTAGAGGTAAATTGAAAAGTTTTTGCACTAACATGCTGGCCACATTAAAGGGGTGACCATCCAAAAGGGTTACTAGTGAAGACAAACTCCTCTGTACAATGAGATTCTGACAGTATGATGTGGGTGGCAACTGGTGATGGTGGGTTTATTTAAAAGAAAAACAACTGTACAAGATCTAATACAAATTTGAGTCCTGACTGATATATAATCTCAAATTAGTCAATTACAAGTTCTAATTGAAAGCAAAGACTTTAAAATTCACTGGCAGAGTTGGTCCAGTGAGACAGTGGGGCCTCTCACTTGGCAAGCAAATTTTAGAAATTCTGTGAACACATGTTGATGCTCTCATGACCATTTCTATCTCCTTTCAAATGACACTGATTTTACTTGCTAAGTCTTGATGTTTACACAGTAAAGGGAAGCACAATTTGATGTAAAAGATTGAATTGATTGATTGTAGACTTAACAGCATGCAAGCACTATAAGAAATAGTGCCACAAAAAAGGTTATATGATAAAATAGTATTATCAGAATCATTATCAACAATCAATAAAAGTAAAAAAACAACATGGTGAAAATCAATTGGCAATGTGAATGGCATGAATGGGCAATTAGATAATAAAAGAGAATTAGGGTGATTAAGTTTTTTTTTTTTTAAATGGTTTTAAAAAAAACTCCAATGAATAAGGATATTTATTTTTTTATCTTCACTTCCCTCAAGAAACTTAAAATACAAATTACATTTACTGTATGAAAAGAAGAATCTCTCTAGAAACCATTTTTATATCTTTATGATGTACTCTCTAGAGACCATTTTTATATTTTATGATGTGCTCTCTAAAGACCATTTTTATATTTTATGATGTGCTCTCTAAGACCATTTTTATATCTTTATGATGTGCTCTCTAGAGACCATTTTTAAATCTTTATGATGTGCTCTCTAGAGACCATTTTTATATCTTTATGATGTGCTCTCTAAGACCATTTTTATATCTTTATGATGTGCTCTCTAGAGACCATTTTTAAATCTTTATGATGTGCTCTCTAGAGACCATTTTTATATCTTTATGATGTACTCTCTAGAGACCATTTTTATATCTTTATGATGTGCTCTCTAAGACCATTTTTATATCTTTATGATGTGCTCTCTAGAGACCATTTTTATATCTTTATGATGTGCTCTCTAAAGACCATTTTTAAATCTTTATGATGTGCTCTCTAAAGACCATACACTCAACTATACAGCTACCACAACAGTTAAACCACACACTCCACTATACAGCTACCACAACAGTTAAACCATACACTCAACTATACAGCTACCACAACAGTTAAACCATACACTCCACTATACAGCTACCACAACAGTTAAACTATACACTCCACTATACAGCTACCACAACAGTTAAACCATACACTCCACTATACAGCTACCACAACAGTTAAACCATACACTCAACTATACAGCTACCACAACAGTTAAACCATACACTCCACTATACAGCTACCACAACAGTTAAACCATACACTCCACTATACAGCTACCACAACAGTTAAACTATACACTCAACTATACAGCTACCACAACAGTTAAACCATACACTCCACTATACAGCTACCACAACAGTTAAACTATACACTCCACTATACAGCTACCACAACAGTTAAACCATACACTCCACTATACAGCTACCACAACAGTTAAACCATACACTCAACTATACAGCTACCACAACAGTTAAACCATACACTCCACTATACAGCTACCACAACAGTTAAACCATACACTCCACTATACAGCTACCACAACAGTTAAACTATACACTCAACTATACAGCTACCACAACAGTTAAACCATACACTCCACTATACAGCTACCACAACAGTTAAACCATACACTCAACTATACAGCTACAACAACAGTTAAACCATACACTCAACTATACAGCTACTACAACAGTTAAACCATACACTCAACTATACAGCTACCACAACAGTTAAACCATACACTCCACTATACAGCTACCACAACAGTTAAACTATACACTCCACTATACAGCTACCACAACAGTTAAACCATACACTCCACTATACAGCTACCACAACAGTTAAACCATACACTCAACTATACAGCTACCACAACAGTTAAACCATACACTCCACTATACAGCTACCACAACAGTTAAACCATACACTCCACTATACAGCTACCACAACAGTTAAACTATACACTCAACTATACAGCTACCACAACAGTTAAACCATACACTCCACTATACAGCTACCACAACAGTTAAACTATACACTCCACTATACAGCTACCACAACAGTTAAACCATACACTCCACTATACAGCTACCACAACAGTTAAACCATACACTCAACTATACAGCTACCACAACAGTTAAACCATACACTCCACTATACAGCTACCACAACAGTTAAACCATACACTCCACTATACAGCTACCACAACAGTTAAACTATACACTCAACTATACAGCTACCACAACAGTTAAACCATACACTCCACTATACAGCTACCACAACAGTTAAACCATACACTCAACTATACAGCTACAACAACAGTTAAACCAAACACTCAACTATACAGCTACCACAACAGTTAAACCATACACTCAACTATACAGCTACCACAACAGTTAAACCATACACTCCACTATACAGCTACCACAACAGTTAAATCATACACTCAACTATACAGCTACCACAACAGTTAAACCATACACTCAACTATACAGCTACCACAACAGTTAAACCATACACTCCACTATACAGCTACCACAACAGTTAAACCATACACTCAACTATACAGCTACCACAACAGTTAAACCATACACTCCACTATACAGCTACCACAACAGTTAAATCATACACTCAACTATACTATTACGGCTATTGGATTTAATTTATTTATTTTTTAATTGTTAAATCCACATTTATCTTTTAGGATTTAATATCCATTAATTGGGAAATTATTCTAGAAAGTTTAGGCTGACTTACATTCTCTAATTTGTAAACAAGTTTTGACCTTGGCTTTTTTGACCTAAATCCTGACCTTGCTTTAGACATTGTCAACAAGCCTCTAAAACTATTGGTCAATTTCAAGGACAACATTTTTATTTTTAGTTCTGGGGGGGTAGTAAATATCTAGAGTACCTGATTTTTAGTGAAGGCAGTCTCTTTCTGTGACCTTCCATGAATTTCTATCAATTTCTAGAAAATCATGTGATCACTTGTTTACTTAAAAAATAGTTATATAGACTGTTGTTTTGGATAGGAGTTCAGTAGACTTTGGGCTTATTTTAAAGTTAAGTTGTGTATTTAATGTTTGAGTGTTATAATTATTCTGGACTTTGTGTCAATTCATTGAAGAAAGAGGATTTATTATTTATTTGGAGGAGAAAACATGTGCTCATAATTCATGTGGATGATAAATTAAACAAGAACTGCATCATGTGACATTGTCAGCCATTTTGGATTACATCGTCAAAATTCGAACCTGGAACTATTAGAACATTTATTTATCAGGACTCTTACAATTCCATTAGTGAATTATTTTTGTGAATTCTATATTGGATTAATGTTGGATTTGATTCTCTAAAACTGTAAGTTTATTTATTTTATGATTATAATTGTACTTAATAAATTCATTGTTCAAGTTATACAAGCTTGTTAGTTTTCACTCTTTCTGTGTTGCTGGTTATTCGAGCCTAAGCACGTAACAATACAGCTACCACAACAGTTAAACCACACACTCCACTATACAGCTACCACAACATAGTAAACTTGCAACTATTTGACTACTAAACATTAAACCACACTTGACTATGAAGCTACAACATAATAAACCGATCTTAACTATGCAGAGTAACAACAGAGTAAGCTCACAACTACCACAGCATATTAAACCACACATGACTATGCAGTTACCACAACACAATAAACTCACAACTATGCAACTACCACAACAACACATTAAACCACATGCTTGACTATGCAGTTACCACAACACAGTAAACCACACTCTCGACTATGAAACTACCACATCACAGAAAATCAATCTCTACTATGCAGCTACAACACTCGACAAACTTCAAGCATGGTGCCAGGAAAAGAATATGATTGTAAATTAAAAAAAATGAAAGCCCCACAAGTTACAATGTAACAAAAACAAGCCAAGCTAGATAGTGGTAAACTCTATTTGACAATGTGAGCCTAAATATGACCTCTAAGGATAGAATTATTGGTGTATTCATAGATAACTATCTTACTTGGTCTATTCACATTAAACACCTTTCAAAAAAGTTCAAGTCTTATCTTTGGCTACTGAGGAAAATCAAAATGTACATTCCTCTTCAGTATAGGGTCATCTTTTATAAAAGTTATATTCAGCCATATCTAGACTACTGTAATGTAATTTGGGGTAATACCTCTAATTCAAACATAACAACACATCTAAGACTCCAAAAGAGGGCTTGCCATTTAATTCTAGATCAACATATAGACAATTTCCAGGATGCAATGAATAAAGGTTTTAATAATACATGAAAGAACATTTTTTACAAAGGCCAAATTGATGTTAAAGTATCCCGAAAAGTCTTTAATGTGTATCTAAGCAATATCTTTAATGTGTATCTAAGCAATATCTTTAATGTTTATCTAAGCAATGTGGTCCAAGGTTGACATTGCCGGGGTGGGTGTGGGAGACAAGCTCCCCACTCCTCCAAAAATGCCCCATAAGGCTTGCGACTCTGATCGCCTCTGTCAACTAAAATCCAGCTTCTGGCCTTCGCAAGTGGCTTAGCTTCTAAGTCCGGCGGACCATGTTTTCACTAACAGGAGAAGGGGTGAAGGCGGCCACTGGCGCCTTAAAACCAGTCGCTTCGGGTAGATGGGGCTCGTAACCCTTGGATGGTAGCTCATCTAGGAGAAGGAAAACTCTGATCTCAAACCTCCGCTGCCTTGCGGCTATACCCACTCACGGGGAGGCTAAGGGAGTAAACCCTGACAGAAAATCCGGAGACGGAGTCCCTAAGGCGGTCTGACGTTGACTTCAACATCATTCCGGCAACTCCTGCGACGCCGTTGGTGCCAAGCTGTAGCAACATTTGTCGTTCCCTTGGGTCCACCAGCTGCATGGAGAGGGGGGATCTGCTGCATGGGCAACAGCTGATTCTCCATTCTAGACTGCCCAGGCTTTGTAGCTCCACTGGAGAGGACACTCCAGCGTCGTCTTAAGGCGTCGGCACAACACAGGAAGCAGCAGTCTACCGGTTATAAGCCATAGCTCTATTGGCGTAGAACTTGGCGCCAGGGGCTGCTTTCGACGGTGGGAGAGATCGCCATGTCTCATTGGAAGCTACCGCCCGCCTCAAGCTGGGCAGCCCCCAGTCAATAAGGTGCTTCCCGCCATGGCCTGCCTGCTTCACTGGGTGCGTGGAGCTTAGAGAACCATCTCGACAAGCAGGCCAAAAAACTCTGCACCAGTCAAGATACAAAGAGGAAACAAGAAGACTCCAGCTCTTCGTTTCGCAAGCTGGAACATCAGAACCTTGTGCCCTGGACTCACCACTGACCTGCAGAAGATCAACGACGCATGGAAGACTGCCGTCATTGACAGAGAACTCTCCCGAGACCCGACTGGCTGACAGCGGCACCATCAGGGAAGCTAACTATACCTTCTTCTGGCAAGGAAAACCATCAGACGAACCCAGGCAGCATGGTGTCGGCTTCGCTGTAAAGAACACCCTCGTCGCCTTCATTGAGCCTCCATCATCAGGCACTGAGAGGATCCTTGCCCTCCGGCTATCAACATCCTCAGGCCCAGCCAACATCTTCAGCGTGTATGCCCCAACCATCTACTCAAACCCAGAAGAAAAAGACCAGTTCTATGTGGCTCAGGATCAAGCAATATCAAACATCCCCAGTACCGAGGGCCTCTACCTACTAGGAGAATTCAATGCGCGAGTGGGAGCTAACTACGAGGCATGGCCCACCTGTCTCGGCCCGCACGGAAGAGGCAAAATCAACGAGAATGGCCAGCGACTGCTGGAGATGTGCTGCACTCACAGCTTATGTGTGACCAACACCTTCAAATGCAAGGAGATCCACCAGGTATCATGGAGACACCCACGTTCCCGCCACTGGCACCAGCTAGATCTTTTCATCACCAGGTGCGCGGAACTAGCCAGCGTCTTTTTCACCCGCAGCTACCACAGTGCCGACTGCGACACGGACCACTCCCTTGTGGCCAGCAAGGTGCGAATAATACGCAAGAAACTGCACCACGCCAAGAAGAATGGTCGCCCACGCATCAACACCTGCTGTGCAAGCAATCCAGAGAAGACACAGCAGTTCATCTGCAAACTTCACAAGGCTCTCACCAAAGAGACACCTGATGACACCATCGACTCCAAGTGGTCCCACCTCCGAGACGCTGTGTACAACTCAGCCATTACTGCCTATGGGAAGAAAGAGCACAAAAACACAGACTGGTATGAGGCCAGCTGGGAGGAGATGGAACCCGTGACTGAGGCGAAGAGGAAAGCCCTCCTGGCTTACAAGGCTGCGCCTAGCCTTGGTACATTACAGGCCCTCAGGACTGCCAGGAAAAATGCCCAGCAGACCACCCGTCACTGCGCTAACACCTACTGGCTGAACCTCTGCACCAGCATACAGATAGCTGCCAAAACCGGGGATGCAAGGGGCATGTACGAGGGTATTAAGAAGGCAACAGGCCCACCCACCTCCAAGATCGCCCCACTCAAGTCCAAGACTGGCAAAGTCATCAAAGACCAGGGCAAACAGCTGCAGCGCTGGGTTGAGCACTATCTTGAGCTGTATGCAACCCAAAACGTCGTCACGGACACCGCCCTAGACGCCATCCCAGACCTGCCAGTCTTGGAGGAACTAGACACACCAACCACCCTGGAAGAGCTTAGCAAAGCCATCAACTGCCTCGCTTGTGGGAAGGCCCCTGGGAGTGACGGCATTCCGCCTGAAGTCCTAAAGATAGGGAAACCAGCACTAATCCAGCCTCTGCACGAACTCCTCTGCCTCTGCTGGGGACAAGGACACATCCCCCAGGACATGCGAGATGCAAACATTGTCACTCTATACAAGAACAAAGGAGACCGCAGTGACTGCAACAACTACTGGGGCATCTCTCTTCTCAGTATTGTTGGAAAGGCATTCGCCTGTGTCCTCCTGGCGCTTGCAGACCCTAGCATCCCGAGTCTACCCCGAGTCCCAGTGTGGCTTCCGAGCAGGCAGGTCAACTGTAGACATGATCTTCTCACTACGACAGCTGCAGGAGAAGTGTCGTGAGCAGCAGATGCCCCTCTACATTGCCTTCATAGACCTGACCAAGGCATTTGACCTGGTCAGCTGGAGCGGACTCTTCAGGATCCTTAAGAAGATAGGCTGCCCCCCACGACTGCTAGCTATCATAACATCGTTCCACGAGAACATGCACAGCACAGTGTGCTTCAACGGCGCAACATCAGAGGCCTTCCCAGTCAGCAGCGGAGTGAAGCAAGGCTGTGTCCTTGCGCCAACTCTCTTTGCCATCTTCTTTTCCATTCTCCTCCAGTACGCCTTCAAGGACTGCAGCGAGGGTGTGTATATACACACTAGGACTGACGGAAAGCTGTTTAACATCACCCGTCTCCGTGCAAAGACTAAAGTTACAAAGGTTCTCATCCGTGAATTGCTCTTCGCCGACGATGCAGCCTTGACATCACACATGGAAGATGGACTGCAGCAGCTAGTATGCCGCCTCTCCCACGCCTGCAAGGAGTTCGGACTGACCATCAGTCTGAAGAAGACGAATGTAATGGTGCAGGACGCAGACTCCACTCCCACCATCGCCATTGATGGGTACAACCTGGAAGTTGTTGAGGACTACACATACCTTGGGTCCACCATCTCCAACTCAATCTCCGTTGATACTGATGTAAATGGCCGGATTGCCAAGGCATCAGCAGTTATGGCGAGACTGAACCAGAGGGTCTGGGGCAATCACAACCTCACCGAGAAGACCAAACTGCACGTCTACCAGGCATGTGTGCTCAGCACACTCCTTTACAGCAGCAAGGCGTTTACCACCTATGCGAGTCACGTGAGGAAACTCAACAGCTTCAACCTGAGATGCTTGCGGCGCATTCTGCGTATCCAGTGGCAGGACAAAGTTCCCAACACAGAAGTTCTGAAATGCACTGGCATGAACAGCATGTTCTTCATTCTCAGCGAGAGGCGCCTTCGCTGGCTAGGCCATGTTAGGAGAATGGACCCAGGCCGCATACCCAAGGACCTGCTGTACGGCGAGCTAGTAGAAGGTGCACGAACGACTGGAAGGCCACGTCTGCGATACAAAGATGTCTGCAAAAAGGAAATGAAGACAGCCAACATCAACATAAACAATTGGGAGAGCTGTGCTGATGACCGCTCCGCGTGGCGTCTTGCTGTCAGTCAGGGCACTCTCAGAAAGCTGAGGAGACGAGAAACATAAACCTCGCTGCAAAGAGAGCCAGGAGGAAGGCGAACCAAAAACATCCTCAGCAAGCATCAGCATACACCTGCAGCAAGTGCAACAGAGACTGTCACTCAAGGGTCGGACTCTTCAGCCACTCGCAAAGGTGCAGATAGGACACCCAAATCGGAAGCTACACCATCGTCTCTCAAAGACGGACGGATGCCGACGATCTAAGCAATATCTTTAATGTGTATCTAAGCAATATCTTTAATGTGTATCTAAGCAATATCTTTAATGTGTATCTAAGCAATATCTTTAATGTGTATCTAAGCAATATCTTTAATGTGTATCTAAGCAATATCTTTAATATGTATCTAAGCAATATCTTTAATATGTATCTAAGCAATATCTTTAATATGTATCTAAGCAATATCTTTAATGTGTATCTAAGCAATATCTTTAATGTGTATCTAAGCAATATCTTTAATGTGTATCTAAGCAATATCTTTAATATGTATCTAAGCAATATCTTTAATATGTATCTAAGCAATATCTTTAATGTGTATCTAAGCAATATCTTTTACCAAAGAGATGCTGATAGTACTTCAAACTTAAGGTCCATAAGAAGCACTAAAAATTACATTATATCAAAGAAGTAATTATCTTTTTAAAAAGTTTTTTAATATACTGGTCCACAGTTGTATCAAACAACATTTCCAGTGACATAAGGCAGGCTCCTAGCATTTCTTCTATTAATAAACAATGTCTCAAATGAATGAAATCTTTATAAAATTTAACAGTTCTAGTACAATAAATTTCACCTGCTTTTCTGTAATTTTTTTACCATTTCCACAGTTGAATTTTTCAAGGCAGGATAATATGTGTTCACAGGTATCTGTGCATATGTTCCAGGCTTGATACTTTGATTATTAAAAACCATCATGTTGTACCGGTATATACTTTATACATTGTAAATGTACATATTAGAAGACCTCAAGGTAGACTTGTTCTGTAATTGAGTTACCTTCTCTAAATAAAGTCTTTATTATTATTATTATTATTATTATTATTATTATTATTATTATTATTATTATTATTATTATTGGAGTTTTTCTGGCTCATTAAAAAGATGTTTCATACTTGTCTACTCTGTTAATTATCTGGTGAAAGGCAGGTAAATTTTATTCCAGGTTTCATACAATGAATGTGGACTATAATTCTGGGCTTTTTCTGAGTCTTGGGACAAAGTTGATCTCAAATCAACTCACTATTTTGCCTTTGAAGTTGCACTGTTTGAGTTAAATATATTTTTTAACTTTACATATTAAAACAGTATTTTCGTGTATTTTGTAAATATGTAAAGTAGTTAATCCTTATCCTTTTAGTATTTATTAACCTGGTCATGAAATTTTCCTTTATTGTTCTTAAAGACATCCCTAAAGATGGTTTTTGTAGAAGATCTTTTCAATACTTCTGTGGTAATCCAAATAAGATAAATTGGGAAAAATATCACTCTTTGCATCTGGAGTGTTCTATGCCCATTTCTCTAGATTTTCTTAAAAAAGTTTATAAAAATGCAAAATGTCATCCTTGAATCTGGACAAAAGTGTGTTCATATTTGCAAAAGTTGTATGGTTAGCCTACAATCACTGAAACTTCAGCAAATTTGGAATAATAATTTTAACTACAGACTAATGCATGTAACTTCAGCAAATTTCAGTTGTTGAAATAATAATTTTAACTACAGACTAATGCATGTAACTTCAGCAAATTTCAGTTGTTGAAATAATAATTTTAACTACAGACTAATGCATGTAACTTCAGCAAATTTCAGTTGTTGAAATAATAGTTTTAACTACAGACTAATGCATGTAACTTCAGCAAATTTCAGTTGTTGAAATAATAATTTTAACTACAGACTAATGCATGTAACTTCAGCAAATTTCAGTTGTTGGAATAATAATTTTAACTACAGACTAATGCATGTAACTTCAGCAAATTTGAAATAATAATTTTAACTACAGACTAATGCATGTAACTTCAGCAAATTTGAAATAATAATTTTAACTACAGACTAATGCATGTAACTTCAGCAAATTTGGAATAATAATTTTAACTACAGACTAATGCATGTAACTTCAGCAAATTTGAAATAATAATTTTAACTACAGACTAATGCATGTAACTTCAGCAAATTTGGAATAATAATTTTAACTACAGACTAATGCATGTAACTTCAGCAAATTTGGAATAATAATTTTAACTACAGACTAATGCATGTAACTTCAGCAAATTTCAGTTGTTGGAATAATAATTTTAACTACAGACTAATGCATGTAACTTCAGCAAATTTCAGTTGTTGAAATAATAATTTTAACTACAGACTAATGCATGTAACTTCAGCAAATTTCAGTTGTTGAAATAATAATTTTAACTACAGACTAATGCATGTAACTTCAGCAAATTTCAGTTGTTGAAATAATAATTTTAACTACAGACTAATGCATGTAACTTCAGCAAATTTCAGTTGTTGAAATAATAATTTTAACTACAGACTAATGCATGTAACTTCAGCAAATTTCAGTTGTTGGAATAATAATTTTAACTACAGACTAATGCATGTAACTTCAGCAAATTTGAAATAATAATTTTAACTACAGACTAATGCATGTAACTTCAGCAAATTTGAAATAATAATTTTAACTACAGACTAATGCATGTAACTTCAGCAAATTTGGAATAATAATTTTAACTACAGACTAATGCATGTAACTTCAGCAAATTTGAAATAATAATTTTAACTACAGACTAATGCATGTAACTTCAGCAAATTTGGAATAATAATTTTAACTACAGACTAATGCATGTAACTTCAGCAAATTTGAAATAATAATTTTAACTACAGACTAATGCATGTAACTTCAGCAAATTTGGAATAATAATTTTAACTACAGACTAATGCATGTAACTTCAGCAAATTTGGAATAATAATTTTAACTACAGACTAATGCATGTAACTTCAGCAAATTTGGAATAATAATTTTAACTACCGGTACAGACTAATGCATGTTTGTATGTAATATCATCCTTTTACTCTCAAATTTCATTCTTTTTTATTCCCTCCAGTTCTGTTCTCTTACCTCTAAATTTTTGTTTTCTCTAATTCTATTATATTCCCTCTATCAAATTTTATTTTGTTCCCTGTAACTAAGTATGCTCTGTTCCCCCAATTCTGTTATATTCACACTGATTATATTATGCTCTTTCTGAATTATTCTATCTTGTTCCTCTAATGTTATTATGTTCCATTATCTCTAATGTTATTCTGTTCCCCTCTCTCTAACGTTATTCTGTTCCCCTCTCTCTAATGTTATTCTGTTCCCCTCTCTCTCTAATGTTTTTCAGTTCCCCTCTCTAATGTTATTCTGCTCCCCTCTCTCTCATGTTATTCTGTTCCTCTCTCTCTAATTCTGTTACATTTCACTAAATGTATTATATTCCCTCTAATTATACATGTATTCTGTTATCATCATTCACTCAGTGAAAACATATAAATGATCATTTAATTTATTATATTTTATTTACAATGTTTACTTTTCAAACATTTATTAATTCTTTCTAATATCAATATAGAGTTGGTCTGATCTGCTCTCCTGCATGTGGTCAGAGACTACTACTGGAGTCGGAAGCCAAAGTGGTGCAATTGCCAGACTGGTAACTGAAAGGATGCAGGTTCAAACCCTACCAATGGATCAGCCCAGGTCAGCTAACTCTAAGGCATACTTGAAGAAGGCACTGAATAACCTACTTGTGTGACTGTAGGGATGAATATCAAACCAAAGCAAACCTTGTGATCTTTATTTGACCCTGTCAGTGCTACAAATCTTATTAAGAGATCAATGGGATATTTAAGTGGTGACTAAGTGCTGAATTTTACAATGGTTTCTGAGATTTTTTTGTTTATTTCTAGATACATGTCTGTCACTGACATCTATTCATCCATATGCAACTATACAGAAATAATATTCAAATACCATATTTGTTCAACTAAAAAACCGTACAAATCCAGACCTGCCAGTGCATTATGTGACAGCAAATCTGGGTCTATGCAGTTTGTAGTTGGACTAGACTTATAGGCAAATATATACGGTATACATAACAGTATTAACAGCAGTAACTATAATTAACCTTTACAAAACTTACAGGCACATCAAGATCTACAAATATTCATATCGCCTGGTGGAAAGGAAGAGACCTTGAGTCTTTTTTACATGTTTATTTTTGTTATGGAAATTTGAGTCCAAGAATAAATGCTGCCCCAATGACCCAATTCACTGTGATGTACATTTAGGTACAATTCACTGTGATGTACATTTAGGTACAATTCACTGTGACATACATTTAGGTACAATTCACTGTGACACATTTAGGTACAATTCACTGTGATGTACATTTAGGTACAATTCACTGTGACGTACATTTAGGTACAATTCACTGTGACGTACATTTAGGTACAATTCACTGTGGCATACATTTAGGTACAATTAACTGTGGTGTACATTTAGGTACAATTCACTGACATATTTAGGTACAATTCACTGTGACATACATTCAAGCACAATTCACTGTGACGTACATTTAGATACAATTCACTGTGATGTACATTTAGGTACAATTAACTGTGATATATATTTAGGTACAATTCACTGTGATGTACATTTAGGTACAATTCACTGTGACATATTTAGGTACAATTCACTGTGACGTACATTTAAGCACAATTCAATGTGACATACATTTAGGTACAATTCACTGATATATATTTAGGTACAATTCACTGTGATGTACATTTAGGTACAATTCACTGTGACATACATTTAGGTACAATTCACTGTGACATACATTTAGGTACAATTAACTGTGATATATATTTAGGCACAATTCACTATGACGTACATTTAGGTACTTACATGTATGATTACCATGTATCTTGAATTTAACAATATACATCTTTTAATCTCCCATTCATATAAATAAAACTTAGATAAAGTTTGCACCCAACTTGTATCTCATCTGAATTCAAACAGATTTTATTTAGCAATATAGTCTGCATATCACCCATTCCACAGTACTGAAACTACTTTTCTAAAATTAGTTGATGACATTCTCTTTTCTTTGGATAGAGGAAAGATTACAGTCCTCACCCTCCTTGATTTTTCTGCATCAATTGATAAATAGACTATGCAAAACTTCTCCTTCTTAGTAAGAGTGGTAGTTAGATGGATTTAGCTTTAGTGGAAATTATATCCTATAATTTAAAGGATATTTTCGAAAAATACTAAGTGATATGTACAAAAAAATTATGATACATTTAAATAATTATTATTTTGTTAACTGGATTGTGTAAAAAATATTTAAAGGGTACGAAAAAATATATAAAATTCGGTACTATAATCTCAGGTTTTTGAAATGCAAAAAATCACGAGATATTTTTCTTACCTAAAGTCAAAGTCATTTGAAAAATTTGGTGAGTGTACATTTCTGAGAACTCTTGGAAATAAACAGTTTTTATATTTTCAGCTAATGACCTTGACCAAAATAGATTTCTTCTCCACTCCAAACACATGCCATCAACAAAGTTTACACTAGGCCAGGATTTTAGCAAGAATTTAAGTCCTACTTAAAACTGAAATAATAAAAACAGCAACATGAATGACTGATATCAGCATATGGCTTAAAACTGACCAATCAAATTGCCTCAAGTACAAACTCAAAATATGAGACATGCTGGCCAAACTAAAGAAAGGTGATGCAGAGATAAGGTATATGGAAACCAATTTTTATTTGCCATCAAAGTGACCATGACCTTTTTTGATCCCAAAACCAATAGGCTTCTCCCATACTCCAAGTGTAAACTATCCACACAAAGTTGGGCCCTATGGAGTAGAACTAATGTTATTTTGCAGAAAAAAAGCAGCACACAGATGTACAGATTCTTCTACAAATGATTGGATAGAGATCAAAATCATATATGCCGTGTACGCACACTATGTAGCTACTATATTTACTTGTGCACATGACACAACCATCCACAGACTGCTAAATCATGCATCTTCCATTGCAAAAAGCACACTAGCAGATCATGGCTTCCACATGAATTTGTGAGCATAAGTAAACAGCATAACCCCTGATCTGGAGGTCAATTATATAACAACATGTCTTTATTTGTTTGTTTGTCTGATTAGGAATTTTAATGTAGCTTTAACAGTTTTTCAGTCATATGGCTATGATGTCTGTAGTGAGGCAGTTTATAGTGGTGTCACGCAGCATGATGTCCCACCACCTAGTCACATTATCCTGACACCAGGCCAACCAGTCCTAACACTAAACTCATAATGCTGAGCGCCAAGCAAGTCTAAGCCTATGCTTCTTTCATTTGTGTATGATAATAAAAAGTGAATATTGTATATCTGAATTTCCTAAATACAACAATCAGTCAACACAGAAACCTTGGAGATACATCCATATTCATAAAATCATTATTAAGGAGTACTGGTATTAAAGTACTCCCCCAGTATAACACTATACATAAAATTGAAGTCACCTTATATTGATGAGGTTTATACATATAAGTGAAATAGCATCCATCACCATACTCACCCCCATAAAAGGGACTACATTATAGTGAAGTATCATACCAAGAAGCAATAGTACTAGTGGTTGTCTCTAACTATCAAGCATCTCCATACAACATGGTCCCATTACAAAGTGATTCATTACAACATTGTTCCTGATACAACACTGAATGGTCATATGGTCCCATAATAATATGCTTCATTACAACATGGTTCCTGATACAACATGGGTATGGTCATAGTGCCCATTCCCATTATAAAGCCCCTCATTACAACATGGTTCCTGATACAACATGGGTATGGGTATGGATCCCATTATAAAGTGCCTCATTACAGCATGGTAGTCCTGATGATAACAGTGATCTCTTATAACAAATACATAGATCTGGATTCCATTATAAACTGTCTTATTAAAACTTAGTATCTGATATAACATGTAATAACTTCATAGATACAATGATAAAGTGCCTCATTATAACAGAACAGAACAGAATGTTATTCAGTACATCAGTGCTTTGAGCCTCTGGCCTGTAAATACATAATTGAGTATAATTACAACAAAATCTCTGTTATAACAACTGCATGGATATGGATTCCATTAAACTGAATCAGTTATATATTTCCCTATAAAGTATCCCAGTACAATTTGCCTTGCCAAAATCATGATACATAAATCAGTTATATATTTCCCTATAAAGTACCCCAGTACAATTTGCCTTGCCAAGAACATGATACATCAATCAGTTATATATTTCCCTATAAAGTACCCCAGTACAATTTGCCTTGCCAAAAACATGATACATTTCTATAAAGTACTCCAGTACAATTTGCCTTGCCAAAACCATGATACATGAGTTATATATTTCCCTATAAAGTATCCCAGTACAATTTGCCTTGCCAAAAACATGATACATAAATCAGTTATATATTTCCTTATAAAGTACCCCAGTACAATTTGCCTTGCCAAAAACATGATACATAAATCAGTTATTTATTTCCCTATAAAGTACCCCAGTACAATTTGCCTTGCCAAAAACATGATACATTTCTATAAAATACTCCAGTACAATTTGCCTTGCCAAAAACATGATACATCAATCAGTTATATATTTCCCTATAAAGTACCCCAGTACAATTTGCCTTGCCAAAAACATGATATATTTCTATAAAGTACTCCAGTACAATTTGCCTTGCCAAAACCATGATACATGAGTTATATATTTCCCTATAAAGTATCCCAGTACAATTTGCCTTGCCTAAAACATGATACATAAATCAGTTATATATTTCCTTATAAAGTACCCCAGTACAATTTGCCTTGCCAAAAACATGATACATAAATCAGTTATATATTTCCCTATAAAGTACCCCAAAACAATTTGCCTTGTCAAAAACATGATACATTTCTATAAAGTACTCCAGTACAATTTGCCTTGCCAAAACCATGATACATAAGTTATATATTTCCCTACAAAGTATCCCAGTACAATTTGCCTTGCCAAAAACATGATATATAAATCAGTTATATATTTCCCTAATTTGCCTTGCCAAAAACATGATACATAAATCAGTTATATATTTCCCTATAAAGTATCCCAGTACAATTTGCCTTGCCAAAAACATGATACATTTCTATAAAGTACTCCAGTACAATTTGCCTTGCCAAAACCATGATACATGAGTTATATATTTCCCTATAAAGTATCCCAGTACGATTTGCCTTGCCAAAAACATGATACATTTCTATAAAGTACTCCAGTACAATTTGCCTTGCCAAAACCATGATACATGAGTTATATATTTCCCTATAAAGTATCCCAGTATGATTTGCCTTGCCAAAAACATGATACATCAATCAGTTATATATTTTCCTATAAAGTATCCCAGTACAATATGCCTTGCCAAAAAAAATGATACATTTCTATGATCCTCTAAACAGTGTTAAAGAGAAAGATCAATGTAATAGTATTTTGGACCCACTAGGGCAAAATCCATTTGAACTTAAACATGCAAACTATAATGTTTATTTTATTTAAAAGGTATTGACTTCATCTGAGAATACTGACTGCCATCTTGTGAGATGGGCATTTCTGAAGTGAACTCATTTAAGAATTTATGATAATGTACCATGATAAAATATCTTGGAATGGTAGAGGAGTGGTTCATACAAGAAAAATTTCATGTTTTACCATCATCTTTTATTGTATACAACTTTCACAAAATTTTAACATTACTTTTTATCTTGTTATATTTATTTTCATGGTTTTTAACTTCTGAATGTATTTCTTGGCAGTTATTTATATTCATATTTAGAGCATGGCCAATGTTGTGCTGATGTGCTTTCAAACCCTAATATATTACATATATTACATAGTACTTTGCAGTGATTTCATAGTTCACACAAGCTACAAATTTAACGAGTCGAGAAGCTGCAATGGTTCAAAAACTTAATAAACAACAACACAATAAGACATTCTCCTTCTAAATCAGAGCAGGCCATGAAAATTGATTCACATGAAATTGCATAAAATTCATTCAGTAAACTTTATGGCAGACATACAAGTGTCACAATCAGTAGGAACATTTTAATTTTTTTTATCCATTTGCCACAGAATAGTTTTCACTTTTGTTTTTTCATGATGCATTATAAAAAGACCAACTCATCCTATAAGAAATTAAGGTGTTGCTGAATACAATGCAAGTTTTCCTGCATTTTTAATTCAATATTTAACAAAATGCATCAATGTTTTTTACACTGATCATCTTTCAAGAAATAATAACTGCACCCTATTTTTTTATAATGACTTCTATCCCACAATCTCAACTATCAAACAACATGAAAGATATAAATTTGTAACTCTACTATTTTGTTATGAAGGCACGGACATGAAGAGGAATGAAAGACATGCAACAGAACTTTGATGATATCAGATTTTTTTATACTTTGGTTTCAATTCATTTCAGTCTCACACACCTGCCAGAAGAAAAGCACATGATTTCACTAACTGATGGTTCAGGGCCTGACCTTTCTTTAAACAAGAGATCCAGGACCCACAATACTGACCTTTGGAACCAACAACCCTAAAAAAAGAAATTCCTAGGGATGTGGTATCAGCTGAATTATTACATATATAGTAAACCATAAGGATTAAGATATATATATATATATATATATATATATATATATATATATATATATATATATATATATATATATATATATATATATATATATATATATATATTATGTTAGAAATGAGAAATAAATGGAATGTAAAACGGACAAATATTTCTTCTTGAAACAAAGCACTAACGGAGTGATGAGTGTTACACAACATCCCTAGTGTAACTTCAATGAAACTTTGGAACCAGGTGCAACATGACAGGACCCAGCATAAATGTGATTAAAAAAATCAGAGAACCAGCAATCAAGAAATAACTATTCTGCCATGCATGGTAAGACATACTTACAGATAAATACCTTATAGTATTTAAAACATTGCTATGAACTGGATCATGGTGAATGACTGTTAGTTATACACATACTAAAGAAGTCTGTCTGGTATTTGCTAAAATAAAAGATTTCCTTTTATAAGACTTATTCCTTTCTTACCCAAAGAAATGGGAAATCATTTTTGCAGAATGATGAAAACTTGCAATCCTTGGCTATTTTCAAAGAAATTGCTTTACAGCAACTTAACTGGTAACTCTTAATCTCTAAGAATGTAATTAACCCAAGAATGAGCTTTCCAAACATTATGCCAAAAATGCTGCCTTTCGTTATTGCAATTGACTGTATCTAGAATAATGTATATACTTGGTTAAGAGTCAAGTCCATATTGCAATATAACACAGACCCTGATTTTTCCATTGCATAATAAGCTAGCAGATATGGGTCTGTGTTGTTTGTTTTATATCTCACCATACTGCATGCACTCAGATCTGCCAGTGTATCATGTGATGGCAGAGCTGGATCTCAGCTGGAATTGACATGAACACAAACACATCTGGTAACTTTCAAAATGACATAAATGAAATATGGGATGGAAAAGGAAAAAAAAAGCCTAAAGTGTCTAATACACAGCTTAAGTCATAAAATTGATAATTATTTTTGCTTATCTGTATGCAAAACCAAATATCATGTTGGGTGTTGCCAATGTTTTCCATGGCTCTTTTTCAAAGAATGTGCTTAACAGTAAATTCCCATAGTAAATGTCAAACGGTTGACCAGTAGCTCTTAATAAAGTGCTTTAAATTTAATTAGCATCCAGCATCAGCTACAGAAAAGTTATGCAAAGAATGGCATTGTTATCTATATTGAAATTTTAAGTTCAGAAACACTGTTGAGATAAAACAATTACAATTGGGGGGGGGAGAGAGAGAGAGAGAGAGAGAGAGAGAGAGAGAGAGAGAGAGAGAGAACTTCATACAGTCTGCTGCATAAACCAAAAACATATTGTTTGTAATTTTAGTATCTGCTCATCAATAAATAAAAAACAACATTTTTTCGCATTGGTTACTAAACTGGACTTAGACCAAATGAGCGCAGGTTTGAATCCTACCACTGAATCAGCCTGGATCAGTAACTGTGGTCCGTCTTTGGTACTTCACCCAAAATACTTATATTGCTCTGCTATGAAACACCAAACCAAACATATGCCTTTTTTGCGGTGGGGTGGAGGTGGGGGTGTAACCATCCTTGTATTATCATAAAGATCTTGCAAAATATGTTCACTTCAAAAATCCAATGAAAATGATCAAAATTAATTGCCTTAAATTATCTGTACATGCTAAAAATTATGTTTACAAAAACATGGTATAAAGTTATGCCATTAAATCTACAGGCAGAACTGTTTACTGGCTTCCATTTCAGGGTAGTTCCATGCGTCACAGCATATCCCCATACTAAATTCTACAGATGAGTGATTTTCATGGAGACAAGTATTTGGGTTTTTGTAAAAATGTGAAAAATACTGTTTGAACATGCAATATATATTGGGTGCTTAGAATGATATATCTGAGACAATAATAAAAATACAAAGATGAAACATACAAGTACACAAAGATAATTATATATATTTATTATTACACAGAGAATGTCTTTTCTGTTAAGCAATCTCAATATTTGCCATGCTACAACTTTATGGTCCCAAACTAAGGAACAGAAAGAAGCAAACCCAACAAGTTTTGTAAAACTTGACAAACAATTTAATTATCAATGTTATAAATGAAACTATGAAACAAATCACAGTACTATCAACAGAATCCAAAATAATCTTGAAAAAGGTCTATCGAAGTACAAAAGATTGAAAAGTTCCATATATAAAAATTCCAGAATCTGAAATGTACTAGTCTGCCAAGAATCGTAATACCAAAATGGTATTGTCCTGAACTTTTTTGAGTAATTCTCAATAGTTCCAAAATAATAGTATAGTTCCAAAATAATAGTATAGTCCCAAAATTCTCAATAGTACCAAAATAATAGTAGTCCCAAAATTCTCAATAGTTCCAAATAATAGTATAGTCCCAAAAAATGACCACTTTCAATTTCCACCAAACAGTTGAACCAAATGTTTTCCCACTCTAATGATATTTAAGTACAACATAAAACACATCTGCAGATCTGATGCTACATCAAGAAGACGAGTAATGAACGACTCCTAAAATAGGAATGAAATTTCATTGCTCAGTTCTCACCTTACATACACTTTCTATTACAATTATATTTTACAACAAAACCCAACATGATAGATCATACTACACAATAAACATTTTAAAATACCCATTCATGTGACTTATCCTATCCAATGGAAAATTACTTCATTCGTCAAGAACTGTCCAAACTCTAACTACCAATGCAAAATTATCCCAAAGTCATCAACATGTCTTGTTATTAAGATTATTATTAGCAATTGTCAACACACATAAACATCTATTAATGGATCCCCTATACTTCTATGTTCTTAATATTTCTAAAACAGACCATAGTCACATAGGCAAATCTAACTAAAGATAACCACTCAAATTTAGTCATGACCAAAAATTACAAAAATCAGAAAAAATTATGAACCAGGAGTTATCAAAAATACAGATATACATAACAGCTACTGTACGAGAACATGCCAATCCTCCTTAGTAAATGACCATACATTCTAATGAGCTACACAGAAATATGCCAAATACTTCTTAGCAACTGTGAAAATGACTATACATTCTAATGAGCTACACAGAAATATGCCAAATACTTCTTAGCAACTGTGAAAATGACTATACATTCTAATGAGCTACACAGAAATATGCCAAATACTTCTTAGCAACTGTGAAAATGACCATACATTCTAATGAGCTACACAGAAATATGCCAAATACTTCTTAGCAACTGTGAAAATGACTATACATTCTAATGAGCTACACAGAAATATGCCAAATACTTCTTAGCAACTGTGAAAATGACTATACATTCTAATGAGCTCCACAGAAATATGCCAAATACTTCTTAGCAACTGTGAAAATGACTATACATTCTAATGAGCTACACAGAAATATGCCAAATACTTCTTAGCAACTGTGAAAATGACTATACATTCTAATGAGCTACACAGAAATATGCCAAATACTTCTTAGCAACTGTGAAAATGACTATACATTCTAATGAGCTACACAGAAATATGCCAAATACTTCTTAGCAACTGTGAAAATGACTATACATTCTAATGAGCTACACAGAAATATGCCAAATACTTCTTAGCAACTGTGAAAATAACCATATATTTTAATGAGCTACACAGAAATGTGCCAATTCTTCTTAGGAAATGTGCAAATGACCATACATTCTAATGAGCTACACAGAAATATGCAATGTATCAAAATCTTGTAACATCCTAATTGAAAACTGTATACCTGGAGAGATGGAGAGAGTGTGTTAACTGAATCTCTCTTTCTGGAGCAGTTTCTGAATCTCCTGGAGTATCGAAATTTGAAAGGTGGCAATCTGATTATTCATGGAGATTTCAACTTTCAACTGTCCTGGAAACCCATACACATCAAAACTCCTAGATTCAACCTCAAAGTCAGTTAACCAAACCACCCATAAACATGGTCACATTTTAGACTTGATTCTTCATAGACCTAATGATAATATTCTACAGTCCACCCTTGTATCGCACGAACTTACATCAGATCACCTCTCCATTATATGTATCAGTCCCTAACCCTCCTTTTTTTGATACTAAGAGAAACTTCTGTATGATAAATAGAACCAAACTAATGCATGACATCCAAGTAAACCTAACAACTTGCTTACCTCCTGCAGCAGAACAACTCGATAACTGCCTGCATTCATTGCTTGAAAAACATGCGCAAGCCACCAAGTGCAGAGTATCAATTCAAAAGTGTTCTCCGTGGTATAGCAGTGTTAGGGACCAGCTTCATACTGCTAAAAGAGATTGCCATCAAGCAGAGAGGCTTTGGCTTTCCACCAGACTCACTATTCATAAACAGATCTATGAACTGCTAAGAAGAACCTCACAAACAAACGCCATTCAAAGCAAATTATCCCACTATAGTACTAAGATCACAAGAGTTCCAGCTGCATAGAGCCCTTTGAGATTACTAACAAGCTAATGCCATGGAACAAATGTACACCACATCCAATTACCTTCTCTCCAGTGGACCTGTTTGCAAATTTCTTCCATCACAAAGTACAAACCATTAGAGATAAGCTTGACAACACAATTTCAATTGACTCATTGACACTATACAGTTGTGATAAAGAACTTTAGTGGTAATAATTAGCAGCATGTCTCCAAGGAGTAGAGAGGTACAATTAGTATGTACTATCATAATGAAGAGTGCACCAAAGTCATGTGAACTTAATCCAATTCCAGCATCATTACTGCTTGAATACTTAGATCCAATATTTCCTTCACTAACTGATGTTATTAATAACTCTCTCACATCTGGGGAATTCCCATCATTGTCTCATAACTGCCATTGTAAAGCCTCTGCTGAAGAAATCAAAACTCGACCATAATGATATAAAGAACTAGTGCCCAGTTAATAATCTCCCATTCATATCAAAAAGCTTAGAAAAAGCTGTTACAACCCAACTTGTCTCTCATCTGAATTCAAACAGTCTTTTTAGCAATGTACAGTCTGCATACCACCCTTGCCACAGAACTGAAATACTCTTCTGCAAAAATGACATTCTCTCTGCTTTGGAAAGCAGAAAGATTACAGTCCTCATCCTCCTTGATTTGTCTGCAGCATTTGACAAAACAGACCATGATATATTACTTCACTGTCTCCAGCATGTATTTGGCATACACAATACAGCCTTACTGTGGTTCAAGTCCTACTTGGTCAATAGGACACAAATTGTGTCCCCAAATGGAATACAACATGTCATGAACAAATAATATGCAAGGCTGCATATCTTGGGCTGAGATGCATCAACTCTATTCCCAAATATCTTTCATTGGATGCCACTAAAACACTTGTGTGTTCATTAGTAATTTCAAGACTGGACTATTGTAACTCAATTCTGTCTGGTTCATCTCAATATCTACTCCATAAACTTCAAAAAGTTCAAAACACAGCTGCTCAGATCACCCTTAGAGTACCATGATCAGAGCACACCTCCCCGCTGCTCTGTACCAAATCAAACACAAAATTTTGCTACGTTTCACTGACCGACTCCAGTCCAACAAACTTATCTGGCCTCACTCATGTGTATACACCAGCAAGATACTTTCGCTCCTCTTCTGACAATTGTATTCCCATTATTCCCACTATGAAAATGAAGTCATATGGACAACGTTCTTTTGCATATCAGGGCCCAGCAACGTGGAATGAATTGCCCAATGAAATTAGACACAAAGGCAGTGATCCCTTTCAAGAGTGCTCTTGAAACTCACCGTTTTTGACTGCAAGAACAAACTTAAAGACATAATAAAGTTTCCTTCCTTAAATATTTTCAGCATTTTTTTGTTTTCTAAATAAATGGTATTTTTTTGTAGTCATATATCATATCATTATGTATGTCATAAAGTGCTTAGAGCTTCTAAAAATTAGTTGCAATACAATGTACTCATTTTTATTATTATTATTATTATTGGAGTTGGGGAAAACGCCTAACAATGCCTGATATACAATTTAAATCAACAAAAATGAATACCTATTTTCTTATCTATGAGAAAACTTGAAGTCTCTTGTTTGGAAAGATGTCAGAGCTTGCTAAAGACAATCTGAAAGAAACAACATGCTTCATTGCATCTTTCCAGTGGTCTAACGGGCTTGCCTTTATAGATCAATGACATCTCACCTCCATTTGCATGGGTTCAAGTCTCATGTGCATTCGTTGTTGGTATGTAAGAAAGCTCACAAGCTGCTTCCCATGGATCATTGGTTCTCTCTGGGAATCTCCAGGATTCTTCGTCCTGCAAATATACTGGCCACCATGTGCTGACGCCCAACATTTCTACAGCAAATGTAATACAACTGGATAACCACTTTTTTTAAAAGTTAAAATTTGATTAAAACTAATGATGAGCTATCGAAAAAAATATGCAAAGAATTCCAAAACTCTATGAAATGTATTGAGGGTGCTTAGATCACAACTGGCATCACATAACTGAGATTTTAGAAAAAAGAAAACAGAACATGAAAGTGCTTAGTAAACAACTCATACATTACAATTTTCTCTTGCTATAAATAGGCATAACAATGACTCTTCTGTGTCACTGAATTGCAAAGGCTCTTTTTGAAGAGACTGCTTCACAACATATTCCCATGGCAAATCAAACTTTGGTATTTCACTAACAAACTACATACTGTCTCTCAATAACCTATGTTTCTATTTTTCACAAGAAAAAATATTTATGTGGAACCTACTGTCTGACAAACCCTGATAAACCATTTAAAATGAGATGAGAGAGTGCCATATGCAGGTCTTAAAATAATTTTCCCAGGAGTAAAACTGTCTGCTGTGGTTAAAGAGGGCAAAGTCATGTCATACATCATAGGGTCCTAGAGAAAACCTACCAGATATATAATCAACTTATTTATGCTACCTGACTAATTATGCTATTAATACCTACCTGATACTACACCAAAACAGAGAATGCTTGTTTCAAAGTGAGGTTGCTCATATCACATTTTGGTGTTCCAATTCTGGACTACAATCAATCTATAAACAGTCTACTAGTTAAAGGAAATGAAAATTAATACTTGTGTCAAAGGTCAGAACTCTTTTTAACATTAAATAGTGGTTTTCATGCTGGTATTGAAGTCGATGTTCAACTTTCAGTCAATTAAACACAAATTTCTGCAAATCATTATAAAGACTTATGGCATAAAACCTTACTGTTTTGTTCAGGTTGATATTCTATCCCCTGACAATATTTTGTCAAGTCATTAATAGATACATAATTATCATCAAATGAGGGGGAAAATGGTTAAAATACTTTTTAAAAAAATAGATACTGTTAATTACTGTAATCCACCAAAACTAATTGACTCAAAGATCACATAATATCTTGTCTAATCACAATCATTATTTGAAACATAATCACAGATGTTTACAATGCAATTAGCATGGTCATGCAAACCTACATATCATATCTACCTGCTGTAAATCAGACCCAATTGCAAATTGCATTGTCCTAGATCTGTCTATTGCATTGTCCTAGATAATGTGCTAACAAATTTTGGTCAACAGTTTTATTAGAAATAATCGTTATAAAAAAAACTAGACCTGATATGCCAGCATATAATGCAATAGCATATCAGAGTCTATGTTTGACCCACCTTATAAGAAAATATACAATAAAAGTAAAATGAATACATGGATTTCAAAGACAGGTTATTAATCCCCCCCGTATCCAATTGTATAAATTGTCCATGTGAACCCAGTTGCTAACACTCTGTAAACTAAAATCTGACACTGCATAGCTTACCAGATGGTTAAGGTCAATAACATCATAGACCCTGATTGGATGGTGTAAAAATCGGATGGCAAATCTGGTTGAAACATAACTGATTAAAAGGTCTCAAATGTCACAACAAAAATTATTTGACTCAAATGTTCAAATGTCACAACAAAGGTTATTTGACTCAAATGTCACAACAAAAGTTATTTCACTTGAATGTCACAACAAAAATTATTTGACTCAAATATCACAACAAAAGTTATTTGACTCAAATATCACAAGAAAATTAATATGACTCCCATGTCACAACAAAATTAATTTGACTCCAATGTGGTCAATTGACAGATGATCATCATCAGTGCCAAAATAATTTGCGCTATTATTCACATTGTATACTATGAATCGTCATGACAATGCTGCCTCATATTTTCCTTTGCTCTTCCTTGATAATTTCTTTTACTCTTGCTTGATATTTTCCTTTAATCTTCCTTGATAATTTCTTTTGCTCTTACTTAATATTATCCTTTGCTCATTCTTGATAATTTCCTTTGCTCTCACCTGATATTTTCCTTTGCTTTTGCTTGATATTTTCCTTTAGTCTTGCTTGATATTTTCCTTCACTCTTACTTGATATTTTCCTTCACTCTTACTTGATAGTTTCCTTTGCACTCACCGGATATTTTCCTTTGCTCTTGCTTGATATTTTCCTTCACTCTTGCTTGATATTTTCCTTTGCTCTTGCTTGATAATTTCCTTTACTCTTACTTGATATTTTCATTTGCCCTCAGATTTCTTTAATCAAGGAACAACCAACCATTTATGGTAACTGATCTACCCATTTTCCAGTTGGAACTTGGGTGTTCTAGTTTTAGTGGTGGGAATATTTTTGGATCAGTGGTTATACAGAAAATGAGATAAGGTACATTTGTAAAGGAAAACGTAATAATAATAACACTGCTTGATAACTATTACAGTGACAATGGAATTCACAAGTTTCATAAACACAAAGTTCAACAAAACTTGGGTCCAACAATCAGTAAACCTCTACTAATGAAAATATATGATAATAATGATATCAAATTCCACTCAAATTAATCAATATCGTATCCACTCAAATTAATCAATATCGTACACATATAACATTTTCTTGACACTGACCTTTATGTGGAAACAAAAGTAAATGGATTCCACAGTTAGGAGCAAATAACTCTACCAAATGATATGGGAGATCAAACAGTGAAAAACCATCTAAGCCAAGATGTCATCAAAATAAATAATTGCATGGGAAGAAAAGTTTAAGCCCCTCCTAAATGGGAAGGAAATGCAGAAATGTAAATAGCAGAGTCTATTAAACAGGGACTGTAAACTCTAATTATGTACAGTGCTGACAAAGAATTCAGGCAAAGTGTCACCAATACTGAATTTGGTTGAAAGCCAATTAAAATTAATGTAGTTTTTGCACAGAAAGTGATTGACTGATTGATTGATTGACTTTAGATGATTTATCTATTTTAGTTTTAGGGTGCACCTGCACTGTTAGGTTATTTAGCGACATAGAAAAAGGTTATATGTAGCATTAACAAAAAACCTAGATGTAACAACCAAGGGCAATAAATCTGCTAAATAATTATGCTAAATGCCGATGATCAACATGATCCACAGCCTTCTTGATATATCGCTGTCTCCTAATCCGGTCGAAATACAAATACATATACAGTGATTGTGTGGAAATAAAAGTGGATTGGTCCATCAATCATGCCGTAACTCTTCCAATATGTGATGTAGAATACTGGTAAGGCATTGTTAATATCAAGCAAAGAAAACCAATAGTAATTAGGGCAGTAATTGAGCTGAATCAAATAGGGGTGGGTATAATGATCCTGGTCAATAAGTAAAGTGGAATTCTGACAATCCAACACAACCAAACTCTCATAAATATCATACCAGATTTGTTCAGATCCACTAATAATTAAGGGAGTTGTTATAAATATTGATATTTTAACTAGATTCTGAGGCTGTAGTTCACATAAACTATGAAAGTGGGAAATAAAAGTGAGCCCAAATCTCAGCAAATACCAAGCTGCATGCTAATTTTAAGTGAAACACAACAGTAAAATAAGGTTTATATTCTGCAGGAATAAAGTGGGTTGGTCTGAAATCAAGGACTAACTCTCCTAAACAATGCAGAATGTTATCAAAATCTATGTATAATAATAATAATCAAGAAACTTTTATGTAGACAAAAAGTGACTGGGACTGATAATCAGAGATATAATTCAATAAAACAATTACTCAGAAGGTTGTCAATTACTGATTATACAGAAGGTTGTCAATT
The DNA here is from genome assembly GCA_029339505.1 of Unio delphinus. Taxonomy (NCBI): domain Eukaryota; kingdom Metazoa; phylum Mollusca; class Bivalvia; order Unionida; family Unionidae; genus Unio; species Unio delphinus. The sequence continues at coordinate 13,863,928 of JAQISU010000174.1, forward strand.
ACTGATTACACAGAAGGTTGTTAATTACTGATTACACAGAATGTTGTCAATTACTGAATACACAGAAGGTTGTCAATTACTGATTACACAAAAGGTTGTCAATTACTGATTACACAGGAGGTTATCAATTACTGATTGCACAGAAGGTTGTCAATTGCTGATTACATGAAAGGTTGTCAATTACTGATTACACAGAAGGTTGTCAATTGCTGATTACACTGAAAGCTGTCAATTACTGATTACACTGAAAGCTATCAATTACCAATTACACTGAAAGATGTCAGTTACCAATTACTCTGAAGGCTGCCAATTACTGATTACACTGAAGGCTGCCAAATGTACACAGCCACAGTATCATCAAATACAAGATTAATACAAAATTTTGGTTCAAACCCAAAAATAATTAAAGAAGTTATTTATGCTGTAATGAAAGTGGAACTAATGGATAGATGAGTGGGTCCAAATTAATATTCTCCATTCTTAACAAGCTGCATACCAAATTTGGACAGAAATAAAAATAATGGTGCAAGGAAAAAAAGCAAGAGTTAGCTGAGTATTCAGTTTCACACCTGTCCCTAATCTGTATCAGCCACACCCAAAACAGTTTCTTTCCCATATATACAAAAAGAACAATATTATGACTACTGCAAATGGCATGAGATATGCCTATCTTTTAACCTTTGCCTCTGAGCGAAAACATTCACAACTGTATGATAAAGTGGACCTGGTAAAAATTTCCTTGTAATATCTGGCATGGCTAATAAGTCACAGCCTAGATAAGGAAACTGGCCAATGACTTGTAGCATGTCTTCCTCTGATCTTGTCCTCAAGGTCAAGGAATAAGCAAGAAACTATCAAGATATATAACAAGCCAAGATTTTATTATAGAATAATCAATGGTTCACACCTGCACTGAAAGTTTGTGAATTTATAGTCTTTGCTGTGACCTTCACCTTGAGGCAGCAGGTATGGCTATGGTATTAGATACAATGTCTATATATTATATGGAATGCAACATATGGGTGAAATTTTGTTTAAATAACTTGATTGGTTCTTGAGTTATATTTTGATTGGTTCTTAAGTTATACTTTGATTGGTTCTTAAGATTATACTTTGATTGGTTCTTAAGTTATACTTTGATTGGTTCTTAAGTTTATACTTTGATTGGTTTGTAAGTTATACTTTGATTGGTTCTTAAGTTATACTTTGATTGGTTCTTAAGTTATACTTTGATTGGTTTGTAAGTTATACTTTGATTGGTTCTTAAGTTATACTTTGATTGGTTTGTAAGTTATACTTTGATTGGTTCTTAAGTTATACTTTGATTGGTTTACAAGTTATACTTTGATTGGCTCTTAAGTTATACTTTGATTGGTTCTTAAGTTATACTTGGATTCGCTCTTAAGTTATACTTTGATTGGTTCTTAAGTTATACTTTGATTGGTTTGTAAGTTATACTCTGATTGGTTCTTAAGTTATACTTTGATTGGTTCTTAAGTTATACTTTGATTGGTTTGTAAGTTATACTCTGATTGGTTCTTAAGTTATACTTTGATTGGTTCTTAAGTTATACATTGATTGGTTTGTAAGTTATATTCTGATTGGTTCTTAAGTTATACTTTGATTTTGGTTCTTAAGTTATACTTTGGACAAAAATACAAGTCAAAGAAATACATTTTTTTCTCACTGCCATGACAATGCCCTTGAGGAAGGGGAGCATGGCTATGGTATTTGATACCTTCTGTAGATGATATATAATCTCATTCTTGTATAAAAACCTATACTTGGGAACAATTAAGTGCATTTTCTGTTGTCAGAACCTACACCTTAAGGTAAAGGACATTTGTTATCATATGAATGACACCATTTAGTCATATTATATACTTCATCAAGTTTAATAAACACAATATCCACAGCAGTTCAAAAGTTATACTCTGGACAAGAAGATAAGTCACAAAATTAAATTTTCCCATCTAATTACCTTGACCTGAAGGCAAGCGACCTTGTAATAATGGTATGTAACACACCTCTTTCCCATATCATTATCTTGACCTGAAGGCAAGTGACCTTGTAATAATGGTATGTAACACACCTCTTTCCCATATCATTATCTTGACCTGAAGGCAAGTGACCTTGTAATAATGGTATGTAACACACCATGGAGTCTGTATGTATAGAGGGCATTATTTCATAAAAGTCTCTCCAGCCATTACAAAGTTATTGGCTAGATATTATTGGATGAATGGATTGACAGATAGGATGTTGCACAATTTAAAACACCCAACCTAAGACAGGCATAGGAAATTGTTATTTATACATGTATTTATAGTGTGCTTGACTTCTGTCCATGATTTAGGGTTCAAGGGCTAATGGAACCTTCCATAGGAAGGATTTGTTTTCCAGAACATTCTATTGTGATGTAGGTCAAGGAAATATGCATAAATTGAGCTTTGGTAAACAATTATTAATTCCTGTTTCATGTCAGTCTTTGGGAATAAATGAAATTTGGAGTTGTGTTCAGATATAATTTAAGATGATTTATTTAAATTATTCATTGGAAATACAAAGTACTTGATGAATTTTTGGACTAAAAACCTACCTTGGTATTATTGAGAACAAACATTCAAATAAATTCTGGGTTGTATCAGTCTGTTACATCAGGACATTCAAGACTACTGGAATTGATCGAGAATGATTTATACGTTTGGACTGTTCATCCCAAGGACATTTAAAATTATTTGGGATTTATTTCACAATGTCTTTTAAATATTTACTTAGAAACTTTGAGAAATAATTCTTTCTTGATTTTACTAAACTTGTTGCTTTTGCTTCTTTTTGTTACAAAGTTTTTTAAGACCTGAGCCATTACAAAATTCAGTTGTTCTTGTTAACACTATTTGGTTGCATAATCACTGAGGCCACATTTGAAATGGAGACTTTAATAGTCATTACATGATCCAAAATATAATGGTTACCTTACAAACTGTACAATAATCACAATAAACTTCAAATGTCTAACTGCTGTGATAATAGATAAAGAAAATGTGTAGGTCTTTTAGACACCCTGAAAAAATGCTATACAATGTTAGTCAGCTGAAATCAATTTTCTTTTTTCATTCTCTGTGATTTTGGTCAAGGGATTGATTTGTGTAAATCATTTTCATTCCTCATTGGTCGGTTGACTGGTTTTTATGGTCCTAAAAATATTATTAGCTATCTCATATCAGGGAAATGGGAGCCATAAATCTTTCCCATGGACACATGGTGGCAGACAACCCATGCCAGCATGTGTAAGAATTGCACCCCACATATTAGTCAGATGCTCTGATCAGCATAAAAAGTCAAATTAAATTTTAAAAGTTGATAAAAAAAAATGTATAGTTTTTCTCAAGGTCTTAAAAAAAATTCCCAAGACTCAATAAACAAACCAGTTACAAAATATCTGCATGGACAGTATAACATTTATTTAAAATAGGGTAAAGTATGCTAAGAGTGTGTTTCTTACTAAAATGACAATAAAGATTGCGACTTAATAAATAACTAAAACACAAATATCTCCATTTCCTTCACTTTAAAGACTTTTTTAAGTTTCTAAACTCAAATTGATGAAAGTTTAGTTTTTTTCAAGGCTTCTGAAGTCTGCTTCAAACCCTAACTACTTAGCTACTATGATCACATTTTATATATAATCCATGACCTTGACCTTTGACATTTGAACCCCAAATGCCAGCCATCTACAAAGTTTAGTCAAGGTATATATTATAGTAAAGTAGTTTTGTGAAATCAATTTTCTGTCATTTATTTATTGTGAATGACCTTGAATCACAAAATAAATGTCATCACTGCCTGAAATGCAAGCTATGCATGAAGTTTAATTACACTAGATGATAAAAAAACTTGAGATATTATAAGGAAACAATTTTTTAAGCTTCACTGGACCTTATCCTTGGACCTTTTAACCCCAAAATAAATATGTGTCTATCTTCTTATCACAAATGCAAGCCATTTACAAAGTAATAATGTATCTGGTTCACAAGTCAAGTTATTGTGTGAACAGTTTCCTATCAAGTCCAAAAGTAATAATGTATCTGATACACAAGTCAAGTTATTGTGTGAACAGTTTTCCTATCAAGTCGAAAAGTAATAATGTATCTGATACACAAGTCAAGTTATTGTGTGAACAGTTTTCCTATCAAGTCCAAAATCAACTATTCTTCTTCCTAGTCCAAAATCAAATTTCTATCTTAGTCCAAAGACAAACTCTAACCAAGTTTGATCAAAGTGGTATTTTGATAATTCTGGTTATTATGCATCAATAAAATGCAGAAAGACAGACAGATACAAACATCAGGACTAAACAAGTCAATAAAAGTTTAGTCCAACAGACCAGTACTAATGTCTTATGATCATATAACCAGAAAAAACACATTTTTTAGGTCTAAATTTTTGTTAAAGGCACTCTTTGTAACTAATCTCTGGGTAAAATATTCAATCCTAAAAAATACAAGTGCACCTTATCAATGAAATGATATATGCAGGTTATCAGCAATCCTATACATAATACATCAGTAACAGGAAGCTAAAATTGCCCCTGAAGATACATCATTTGTACACTTGCACAACAGTTGGGCAAAATAAGCCCTGGAAATTAAACCCAACCAAACACTTGGCATATCCTTTGATATGATTGGAGATTGGTATAAAGATCATGGTTAATTTTTCAGTTCAAATGAAATTATACAGACATAACTGAATAAATTTAAAAATTCTCTTACATATGAAGACAGCAAAAACTCTTTTATAACAAGCGGACCAGGTGGACCATATATTGTCCATCCACCTCCTATAACTTGACCATTGACTAAGCAACCTTATGTAGTATTGTTATAATACTAGCCCATTCTCATAACCCTTACAAGAAGATGCTGATTATATCTTTTTCATTAAACTCCGACTTCTCCCAAACACATATGCAAAATTAAAATGCCCAAACCTCATTCATATAGAACCTGTCCAACACATGTATCAAGTTTTATCAAAATCAGATGAGAAAAACAATACCTGCCAATCAGATGCAAATCACTGCATCAATATGTACTAATCTGACTAATACTACAAAACCTGTGAAACACCCTGATGGTATAAGCTTACTTGATAAAATGGAGAAAACTCGTTATCCAGCATAAAAACAGACTCTGGGCATCAGCATAAAAACAGACTCTGGGCATCAGCATAAAAACAGACTCTGGACATCATATACAAGATTACCACATAAATAAACATAATTCATAATCTTGATCAAATTCATTCAGCATTTTGACGATATTAGTGCCAATTTACCAAGTTTGATCAAATTCCTATCAAAAATACGGTCTCGAGAGGGGTTAAAAAAGCCTCAGCCAATAAAACCCAAATAATCTCATTATTATACATAGGTTTCACTTATGAAACATTTTGAAAAGAATGTACCAAGTTTGACCAAAATCAGAACAGAAATACTGTCTCTTGACATGCAAGAAATGTTAAAAGTCCAAAGTCCAAAGAATGTACATGTAACAAGTTCGACCAAAATCAGGACAGAAATACTGTCTCTTGACTTGCAAGAAAATTGACCGGTCCAGTGCAAGATTACTGCATTAATATCTGCAGATCATTTTCTTAATTGAAAAATGAAAGAAAACTTGCAAAGTTGAGGTTTGATGATAATTTAATTGAACCTGTAGTACTATTTGGGATCACACAAGACAACTTACAGATATCATGACTAGTAAATGTTATGAGAGGTAATAGGATCAAGATCAGATACAGGCAGCATGGGTAGGCACGTGTTCCTAAGGGTACAACTAAGGGTACTGATTCATTATCTGACTTAACTAGATAAGAATTGTTTAATTTTTCAATTTTCTTGAAACTTTTGAACCCCCAAGGGACCCCACAATATGTTTTGAATGTATCCTGTGACAGAACTGTGGTAGGATAAAGAGCTGATTACCATCATCATCAATCATGACATTGTATTTGCACATTCAAACGAACATGATAAGTGCATGTACTGAATTCAATAACAAATTGGTTGAAGCTGATTCAAATAGTCTTTCACTGGATCTCAAATCAAATGGGATAGGAAGAACATATGGTAAAGTGAAATTTATCCAAGACACAGAAACTGAAGCTTGAGAGTCTGGTGTGTATGCATTATATCTTGGCAGCTGAAAATCCTGTCTTGAAGCAGAAGGGTCAGTATCACATTTACCAAATTAAGTTCAATTTGATGAACATTTTCAGAACTCAGCATGCATTGGAAATCATGGTTATATTTGGATGATAGAAAACCAATCTCTCAGATGACAAGTACTGAGACAAATATCTATTGTTTTGCACTATTCCCCAGTGGCATCGCTGGGGGTGAGGGTGACACCATCTCAGAGGGGTGACACCAAAATGAAAAACTGCAAATTTTACAGAGCACACACTGCTCGGTAAAGTATGTTTCATGTAAAAAAAAAAATAGAACTTAACGTTGTTACAGTTCTTAAATACTTTTACCTTCTGACATTCAATTAATTTGTTTTTGTTCTTTTCATTTTTATACTGTGGACTAATTTTAAGAAGAAGAAATCCATGGTGGAAGTCTGGAGGGGTGACGCAATGTATTTACCACTAGAGCTGTACCGATTAATCGCCCGTACGCGTAATCGGGCCGATTATTAGCACAATCGGTATAATCGGGTATCGGCAAAAATAATCGGTGCCGATGCAAATAATTTTTTTAAATAACCAATTTTTCCTGATAAAAGTTGTATATGCAGTCGCGTTTTGATTGACCGTAACTTAGTCTTAATCCTTTGTAACACTAGAGCTCGGGATAAATGCAGTATGCAAACAAGTTGCTCATTAACTAACACTACTGTATAGTCGAATAACCATATATCGAGATAAACACATCGAACCATCAATTAATCTTTTGTAACAAAGAGATTGCTCTAATAAAGTATTTAAAAAGAATTTATCTTGCTGCCAGTTGTGCGAAATTTTCAACTCCAGCGTCCGGTAACATTTGTAAACTGCAGTAAACCAGACTAAAGTACATGTCGCTAACCGCCATTGTAGTGCCAAAGTCATGTGAATAGCCAGTAAGATTAACATCAAAGGGAGTAATGATGGATATATACAAAGTCAATTTTGAGGTTTGTGTTTTTTCTTTATCTTTATGAAAACTCACAAAACACCGATAGTCCTTATGTCCCAGTGAGAAATTGTTTGAAAGGGCTTCAGTGTAGGTTTGAGTACGTCGTCTGTCTTTCAGTTAATCCGTAATGCCTAGAGGGTGAACGAACTCATTGTCTTTAATACTAGTAAGTGAGAATCATTTCCGGATTTTTTAAAATTATTTTTTATTTCTTTTGTTAGTGTTTCACCAAGCCACCATCTGGCAGAAGGGGCGGTCTCTCATAAGTCATAACAGGTTTTACTGTACCTTTGAAGCACCGACATATACTAAACAAAAAAAACAATTCTATATCAATGTGTTACAATTATCTGATGTTGCCGCAGCAATAACGAGTATTTGTTGTCGTCAAAGCAAGCCGACGACCTTTGCTCATAGAAAGTCGGCAATAAACTCAAAAGCTTTGCCTCAATTTACATAGTGATTATATTTATTGTGCCGCGAAACTTTCCTGTTTGCAAAAAACAAAACATCGCCCACCCCCACAGTCTGTGGACAACAGAGTAGTAATTTATTTGGACACATTGTTTCAAGAGCCCGGATAAGCCCCCCCCCCCATTCCAGGCCTTTATAGTTTTCTAAATTTGTTGGCTTATACCTGAGTACATAATATGATAATCAAATAATCGGTCTCATAATCGGTATCGGCAATTTTGATAATCGGCTATACGCGGTATCGGCATAATCGGCAAAAAGTGACATCGGTACAGCTCTATTTACCACACTGGGTGACGCCAACCCTAGCGACGCCGCTGCCATTCCCATATCATGAATCAAGCCTGCACACACACCCACCCACACACACACACACACACACACACACACACACCCATTGTATTTATGAATGCTTCACTACACTGTTAACAAGAAGGAAACATGTGTTCAAGTATCATACAAGGATACATTTTGAGGCCCATTACTCCATTTGTGAGAATGTTATGTGTTCAAGTATCATACAAGGATACATATTGAGGCCCATTACTCTATTTGTGAGAATGTTGTGTTCAAGTATCATATTAAGATACATCTTGAGGCCCATCGCTCTATTTGTGAGAAAAAAGACTATTATTACCTAAACCTTTTAAGATCTTAAATTTTTAACAAAATTTCCCGAGTTACTGTCAACATTGTTACATTCTTTGGCTGTATGAATTGTGCATGGTAAAATTCACAACAGCTGCCAATCTGCCCTCGATAGTCATTGAGATGATACAACTAGGACAACTTGGCCAATTTGTCAGAAATGGTAAGCCCTTGATAGTCATTGAGATGATAAAAAGCTATGACAACTCAGCCAATCTGTCAGAAATGGTAGGCCCTCAATAGTCGCTGAGATGATACAAAACTATGACAACTCGGCCACAAAATGTACTGAAGAACCTCCAGCAAGTTCATTTGCTCAGTTTTTTCAAAAAGACTTTCTAATCTGTGTCAAATTAATGAGTCGTCATCATTGTTATTTTGGGGGGGGAAGGGTGGGGGGGAGGAGGAGGTCCTCATTGCCATCATCAACTCGGGATGACTTAAACATCTGTTTGTGCATTCACTGTTTTGAGGAATGTTACAGCCAGAATTTGGCTTCAAGGTCACTCCACAGAAAGCTTGTCTAGTAGCAACATGAGAATATTTGTTTCCCCAGAAGTTTAGAAAATATAGAAACTGAGTGTTTTTTGCATAATTTGAGTGTGCAGAATTCAAGCATCAACTCATCTTTGTAATATCTTTTGAAATAAATTCACAGCAGGCATTAAAACACATACAGCGACCAATTGTAATACTGGTCTTTGGTATTCTGCAAATTCTTGACTTGTGTTCTTTGAAGCTGAAATGTTATTACTGAGAAATGTTTCCTAAAAATTCAACTTTAAGAATCAATTAACTTTTCTATGTTCCTGGTGAAAATTTTCTGGAAAAAGCTGATTCTCCATAAATATTTACATTTCAACTCAGAAACGCTACAGATCTATTTTTTGGTCTTCATTAATGCAAAAGTAATACTCATATTTACCATAAGATTTCATGAATTGGGTTGCTTGTCTTGCAAATATTACAAAATGGTTCAACTTATACAGTGGGACCCCGCTATAACCTGAATTCGGATATAACCCGGTTGTGGCATGGCTCCCGAAATTTTGGGTAATTTATTACAGATATTTTTCTCAAAGACCAAAAAAAAAAAAATTTAAGTATGAAAAAAAAAATGTAAGAGTTTAATTATCATTCTCATATTCGTCTAAACAGTGCGAAAAAGAACGTGTAGAAAATGTATTATCAAATTTCTTCTAGTTTTGTGCCAAAATAAACGTTGAAAATACGAACCAATTGCTGGGCCTACTGAGAACTTTGATCTTTGTTTATTGTTGAAAAATTACAGCTCATAAGTGTCAATATTATAATTACTGATTCCTGAGTAATGAAGCCATCGTGTCTACTTTGTGTTTGTCTTGGATGCATTCCGAATACAATCGTTGCTTAAATAATCTCCGATATATGTTCTCTTAATTTCATTCACAACTAAGCAACAGCCAATGCGGCAGTTAGATTCTCACCAGAATGTATCAATTAATTTAAGTACATTGTTTATCATCAAAGTGAACTGCCGAGCTAAACAGTGACATAATTCAGTTTTTAAAATACAGCCAGTTCTGCCTGCTGTATTTATTAGAGTACATCAAAAGAACATGACGCAATAACTGGGCGGCAAGTTCAAAGGACTTTGACTAGCAGCTTGGGTGGGAAAATGTGCTGAAATTTACAATGACTGAATTCAGAGACAGAAAGATCCTGAGATGTACATGTAGTTATTATAAGAATACACTTTAGCTTCCATTATTTAATCTATGGACATGTACTATTTCATCATTCATTACGTACACCCGTTACGTAATTTTTGTTTTTTTTCTTTTCATTGAATTCAGTTACATAATGATCTGTGACAAAATTATTGAATATTTTACATCCGTGTGTGGATATTTTCGATGGAAATATTTGTATTATGGATTCAATGTATGTTACAAGATTCGCTGGTGAGTACACGGTGTTGATACTCTTTTCATGCAATAGATTATACATATATACATAAATTAGACACGTGTATGTACCAATGCATGGTTCTCTGAATAAAGTAATATATTATATCTGCAATTTCTGTTACCACAACGAAAGTTTTTCTCATTTAATATATATTGATCAAAAATGGTAATTGTGCCATGCATTTTCGCACCCATCTTTATGTAAACCCCCCCCCCCCCCATTAAATCCAAAAATGTGTTGGTATTGTACATGGTTGCTTATAAAACGGTTCGGTTCATAGCCTGGTCGGATTCTATGGCTCCCAACTGCCGTGTTATAGCGGGGTCCCACTGTACCTCCTATTCACCAGATATATATATATATATATATATATATATATGAATATTACAATTCAGTACCAGTCTCCCTAGAAGAGAAGCTTGCCTATAAAGTTGATGGCATGACAGTGAAAATATTGCAGTAATTCTCTCAGTTACATTAATCAAAGTCTAGCTTTAAAAATATATTATATATCAAAAATGTACTAATCCTTCTAATATATTTAGTATAATGACTAAGATTATACTTTTTAAAAATTCTATTCCTTGGTATAAACAACTGTCTTTTCATAAAACTAATTTTGTTTTGTTTTTTAATTTATATTGTATTGTTTCCATTATGCATAATTGTTACATGCTAGCAATACTTTTTACAGTTCGTGCTGTAATAGGTAACATATACAAAAAAATAATTCAGATTTTATAACAAAAATGTTTCCACACATTTTACAAATCCCATGAATTAAAAAAGCCAGCTTTAGTGAGCATATATTTTCATTTTATGCTTGTAACGTGGGCACTGCTGGCGGGTGATCAAAGTGTTATTAAGACAATATTGCACAAGGCCTGGCCAGAGGTACTGCGCAACTTGGAAACAACACTTGATACCGCCTCCCACTAATTGGCGTTTCTAGGAGATGATCGCTACGGTGTGATATGCCCGGTCAGTGAGTATAGTAATCCGAGATGGTACTTTGAACAAGACAATACACGAGCCCCCGTAAAGATAAAATATGAATTTAATCAAAAATACAAATATTGAAGCTTTAAAATAATGGATACATTCAAAGAATCCAAACACTGATGAAAATAAATGAAATTAGCCGTTAATACTGATTGTAAATTTCATCAAGGAATCGAATGTTCATTTAACATTTGACTGTTGGTGATTCAACATGACCTTTTCCGTCGACTGGTTTCCTTTCTTTTCCCTGCGTGCGTCCGTCTCCAACTTGCCCTTTAATTGAACGGGAATTCCACACTCTGACTTCTTATTTCTTTCCTTTCTGACTTTCCGCTGGTTCTCACTCTTGCCCAGAATAAACTATTGCCTTTGACTTCTCGCTGATGCTTACTCTTGCCAAAGTAAACTATTTTTCCTTTTAAAAGAAAAGGGTAAAACGCCCTAAGTATCTCGCTACTTTCAGAATTGCGATTGTTCGTCCGTCTTCACGTTCGAACAATCAGATCTTACTATCAGTGTTATCATTCATACGGCTAACAATTTCTATACATGTTTTCAGATCAATAGAGCTATACTGTTAATTATCGACATCAGAATTCGGGAAAGTCATATTCCCGTAAATCATTACGTAAAGTGAAGCAATATAACATAACACACAATTCATATTTACTTAATATGATAAATTCAAATTAATGTAACCTTTCCAATCATACATGTACACGGCGGGTTTCCTACCTCACCCATTTGCCTAACTAAGTAATAAGGTAAAAATGCTAATTCAGAATTCAAAATACATTATTAAATCACTGCAAACCGACTATCCATACAAAATATGAACACATCATGCATCTGTAACAAAGAAACATATCAAAGTACGTTATTAAATCAATGTAATACGGAACTATTTGTAGCGTAGAATCGATACATTATGCATTTAAGACAAAGATAAACAGCATATACATTACATCATAATAAAGGTGAATTTGAGTTAGATACCTTTTATGTTTTGGCGTCCTACAATCGTTCCACATTCAGTTCCCTGGAACCCAATTAATTTACGAACGTCTTTCTTTCAAAGACGTACGGAGTCTTCTCCGGTGTTGGAATCAATTATTCTGACCGTCTCTTTTCCAGACGTCTTGCTAGACTGCCTAACATCGTTTGATACGAACTATATATTTCCCGATTCTGGGTTTCGACCCAACCCTCTGTCCTGTACATTTGACCAATCGGCATAAACGCTAGTCTTACTGACCTTATGGAAACCGTCTCTCACGATGTCAACCATGTCACTTAGGGTCGAGACGTCACATTATCGTTTGTCTTAATCATTTTTGAAAGCTCTACGTGAGTATTCCCATAATTTTAAGCGTGTCAAACAGCCAGTCCGTTTTCACTTTAATTATTGTACCAAGCCTGACCAGGTTTAAGAAAACATTTTTTTTTTTTGTCCAAACCCTACTCCAAGATAATTAATTGTCGGCTAGCCTATGAATTAATTACTGGATGTCACTGACGAAAAATTTGGCACTTGACAATGCTTATGTCCAACAAATATGTTGTGAAAAATATGCTCAGTCAAGTATGCCAAATATATACAACTGACCTTTCAAAGATGAATACATTCGAGTGTAGTAATGCCAGCTTTTTAAATATGAAAGCATTAATCAAGTTCCAGGTGTAATGAGGTTGCCATTGCTATTTCTAGGATATCAGCTTTTGCTTCCACAACTGCTCTGTGTGGGCTAATTTCTGGCAATCTATCTTGAATCCATTAGCTGAGACCAGAGAACCGTTAATTACATTTCTAGAGAATGGATGCGAATCATCACACTGCCATGTCAATGGAGGATGAATGCTATCTTATATAAAGCAATTGTTTGAACAGCAGCCAGATGGACTATTAGGGGCACAGTAAACGATATTTTCAGGGTAAAGCTGTCACAACTGAAAAGCAGAAACTATGTAATTATCAATCTACCAGGGGCATGCTGACCCCGATTCTTGGCGCCACTGAGGAAGGAACCAAAGATTTGACTGATTGGTTACGATAATTAAGGGGGCATGTTCTCACCCAAATTTACCTAGGTTTTATATCGCCTCATCAAGAATTTTAAGCAGTCTAAGCTTTTTCTGCAAGAGGACAAAGAAAGAAAACCAGTGCAGACTCAGAGGAAATTGCAAGAAATTCCCTCATAAAGAAAGTGTTGAAAGTGTTGTCCAAGCAATCAGACAAATTGTTTGGATTGACATTTGCAGCAAAGGGGAGAAAATCGCCTTGATGTACAATCTTGAGAGGGAACATTCAGAGTGCAATCTGAGATCGGAAAATTTGAAAAGAGGAATCCTATGACATTATCGTGATACGTATAAATAATGAATATCCTGGACAGATTTTTAGAGTGGAATCCAGAAATCCAGGCGCCTGAATAGCTACAGGTAAAGCCAAGCGAAAGGAAGAATAGTTTATGAAATCATACAAGGCGTTGACTTTAATTGTTCACTTGAGCTTATGATGAACTAAATCTATCAGTAAACAGATCAACTATTTTATTTGAATCCATTTGTGCTTTCTTTTGTAAATTTTGAAAGTTTTGTTTCTAAAAGCTGAGATAATTTTTAATGCAATGACTTCAGATAGTTGTCTTCTGTAATAGATTAATGTGCTTGTTTATCTGTACAGGGGCTTGTGTTTGTTTATTCTATTTATCTACTCAGATCTCTATATAGATATATTTCCATCTATAAGTTTCACCACTTATATTTACTCAAGGAGGGCCTCAAGGTAGATTAGTTCTTAGCTAATTGAGTTACCCTCTTTAAATAAAGTCATTATTATTATTATTATTATTATTATTATTATTATTATTATTATTATTATTTTTTTTTTTTTTTTTTTTTTTTCGATCCCCGGCCGAGTCATACCAATGACTTACAAAAATGGTACTAACAGCTGCCTCGCTTGACACTCAGCATAAAGAGGTTAGTGTTAGGACTGGTCGACCTGGTGTCAGGATAATGTGACTGGGTGAAACATCATGCTACATGTCTGCGACATGATGTCTCAGTGCTAGACATCACTATAAACTGCCTCACTGCAGACATCGTAGCAATATGACTGAAATTTTTTTAAAGCTATGTTAAAATTTCTAATCAAACAAACAAAAATTATTATTATTACTACTACTCAAACCGACACAATTATATTGAGGGCAGTCATCTCCTAGATACTGAGTACCAAAAGAGGTGGGGTATATAAAAGCATTGAATATGCTCCTTTGCAGTGCACTTTTTCTTTATTTTGTCTGTAATTGACCATGTTTGTGTTGTGACATCACTAAAGACAAAGAGGGCAAAGCTAGACCTGCTAATTGGAACAACTGCTCTTTAGCTCTTTGAGATCAAACATGTTTATCCTCAACATTATTGACCCTATTGATACAAGCTCTAGTTGCAGTGAGTTTCCTACAAGAATGAAAGCCTTTGTTGATCCTGTGTGAACTTGCTAAAGGCAAAGAATGCAAAACTAGCCCTGCTAATTGAAACAGACTGCTCTACAGGCATATGAGCTTCAGTACCACTACTAATTGAAAAGAATGCTTGCAGCCCCATGAGCTTTAATAACACTGCTAATTGAAAAGAATGCTTGCAACCTCATGAGCTTCAATATCACTGCTAATTGAAAAGAATGCTTGCAACCTCATGTGCTTCAATAACACTGCTAATTGAAAAGAATGCTTGCAGCCCCATGAGCTTTAATAACACTGCTAATTGAAAAGAATGCTTGCAACCTCATGAGCTTCAATAACACTGCTAATTGAAAAGAATGCTTGCAACCTCATGTGCTTCAATAACACTGCTAATTGAAAAGAATGCTTGCAGCGTCATGAGCTTCAATACCACTGCTAATTGAAAAGAATGCATGCAACCGCATGTGCTTCAATAACACTGCTAATTGAAAAGAATGCTTGCAGCCTCATGAGCTTCAATATCACTACTGCAAAGAATTCTTGCAGCCTCATGAGCCTTCATAACACTGCTAATTAAAAACAATGCTTGCAGCCCCATGAGCTTTAATAACACTGCTAATTGAAAAGAATGCTTGCAGCCTCATGAGCTTCAATATCACTGATCAATTGAAAAGAATGCATGCAACCTCATGTGCTTCAATAACACTGCTAATTGAAAAGAATGCTTGCAGCCTCATGAGCTTCAATATCACTACTGCAAAGAATTCTTGCAGCCTCATGAGCCTTCATAACACTGCTAATTAAAAACAATGCTTGCAGCCCCATGAGCTTTAATAACACTGCTAATTGAAAAGAATGCTTGCAGCCTCATGAGCTTCAATATCACTGCTAATTGAAAAGAATGCATGCAACCTCATGTGCTTCAATAACACTGCTAATTGAAAAGAATGCTTGCAGCCTCATGAGCTTCAATATCACTACTGCAAAGAATTCTTGCAGCCTCATGAGCCTTCATAACACTGCTAATTAAAAACAATGCTTGCAGCCCCATGAGCTTTAATAACACTGCTAATTGAAAAGAATGCTTGCAGCCTCATGAGCTTCAATATCACTGCTAATTGAAAAGAATGCATGCAACCTCATGTGCTTCAATAACACTGCTAATTGAAAAGAATGCTTGCAGCCTCATGAGCTTCAATATCACTACTGCAAAGAATTCTTGCAGCTTCATGAGCCTTTATAACACTGCTAATTAAAAAGAATGCTTGCAGGCACATGAGCTTTAATAACACTGCTAATTGAAAAGAATGCTTGCAGCCTCATGAACTTCAAAAACACTGCTGATTGAAAAGAATGCTTGCAGCCCCATGAGCTTCAATAGCACTGATAACTGAAAAGAATGCTTGCAGCCTTATAAGCTTCAATAGCATGCTCAATCTTAGTGCCAGGAATGATACAGTTGCTGTGTTTAAAAGAAGAAGAAAAACTTTTTCTTCATCTGTAACCATGAAAGGTTAGTCAAGGTTTCTTTTTAGAAACTCCATGTGCATCAGAAGGCTGGTTTTTTAGCTTGCATCATTTGTATTCATGGTAGCAGCAATGCACTGAATATTTGCTGGAGGAATGAAAGGTAGTTTTTTTGGGAGGTAAAACTAATTTGAATTATGCAATACTTGCCCATGGCTATTGTTTATGTGCAAAACAAGCACATCTAGCTCATTTATTTCATGAATGTTGATGTGATCAGATGTGTGCCAAACACTAGCGAAATACTGCTCATTGCTGTGTTTTTTCTAACTGCAATTGCAACCTGGCTTCTCAATAACAAGAACCAGAGTTTATAATTCTACAGGGTCATTGGACCCTGTCCGAATCATCCCTTCACATAAACAACCTAAAAATGAAGGCTGTATACCTGGCATTTCAAGAGTGCATCAATACAGCAAAGGGTCAATGTGTCATGGTCTCCTCTGACAACAGGTCCATTATAGCTCATCTCCAATGTCAAAGTGGCACACATGTCCCTTTTCTTTATGATGAAGTCTGGAACCTCCTATGCTGGACCACCTCAGAGAAAATAACACTCATAGAGTTTGGCATATTCTGGCAAAAAGTTATTTTTGCCAGAGTCTTTCCAGAACTGGCTGAACCATCCTCACCGAATAGACCTTTTACCACACTGTTAAAGAGTCTCTGTTCCTGCTGTGGGAAGTCTGGAGGGGTGGATCTATTTGCAACTAGGTTCAACAACAGACTCCTATTTTACATTTCTCCTGACCTGGATCAAGTAGCTTGGGCAGTGGATGCATTCAGTCTCCAGTGGGATGAGCTGTTCGCTTATGCCTTTCCACACTTCCAACTTATTCCTCAAGTCCTGCAGAAAGTCAGAGCTTCCACTGTTTGGATCATTCTCATAGCCACTCTGTGACCTCAGCACTCAAAGTTCAACGATATTCTAGACCTGTTGATCACTCAAACTATGTCGCTTCCTCTCAGAAGGGATCTTCTGTGGAAAGACCAGGGATCCCACCTCCAAAGCAGCCCAAATATTCTCAAGCGATCTCTCTGCCACAATGACTTTTAGGTCCAAGGTCTATGATGCCAAGTAGAGAACATTTTATGATTGGTGCAGTTGGCAACATGTTGATCCAAGCTGCCCTTCAATAACTTCTGTTGCTGATTTCCTTTTGTTTCTCTTTGAGAACCAAAATGCTGTATCAACTATCAAGGGCAATAGAGCTGCAATTTCTAACACACTTAAATTTTCTCCAGGCACAGAAATTGCTTTGGATTTACACCTTTCCTAATCTTATTCAGTATTTTGAGCTGTCTGGCACTGTCTTATGCCTAGATGGAAACTTTCTTGTGTTTTATGGTCATTAACAAAACCCTCTATAAACCGTTGAGGCTTCTTCTCAGGACCCCACACTCGTGACAGTGTTTCTACTTGCCCTTACCTCAACATGATAATGATGTGAGATTCAGGCCTTATCTGTTGACACTGGCTGTCTCCAGTTTAATGGGAACTATGATTGGGTTTCCCTCCTTTGTCAACCTGGATTTTTAGCTAAACATCAATTACATTCCATAGCTCCACTTCCACTAGAAATCCCCCATCCAATCCCAGTCAAATCTGTGCTGCAGATCATACATAGGCTTTTATGTCCCATAAGGGCACTCCATTTCTATCTTAAGACTTCCAAAGGAAAAAGAAAAGGTAGGAAGCATCTTTTTTTCCTCCAACTCAAGGGCTCCATAGACGTTTCAGATGCTCCTATCTACAGATGGATTGTTAAGACAATTAAACAAGCATACGAGTCTCTCACCAATCAAAACCTTTGTAATGTCACCCTCTTAGTAAAAGGGGTAGTTAATTGGATTTAGCTAGGTTATCTAGGGAATGGCCTCCTTCGATGTTATGATCCGGTGTAAGTGAGTAGATAAAACATCAACAGGAAACTTGGCAAGATTATTGGAAATAAATAATGCATTATGAGCCCCCTAAGAAGAGACAAAAAATTTTAATCATACAAATGAAGAGTGGTAATTCAGTTCAACTTACATTATATTAACAGGATTTAATAGTAGTCTCTTATTTGGATTTATCTCATCATCATAATGAGTGGTAATAATGGCACAATGTCCACAACTTATTGCATTACTGTCCCCTCGACCATGTTCCAATATTTCCTATTTATTTGAGTCTTCCTATTTTGAATGCCTCCTCCTTTCTAGTCCTTTACTCTGAATTCTCCTTCTTTTTTACTTCACTTGTCACTTCTCTTTTTTTTCTCCAGACTTCCATCTTTGAACTGTTGGACCTCACTCGCTTTCTCTCCCAGAAAACTATATCTGTAATGATGTTATCTTTAGAAATTGTGCGTATTATCACTAAACCGACAGGCACTTGATCTTTATTAATGAAGAAAGCACTATTCTTTTTTTCTAGGCTTCGTCAGATCTAAACATTTCCTCTCTCAGGAACTTTCAGACTAAATACCTTTGACCAAGGTAGTCACCTTAAATTCACATTACTTCCAATGTGTACACCTTATTTTCACTCTGGCAATAAGCAATGGTTTATATTTTAAAGAATCAGAATCTCTGAACAATGAAAAATAACAAGTCCATTTCATTGAGACAGAAATCAGGCCCCTTTGAAGTTTTAACACTGACGTGGGAAAGGTGTACAAGTTTAGCAAATCAGAAAAAGGCATAAACAAGTTTAGCCAATCAGAAAGGGCATTTAGCCAATCAGAAAGGGCATTTAGCCAATCAGAAGAAAATCATTATGCATGGATCACACTCATTATCAAACTTGTCCAAGATCTTGACGATATAAGCAAAATCTGACCAGAATATGGCCTCCAGGATGGTAGGCAGCAAAATTGTTGCCCAGTTACACCTGAGTAAAAAGACTGGACAAAAATCATCAAAGAAAATAACAAACCATACCTTAGGTGATTAGTAAGGATGAAAATTAAGTTAATTAATGATATACAGCAATGGAAATAGACAAATATCATGAAAATCAATTGCTTTTAACATCTGGGAAAGATTACAAGCATGAAATACACCATTATAGAACATATTTATTCTGAAACTTTGAAGTGAGTAAGCGTGATTAAGATTGAACCCCTGGCCTGAATAAAGCTGAGGAAATGTGGTATACAGTAAACTCTATATCTCTACACCTGTGAGGTTGTCTAGACCTTATGACATGAAGACAATAATCTGCAGGTGACAAATATAGCAGGTAGTCAGGTCTACACCTGTCTGTCCTAGCATCTTAGCAGGAGGTGCCCCTTGAAAGTAAAAGCATTTTCCCCTCAACCTGGTGATTTCCCACATCAAAAGTGATTCATGCTGTATGTACTAATTTACATGATGATTCAAAATGCAAATCACCAAGGATGTGACCCTTATCTGCCATAATAATAAACTGCAGGCAATTTTATCAGGTGATCAGAAATTAAATCTGGGTCCATCATTTTGGAAGAACTTGACAGAATAATTGGGAATACAATTTTTAATTGAACTGTGAAAATGCTGAAATAATTACAAAATATTTCCTTGATTATTGCTCAGTTCAATCAGAACTAAGACAAATTTTCAGCTCATTGGGTCTTCTAAAAAGCAACCAATGTATTGGAATTTGTTGGGGATCGCCAGCTAGTGATTATTAGCAATAATATTAATTTTTAATTAAAAAAAAACAAACACTTTTGCCTGTGGTCTCTTCCCCACCCACCTTCACTCCACCCATTATTGGGAACCTATTACAACAGTTAACTGGTGGGGCCCAGAGTGACAGAGTGGTCTAAAGCACTCTCCGTTATGGATCACTGCCATCTCACCTGTATCTACATGGGTTAGAGTCTCAGATTCCGCCAAAGTGGGTAAGTGAGAAAGCTTGACAGTAGCTTCTTATTTCCTAGGTTCTTCCTCCACCATTAATATTAGCTGCCATATATAGCCTATCAAGTGCTGAAAAATGGCATTAAACCCTACAACAACAACAACAACAACAACAACAGTTAACTGTCTATCCATTGGAAGATACCTGTCTATTGTATACTGAACACAGACATCAGCTTTTAATTTTCAGGTAGGTACTAATATATCTGAGTCTATACTCTATTCATAATAACCTGGTCTAACAATAGAGTATATATGGTACATACACATCATGGGACAATCACAGACTGATCTCATTAAGACTGAGGAGATTCCAGCTTTAGACCATGAACTTTCCTTGACAGGCAATGAATATTGGTAAACAACAGTAGAAACTTAAGCCTCTTAACCTTAGAAAGTTATTATCATATTCCACTTAATCATTGTACCCATGTATGTATTCAAAATCTTTGGTATGCTGAAAGGTAAACATCTGAAGACCCATTATCATTGGGAAATAATCCATCTGTATCATTTCTGCCCATGATCCATGCTAAGTACTGTTTGAAATTCTTTCTATTGCTTTTAGATTAATACAAATATAGTCATGTAATGGTATCTATACAGTATAGGGCTGTAAAACAGGTACACTACACACTGAAAACAAGTTGCTCAAATGACTGTAATTGCACAACAAAATAAGTCAAAATAAGACCAT
Organism: Unio delphinus; assembly: GCA_029339505.1. NCBI lineage: Eukaryota > Metazoa > Mollusca > Bivalvia > Unionida > Unionidae > Unio > Unio delphinus. The sequence goes on from JAQISU010000174.1 coordinate 13,884,776, forward strand.
TTCTTCCTTTAGAGCTTTCATTATTGAAACTAAAATATTCTTTTACTATCTTTGTTCACAGGATCATCCATTCCAGAGGAATAATAGTTACAACATTTTCATAATGGACACAGTAACAGCTGTAAGATCAACATCATTTTCTTGTGGACTACATAAAACACCATAAGAAGTCTTCTGGTGAAATCCTGATGTCAGCATGGCTTTCCATTTAGAAATAATACAGTTTTAATGTGGTTGCCATGATACAAACTGTTATCATTCAGAACCAAATATACAACATTGGTCTCTCAGTCAATATGGCCATGTCAATATGATCATCCATCCAGAACAAATTAAAGACTTCTTGTGATGTGACTATCTGACCAGGATGAATAGTTATACAATTTAAAGATGGCTACTGTCTTTGATTTATTGAATGTCTGTACCATTTTAATTTATATAAAGTTCATGTTAATCCCGAATGTAGTTAAGATTTTTTGTTAGAACAGATTGCTTGATGAAGCCATTTCTTAAGTGCTTCTGATCCAGGACCATTAGAACTGATGACTATGACTACTGGCATTATAGTCATTGTCTACAGATTACCAACTGGCTACATAATCTATTGCACAAAAGCATTCAAAACTTACAAATTTCAAAACCAAATCTTATTCTGTCAACACAAATTTTTATAACACGGTAGAAAAAAAGTTTTAATTGCAAATCCATTGTTACAGAAATACTATTTTTTGTAGTAATGCGGTATGAAGAAAAGTATCTTTATTTTTTTTTCAATGATAAAGTCTACATTCTAATTACATGACACTTTTATGATTCAGAGATTTTTGTCATTAGTTTTGTCCCCTCTAATTTTACCTGTTATAACAGTTGATATCTTGCACCTGTATACAGGATAATGTACTGACTTATATATTTACCTGAATAAAGCATACATGTGAAATCTATACACATATTATTGTATATTCAGTTGTTCCATTTATTAATAATAGCATTTCTTTAAAGTGCACTTGCAGTTGACAACTTTATTTTTCCAAATTAAAAAAAAAAATCTGTACTGATGGAAATGCTTAGTTTGTAATTTGTGATAAGGGGATTATATAATCTTTGGCTAGATTGTAAGTGTGCCAGGTAAATACTTGGGAACACAGGTGGTTGTGTACGATTCATAATGGACCTGTGACAGGGTAAAATATGATACATTACACCAATGGATAAAATACCATGAGATACATCACTCTGAAGTGTAAATTAGCACGCAATACATCACTCTCAAATGTAAAATATCATGTGATGCATTACTCTCAAGTGTAAAATATGAGATACATCACTCTCAAGTGTAAAATATGAGATACATCACTCTCAAGTGTAAAATACCACAAGATGCATCAATATAAAGTGCAAAATACCATGAGATACACGACTCTAAAGTGTAAAATTCCATAATATACCATGAGATACATCACTATAAAGTGTAAAATTCCTTGAGATACATGACTCTAAAATGTAAAATTCCATGAGATACATGACTCTAAAGTGTAAAATTCCACGAGATACATGACTCTAAAATGTAAAATTCTATGAGATACATGACTCTAAAGTGTAAAATTCCATGAGATAAATCACTCTGAAGTGTAAAATACCATGAGATAAATCACTCTGAAGTGTACAATACAATGAGATACATCACTGACGTGTACAATACCACGATATATACATCACTGTGGAGTGTAAAATACCATGAGATACATCACTCTCAAATGTAAAATATCATGTGATGCATTACTCTCAAGTGTAAAATATGAGATACATCACTCTCAAGTGTAAAATATGAGATACATCACTCTCAAGTGTAAAATACCACAAGATGCATCAATATAAAGTGCAAAATACCATGAGATACACGACTCTAAAGTGTAAAATTCCATAATATACCATGAGATACATCACTATAAAGTGTAAAATTCCTTGAGATACATGACTCTAAAATGTAAAATTCCATGAGATACATGACTCTAAAGTGTAAAATTCCATGAGATACATGACTCTAAAATGTAAAATTCTATGAGATACATGACTCTAAAGTGTAAAATTCCATGAGATAAATCACTCTGAAGTGTAAAATACCATGAGATAAATCACTCTGAAGTGTACAATACAATGAGATACATCACTGAAGTGTACAATACCACGATATATACATCACTGTGGAGTGTAAAATACCATGAGATACATGACAAGTGTAAAATGCCATGAGATAAATCACTCAGAATTGTAAAATACAATGCGATGCATCAATGGAGTGTAAAATACCATGAGATGCATGACTGAAATGTAAAATGCCATAACATACCATGAGAAACATCACTATAAAGTGTAAAATACCATGAGATACATCAATCTGAAGTGTAATATACCATGAGATAACTCACTCTGAATTGTAAAATACTGATACATGACTCTGACGTGTAATGTACCATGAGATACATGAATGAAGTGAACAATACCATGTGATACATCACTTTGAAGTATAAAATACAAGATACATCAATCTGAAGTGTAAAATACCATGAAATACATCACTATGAAGTGTAAAATACCATGAGATACATCATGTTTGGGGATTGGTTAGGTATTGTATAGAACAGCAACACGTAGGTTATTTAGTGCTAAGGCAATTGGAGTAAAGGACACACCATGGAAGCTAAGCCAGGATGGACCGATAACAAGATATGAACCCAAATCCTTTCAGTTGCAAGTCGGGCATGCTGACCACTGAGCCACCATGGCTCCAAGATATACCATAGTAAAGAATAAAATACTATGAGATACATTACAGAAAAAGATAAAATGAGATACATTGCCCTAAAGGGTAACTGAGAAAAGTATCTCAAAAAACGGTGATATATGCAATAAAAGACACCAATAGGAAACAAAATAACATCATGCTAAGATGCAAAATATGAGGCAAACACAAACATTTTTTCCAACTGCACTGGTTTTAAAATTAAGGTAGACAGGTCATGTCATTTTATAAACTATATACGTATATACATACACACATGGGGAATAATTTTTTAGGGTCAGCTATGTGAAATAGGGACAGTAGGCCAACCAGAAACACATTTTTGTATTCTACCAGTGGATACTGCTGACACCTATGATAATAAAGTGATATACACTGGAAATTATCTACTTCATTAATAATAAAAACTATGCAAAAAGACCAAGCAGGCCAGATATTGCTCCAATGCCATCTTAATTCATGACCATTACGCCAGTTTTTGCTTTATGTAAACTCTTTTTAAACTGGGGTCATGACTCATGAGTGGCTAAGTGGTCTAAAGTGCTCTCTGCTAAGGATCAATGCCATTTCACCTCTGTCTGCATGGGTTAGAGTCTCAGATTCGGCCAATGTGGGTATTTGGCCAATGTGGGTATGTGAGAAAGCTTGCCAGTAGCTTCTCGTGGGTCAGTGGTTCATTATGGGGGGGGGTTTCTTGGGTTCTTCCTCCACCATTAATACTGGCTGCCATGTACAGCCTATCATGTGATTAAAATGATGTTAAACCCTACAGCAACAACAACTCTCTGAAACTATTTGCTTATTGTGAAGTTGATTCATAATCAAAGTACCGAAAGTACTGAATGTAGGGCAACTATTTACAATATGCAGACAAAAGATTCAAGTAAAACAATTTGAAACATTTAGGGATATAATTTCAAAACTGATATAAAGCCATGAGAATCTAATTGGGTTATCTGCATATGCATACAAATATACATGTAGAATTGCAAATGTTTATCTAGTATTGATTTTGCATATAACATGTGGTAAATAATTTTATTAAATTCTTATCTCATAAAACCAGCCTTAATTTGCACGATAGTCATGCACTAAATAACAGAGTACAGTGTACTAGTATCACTGGTATACTATGTTACCCTTACCATGTAATGTTGCCTTGCAATACTAAATGAAAAGCTTTCTCAAAACCTGCCATAAAATGATGTACTATGCCGAAATCAGGATTTTTAACTCCCAAGTACTTCAACGTGATCATGTTTAAAAAAGCATAATGTTAGTAATCTTAGAAAATAAAAAAGAAAGTTTAAGAAATTGAGAGAAAAAAATCCGTCATGAGTATATATCAAGAGGCAGTCTTGTTTGGAGCTTGTGTAAAGCTATCATCAGGGTAGATTATCAAACGGATTATCAATGAGGTAATTAACAAGTAAGACAGTCAGAGATAAGCAGCAACCATTTCATTTAATTAGCTGAGAATAGTTCTAGTGACATAGTGTTTAATCCTTTGAAGTCTGCAGTGTAAGAACTCATTAGGCTAAATTGCAAAGACAAAGTAAAATATGTCCGAAACCCAATTCATTTGAAGTTGAGTAAATCAAAGTAATGCATGAGGATGGAAATAACTTGTTACAAACAAAACTCTCCAACAAACCATCCTTTAAAATAATCAAGCTCTAAGGTTAAAATAACTTCAAACATTCAGTTTAGAATTAAAAGATGTCACTTTATTCAGTCAATGAAGTCATATGTACTTAGATATTTTTTATATTATAAATATAGATATTATATGTACTTAGATAATTTTGGAGTGTTCAAAAAGTATCGATGTAATTACATTGAACAATTTACATTAGGGACTGACCTAATAACAACAATATTTGAAAGGGAATGAAGATAGACATGAGCCCACTTTTTAAAGTGGATCCGACAAAAAAAAATTAATGCAGTAGAAAAAAATAAGACTTGGATGAAAATTGGTGATCTGTTGGAATATACATGGAAGGGTGGTCAATATACATGGAAGGGTGATCAATAATGGACTGAAGACAAACCAAGAAAGCATGGTCTTAGCTTCTTATGTTTACAATTGTGACATCATCAAATCTTGTTCTCAAGCTTTTGACTGAAAATCAGTTGACCCATGAATGTCACAGATCAAGATCGAATTAATTCATAAATATGAAGATAATGGCAGGGTATCTCAGTTTGAGGGAAACAATTACCTGGCTCATAATGTGATGATACAATAATGCATAGGTACAATTTCTTTTGAGATTCTGTATAATTCAGATGATTTGGCATCTAGAATATTTTGTCCAAAATGGTGGTATTGTGGCTTTAAGTCATTTTTATTGAAAACCATTGTCAAGTTAGTGAACAGCAGTAAGGTTTCTTTGCTCTTCGATTCCACTCCTTATGTAAAACATAGTGTATCTAGTCATTTTGGAATATAATTTACCTGACATTTGGGCACCTCATAATGACATTATACAAGACAGGTACCTCAAAACTGATATATATTAGACAGTCTGGCACCTTAATTGGCATTATACCTGACAATGTGTCTACAACCTCAGACCACCATTTGAGTAGTATGTTTCTGCTACCAGTCATAGACAGGCCTCAAACTTTTAACCATCACCATCACTGAATATTGTATTGCTCATCTATAATCTGATAGCATTTTTAGCAACAACAAAGAAAATGTCTGCTGAGCATTATTTTCATTCACCTTGTCTGTTGCTGGCTATTTTTAGGAACTGCTGTAACTGTGTGACAAGTCACAAAGGTAAGAAGTATAAGCACTATTGAAAAATGCCTCCAACTCATCTTATCACTAACCACCTGTCAGTCTATTGATGCTTGTTTTAAACTGCAATAGACACCAATGAGTCAGCAAATGAATTTTCTTGCGTAATCCATTCCTTATGCCATCTGTTGTGCAAAAGCTTGTCCACCAGGAAATGTGCCACACTAATGGTTTGATATATGGAATTTTGTTTGCACTATTCTATATGTAAATACTCAATGTTTTTAACAAGAGCTATTACCAATGGGAGTAATGCAGACATCACTACATTTGCAAGATATGGCATAAAATGATTTGGAATGTTTTTTGGTTCTATCAAAAAGCAATACATGCAAAGTTGCATCTAGGATTTGATAAACGTGGGTGCTTGCCTCCATTGAATCTGAAAAGGAGGGGTGGGGACTTGACGTAGCAATAAGGGAGGGGGTGGCCTAAAAGTATAGTGTTTTACAAAAATCAATATATTCAAAAAGAGCAATAGCAAGTATTATTTATATATATATATATATATATATATATATATATATATATATATATATATATATATATATATATATATATATATATATATATATATATATATATTTATATATATATATATATATATATATATAATAATAAATAAATGAAATAAAGAATTCTTATATTATCTTAATAAGTGCATTAAATGCATATCTTATCATGTCTTCTGCATATTAAAGCATAACATAAAAAACTGAAATCAGTCTTATATTTTCTAATAACAATATTATATTCTACACAATAACCATTAATGAATCAAGCCATAGACTGGAAATAGTGTCCCTCCTCTGGCCAATCTTAAAAATCAGCGTTATGTACTTCCTGTATGTCAAATGCTCAATTCTGATTGGCTACAAATCCATGCTAAGAAAGATCAGAAGATCACATATTTACTTTGATGGATGACAAAGAAATTTTTTTTAAGGAAAAGGCCAAAGCTCAAAAATGAATTACTAACATGTAGACCATTTTATGTTGAGGCAAAGTGCCTTTCTCAAGGACACATCATAATAGCTAACCTATATAGTCCAATGGTAGGATTCAAACCTGTGCCCTTGAAATGATGATGATGATGATGAATGCTGGAAATACAAGTTATTCAAGGTCTCGTCAATATAAAGATTTGATGAAATAATAATTTTGATGGAAATAGTTATACTACGGAAACCAAAGCGAGGATGATGGGCAATTGAGGACCATAATTCTTTTTTTAAAAACAAAACCACAAAATAGAACCCATAAAAGTTATCTCAATATCTCGGAGACTATGTTCTTACTACATTTAATCTGAATATGTTGTTGTTGTTGTTGTTATAGGGTTTAATGCCAATTTTCAGCACAAAATAGGCTATACATGGCAGTCGGTATAATGGTTGAAGAAGAACTATTGGAAACCCTCAAAAAGAACCATCAACCTATGAGAAGTTACTGACAAGCTTTCCCATTTACCCACACTGGCCAAGCCAAAGATTTGAACCTACAAAGACAGAGGTGAGATGGCAGTAATCTGTAATGGTGATTGCTTTAAACCACTCAGCCACTCTGTGCCCCCACATGAATATGTTGAATAGTTGTTCACAAATTACAATGAACAGTCCAAGTTTCCACATGACAAGAATTTGCTGCTCAACACTGGCCATAAACTTTTCAAATGGAAGTAGATGAGACTAAACCTGTCCCTTCCCTCCATCAATCAAACCTTCCATCCATTCATAATATCTTCCAAGGTGACAAGCTACTATTAGACTAATGTTTGTTATAAAGTCCTATTAAAATTCTTGGTTAGTAATCCCACAACCATACTAGTGGATAGATAGATGTGGATATGGCCTGGGTGTCTGGAAGGAAAGGTCAAAATGCATTGCATTATTTTGAGCAACATTAGTATATTTTCATTCATTAGCGCCCCTGGGGTGTCGCCTGTCTCTGGGTTGTTGGCATTGTCTGTTGTGGCTGTGGAGACCTATGCGCGAGTGAAGTCTCTCTTGCAGTTTGTGCAGACATGATGGGAAGCCCGAGTTGCTGTGGTTGCTGTCACGTGGCCCTTTCTGACACATTTCTCTGCTGCCAACTGACCTCTCCTCGTATCAGCAACTGAGATACCTTAACTTACTGTCAGTCTCCAGGTGCCTCGGTCCTCGGCCAGCACTTCCCAGCCATCAGGTGCGATGTCACATGCCTTCAGGTCCCTCTTGCATGCATCCATGAAATGGAGTGAGGGGCGACCGACTCTTCTTGTGCCAGTGGCCAGCTGTCCATATAGGATGTCCTTTTTGAGGCCTCCCATCCTCCATGCGTCGGACGTGTCCCAGCCATCGAAGGCGACATTTGCTCAGAAGGGAGAACATGCTGTGGGTGTTTGCACGCTGCAGGATTTCGCTGTTTGGGACACGGTATTGCCAGCTGATATTAAAGATGCGTTTAAGGCACCGTATATGGAAGGAGTTGAGCCAACCCTCTTGCCTCATGTAGGTATTCTAGGTCTCACTTCCATATAGAAGGGTGGTGAGAATGCAGGCTTGGTAAACTTTGACTTTGGTTTGCACTGTCAGCGCATTGTTTTCCCACACCCTCTTCTTGGTCAGTCGTGACATGATGGTGTTTGCTTTCCAAGCCTTCTATCCAGCTCCTTATCGAGCTGGAGAGCGTTGCTGATGGTTGACCCCAGGTAGGTAAAGTTGTTGACTGCTTCCAAGGTGACACCGTTGATTTTGATTGTAGGGGCAATGGTGGTATCTTGCACGCTGACCTTTGTCTTTTCCAGGCTGATGGTGAGTCCAAACTGCATGCAGGCATCAGCAAAACGGTCTCCCAGTCTCTGAAAATTCCTCAGTGTGTGCCACAAGAGCCGCATCATCTGCAAAAAGCATCTCCCTGATGAGCACAGCCCTCACTTTCATCTTTGAGCGCAGTCGTGCCAGGTTGAACAGCCTCCCATCGGACCTGGTGTGTGTGTGTGTGTGTATATATATATATATATATATATATATATATATATATATATATGCCATCAGTGGACGAGTCAAAGGCGTAGGACAGCAGCAAGGAGAAGAAGATCTCGAAAAGGGTTGGTGCCAGAACGCAGCCCTGTTTCACACCGCTGATAACTGGGAAGGAGGTTGAGGAAGATCCATCATACAGGACTGTTCCCTTCATATCTGCATGCAAAGAGATTATCATGCTGCAGAGTTCTGAAGGGAAACTGATCTTATTGAGAACTTCAAAAAGGCCCTTCCTGCTGACTAAGTCAAAGGCCTTGGTAAGGTCGATGAACATCATGTAGAGTGGCTGACCTTGCTCTCTGCTCTTCTCTTGGAGTTGTCGTAAAGAGAAGATCATGTCTGTTGTCGACCTGCCTGCTCTGAAGCAGCACTGGGATTTTGGGTACACACGGTCTGCCAGCAATTGCAGCCTGTTTAGTATGATGTGGGCATACACTTTACCAACGATGCTCAGAAGCGAGATCCCTCTGTAATTATTGCAGTCAATGTGGTCACCCTTGTTTTTGTAAAGGGTCACAATCGTGGCATCACGCATGTCTTGGGGGACTGCTCCTTCCTCCCAGCAGAGGCAAAGTAGTTCATGCAGTGGCTGGAGCAGTGTTGGTTTCCCACATTTGATAGCTTCAGGTGGGATGCTGTCACTACCTGGTGCTTTGTCATTTAGGAGGGAGTCAATTGCTTTGCTGAGCTCTTCTAAGGTTGGCACTTCGTCGAGCTCCTCCATGATGGGAAGATTCTTTATGCTGCTGAGGGCTGCTTCAGTGACTACCGTTTCATGGGAGTATAGCTCTGAGTAGTGCTCCACCCATCTGGCCATCTGTTCCCCACGATCTGTGATCTTCTCTCCCATCATGGATTTCAGGGGAGCAACCCCTTTCACTGTAGGGCCTAGAGCCTTTTTGATGCCACTGTACATACCTTTTATGTTTCCGGTCTCGGCACTGTGCTGGATTCCTTCACACAGTTGTTGCCAGTACTCATTCGTGCACTGTCTAGCGATGCGTTGGGTGTTGCTTCGAGCACGTTTAAGAGCAGTATGCGTCCTTTCATTGGGGCATTTTTTGTACGCTATAAAGGCTTTTTGCTTCTCCTCGATTAGTGGTTCCATTCTTGTTAGGTGTTTGTTGAACCAGTCCTGACTGGGTCATTCCTTTTTGCCAAATGTGGACATGGCTGTTTTGTAGATGGCACCCTTCATGGCGTTCCACTTGGCTATGGTGTCATGCTCCGGCAGTTCCTGGAGAGCCTTGTCCAGGGCGAACACATACTCCTGTACCTTGGAAGGGACCGACATCTGTGCAGTGTTTATGCGTGGGTGTCCTTTTGGTTTTGAATGGTTTAGTGTCTTTGGCTGTAGTCTCACCCTGCTGCTCACGAGGGCATGGTCAGAGTCACAGTCTGCACTTTGTTAGGTTCTGGTGGAGAGGACGCTGTTAAGAGCAGAGCGCCTGGTGATGACCATGTCAAGTTGGTGCCAGTGATGGGACCTGGGGTGTTTCCATGACACTTTGTGTTGTGGCTTACCCTTGAAAAAAGTGTTTGTTATGCACAGGCCATGGTAGGTGCACAGCTCCAGCAGTCTCTGACCGTTATCGTTGGTCTTTCCAGTACCATGATATCTGAGGCAGGTAGGCCATGACTCGTGATCCTCACCTACTCTCGCATTAAAGTCGCCGAGGAGAAAAAGTGATTCGTGTTTGGGGCATCTTTTAATCTGTTCATCCAGCTGCCCATAGAACTGATCCTTGGTGTCTTTTGAAGATGAGAGGGTGGGGGCATAGACACTAATGATGTTGACAGGACCTGCAGTAGTGGTGAGGCGGATGGACAAGAGACGCTCAGTGCCCCCTGCGGGAGGTTCAACGAAGCCCAGAAGATTGTTTTTGATGGTGAAGCCCACTCCGTGCTGACGGGGCTCCTCAGGTTCGTGACCCTTCCAGAAGAAAGTGTAGTTTTCCTCTCTGAGGGAGCCATAAGAGGCCAGTCTAGTTTCCTGGAGGGCAGCTATGCTGATATTTAGCTTGGTGAGTTCTCTATCGATGATGTCCGTTTTCCTGGTGTCATCCACTTCTCTGAGGTCATCGGAGATGCCTGTACACATAGTGTGCACATTCCAGCTTGCAAATCGAAGAGCTGGAGTCTTCTTTATTCATTTCTTTTTATTTTTGTCTGGTGTGGAATTTTCATCTGCTTGTCATGTTAAGCAACACAATGAGCTCCAGACACCCACTGGAGCAGGCAGACGATGGCGGGTCAACACGTTATAGACCGGGGGCTGCCCGGCTTGAGGCAGGCGGTAGTTGGCCAGTGGGACATGATGATCCCTCCCATCGTCAAAGCTGACCCGTGGCGCCCCTTCCCTATGCCAATCGGGTGGGACTTATAACCCGTAAACTGTCAGTTTCCGTGTTGTTTCCTCACTTAGTAGCGAGACTGGAGTGACCTCTCCAGGGTGCAAGCCTGGGCGTGGAATATGGCGATCCTGGGTTGCCCAGGCTTCAGGATCCCCCTCTTGTCCTTGCTGGTTGGGTCCAAAGGAATGCTGAGCATGACATTTGGCACCAGTTTGGATGCAGGAGCTGCCGAAAGGAAGTCGTAGTCGACATCCAGCCGCCTTGGGGGCTCCACTCCGGATTTTCTGCCTGGGTTTACTCCCGTAGCCTTTCTTTTTCCCAAAGATATCCATAAGGCAGTGGAACCATTGGTTTTCAATAAGAGTTTTCTTCTCCTAGAAAAATTGCCTTGACCAGGCTAACAAGCTTCATCTACCCGGGTTAGAGTCAAAGTTTCCCTTCTCTTAGGCTGGCTGCCTGCCAAGGCTAATGAGCCCAGTCTGCCCTCCCAGTTATATATTTAGACATTTATTAAAAACATTCTCAGAGTCATGGAAAGAAGTCACAGCAATTAACATGAATCTGAGGACAAAAAAACTATTTTTTAAAGAATGAACATGTCATTCAACAGAAGAATAATTTTTAAAGAAAGATTTCTCCATCTCCCTCATGGAAATTTTATACTATCTGTGAAGTGTTGAATCTTGAATAAGCACTGAACCATAAAATTGAATGCATTGAGCATTAAGATTTTATCATATTTAGACCAGGAAAATCTTTGTGAAGGGTCACTTTGACCATTAATTCTTCATTGTCAATGTTAAAACCTTGAAGGGACCAGTGTTGTGACTCAATGAAATTGACCGGATATCTTAACATGGGTTTGAGAGAGAAACAGCTGAACTTCTTTCTGATCCATGTCAAATAGTCATTCCTCAAAGACAAGAGTTTTATAATGTGATTCAGAGATTCTGACTGATGAAAGAAATAACTGTCTTAGGAAATATGTTAAAAACCACTGCTTAGGATTGATCAGAGTGAAATTAAGGCATATACATTGGAAGTAGTGTGAATTTAAACTGACAACCTTGATCAAATTCTTTAGTCTGATGTTCCTGAGAGAGAAGTTTGGCTCCGCTGAAGCCTAAGAAACAAATAGTGCTTTCCTTGTTAAACAAGAAAGGGAACAGGTATCTGTCTTGTGAAAAAGATTGGTTTAGTGCTGGATGCACAAGTTCTAAAGTTAACAGAATTAAGGAAAAGTTTTCTGAGAGGGAGTAAGACTTAAGTCCAAAGATGAAGTCTGAAAAAATAAAGAGAAGTGATGAGTGAAGTCTGGAAAAAGAGAAGTTACAAGTGAAGTCTGAAATGGGAAGTGCCATGTTCAGAGTAAAGGACTAAGAAGTCCAAGAAGTAGGAGGCAGTCGGAATAGAATGGCTTGAGGAAATAAGAAACATTGGAACACAGTCAAGAGGAACTTCAAGGTGGTGCAATCAGTTGTGGACATTGTGCTTTATTCACCACTCATTATGATGATGAAATAAATCCAAATTAGACACTGCTATTAAATCCTGTTAATATAACTTAAGTTAAAGTGAAATTACCTCTATCAATATGTGTGATTCAAAAGGTCATTTTTCTTGTCTAAGGGGGCTCGTGTTGCATTATTTCTTCCCAGTAATCTTGCCCAGTTCTCTGTTGATATTCTATCTTTTCACTCACATCAGGTTATAACATCAAGGGAGGTCATTCCCTAGATAATGTAGCATGTTATACTATCTGATCAAACTCTGTCTCTATAATGTAAAGTTTATACAACATAACTGAGTAAAGATGACTAACTAAAGAAATAAATTTGCCAACCTATGCTTATCAATGGTAACAATTATGAAGACAAATTGAAATGTCATTTATAGGCAAAATTAAATGTATTCTACATGAGTATAGTAATATCTGTCTAATTACTTAATACTTTCCTTTCACCCTCTTCATGATGAACAAATGTTTCTTGATTTGAAATTATACATTTAATCTGCATATGAATATCATTCCCAATACACAGCTGTCATGTATATTTAATTTACATTGTTAATTTTTGTGGTCATTATATGCTATGGATAATTGTATTTTGAAATATACCTTGCCCAAAATCAAGTTAATTTTCTACTGACCTGAATGATTGATTTTCGTTTTGTAAACATGTTTATCTCTAAGTCCAGAACATTGAAAATCCCCCATGAATGATAGGTCTTCCTGTTGTTTACTACATTTTATATTATAATTTTTAGCAACAGACCTGCTAATTATAACTATTTACCTTTGAAACATTTGGAACCTTTCAGAATGAAAATTTTCCAATTAGGTAACATGTTTTTGACAATACTGATTGTAACCTGAGGTCAAGTAGATGACTATAAAGTTTTCATTCATGCTGTAAGATCTAAATAGAATCAATTATATTACTGTTGTGTCCAGTATTTCATTGGACTGGAATTTATTTATTCAAATTATTTAATTTAAGGGATTCTTCACTGGAAATACAAAAGACTCAAAAACAGCAGCCATGGAAACAGAGACTTGTATTTATAGTGTCATTCAAGAAAATAATATATTCTTGGATTGCAAGATACTGTGGACACATCAGTGCAACACATGCTATCACGAATTCATTCCATCATTATTTGGAACTTAATTCACAATACCACATGTTCAATTTTCCTTTTATCACTTTGTATTCTAGGGAAAAAATATTTTGTTGAGTTTTACAAAACGTTTTGGTTTTTGCTCTTTTCTATTACTTATGATAAACAGAACCAAATTCATGCATGACATCCAAGCAAACCTAATAACTTTCTTACCTCCTACAGCAGAACAACTTGATAACTGCCTGCGTTTATTGCTTAAAAAATATGCCCCAGTCACCAAGTGCAGAGTATCCTTTCAAAAGTGTTCTCCATGGAATAGCAGTCATTAAGGACCAGCTTTACACTGCTAAAAGATACTGCTGTAAATCTAAGAGGTTTTGGTTTTCCACCAGACTCACTATTCATAAAAAAAAATCTATGAAGCCACTAAGAATGTGGCAAACATAGTCCACTTAGTCAAATTATCCCATTACAATACTAAGATCATGGAGAGTTCCAGCTGCAAAGAGCTTTTCAAGATTACTAACAAACTAATGTCAAGGAACAAATGTACACCACTTCCAGCTATCTTTTCTCCAGTAGACCTTCCTGACTTGTTTGCAATTTCTTCCATGACAAGGTACAAACCATTAGAGATAAGCTTGACAACACAGTTTTAATTGACTCAATGTCATCATACACTTGTGATACAGAATTTCAGCAACAACCTTTAGCAGCATTTGAACCTCTATGGATTTCTTATGGATTGCTGTGTCCAAACATGTCAGCATTTGAACCTCTATGGATTTCTTATGGATTGCTGTGTCCAAACATGTCAGCATTTGAACCTCTATGGATTTCTTATGGATTGCTGTGTCCAAACATATCAGCATTTGAACCTCTATGGATTTCTTATGGATTGCTGTGTCCAAACATATCAGCATTTGAACCTCTATGGATTTCTTATGGATTGCCGTGTCCAAACATATCAGCATTTGAACCTCTATGGATTTCTTATGGATTGCCGTGTCCAAACATATCAGCATTTGAACCTCTATGGATTTCTTATGGATTGCCGTGTCCAAACATATCAGCATTTGAACCTCTATGGATTTCTTATGGATTGCCGTGTCCAAACATATCAGCATTTGAACCTCTATGGATTTCTTATGGATTGCCGTGTCCAAACATATCAGCATTTGAACCTCTATGGATTTCTTATGGATTGCCGTGTCCAAACATATCAGCATTTGAACCTCTATGGATTTCTTATGGATTGCCGTGTCCAAACATGTCAGCATTTGAACCTCTATGGATTTCTTATGGATTGCCGTGTCCAAACATGTCAACTTTTTTAGTTTATGTGTGCATGTGTTAAAAACAATTAATTGACTATTATATTCATATGTAGAGAGCAAAGCATGTACAAGTGGTGGAATTAGTACATGTATGTGCTTAGGACCTGGTCAGGTTGTTGTAATTTGTCAGATGGAAGGCCCATAAGCGAGTGGCAAATTCTGAAGAATAGAATAGGAAGATGAGATGGTATGTCTCTTATATTCTTTCTGGAAGCTTCCAGGGTGCTCATGAGACACAGTGACAACAACGGCATAATAAGGAAGGAAGGAATAGGAATAAGAAGGAAGTAGGAAGGAAGAGAAATAAATAGCAGATGAGTACCAGGGCCAACACAGACTCTCTCACAATAAGACATTAACTTTCATGTGATGCATCATTATGTATATTTGATTTAAGTCATTTATTTTTAAATTTGTTTGTTTGTTTGATTCAAATTTGGCATTTTAAGTTTAAGATTAGTTCATTGTGGGGGGGGGAGACCTGTACTTTACAAAATAAACACCAGGTGTTGACCTCATTTCTGACCTGGATTCAGAGTTGTAAACAAGCTTTTAAAATGATTGGTTGGTTCCAAGGACATTATGGAGCTTTATATAAACATCTTTCTATTTTTAGTTGGGTCATACACAGTGATAACAACGGCATAATAAGGAAGGAAGGAATAGGAATACGAGAGTTTTTGAATGTAAATTTGTTCTGAAAGGTTCTAGAAGATCATGTGACCCCTTCATTGTTTACATAAAAACAGGTATATAAACTATGTTTTAAAGCAAGCTATTGAGTTGAAGTTGGGCTTTTAGAATACTAAGTTGTGTGTCGTTTTGAGTTAATTTTAATTACCTTATACTGGAAATTATTTTAATTCGTTTCGATTCAAGAGGATTTATTTTGTTATTTATCTGGAAAAGAATTGTGCTCATAGAATTTTATTAACAAGAACTGACTTCATCAAGTGACATCGTCTCCATCTTGGATACTTCGCTGGAATTCGAACTTAGAATTATTTGGACATTTTATTACCAGGACTATTGCAATTTCTCTAGAGGATTATTTTTGGATTAATTTTTGGAACTGATTCTTAAAACCATAAATTTATTTTTCTTTTCTGGAAAATATCTGTGCTCAATAAATTGTTTATTAAGTTTTTACAAGCTTGCTATTTTCACTCTTTCTATGTTACTGTTTATTCGAGCTTAAGCACGTAACAGTATTAAAAGTAAAATGCCATTTAGTTAACCAGGCCATTATTGTGCCAAAATAGTATTGAACAGAAGCTCTGTTAATGAAATTTGAAATCGATAATTTACTTCCAGGAAATTATTTGAATTATCTTTCATGTTTGATATATTTGTTAGCTATTCAACTTTGAGATGGTTTATGTATCTAGACTGCCAGCATTACTCACTGGAGGGTCAGGAGTCATTCCATTTTAAATGCACACCTTTTGCAGTATTATTTAGGGTATCTACATTATTTATATTACCATAATGGTGTTGTGACAATATGTCCTATATAAAGAAGGCACACATGCTCCTTCTCTTGGTATGGAGGTTTAGGACCTCCTCTGCTAGGGACCTCATAAACCATCACTCTCCAAGTCTGTCACATTCCAGATAAGAAGAATGTATTAGCAAACACTTTTTCCAGGTCAAGCAAATATAGTCCTCACAGAATAGTCCTGATATTGTTCCCCATTAGTTCCCTTTTCACACAGTGGAAAAGGCTCCAGTGCATTTATTGTTACCAGATTAAAACAGACCTCAAATTCAGATATGGCTAGTCCTCAGGACCACGCAAATTTAATGCTTTCTATTCTTTCTATCATGTAGACCTAGAGTCAAAACAACATTTATAAATGGAGAAACATTCTTACTTGTATAAAAAAAAATAGGACATTTTTTTTTCAACACATCTTGCCAAATTATTAAATCAAATTCTTTTATTTTGGCACTAAAACTCTGATGCACTGCAAGAAATTAGTGAAATATTTCTAAATTGCTTGAGCTATGCCAAAATGAAGTCATATCTGAATTTCTTTGATAAAGAAGTGTATTATAGTGGAGTTGCAGTGTAATTCAAAGAATTGATGATGCCTGTAAAATTTCTAATGTAAAATAGAAGATTTCTCAGGTAATCTGCTTGAGATAGTGCTGAGGTGGAAATTGTGATAACACCTGTCACCTTGTCTCCATCTTTCAAAATCCCTGTATACAGGGATATATCTATATGTTCTTGATAAAGTGGCTCTGATTTGGTTTAATCATCTCATGAGAAGACTGATAGGGGACCTAATCACAATGGTACAGATTAAATATTATTTTTTGGAGGTTTTAATAACTGAGATAATAATTTATGAACAGAGAATTTTGCAATGTTGCCAAGAAAAGTTCTAATAAATGCAGCTACATTGTGCACAAATTTTCTTCTATAATTTTGGAATGGGAAATTAAGTGTCCGATAAATGGAACAAATTAGACCACCATGCATGTGCTAGATATGAACGCCAAGGGAGGTGGAGGAAGAGGAAGGAAGGGAAACCGTGTCACAAAAAATGTTATTTATGTATATAATCTAATAAAGAGAACATATTATACTGATATTCATTTCGATCATAATTAGGTTAGATCCATGTGTTTCATATTTATAATCATAATGACCATGTCAAGTTCAAATCAATCATGAGGGCTTCATCTTTATTTTCATACACAATCCCTACTCAAAAATATGATAAATCACTTGTCCATTGGCAAACTGCACAGTCCAAGATCTGTCACATTATGTGCTTGTAGATCCAGGTCTATGCAGGTTGTTAAGATTAATCAGTAGAATAAACCGATCCAGATCTGCTGGTGCATTATGTAATGGCATATCAGGGTCTATATTGTTTGCAGTTGAACTCAAATTATATATATAAATATATATATATATATATATATATATATATATATATATATATATATATATATATATATATATATATATATATATATATATATATACACATACATATATACACATACATACATACATGCATACATGTATACATACATACATACATACATACATACATACATACATACATAATTTGTTACCATTGGTTTCAATGGATATCAATTTCAGACAACTGCATATCGTTTATATGCATATTTCGCATAATTGCGTACATTTTTCTGGTCCGAACATGCATTTTTATGTGTTAAGTTGCTTCGGATAACTGCATTGTTCAAAATTGTTCCTTTCAAAATGAAAAGAAACTGATTCTGAACATTGGCGGTCAATTTTGATTAATGAGGTTTGTTAATATCAACATCACAGCTATTAGATCTCTGTTGATCCCCAGGAGATGCGATAGATAGTAGACAACCATAATAATTAATCAAGCATTGTTGACGGCTTTAACACTCTTTAGCTTTAACACAAACTCGCATTGCCTCCTTAAGAATCTGATCCAGTCTGGTCATTAAATTTGATAGATTAAGACTGGAGCGCTGACCACAAGTCTACTCCTTGATCTACTGACAAAACCAACCTCCATATGATACCAGAGCAAATGGCGTCACATCTAAATGAACTAGGCCAAATGGTGGTTTGTTTTGGAGAAATAATGGGTATCAGTATGCATGCTGCACCAGATACACGTCATAACATGAACGCCGGTTTAGTGCATCGGTCCCGAGGCCATGCATATAAGCGGAGCCAACTGTATATATATAAAAATATAATATAAATTGGGCATACAAAAATTAAATACATGATGCTACCTGTCACACACAGGCCACTCATGATAAATGTAATTTTATCTTTCTCCAATGAAAAGAGAAAAAAAAACCAGTGAATTAAAAAAATATTCCCAGAATGGTTAAACAGCTTAACTTAACCCCAACCATTTTATAAATGGTAGATAAAAGTCAGAATATACTTGGCACAGTTGATTAATTTAGCTTTAATAAAGCTAGGCTGATTCTTCCATTACTGACATACACATTTTCAAAAAAATTCTTGTAAATCGCAGACTCTGTGGTAGTAGCCAAGCCATGCAGACACCAAAGTAATCAATCCACCACAGGAGGGGGCCAAATAGGTCAATAGACCCCCTCCTTGTTCTACTTACAAGACTATTATTACATACCATCTTGACTTGATTCAGCAACCTAAAATTAGGCTACACCTGATAGAATTTGGCCCTAGATAAATGCTGTATATACCGAGATAAAAGAATGGGCAAAACTTCATCTGCTTTCAGTTCTCATAATGAAATGCCCTTTTAAATAAAGATTGGCAAACAGCACTCAAGAAAATCATGAAAAAAATCAATATACAGAACAGGCACTCTAGATTTTTAATATATTAGCTTCCAGGGGGATTTGGAATATGAATGGAAATGTATGATAAATACGGTAAATGTCTAGACATGAGCTCTTGGGAAACAATGACAAGCACCCTAAACACTTGATAGCTACACTATGTCAAATTATGAGAATGTCTTCCTTCATATTTTACTACAAGCTAGAATAGGTGTAAAAGTCATTGAACACTATATCATATTATGATTATGGCTTTTAGAACTATCCTACCTTATCAATATCACTCTCTTAATTATGTAATAAATTTATTGCATTTTACCATATTTATTCTACTGAAAGCTCTTCAAAGAAGAGTTATATATATATATATATATATATATATATATATATATATATATATATATATATATATATATATATATATATATATATATATATATATACATACATATATACATATATACATACATATACATATACATATATATATATATATATATATATATATATATATTTGGGGAGGAGGTGTAGTTATGATTGCTTTTAAATACATCTTTTTCAAAGGTATTTTCATTTTATTGGATACTTAAATTTATAAAGATGTCTTCAATGGGTTGCTTTGCCTGCTTATGTGCTCAAGGATGAATATTGGACCAGGGGAGGGGAGAATTATTGGACCCAATATTTTTGTATTCTAACCCTTTCTTCAATTTACTGTATGTCCTCGTTTATAAGACAAGTCCAACTGCAGAATCGCAGACCCGGATCTGCTGATGCAAAATGCACTGGCAGACCTGGGTCTGTGCAGTTAGTTAGAAGTAATCATTAGAAGTAATAACATGACTTTTAAGTAAGTATATACAATAACTGGTGCTTAGAGGTTATGTGTCAGAAAAAGACTTGTTTGCTTAAAAGTAATAATGGAACAAGACAGTTAAATAGGAAACATGATGTATTTCTTTCAAACTTTACCAATAGGTCAGAGGTCAGATTTTATGGGAGAGGCTCAGAATAGAAACTGCTTCAGATTTTAACAACACACATGTTCTAAACCAAAATGTTTTTATTCCATTCAGTAAAAGTCACAAGTGCTCAGTGAAAAATCAGGGGAAAATCTGAAAAATACTGGAAATTTTATTTTAAAAGTGCAGGAATCCTGTTGATGAATTTTGTTAACAAATTTTTAATTAATTTTGTTTTAAAAATTCCAATTCCAATTTTGACTGCAGGACGTCCATAATAATAATAAAGAGGGATCCCTGCTTATATTTCCCTGCAAGAAAAATCTATATAATTAAACAAAGTTATGATTTCATGAAAGGAAAAATCTATATAATTAAACAAAGTTATGATTTCATGAAAGGAAAAGCTATTAATGTTTTCTTTTATTTGACTAATTACTAGTTTTGTTTTTATTAATATAATGTGCCAGTAGCTTTAGTTTTCCAATGGACCTGGCTCACAAAGGAGTAATTACAGTAGTCATTAATGGTAAAATTATAATATTTCACATCCATTCACCAAATTGTGGACAATCTGAAAAGAGAACATATAAAAAAAATGTGAAAGTAACTTTTGTGAAAAATCAAGATCATAACATATCCTGGCTTGCCAGTCAGATCCAACTGCAAAGAGCAAAGACCAAGATCTGCCATCGTATAAGAAAAAATAAACGTGTCTCTAGTTGGATGATTGCATTTCTCACTGTTGGACAAAGCACTTTATCCCATATGGTAAACAAAAATTACACATAATCACATTAAATAAATATTTCAAAAATGAAAAAAACACCATAATCCCAAATTTAAAAACCAGTGCAACTGGAAATATGCATATTGAAAAAGGGGGAAGGGGGGGGGGGTCTAATTCACTCGCAGATCTGGATCTGTGCAGTTTGTAAGGTGTAATTATAAATTGACACCATATACCTATAGTACAGGTGTAATTATTAATTGACACCATATACCTAAAGTACAAGTTTTCAAGCCAACATCCATTACTCTTAATTGCCCAGCAAATCCAAGAATGGTTCTTGCACAATCAAACAAATATTATAGTTTCTGCCTTATCAGCACTTCAATTGTTTAGTAGGCCATTAAGCCAACAGGAGATCATCTTAAAAGATTAGTGACCAACATTTAGAACCATGGCCCAGGTAAGAAAAACAAGTTTGTTAATTCCTGAAGCAAATCAGGAAGAAAGTATTAAAGTAAATACAACTGTCTTTTAATGTCAAGTAGTTTTTTTCTTCTTCCAGAGACTGATTCATTCTGACAAGTTTGTTCAAAATACACTGTTCAGTGTTGTATGTCTTTAGGCCATATACAGTGTTCAAAATAAACAGCATTTGGGTTAATATCAATCCAGAAAGAAAGCAAGGAAAATTTAGCTGGTAAGTAAAAAAAAAATAGTACTGGTTAAACAATGAATCTGTTTGAGAATAGCTAAATTAATGTACAGTATATCCAATAATAGTGGTCCTGAATATTTTACAATCACTATTCCAGTATAGGCTACCTGGTAATACACCCCACCTGCAATCCATGTCTACCAAACAGTTAAAAAAATCACAAACCAAATAAGGAATTATGTTTAAAAAAAAGATTCCAATACTCTTGAACTTTGCTCTGGGACCAATTTCGCTTGTGAAGGTTAATCATGTTAATTCTAATTATGTGAAGGTAAATCGTATGAATTCTAATTATGAATGTTAATTATGTAAATTCTAATTAGGTGGAGGTTGATAAAGTGAATTCTAATTGGGTGATGACTTATCATGTGAATTCTAATAAGTGATAGTTACCGTAATCATTGGGTGATGGTTAATTATATAAATTCTAATTGGGTGATGGTTAATCATGTGAATTGTAATTAAGTGGAGGTCGATAAGATGAATACTGTAAGTGATGGTTAATCGTTGGGTGATGGTTAATCATGTGAATTCTAATTGGGTGATGGTTAATCATGTGAATTCTAATTGGGTGATGGTTAATCATGTGAAATTCTAATTGGGTTATGGTTAATCATGTGAATTCTAATTGGGTGATGGTTAATCATGTGAAATCTAAGAAGTGATGGTTAATCATTGGGTGATGGTTAATCATGTGAATTCTAATATGTGATGGTTAATCATTGGGTGATGGTTAATCATGTGAATTCTAATTGGGTGATGGTTAATCATGTGAGTTCTAATTGGGTGATGGTTAATTATACGAATTCTAATTGGGTGATGGTTAATCATGTGAATTCTACTTGGGTGATGGTTAATTATGTGAATTCTAATTGGGTGATGGTTAATCATGTGAATTCTAATTGGGTGACAGTTAATCATGTGAATTCTAATTGGGTGACAGTTAATCATATGAATTCTAATTGGGTGATGGTTAATCATGTGAATTCTAATTGGGTGATGGTTAATCATGTGAATTCTAATTAGGTGATGGTTAATCATGTGAATTCTAATTGGGTGATGGTTAATTATATGAATTATAATTGGGTGATGGTTAATCATGTGAATTCTAATTAGGTGATGGTTAATTATGTCAATTCTAATTGGGTGATGGTTAATCATATGAAGATTCAATAAATGGAGCAACATAATGTTGAATCCAGACAATTGTTCCCACAAAATCATATAAGAAAATACTAGAGTTTGATTTAGATTAGTTTGTTAACCTTGTGTGCCACATTTGTGTCTTGAGGTTGTATGTTACTATCATGCACTGTAATGTCAACCTCATTTCAAATAAACCAGTGTGTTTAAGGCAGACACAATGATATTAAATAATGTAGACTTTCTACTCACAAAATAATGCATGGAAAATATTTATATTTAAGGGGGGGTAGGCCGAGGGTGCCAAG
This sequence comes from Unio delphinus, assembly GCA_029339505.1. Classification (NCBI taxonomy): domain Eukaryota; kingdom Metazoa; phylum Mollusca; class Bivalvia; order Unionida; family Unionidae; genus Unio; species Unio delphinus. The sequence continues at coordinate 13,907,896 of JAQISU010000174.1, forward strand.
AATTCCATCAATTTAAGATTTTTGCTAAAAGTTGGACAAGTTTGAGATTTGGAGAGAAAAAAAACTACCCAGGACACAAAACTCATTGCTCCAATATGCAAAAAAACAAGAAGAAAAAAAAATTATAATAATTTTCATTTCTTCCATTCTGCACATGCACAAGTGATTTACTCATACAAGCAATAAAAAACAACACCTATTAAACTCTGAAAAGATTTTGGAAAAGGGATCTTAATGGAAGCAAGTCTCATTAAAAATTTGGTTCAGTTCTTGGTATTTTAACATGAAGCATAACATGAAGGTTTTATGATGCCAAAGCAAGTAGTTCTGAGTGCTGTACCCAGTATTGTACCAAGTTAGCCAACTTTAGTTGAAACAATATCAATATTCAACCCACCCCCTTCTGGTCACAATATGAAATGCCTGCCACTAACCCCCTTTTTCTACCTGTCAACAAGCTGAAATATATGTTTAAGCCTACTTCTTGCAAGAAAGAATTGTGAAATATAGTTTTGGTAATATTGATAGGTACCATATTTGACAAATGTAAATCTCCTATATAAGCATGAACTCCATTTTCTGAATTTCTGGTTAAAGTATTTACCTACCTGACCAGCACCAGATTTTGACCAGTGTAGTTTCAAATCTGCTATTTCATAGTGTACCAGCAAATCACTGCTATTTCCAAAATATTAGTAAATATTAAATTTAGCCAATTCACAGGTCAACTGTCATTAAAATTGTATTCAAATTATTTACTCTGAAAAGATCACAGTGTGTCAGCTAAAAAGTTGTAAATCCAAACAGATAGCTCCATAACCAGAGATGGTGAAATAATAACGATCCACTGCAATAAATTTCAATAATTTCTTAGACAATATCATGATACCCAGGTAGTTTGGCCATTTGTGCAATTTTTTTTTACCAGACATTATGGGTCTTAGCTGGTCTGCCCAATGTTTACAAGACCATTTTTACAGGTGTGCAAAAGAGTGTTTGCTGTTCTTTAGTTTCATCTGTGGCATGGGTTATAATTAAAATAGTAGTAGATAAAGAACCAGAACCAGGTATTTCCAATGCAGATTGGACAAAATATTGTCTGTAGTCTGTCAGACATGCCATTTTGTGACAATTTCTGGCATAAAATCACCTGATGTATCCCTAATCTCAAATTATATGGCTTAGACTTTCAGAGTTTCGATAAATTAATCAATATTTAGCAACATAAATGTGCTCAACAAAATACAAAATAGACCAGCTTCCAAACTGAGCACGTCAACACGTTTTACTAGAATATTAGTGCAGCCAGTTTGCTCTATTATTTCACACCACCCCGATGTGAAACAAGGTTATGATGACACTTGTCATGGTTGCCATGTGAATGGCTTGTCAAAAATTCATTTCAATTTTTCCAGATCTAAAATTATCTATCCACTACATGAACAATATCACCCTATAGTGTGAGGACCTGCCACAGCAAGTCCAATAGTTGCCACTAACCAGGGTCCAGTGATACTGTACCAATGGGTCACAGGCCTCATTTCATCCACTGAATGAATAATCAAACTATCGATATAGGATGATACCTAAGTGAATCCTAATAAAATTAAATAACTGTCTGAAAATTAACATTCTCTTGTCATTCTTCTACCCTTTTCAATGAATGAATAACAAGGCTGAAAAAAAATCTTTAAAAGCTGTCTACTTATATTTTTCTACATCTTCCCAGGTACACATTTTTTAAATTATTATTATCATGAGGTAGCAACTACTTTTCCCTTAATTGTTTAAAAATATTTTTGGAATAATAATAATAATAATAAAAGTTTCTATTAATTTCAGTAAATAGCCTTACCATTTGAGTTTTATTTCCCCCATGTACGCTTGTTGCACATGTACACTTTGATTTTTAAAAAATCTAATTCCATTAGAAGTGTATGATAAGTGTTCTTAAATCATTTAGGTGTATATAAACAACATTCATTAAACATTATTTATAATGCCAAAATAATTTGGTTTTGGCTTCTTCCAGAATTCAGTCAATCTTACAACAGACCTGTAAAATGATACATGCTGCTTTTGCAAACATAGATTCACTTTCATATTTTATATTTATGTATGTGACACTATAATGATATATGCTGTATTTGGAAACAATTACCTTTATTGCCATATGTTTTTAAGACACCTTATATTATTGCACTTCTTAATTTTCTCTCTAAAATTTGTTTTTGAATGATCTCTCACATTTTCGGACATTCATGGTTGAAGTTTACCTTTTTTATCAAATTTTAGACACTAAAAAAGTTGTAATTTTGAATCAAATTTTCAACACTAAATAAGATTTAACTTTGAATCAATTTTTAGACACTAAATAAGATTTAACTTTGTATCAATTTTTAGACACTAAATAAGATTTAACTTTGTATCAATTTTTAGACACTAAATAAGATTTAACTTTGTATCAATTTTTAGACACTAAGTAAGATTTAACTTTGTATCAATTTTTAGACACTAAATAAGATTTAACTTTGTATCAATTTTTAGACACTAAATAAGATTTAACTTTGTATCAATTTTTAGACACTAAATAAGATTTAACTTTGTATCAATTTTTAGACACTAAGTAAGATTTAACTTTGTATCAATTTTTAGACACTAAGTAAGATTTAACTTTGTATCAATTTTTAGACACTAAATAAGATTTAACTTTGTATCAATTTTTAGACACTAAATAAGATTTAACTTTGTATCAATTTTTAGACACTAAATAAGATTTAACTTTGTATCAATTTTTAGACACTAAGTAAGATTTAACTTTGAATCAATTTTTAGACACTAAATAAGATTTAACTTTGTATCAATTTTTAGACACTAAATAAGATTTAACTTTGTATCAATTTTTAGACACTAAATAAGATTTAACTTTGTATCAATTTTTAGACACTAAATAAGATTTAACTTTGTATCAATTTTTAGACACTAAATAAGATTTAACTTTGTATCAATTTTTAGACACTAAATAAGATTTAACTTTGTATCAATTTTTAGACACTAAATAAGATTTAACTTTGAATCAATTTTTAGACACTAAGTAAGATTTAACTTTGAATCAATTTTTAGACACTAAATAAGATTTAACTTTGAATCAATTTTTAGACACTAAGTAAGATTTAACTTTGAATCAATTTTTAGACACTAAATAAGATTTAACTTTGTATCAATTTTTAGACACTAAGTAAGATTTAACTTTGTATCAATTTTTAGACACTAAATAAGATTTAACTTTGTATCAATTTTTAGACACTAAATAAGATTTAACTTTGTATCAATTTTTAGACACTAAGTAAGATTTAACTTTGAATCAATTTTTAGACACTAAATAAGATTTAACTTTGTATCAATTTTTAGACACTAAGTAAGATTTAACTTTGTATCAATTTTTAGACACTAAATAAGATTTAACTTTGTATCAATTTTTAGACACTAAATAAGATTTAACTTTGTATCAATTTTTAGACACTAAGTAAGATTTAACTTTGTATCAATTTTTAGACACTAAATAAGATTTAACTTTGTATCAATTTTTAGACACTAAATAAGATTTAACTTTGTATCAATTTTTAGACACTAAATAAGATTTAACTTTGTATCAATTTTTAGACACTAAGTAAGATTTAACTTTGTATCAATTTTTAGACACTAAATAAGATTTAACTTTGTATCAATTTTTAGACACTAAATAAGATTTAACTTTGAATCAATTTTTAGACACTAAATAAGATTTAACTTTGTATCAATTTTTAGACACTAAATAAGATTTAACTTTGTATCAATTTTTAGACACTAAATAAGATTTAACTTTGAATCAATTTTTAGACACTAAATAAGATTTAACTTTGTATCAATTTTTAGACACTAAATAAGATTTAACTTTGTATCAATTTTTAGACACTAAGTAAATTTCATTATTACTTCCATTAAAATCACAATATCAATATTGTACTAACTGAACAATACAAAAATGGAGTTCAGCATAAACAATTGTCTCATGAAATAAATGTGTGTTTTTATAAAAAATGAATCTTGTTTGGTGTTGTATCAACAGTTAGTCTAGTTCTCTGCTGTATGGACTCCCGATCTGGCAATGTATTATTAAACACCACTACGTGAACCAGACTAGTCAAGAAAATAAAAAGCAGTGATGTCATACACAGATTTTTCACATATATGTGATGGTGTGATTGTTGTTGAAACCAGTTGGAACAATCTTTCACATGTTGGAAATTATGAAAATAAATGTTATTTAAACAGAATTATGAACAACTTCATTAGAAAAAGCGCGTTATGAAAAATTATTATCAATGTGATTTTAAAATAACGATTTAATCATTAAACAGCCCAGTTCCCTTAGACCCCCTCCCCTTTTTCCCTGTTTTCTCTATGTCAAAATGAATAAATTTTTTCAATTTGAGGAGGTCCCTCTGTACCTCATGTCCTTGCTTATAGTGCAGTCTATGTTTGGTGACCCTGTTGTGCGTGAGTTATCAAGGGAGAGATGTAAATGGCAGCATATTCTGGTGGAGGGGAAAACCCACTGACCCACAAAAAGATACTTAAAAGCTTACTGGACAAACCCATGCTGGCAGAGCCACAGACTCAAATAATCATGGGCAAAGGTGAAATGTATGTGATCTGTAAAGGTGAGAACATTAGACCACTTGCTCACCCAAGGCTGGCATATAAGAATGAAAAATCTAAAGAGAGCAATGGTTAAGGGATAATGAGGATTTAAAAACTATAGTATGGCTGTTCACAACAGGGAAGTAATCTGACAATGCTCACAGGTACATGTGTCATGGATTTATTAAATTCTGCATACACAAAAACAGTTTTCCAGCATTACATACTCTGGTATAGATTACAGGTACTGCTGCAGTTTCCTTGTCAACTAAATAACCATGTCCTTAACAAAGAAACCTGGTTATTTTAGTGGACAAGAAAATGTAGAAAACTGCGCTATTGACCAACTCCCCTATAACAGTGTCAAAGAATATAATACTTAAAAATCAAATATTTAATGCAAAATATAAAACATCCATGACATAAATGTCAATGATAATGATGTGTGTTTCCATTTCTTCAGTTAAAAAGAAAACAAGCATGGGTATTTGCAACCCTGTTCTTTTTTAAATGTTTATACTATTTGATCTGTAAGGGTCACTGGTACTGCATTTTCCATTTTTGGAATGAATACTGCTTAGTTGTGCTCTGTGATATTGTATACCGTCTCCCAAATCATCAGAGTAACATAAAATATTGTTGCTGGCTAAAAATTTAGTATGCAAAAGGTTTCTAAAATAGATTTTAAAAACTTACTTTAAGAAACAAATAATAGTAATCAATGAAGATATTAAATTTTTTTTATTTATTTACTGCAACAAAGAAAATTCATTTCATGTGTCTATGATAAATTTAAGTACTATCCAGGATCAACATTTATTTTGAGAAGAAAATAGTTATAGGAATTTGGAAGCTCTCACAATACATGTCTTAGGGATAGAATTGTTTTCAAGATTTGTTCCAGAAACAGAGGCAAATATGATAGGTGAAGAATGGATGGATGGAGGTACTGATGGATAAAAACAAATACTAAATATGATAGGTGAAGAATGGATGGATGGAGGTACTGATGGATAAAAACAAATACTAAATATGATGGATGGATGTATTTCAAGACAGATGGACTACAAAACTTTAAAAAATAGAAATTTACACATTTTGTGAATAGCACAAGGCTGGCCTGGACCACTTGTCTAACATTAGTTTGATATCATTTTATTGTTTGAGGAGTTCTATTCAAGACATTAAAGAGTTGTGCATGGCCTACAAATGCTACACAATGTTTCCATAGTAACATCAAAAGGCTACTCAACACAACTTGCTTGACACATGTACTAATTTTGATTGAAAAACCTTAAATAGTTTTAGAATTGCGCTTCGGAAACTAAAATTTCATGGACAGTCAAACAAAAAGAAAGATTATTAACACACAAATAGACAACAATTATAAAAAGGAGGATAAAAATGAAATACCAGTTTTAAATTTATTTCCTTCATAAGCATCAAATTTGTCCACCAAAAACAATCAAGACAAGTAGGTAATGAACCAAATTTATGTCCCCTTGAAAGAATCTTCAAATTTTTGTATGTACTAACCAGCAAATGTTTGTTTTGATTAACCGGTGGTTCCTAAATTAATTTTGCTCCAACTCTAAATTGGCCATGAACAGGACATCAGGTCTATAATACAATTTCTTCTAATGACCCTTCCTAACCCTAAAATGGACCCCAATTACCCCCAATTACCCCAACAGCTATTCTGTAACATGATAACATTAGTACAACCAATACACATCAAATACTTATGTCAAAATCTAGCACATTATTTTATTGTCAATTTCATCAAGAAAATTAAACACTCACCATATACCAGTGAAATGAAGATGCCAATTCCATTTTTGTTTCATACACCAATAACTTGTATATTAAGGAGAAGTGTTTATAGACTGCTATGTCTACACAAGGTTGTTAAAATTCAGCATTACTTGACCCCTACAAACACTGTCATCAAAGCCAACTCATTCTGAAGATGGACAAAGTGAGAAATTTAATTTATATTTCAGCACATTGAATTCACTGGTGGACTACATAAAATGAGAAAAGCTGTTTTTCATTCCCATATAACAAGTTACAAGACATCAATATCATTTGTGACTAACGGTACTACAAGACAATGACACCAGTAAATAGCAACTTCCCCCTCATGTGAAATTTATTATTATTTGAACAGAAGCAACCTTTATATAATTTCATTTTCACTGACATTATGCTGTGGGGAATTATAAGTAAATTTCTTGTTCCTCAAAAAATGATCCTTTGACAAGTTGTCAAGAAAATGTGGAAGAACTTCAAAAAAAGGCAACATTTCTTTCAATGCTGCTAAAAAATGTAGAATGGCCTCAAGAAAAGGCAATATTTCATTGAATGCCATCAAAATGCAAAAGGAAGCTATGTAAAAGAGACACTTCTTTAAATGCTGTAAAAAAAATGTACAAAGACATCAAGAAAAGGAGACGTTTTGTAAATGCTGTAAATTTTTTACAAATTCCATCAAGAAAAGGAGATGTTTCTTTAAATGCTGTAAAAATGTACAAAGACATCAAGAAAAGGAGACGTTTTATAAATGCTGTAAAATTTTTAAAAATTCCATCAAGAAAAGGAGACATTTCTTTAAATGCTGTAAAAAAAAATGTACAAATTCCATCAACAAAAGGAGACATTTCTTTAAATGCTGTTAAAAATAAAATGAACAAATTTCATCAAGAAAAGGAGACGTTTCTTTAAATATGGTTGAAATGGAACAAGACCTCAAGATAAGGAGAAATTTCATTAAATACTGACAAAAATGTAAAAGAACCCAAAAAAAGAACATTTTTTTTAAATGCTGTCAAAATATGAAGGACCTCAAGAAAAAGGACATTAATTTAAATGCTGTCAAAAAATGAAGAAGCTAAAGAAAAAGAAATTTCTTTAAATGCTTAGAAAACTTTGCACTGCTTGAAAATCTGCATATTTGATAAGACCTAATCATGACAGAGATTGAGGAATCGATCCAAATTCAAAGTTTTATGTACAACTGAAATTCCCGATTGTACTTATTGCACTAAGCATGCCAGATTTGATCCACACAATTGTGGATGGGTAGAAAACAAAGTTCCCAAACATGTCAATATTAACATATCATTTTCCTTTGCTTTAAAATGTAAAAAAAATATTTAAATTTTATTACCATCCAAAAATATACCAAAAATATATTTTATACTGTCAAAAATAACACTGAAAAATCCAAACTGTACAATGAATAATTCACCTACAATACTGGGCTTTACCCATTTAGAGAAATAGCCTATTAATCATACTTTATGTTTACAGCAATTAATGAAAACATTTGCATTTTCTACCTTTTTTTAAATAGATACAGTAATACAAGCATATTAGACAACATCTTTTTATATCTGAAGCAAAACTCTACCATGTGTTACTCGGGTCTAATCAACTACAGTGTCTGCTAAATCCTGCATACATACTGGTTCTCACATCACTATCAGACTTTGTTTTTTAATTAAACAAGAAACAGATTAACAGCCCTGTGCCTATCATCATTTTGTACATAGTTAAAAAATGAATACTTACACTTTAGGAAGTAAATGGATATAATGTCAACTCTTAAATAATAAAAGTAGTACCAACCCTACTCGCTTATAAGTTGACCCCAACTGCCAAGATCCTGATCTAAAATAGCATAATGGGCCTTACAGATCAGGGTCAGTGCTATTGTTTGACTGATGACCCCTAACAAACTGCACAGACCCAAATCTGTTGTTTGACTGATGACCCTTAACAAACTGCACAGACCCAAATCTGTTGGCACACTATCTGATGGCAGATCTGGGTCAGTGCAGTCTGCAGCTAGACTTCTATTATAAGTGAGTATATATGGTAATGACAGATCCTGGTTTAGTAGCTTGCTTTGTAAACACTTACATCCACTAATCAGAAAAGACATTCTATAAAATACAAGTTTAAAACATGAAATAAAGATAAGTTTTATCTTAGTTTTTGAACTAGTTATTCTCCAGAGATACTCAATCTGAGATATGCCTCTGGCAAGGTGCATATTTTAGTATCACCAGCAATACAGGCATGTCTCTTTCATGCTAATTACAGTGGGACCCCACTATAACCCGAATTCGGATATAACCCGGTCGTGGCATGGCTCCCGAAATTTCGGGTAATTTATTACAGGTATTTTTCTCAAAGACCAAAAAAATAAAAAATTAAGTATGAAAAAAAAAATTAAGAGTTTAATTATCATTCTCATATTCGTCTAAACAGTGCGAAAAAGAACGTGTAGAAAATGTATTATCAAATTTCTTCTATTTTTGTGCCAAAATAAACGTCGGAAATACGAACCAATTGCTGGGCCTACTGAGAACTTTGATCTTTGTTTATTGTTGAAAAATTACAGCTCATAAGTATCAATATTATTATTACTGATCCCTGAGCAATGAAGCCATCGTGTCTACTTTGTGTTTGTCTTGAATGCATTCCGAATACAATCGTTGCTCAAATAATCTCCGATATATGTTCTCTTAATTTCATACACAACTAAGCAAGAGCCAATGCGGCGGTTGATAAAACTCACCAGAATGTATAAATCAATTAATTTAAGTACATTGTTTATCATCAAAGTGAACTGCCGAGCTAAACAGTGACATAATTCAGTGGCTAAAATACATACAGCCAGTTCTGTCTGCTGTATTTATTAGAGTACATCAAAAGAACATGACGCAATAACTGGGCGGCAAGTTCAAAAAGGACTTTGACTAGCAGCTTGGGTGGGAAAATGTGCTGAAATTTACAATGACTGAATTCAGAGACAGAAAGATCCTGAGATGTACATGTAGTTATTATAAGAATACACTTTAGCTTCCATTATTTAATCTATGGACATGTACTATTTCATCATTCATTACGTACACCCGTTACGTAATTTTTGTTTTTTTCTTTTCATTGAATTCAGTCACATAATGATCTGTGACAAAATTATTGAATATTTTACATCCGTGTGTGGATATTTTTGATAGAAATATTTGTATTATGGATTCAATGTATGTTACAAGATTCGCTGATGAGTACACGGTGTTGATACTCTTTTCATGCAATAGATTATACATGTATACATAAATTAGACACATGTATGTACCAATGCATGGTTCTCTGAATAAAGTAATATATTATATCTGCAATTTCTGTTACCACAGCAAATGCTTTTCTCATTTAATATATATATTGATCAAAAATGGTAATTGTGCCATGCATTTTCGCACCCGTCTTTATGTACCCCCCCCCCCCCCAATAAATCCAAAAATGTGTTGGTATTGTACATGGTTGCTTATAACACGGTTCGGTTCATAGCCCGGTCGGATTCTATGGCTCCCAATTACCGTGTTATAGCGGGGTCCCAATGTACCAACAATACAGGTGTTAAGGGTATCTTTCATTCTAATTACCAGCAATAATGGTGTGTGTCTTTCATGTTAATTACCAGCAACACAGGTGTAAGTGTCTCTTTCATACTAATTACCAGCCATACAGGTGTAACTGTCTCTTTCATGCTAATTACCAGCAATACAGGTGTAAATGTCTCTTTCATACTAATTACCAGCAATACAGGTGCAAATTTCTATTTCATACTTATTACCAGCAATACAGGTGCTAAGTGTCTCCTTCTTGCTAATTACCAGCAATACAGGTATGGTGTCCTTTCATGCTATTTACATTAATCTGAAGTATTTTAATTTTAATAAATGATCACAATCAGAATCATCATTGAACATCATAGAGTAATTTGCAGATGGATAAACATTTGTTGGTAATGTTGCTAACTAAAAGTAACTGATTAACATCTATTACGGACCACAAGTTTGTCAAGATTGCAAAATTCATATTTTAATGCAGAACAAAATTAAATGAACAAGAAATCCCAATAGATAACTCACAATCTTTAAAATATATGGGAATGGGGTGTAATTGTTTTTTTTTTAACTGTGTATTCTGTTATTATATTGCACTCCATATTTTGCAGGTGCTAGTCCCCAGTCCCCAGTCCAGGATTATTCACTCTCCTCCAATCTGTTTGGTTTAGTGCTTTAAAGCACATCAATATATGTCAATTTTTTACCATAGTTCCTAGTAAACTGGAATAAAATACCTTGCCCAAGGACACACCATGGTCAGTTACCATGTTCCAACCAGACATCATACAACTTGTAATGCTAAAAATCTTGAAATCAGATCAACACCATTTTCATTCTGGACAAAGCAGACATCTTAAGTTACATCTTCTAGTACAAACTGGAGAAATTGTTTACTTCATCTGTCTCAGATTAACATCATTTGTTTATTTCTGTTTGTAATCCCACTGGTGTATATAGGTGTGTGTTTTTTTAAATTTTATTCAATGTCATTTTAATAAATTTTGACTTAGGGTTTCTACACCCCCCAATTCTAGTGTCTTACTACTCCTTTAACCAGACTGGTTAGGGAGTTTATTTTTTTCCTTGCCAAGGGATCTACAGTGTCCGGCGTGTGCTATGTGTTTAAGGCTATATTGTTGTTGTTTTTTTACGGACTGGCTTCTTTGATCAAATGTTTAAGTTGTTACTTAAATTTATTGTATGTTGGAAGCATTTTAGTGCATTGAAAGATTTGAGGAAAGTTATAAATTCCAATACAAGGACCTCCTTAGCTGTGCCAAAAATTATGAAAACTCTTCTCTTCTATTTCCCTACATTTTAAAATTAAGTGTCTTTTTGAATCGACATGATTGACTTGCATAAACAACAGCGTGATAGATGTGTGATTATGTGCCTGTTGAAAGCTGCTTCTCCAGTCAGCCAGCTTTCACATAGAATTTTTAAAAATTCTTCCTTGAACTGAAGGTGATTTTATGCCTACATACTTGTTCCATATGACGTTCCAGTTGAAATTCAGGTGTTTAACTTCCACTTTTTGTTTATCTTGATATGTATTTTCAATCATCAGATCATATATTTTATTCCTAGAATCCCAGTCCCTATATTCATAAAGTAGATCTGATATTCTTCTGCATAGATTTTGTTTTAAGCTAAGGTTAGGAAGAACTAATCCTCCAGTGTCCTATAAGGTCTGCATATATCTGTTGTTTTTTTTAGATAGTGTATTTGTTGTTCAAAAAAAAAAGCTCAGTTTTTCCTCTCTATGTTGTGTTGTTAATCATGGCTTCTGTTAGTTGAATTGAACTCATTAGTTTTCAAAAATGAAACTAACAAAGCCAAAAATGATTTGCATGACTTTTCTCCCATTATTCTTAACAAGCTGCGAAACAAATTTTTGGTGCAAACTTTGCAATAGCAGCATCTCTGACCTTGGAGGTTGATTGCATTCCAGCCTCAACAATGCATTTGGTAACCTTGCTCAGAAACTGGGCCTAGCAAATAGGAGCCTGGCATGGAAAGACTGAAGAGTGCTGAGCAAAAATGTAACATCTGAACAGCAGATCCCTCCTTGCTCAGTGGTCATTCTATTGGAGTCACTGACAAGCTGGCTGAGAAAATAACTGAACTGCAATCACTGGGAACAAGGGATGAGCCAAGACTGTGAAGAAACTGGGAGGCATCCACTACCCATGCCCTCTAGTCTAGCATTAGAGATATATATAGAGGGTGTTATCTGTTCTAATCCATTGCAAAAAAAGCCTGCTTCACAAATGAAAGCATCTTTGCTACCAAATGGAGCTAAGTCCATTTCGTAAAACATGCTTGCCCTTGTCTTAAAATGATGTCTGCCAGAATATTTCTCTTGCCTGGATTGTGCCAACGCGGCATACAAGAAATGACTAGGCATACATTGATTGACCTGTTCTACATAGTGACCATAATGCAGTAATGTCTTTATTTGTCTTATGTGGCTGATGCACCAATAACTCATTAACCCCTGGTGCTGCATTTATGTGGCAGAGGTAGTAGATTACTGCTGAGCACTGTAGCTTCAAGGTCATATATGATACACTAAAGTGGGTGGTATTATAGAAAGGTAGACAGATTTAGCTCTACAATGATACCAAATAATCTGGACATTTTAGTTGCACTACAAAATACAGGGACAAAAACCTAATATTTTGGACCCTATTTTTTTTCGCACAAAATGCGCATGTGGTTGGAATCTGATTTTGTGTCCAGATTTGACTTTTTGGCCTCAGATCCAAGGCTGACCAGTCTGAACTGCACACAAACTGATGAGCTGTTGCAAAAAGTAGCATTTTGAATAAAGAGCGGTCTCAATAAAAAAAATTATTCCATTAAGCAAAAGAAACAACCTCTAACCTTAACCCAGAGTGAGCAAAACAGCCAATGAAAAAACTTTTTTAACACAATTAGGCATTTGGTTATGGGAAATGTCTTGGAAATTTATGTAATAGGGTGTTTCAGAAATAGCCCCCAAAATGTGTTTCCTACTAGCATTTCAGGCAAAAACGAAAAAAAAAATGATTAATGTGCTAAATAGCTTGAAAAATAGCCCATATTGCTTGACAGATTTCCAGTAAAGATAGTCTCGAGTCTCTAAGAAGAGAGACGGAAGTGAGACTGGCAGAACAGTTGGTATTGACGCAGTAGTCAGGAGAGAGTCGAGGAGGAGGAGAACAAGGAGTCAAGGAGAAAGTGAAGAAGGAGGAAGAGTATAGAGAAGTTGAGAGGAGAAAGAATAGGAGCAAGTTGGGAGGAAGAGGAAAAGGAATTGGAAGAATAGGATAGAATACACAGATGAGTAGAATACAAGGTCAGGTGGAAAGCTATCTCACACTACATATCAAGTGATGTAATAGGCTATTACGGGGTCAAAATGCAGAAGAGTGATTGGGAAATTATTGTCATTAATTATTGAATGTATTAAATTGTTACTCATTTGAATCCCACCTTTTTGTGTACTCAATAAAATAACTGGGGCCTCTGAGCTTTTCATCTCTCTATCACAAATTTCACTTCCTACAAAAATGAGCCTGGGTGGGACTTCCATAGTAATCTAACTAAAATATTGGGAGTTGTTAGACATTTTATTCACATTTTCAAATAGCACACAAATGTCTTCAGCTTACTAAATACACTTGGCTTTACAAGGCATGAAGGAAGGGGGTCAGGGTTTGCAGCTGGATCTATGTACTATGGGCAGAAAACTGATACTGTTGCAGACTATTTACTATGACCTTAATAGCATCAATGGTAATAACCCATGTTAAAGCCGATATGGCAAATCCTATTTTGGTTTAATTGGGATCTGATGCCCACTACAAAATAATAAACCCAGAATTCACAATAAAGGACCTACTGATGTAACGTGAATCTGAGGGAAGGATTCAATGGAGTAGTGGAAACAGCACTTGCTGATGTGCTTCCAGGTACAGCAATGTACCAATCAGGTGGGACATACCTACATACTGTACCAGGAAGTAACAACACAGATAACAAGACATACACACACCCATTTCCCACCCTCAGCAGGCCAACACCAGGAGAAACAGGAGGGAAAATTATTGTAATCAGTGCCAGTGTTAAGGTTGACTATCAAAGTGGAAGCGGCTTATGCCACTTACAAACCTACAGCACCCCTCATAATTTCTGGAGAAAAACAAGATTGGAGCCAACTAAGCAACTTACTGCTGAAAATATGCTTTATGTAGACAGTGTAACAATGGAAAGGAAGAAGACAGCTCATTAAGCAAAATAAGCATGACTAGAAGACTCTTAAATATTGTCAAACTTGCAAATTTCTTGTTGGCAAAGATATCCATCAAGCAACCAGATAATTTAATTTCATAGCAGTCAGTCCTAAAGGGTACAATTAGTCTTGTAGTAAGGGAAAACTGCAAACTTGTCAACCCTATAGAATATCAATGTTTTGTAGCAAACTGCCAGAGGTAATTTAATTAAAAGTGTTTGAAAGTCAGGTAGCCAGCTGACTACCCCAATACCTACACATTTGATATGTCTCATCTATGCCGTATCTATCTAAAGACAGTGCACCAGTTTAACCACCACAATACCTACCCATCTGATGTCTCATCTATGCTGTATCTATCCAAAGACAGTTTAACCACCCCACCTATCTGATCCCTTTAGCCTATCATGCATTTACTGAAAAGTCTGAGTAGCCATTTAACTATCCTAATAACAATGCAAATGATACCTCTTGTCAATGCCCTATTAATCCAAATGTCAGATAGCCAGGCACAACTCTTGTTGATGCCGTATTTATTCAAGTTAGCATGTAGCCAGGCATAACTCTTGTTGATGCTGTATTTATCCAAGTCAGCAAGTCGACTACCCTAATACCAATCTGATGCCTCTTTTCAATACCATATTTATCCAATATCTTATACCCCAAACCCATTCTATATTTATCTAATATCAGGCTTAAGTCAACTAATCTAATACCTTCCCATCTTATACCCCAAACCCATTCTATATTTATCCCAAAGTCAGTCAGTCAGTCAACTATCCCAATACCCACCCATTTTATATCTTCTACCAATTCTATATTTAACCCAAAGTCAGTCAATCAGTCAACTATCCCAATACCCACCCATTTTATACCTTCTACCCATTCTATATTTATCCCAAAGTCAGTCAGTCAGTCAACTATCCCAATACCCACCCATTTTATACCTTCTACTCATTCTATATTTATCCCAAAGTCAGTCAGTCAGTCAACTACCCAAATACCTTCCCATCTTATACCCCCTACCCATTCTATATTTATCCCAAAGTCAGTCTGTCAGTCAACTACATAAATACCTATCCATATAAGACATCTTGTCTCTGCTATAATTACCCAAAAGTCAACAAGCCTATCAACTATGCCAATACCTGTTGCCTATACTGCATGGATCTAAAAGATGAGATAATTTCATTACATGAACTACCAATGCTTCAGATTCATCAACGCTTTATCCTAGATAACTTCTTTAATTATCACAAATGACTTAATTCCTGTTTATATCTCAATTCATTTTCATGACTAATGAATCCTGTTTGTATCCCTGTTAGTTCTAACAACTTGAATCCTCTTGGTATCCCAGTTAGTTCTAACAACTTGAATCCTCTTTGTATCCCAGTTAGTTCTAACAACTTGAATCCTCTTGGTATCCCAGTTAGTTCTAACAACTTGAATCCTCTTTGTGTCCCAGTTAGTTCTAACAACTTGAATCCTCTTGGTATCCCAGTTAGTTCTAACAACTTGAATCCTCTTTGTATCCCAGTTAGTTCCAACAATTTGAATCCTCTTTGTATCCCAGTTAGTTCTAACAACTTGAATCCTCTTTGTATCCCAGTTAGTTCTAACAACTTGAATCCTCTTTGTATCCCAGTTAGTTCTAACAACTTGAATCCTTTTTGTATCCCAGTTAGTTCTAACAACTTGAATCCTTTTTGTATCCCAGTTAGTTCTAACAACTTGAATCCTCTTTGTATCCCAGTTAGTTCTAACAACTTGAATCCTCTTTGTATCCCAGTTAGTTCTAACAACTTGAATCCTTTTTGTATCCCAGTTAGTTCTAACAACTTGAATCCTCTTTGTATCCCAGTTAGTTCCAACAATTTGAATCCTCTTTGTATCCCAGTTAGTTCTAACAACTTGAATCCTCTTTGTATCCCAGTTAGTTCTAACAACTTGAATCCTCTTTGTATCCCAGTTAGTTCTAACAACTTGAATCCTCTTTGTATCCCAGTTAGTTCCAACAATTTGAATCCTCTTTGTATCCCAGTTAGTTCTAACAACTTGAATCCTCTTTGTATCCCAGTTAGTTCTAACAACTTGAATCCTCTTTGTATCCCAGTTAGTTCTAACAACTTGAATCCTTTTTGTATCCCAGTTAGTTCTAACAACTTGAATCCTCTTTGTATCCCAGTTAGTTCCAACAATTTGAATCCTCTTTGTATCCCAGTTAGTTCTAACAATTTGAATCCTCTTTGTATCCCAGTTAGTTCTAACAACTTGAATCCTCTTTGTATCCCAGTTAGTTCTAACAACTTGAATCCTCTTTGTATCCCAGTTAGTTCTAACAACTTGAATCCTTTTTGTATCCCAGTTAGTTCTAACAACTTGAATCCTCTTTGTATCCCAGTTAGTTCCAACAATTTGAATCCTCTTTGTATCCCAGTTAGTTCTAACAACTTGAATCCTCTTTGTATCCCAGTTAGTTCTAACAACTTGAATCCTCTTTGTATCCCAGTTAGTTCTAACAACTTGAATCCTCTTTGTATCCCAGTTAGTTCTAACAACTTGAATCCTCTTTGTATCCCAGTTAGTTCTAACAACTTGAATCCTCTTTGTATCCCAGTTAGTTCTAACAACTTGAATCCTCTTTGTATCCCAGTTAGTTCCAACAATTTGAATCCTCTTTGTATCCCAGTTAGTTCTAACAATTTGAATCCTCTTTGTATCCCAGTTAGTTCTAACAACTTGAATCCTCTTTGTATCCCAGTTAGTTCTAACAACTTGAATCCTCTTTGTATCCCAGTTAGTTCTAACAACTTGAATCCTTTTTGTATCTAAATTAGTTTAAACAGTTTAAATCCTGCTTGTATCCCAAATAGTTCTCATTATGTACACCCTCTTTGTACCTAAAAATGCCAATGGGTACCCGGGTATTCGGGTACTTGCAAATTTGTTATAATATGAACAACCAGGTAACAGTTAAAATGTTTTCCCAAATATAGATCAAGACACAGAATAATGATAACAGTTTGAGGCTCGTGTCATATGCATATTTATTCATCATCACCGAGGCTCATATGGTTGCTTACAATTTGTCATACATGTGTTATAAAATAATACAAGGGAGGACACTTTTTTCCTTTCTCATATGACCAATTTAAGAATCAATGCTATATTGTTGATGGTTCCTGCAACATGTTTCTCACGGCTTAAACGTGCTTGATTTGATATCCTTTTGGCATTACCAACATCTTTCATCAACAACAACAGTAAGTACATGTATATGTACTGACTAAGAAATGTTCAATAAAATAAATCTGTAATATTTACTACAATTCAAATAAAATAAATCTTTAATATTTACTACAATTCAAATAAAATAAATCTTTAATATGTACTACAATTCAAATAAAAGAAAACACAACAAAAATGTCCAGTTTAACGGATGCAATGAATAATATAAAGGTTTTAACAATACCTGAAAGAATATTTTTTTGAAAGGCCACATTGATGTATGAAGTATCCAGAAAAGCCATTCCAGTCTATCTAATCAATATCTTTCATCAAAGAGATCCAAATTTAAGGTCCATAAGAAGTAAAAATTACATTATACCAAAGAAGGAATTGTTTTTGTTTTTTTATAAATTTAATATACTGGTCCACAGCGGTATCAAAGAACGTTACCAGTGACATATGGCTCCTAGCATTTCTTCTTTTCATAACCAATGTCTCCAATAGATGAAATCTTTAGAAAACTGAACAGTTCTAGTACAATAAATACCAACTGATTTTCTGTACTTTTGAATCATTTTCACTGTTGAATTTTTCAATGAAGGATGATATTTTATATTTGATATTTGATATTTGATATTTGATATTTTATATTTTATATTTGATATTTTATATTTTATATTTTATATTTTATATTTCATATTTGATATTTTATATTTTATATTTTATATTTTATATTTGATATTTGATATTTTATATTTTATATTTGATATTTTATATTTTATATTTGATATTTGATATTTGATATTTTATATTTGATATTTTATATTTTATATTTTATATTTGATATTTGATATTTTATATTTTATATTTGATATTTTATATTTTATATTTGATATTTGATATTTTATATTTTATATTTGATATTTTATATTTTATATTTGATATTTTATATTTGATATTTTATATTTTATATTTTATATTTGATATTTTATATTTTATATTTTATATTTGATATTTGATATTTTATATTTTATATTTTATATTTGTTTATGTGTTCATGTGCATATGTTTTAGGTTTGATACTTTGATTTTTAAAACAACTTTATTATTTAGTGCCAGATTCTTCACATTATGTTTTGTATATACTGTATTATATTGTACCTAACAGATAGTAAGCATCGAGGTAGATTAGTTCTGTAACTAATTGAGATTCCTTCTCTAAATAAAGTCTTTATTATTATTAGTAGTAGTAGTAATTATAGTAAACTAATGCCATATTTGCTTCAAGTTTGTGGTCCTGGCATGGGTGTTAGTTGTTCAAGTCACAAAACCAATGTTCATGGCTGTTTGCTGAACCATTTTTATTAACAGGCAACCTAAAACATATTTTTGGTGAACATAAAACTTCATTACCATAACATGCACTTTTTAAATCAACTATACACAATGACATTTTGCATGGAAATATTTAAATACAAGGGCTAGCAATATTTGTTATTCAATAACAATAAATGAAAATCTAATTGAAATTCATCATGTGTAAATGTAGTAATTTTTGCCTGAATTTAATATGAAATAGTTCCAAGCAAACAGATGGGTTTCCTGATATGAAACTAGATGTCATAGATTCCTTCTATTTTGATACTACATACATAATGGACATTGAAAACAAATGGTGCCAGATGTCTCAAGAAACAAAACAAAATAAATAAATGGGATGTAACAATGAGACTGATACAACTGCTGTTGAAGGACAAACCATGGCAGTTCCAAGATAATACAACAATCATCATTTGAGGGCTTTACAACTATGCACTAGAGCTACTGAAGACATGTAGACTAGTTAAATAATTTTGTAATGTTTTTTGTGTCTATACTCTTGTACTAACTACTAATCCACATGGAGTCAGCTGATTTGTGACAAACATTTTAACAGAAGATCCAAATAAGTAGCAAAAATAAATCTAAGTTATTCATAATTTTCTAAAATCACAGCATGTTATATATATATATATATATATATATATATATATATATATATATATATATATATATATATATATATTGCTCTTTTCATGCTTAGCTTATGCTTTCTCGCCACTTATATTAGTGATAACTATGCTTTCTTGCCACTTACACTATGCTTTTTTCACTATGCTCATATCTCTAAAAGAGTTGACATCTATGAATCTACAACAAAGCAGATCAGGTTCATATTTAGTACAATTTTCCTTTGATCGAATACCCACGTTACCATTAAGACTGATGGGTACCTGGTAGAAATTTCCCAAAATTTTGACCTCTATTTGTACCCCTAATTAGTTCTAATGGCTTAAATATTTTGATATCCCAGTTAATTCTAATGGCTATAATCATGTTTGTATCCCACCTAGTTCTAGCAACTTAAATTCTGTTTGTATCCCAGTTAGTTCTACCGACTTAAACATTTTTGCATCCCAATTAGCTCTAATGACTTAAATCTTGTTTATATCCCAATTAATTTAAAAGATAGATGTACTACTCTCTGGATATTCTAATTTGACAAGAAGTGCTAGCAGTGTGAATGAAATCAATTTGAGCCAACAGCCAATGAAATTTATCAAACCATTTTGAAAAGACCCTTTTTCATGTGTATGTGTTTATTACAGACCTGTAAATGGGGTTATTTTATGTTTCAAATCTCTAAATATAAAAGTATCAATCTGAAAATCAACTTTTAATAATGCCAGCAATAATTTTTGATGTACATAGTGTCCTTTCTTCCTGAATGTCCTTGGATACACATTGCATGTCCTCTCTGCAAATCATGAAAGGACATTAAAAAAAAATACAGATACTAACATAATGGTTTTACTTCTTTGTCCCCAGATAACCTCAACTGATAAAAGTGTTTCACATTTAAGTACTTACTACATAAGGAAATAAATCAGTGATAATAAGTAATTACACTCGTGCTTGTAATTTACATGTATAGTTAATTAGTGCTTATAATGTTGTGTAAAGTGACATTTATTACCTGTGAAAACATTGATATAAATTATAAGGTAATAAGAAACAATATTAACAATGACTTTATTTAAGGAGGGTAACTTGGTTAGTTACAAAATACAACTAATCTACTTGAGGTCATATAAGATACAAGTAGTTATATAAGATACAAGTAGTTATATAAGATACAAGTAGTTATATAAGATACAAGTAGTTATATAAGATACAAGTAGTTATATAAGATACAAGTAGTTATATAAGATACAAGTAGTTATATAAGATACAAGTAGTTATATACAGAGTGCAATCAATCATTATCCAAATCAGACATACAATAGTCATGTATATCGAAATTACATACACAAACTAGTGAACTATATATATGTAACTTATTAATGCATAAACACAAGAAGTTACTATTAGCATTTAATAGTCAAAATTAAACACACACTGATCTAGATTTACATACAGAAACGTCATTCAATAGTCAAAATTAAACACACACTGATCTAGATTTACATAAAAAAACGTAATTCAATAGTTAAAATTAAACACACACTGATTTATATTTATATACAAAAACATAATTCAATAGTCAAAATTAAACACACACTGATTTATATTTATATACAAAAACATAATTCAATAGTCAAAATTAAACAAAAGATTGGAAATTGTTTTAAATGATTATATCCTTCGTTTCTGGATGAGAAAGTCTTGGGCTTTCATTGATCTAAGGTTATGGGTGCTGCTGGTTTCTCTGTATTTCAGATTATTTCTCAATCAAACTGGGGAATACTCAGCAGAAAATTTAGACATCATTTTGGCTCCTCATGGATGAAGTTGTTCTTAAATAGGTAACAGGTTTAAAGTGTCCATTGTCTCTCTGAGATTTCCAGGCTGACCTTCAAGTATTATTGTACAAGCTTGTTTCTGCAGCTAAAATATTTTCCTAATATTAACATTAGAAGTATTTCCCCAAATGATATTGCAGTTGTGAAAATAAAGCTGAATGTAGTTTCTGTAAAAAGTTATCTAGTATTGAATTAGAATAAAATACTTTATTTTTCTCAATAGCAAAACATAGGAGTTTGTTTTCTTTGTAACAAACTTGTATGATCAAACTAAGGTCAATTATTGTCAGCAAGAATACCACAAAATCTTCTCATCGAAAACCACTTTCAGTTTTTCATTATTATAGAAAAGGCTCAAATTATTGCATAATTTTGCTCTTTTTAGCTCTGTTGTTATTAATGAAACTGTTGTTTTATCTGTATTCACAACATTCTCTTTAAACAATATTTTAAGCTTGAAGCCATTGCATCAGAGAAAATACCCTATTATTATTAGCATATAGATCAGTTGATGATGTATGTACATGTATATGGAACACAATTTTAGGCAATCAGGGTAACAAATATATATGCCTTCCATGGCAGACAGACAGGTGTACAGATAAGCAGCAAGGGTGTAAAATATACTTCGTCTATACAGCCAATTGGCTGTAATCTTACAATCCAAAAAGTGTCTTAAATTTGATTTCTCTGATAACAATATGACCATTACACAAATTTTTTGCTTTGTCCTCTTATCCCTTATCTCTACCAAGAGTGATATACCATTTTATTGTTCACATGTCAAGCAAAGTATAACCTAGCTTTTTGTAGATATTAACTGGTTCAACCCAATTTCATCTATTTGAGACAAGATGTCATGTCTGAAGGCAGTATCAAAGTGCAAGGGCGGGTAACGGGTAACGGTTAAGTGTGCATACCTCAACTAACCTGTGACTCCTGAAGCTCAATAGATGGGATATAATTCTACTCCACCAATAGCAATTATTCCCAGACAATACACAGGTGAAATTTAAGACCCACAGCAGGTGTAACTCAGGAAAGCTATAAATAATAGTCTTTAATGTCAACCTTATCTAAAACTTCACAATTAAATTCAACACAATTATAAACTTCATGGCTGCATTTCAATCTTTTAATTATGAGAGTACCCAAGTTTACAAACTTGTTTTTTTATCATCATCTATCGCAAATTTTAATTTAAGAATGTGATCCCTATCTCAAATATTTTCACAATTCTTACAATATCCACCATATTGTACAGTTCCATTTCACATCTACAGAGACACACTAATATTTATCAGAGATGCAATGGTGTTTTTTTTTATAAATATGGCATCACAATATTTTCCATGATCATATATTGCAACAAAATTTGTGATACACTGTGATTGGCAATATATAAATGTAGTTGGGCGTAGCGATACATTATGACTTGCAATTTATGAATGTACCAGTAGTTGTACTTGGTGATATATTGTGATTGGCAATATACGAATGTAGCTGTACTTGGTGATGCATCTTGACTGGTATTATATAGGCATGTATTTGTAACTGGTGATGAATTGTGACTGGGAATACATGAATGTAGTTGTACTTGGTGATGTATCATGTTGTCTAGCAAATACATGAATGTAGTTGTACTTAGTGATTACCATGATAAACATGGATTTAGGAAAAGAAGAACTTAAAGAACTTTTAAGTCTCTTCACTAAAAGTAATACAACTTTGACATTTTTCTTTTGTATACTACGTATATATACCTGATATTTATTATCAGACTGACTTCCATTTTTAGCAAGATATGTGACTAAGACAAATCATTATAAGTGATTTTATTTCTCACATATTGTTATGTAAAATTATAAATGACTTGCATTCAAGATTTATATTTATATTAGTAATAACCAGATAGGATGCTACTGTTTGAGATGAAGAATGAAAAACACTGAGAACATCAAGGACCACAGTTGCTTTACAAATTCATCCAGGTGAAGAAGATTACTTTATTAACAATTCCATAAATTATTCCTTATGCTGATGACTGACTCTAAATTTGAAAAATGTTGCAAGATAACTTTATTAACAATTCCATAAATTATTCCTTATGCTGATGACTGACTCTAAAAATTGAAAAAAAGTTACAAGATTTTTAAAAGAAAAAACATTGAGTGCCATAGCTACGATGCATATGGCATCCAAGGCACTTTACTCAGTTAATACCAAATGCCATGTTTTTATGTGTCCCGAGGTTGTACCCTGTTTCTGAGCTCTGTTACATCATTTATGACACACCAAAGTGACTGGTATTACAGAAAAGGAGGAAAATGTAGTTCTGCCATAATACCAAATAATGTAAACTTTTAGCTGGCATTAAAACATTGTGGAAAACAATTAAAAAATTTTAATCCAAGTTGTTGACTTTAACAATTGACAAATTCAGAACAGGAATTTGTATCCAGTTTTTAAACATTTTGGCCTTTGATTTAAAGCAAAATGGTCCAAACTGCACAAGTACTGATGAATCTTTGCAAGAGGTAGAACAAATTTGAGATTTGAAATAAAAAGCACAGGTAGAACAAATTTGAGATTTGAAATAAAAAGCACAGGTAGAACAAATTTGAGATTTGAAATAAAAAGCACAGGTAGAACAAATTTGAGATTTGAAATAAAAAGCACAGGTAGAACAAATTTGAGATTTGAAATAAAAAGCACAGGTAGAACAAATTTGAGATTTGAAATAAAAAGCACAGGGGCTCGTATCCTTTTGCTTACAAAATAACTGTCAGTCATACATAAAGTATAAAACAATACAAAGAAGGATACTAATATCTACTTTCTCTCTTGACCTATTTAAGAATCAACACTGATATTTCAAGCTACATTTCACATAGCATAATAAATTTGGTACTGATGTGTATCTTGGGCACTTGACTGTGTATGCCTTGTAACTCACAGTCTGGCTCACTTTCATACCTTTAAGGAATGCCAGACCATTTTCCCACACTAGTGCTCAACATGGTCATAATCATCCCCACTTAATATGCAAGAACATTGCACTGAATAGAATACTGTGTTCTCATTGGCCAACTGAAAATAAGAACTAAATAAACAACTGGACATCATTTCCTTTTAACAAATGAGAGGACAGTATTCCATTCAGAGGGATTTCATTTGCATATTAAGTGGACTCAATCATGACCATGTCGAACAGTAGCATGGGAAAATAGTCTGGCAACAAATTCTACATGGACAATGACAAAATCTTCCAAAATTCTGCAAGTTTTTCAAGACACACCATCAAATTCAAGGATTTATCAAAGTCAATAAATTTACTTGAGTGGACAAACAATGCTTTAAAGTCATGTATTAAAATGTAAACAAATGAACGCTAATGATAACAATTAATGCTTTTGACAGGGTACCATGCTGTTCTAAGATTAGTCATGGTTTATATGGTTTTGACAGGGTACCATGCTGTTCTAATAAGTCATGGTTTATATGGTTTTGACAGGGTACCATGCTGTTCTAAGATTAGTCATGGTTTATATGGTTTTGACAGGGTACCATGCTGTTCTAATAAGTCATGGTTTATATGGTTTTGACAGGGTACCATGCTGTTCTAAGATTAGTCATGGTTTGTATGGTTTTGACAGGGTACCATGCTGTTCTAAGATTAGTCATGGTTTATATGGTTTTGACAGGTTATCATGCTGTTCTAAGGTTAGTCATGGTTTATATGGTTTTGACACTATGAGTTCATCTTCTGGTCATGTTTGTCAGAACACTTGCGAGTTGAATATACCACATGGCCAAAAAACACAAACAAAATAAAAACTGCACAGTGTCTTCTTGATCACCTTCTTTCATTAACCAATTCTATATTTATAATATTAACAATAACAACAACAATAATAATATTATATATTATATTAGTATATTTGTGTACAAAACATCATTTACATAGTTGGGTATAACGTTGGAACTAGTGTCGAAATGAGATGGTACCAGAAACATTGCTTACAAAACCATCACAGGGACTGATAGATTACAAAGCCATCACAGGGACTGATAGATTACAAAGCCATCACAGGGACTGATAGATTACAAAGCCAACACAAGGACTGATAGATTACAAAGCCATCACAAGGACTGATAGATTACAAAGCCATCACAGGGACTGATAGATTAGAAAGCCATCACAGGGACTGATAGATTACAAAGCCATCACAAGGACTGATAGATTACAAAGCCATCACAGGGACTGATAGATTACAAAACCATCAGAGGGTCTGATAGATTACAAAGCCATCACAGGGATTGATAGATTAGAAAGCCATCACAAGGACTGATAGATTACAAAGCCATCACAGGGACTGATAGATTACAAAGCCATCAGAGGGACTGATACTACAAAGTCATCACAGGGACTGATAGATTACAAAGCCATCACAAGGACTGATAGATTACAAAACCATCACAGGGACTGATAGATTATACAAAGCCATCACAGGGACTGATAGATTACAAAGCCATCACAAGGACTGATAGATTACAAAACCATCACAGGGACTGATAGATTACAAAGCCATCACAGGGACTGATAGATTACAAAGCCATCACAAGGACTGATAGACTACAAAGCCAACACAAGGACTGATAGATTACAAAGCCATCACAAGGACTGATAGATTACAAAGCCATCACAAGGACTGATAGATTACAAAGCCATCACAGGGACTGATAGATTACAAAACCATCAGAGGGTCTGATAGATTACAGAGCCATCACAGGGATTGATAGATTAGAAAGCCATCACAAGGACTGATAGATTACAAAGCCATCACAGGGACTGAAAGATTACAAAGCCATCAGCGGGACTGATAGATTACAAAGTCATCACAGGGACTGATAGATTACAAAGCCATCACAAGGACTGATAGATTACAAAACCATCACAGGGACTGATAGATTACAAAGCCATCACAGGGACTGATAGATTACAAAGCCATCACAAGGACTGATAGACTACAAAGCCAACACAAGGACTGGTAAATTACAAAGCCATCACAAGGACTGATAGACTACAAAGCCATCACAGGGACCGATAGATTACAAAGCCATCACAAGGACTGATAGATTACAAAGCCATCACAGGAACTGATAGATTACAAAGCCAACACAAGGACTGATAGATTACAAAGCCACCACAAGGACTGATAGATTACAAAACCATCACAGGGACTGATAGATTACAAAACCAACACAAGGACTGATAGATTACAAAGCCAACACAAGGACTGATAGATTACAAAGCCATCACAGGGACTGATAGATTACAAAGCCATCACAGGGAATGATAGATTAGAAAGCCATCACAGGGACTGATAGATTACAAAGCCAACACAAGGACTGATAGATTACAAAGCCATCACAGGGACTGATAGATTACAAAGCCATCACAGGGACTGATAGACTACAAAGCCATCACAGGGACTGATAGACTACAAAGCCATCACAGGGACTGATAGATTACAAAGCCATCACAGGGACTGATAGACTACAAAGCCATCACAGGGACTGATAGATTACAAAGCCATCACAGGGACTGATATATTAGAAAGCCATCACAAGGACTGATAGATTAAAAAGCCATCACAGGGACTGATAGATTACAAAGCCATCACAAGGACTGATAGATTACAAAGCCATCACAGGGACTGATAGATTACAAAACCATCAGAGGGTCTGATAGATTACAAAGCCATCACAGGGATTGATAGATTAGAAAGCCATCACAAGGACTGATAGATTACAAAGCCATCACAGGGACTGATAGATTACAAAGCCATCAGTGGGACTGATACTACAAAGTCATCACAGGGACTGATAGATTACAAAGCCATCACAAGGACTGATAGATTACAAAACCATCACAGGGACTGATAGATTATACAAAGCCATCACAGGGACTGATAGATTACAAAGCCATCACAAGGACTGATAGATTACAAAACCATCACAGGGACTGATAGATTACAAAGCCATCACAGGGACTGATAGATTACAAAGCCATCACAAGGACTGATAGACTACAAAGCCAACACAAGGACTGATAGATTACAAAGCCATCACAAGGACTGATAGATTACAAAGCCATCACAAGGACTGATAGATTACAAAGCCATCACAGGGACTGATAGATTACAAAACCATCAGAGGGTCTGATAGATTACAGAGCCATCACAGGGATTGATAGATTAGAAAGCCATCACAAGGACTGATAGATTACAAAGCCATCACAGGGACTGAAAGATTACAAAGCCATCAGCGGGACTGATAGATTACAAAGTCATCACAGGGACTGATAGATTACAAAGCCATCACAAGGACTGATAGATTACAAAACCATCACAGGGACTGATAGATTACAAAGCCATCACAGGGACTGATAGATTACAAAGCCATCACAAGGACTGATAGACTACAAAGCCAACACAAGGACTGGTAAATTACAAAGCCATCACAAGGACTGATAGACTACAAAGCCATCACAGGGACCGATAGATTACAAAGCCATCACAAGGACTGATAGATTACAAAGCCATCACAGGAACTGATAGATTACAAAGCCAACACAAGGACTGATAGATTACAAAGCCACCACAAGGACTGATAGATTACAAAACCATCACAGGGACTGATAGATTACAAAACCAACACAAGGACTGATAGATTACAAAGCCAACACAAGGACTGATAGATTACAAAGCCATCACAGGGACTGATAGATTACAAAGCCATCACAGGGAATGATAGATTAGAAAGCCATCACAGGGACTGATAGATTACAAAGCCAACACAAGGACTGATAGATTACAAAGCCATCACAGGGACTGATAGATTACAAAGCCATCACAGGGACTGATAGACTACAAAGCCATCACAGGGACTGATAGACTACAAAGCCATCACAGGGACTGATAGATTACAAAGCCATCACAGGGACTGATAGACTACAAAGCCATCACAGGGACTGATAGATTACAAAGCCATCACAAGGACTGATAGATTACAAAGCCAACACAAGGACTGATAGATTAGAAAGCCATCACAAGGACTGATAGATTAGAAAGCCATCACAAGGACTGATAGATTACAAAGCCATCACAGGGACTGATATATTAGAAAGCCATCACAGGGACTGATATATTAGAAAGCCATCACAAGGACTGATAGATTAAAAAGCCATCACAGGGACTGATAGATTAGAAAGACAAATGGACAAGGTCAGAGTCAATATCATGACAAGTATAATCACTCTTATATTGCAGTACATATTGTATAGAGTACACCTCTATAATACATTATCACAGTATGTACTTATTGTCTATGCAGTATATATTTTATCACAAACTAATTGTTTAGACATGAAATTTATTGTCACTCCCGTAAAGCAGCGTGTATATTTATTGTATCACATACTAACTGTATGATACATATCAGGATATATTTATTGTATCACATACTAACTGTATGATACATATCAGGATATATTTATTGTATCACATACTAACTGTATGATACATATCAGGATATATTTATTGTATCACATACTAACTGTATGATACATATCAGGATATATTTATTGTATCACATACTAACTGTATGATACATATCAGGACACATATTGTACCATCATTTCTATACTGCAGTATTGATTGTACCACTTATGAACTGTGTGATGTACAAATTTGACATTAGCAGCCACTCAAGGGCAAATGCAAAACTGGCCAATGGACACCCCGTGACTGCTGCGCACCGATTAACCATTAAAATTTGTTATCTGAACAAATCCCAAGCACTGAATATTGTAACAATATGACTAAATTTTTATATAAAAAAACCTATGTTAAAAATCCAAAACATACATACATACATACACACACACACACACACGATAAAAATATCAGAATTTATCACTTGCCCAAGTAGCCAAGATCAAAAGACTGTCGATATATGTAAGTAGTCTGTGATGAATAGAAAATCAAAAAGCCATATATGGATATTCATTGTGATGAATGAATTGAAATTCCACCTGCCGAAACATATACATTTTTACTATTTATAGACCACTGATCACGCCAATATGGAATGTATTGTTTTTTTATTTCACAAGTAAATATATAAATGTATCTAAATATACCATCTCACTGACAGTCAATAGGTACTTCCATTTCTGCTGTAACACACAAATACTTTTTCCACCATCCAGTAATACTGAAGACACTACCAATCAATATGCCAAGTACAAAAACCATTAACATCACAGTTAATCTCAAGGTCATGTGCAAACAAGATCATTGACAAAAATGGAAATATCATCATCCCATGGATTAAGCAATGAATCAGGATGGTACATACTAAACCTACTTTCCATATCTGAAGATGTTTAAAGGAAAGTAAAACTTGCAACACAGGATGATCAAGAATTTGGACTGATGCATCACTGCTACATGGATGAGATGATGAGCTTATACCAAGACAGGCTTAAAAAAAAAAAAAAAAAAAAAAAAAAAGGTCAAAAACATCTAAAATCTTCAAACTCTCAACTCTTTTCAACCATGTTAGATGATCACAAAATTCCACTGTATTTGAAATGACTTCACACATTCATGCTTAAAATTAGAAGTTCCTTATTCACAGCTAGGCTTATTCTAAATATATATTAGTCTTATTAAGTATGGCAATCAATCTCTTGCATACTATACATTTCTCCTCTATTTTAAGCTTTAATTTACATGAAAACAGCACGCTTCTCTGTGTATGCATAAGTTCACTTATGAATGAAAGAACCTCAAGTTTATACTAATGCCACATTAACCAATTAGCAGCTCCTAACTGAAAACATGGTTATTTGCTGGCATCTTAAAGGAAGTCTCAGTACATAATAATAACAATAGTAAGAAAGACTTTATTTAGAAAAAGTAACTCAGTAAGAGAACCTGTCTACCTTGAGACCTTCTAGCCATTATGATTGGATACATTAGGGCCGCTAACTTGGACTGAACTGAATGTGTATTGAACCTAGGACCCTTGTACTATGAGTCCCACTCACAAATGAGCTTTAACAAATCTGGAATTGGAATCGGACTGTTTATGCAGTGACACAAAAGGTGAACATCTGCATTTGTTTCATAATAATGGAGAGACCTATGGAATCTTTGCAAACTAATTAGGCAAGGGATTTACTTATTAAAAAAACATCACAACAGGAAATATAAATCACTGTATTAATTTTACCAAGATCGCAAGCATATTATAATGAAGGTGAAATACCTTATTACATTTCAAAGAAATATTAGTACATGTATATACTTTCATTTACTAAGTGAATACAAAAATCAGTATATATTTTTTTTCAAAATTATTATTGCATATTAAATGAATGAAAAAATAATTTTAAAACAAAATTTTACAGAATGCACCAAGCTGTTTTAAAGATATGGCAGATTAATTGCAAGCATTCTAACGAACAGTCTGGGCCATGAAGTTGCCATTGATGGTTCCAGTTGTGACATCATTAAGAAGGATCTGGTCAGCGCAATATTTACTGTTGCTATAATGTTTATTTTTAGAACAGTTGAAAAACAGCACATAACTATGTTAAGTAAGTAAGATTAATTAAGCAAGTAAGATTAATTAAGTAAGTAAGATTAATTAAGATTAATTCAGTAAGTAAGATTAGTTAAGATTAATTCAGTAAGCAAGATTAATTCAGTAAGTAAGATTAATTCAGTAAGTAAGATTAATTAAGTAAGATTAATTCAGTAAGTAAGATTAATTCAGTAAGCAAGATTAATTAAGTAAGATTAATTCAGTAAGTAAGATTAATTAAGTAAGTAAGATTAATTCAGTAAGTAAAATTAATTCAGTAAGTAAGATTAATTAAGTAAGATTAATTCAGTAAGATTAATTAAGTAAGATTAATTCAGTAAGTAAGATTAATTAAAGTAAGTAAGATTAATTCAGTAAGTAAGATTAATTAAGTAAGATTAATTCAGTAAGTAAGATTAATTAAGTAAGTAAGATTAATTCAGTAAGATTAATTAAGTAAGATTAATTCAGTAAGTAAGATTAATTAAGTAAGATTAATTCAGTAAGTAAGATTAATTAAGTAAGATTAATTCAGTAAGTAAGATTAATTAAGTAAGATTAATTCAGTAAGTAAGATTAATTCAGTAAGTAAGATTAATTAAGTAAGTAAGATTAATTCAGTAAGTAAGATTAATTAAGTAAGTAAGATTAATTCAGTAAGATTAATTCAGTAAGATTAATTAAGTAAGATTAATTCAGTAAGTAAGATTAATTAAGTAAGATTAATTCAGTAAGTAAGATTAATTAAGTAAGATTAATTCAGTAAGTAAGATTAATTCAGTAAGTAAGATTAATTAAGTAAGATTAATTCAGTAAGTAAGATTAATTAAGTAAGATTAATTCAGTAAGTAAGATTAATTCAGTAAGTAAGATTAATTAAGTAAGATTAATTCAGTAAGTAAGATTCAGTAAGTAAGATTAATTCAGTAAGTAAGATTAATTCAGTAAGTAAGATTAATTAAGATTAATTCAGTAAGTAAGATTAAGTAAGATTAATTCAGTAAGTAAAATTAATTAAGTAAGTAAGATTTAATTCAGTAAGTAAGATTAATTCAGTAAGTAAGATTAATTAAAGTAAGATTTATTAAGTAAGATTAATTCAGTAAGTAAGATTAATTAAGTAAGTAAGATTAATTCAGTAAGTAAGGTTAATTCAGTAAGTAAGATTAATTCAGTAAGTAAGATTAATTCAGTAAGCAAGATTAATTCAGTAAGTAAGATTAATTCAGTAAGTAAGGTTAATTCAGTAAGTAAGATTAAATTCAGTAAGCAAGATTAATTCAGTAAGTAAGATTAATTCAGTAAGTAAGGTTAATTCAGTAAGTAAGATTAATACAGTAAGGTTAATTCAGTAAGTAAGGTTAATTCAATAAGTAAGGTTAATTCAGTAAGTAAGATTAATTCAGTAAGTAAGATTAATTCAGTAATTAAGATTAATTCAGATTAAAGAGGTACACAAGGTACCAATTAATATGACTGTCGCTTTTATGCATCATACTCAGACAGGGTTCCCCTGCTTTAAAAAAGGTATCTCTTAGTCTTTTCCAGTTCTTTTCTAGTCAGAGTTATTGTTGCTGGATGAAGATATGTTTGCCTGGGTGGAGATTTTTTTTACTGGGTCACAGATCACCCTTACTGAACAGATAAAAAAGGTGCATTACCCTATGAAATAATTATCATGAATAATAAGGATCATTTCCTAGGGGATGGAAGGAGGTCATTCATCAATTGCAGCTGGATGAAATTTGCATCATATTCTTGCAAACAGTATGCTGAGTAAAATGCATTGTCTCAAGTGTGAGATCCTAACTCAATGATTTACAGGGATTTTAAAGACCATAAACAAGAAAGCTGCCATCAGGTCATGAGAAAGCAGGAGGCAGGTCTCTGCAGCTCATAATACCTACCAAGTTTGCCAAGGTACAAATTTGAAAAAACTGACATCCCCCAAGAGAATTTAATAAGCATGGAAATGGTAGCTCCTTGATAGTGGAAATTGAACATCTTTTCTTGACAAACAGGAACAAAGAGAAATCAGCAACAGAGTCACATAGAGACATCAAGGATCAATGTGTTTCAGGGACTCAACCTGAACATTGAGGATCAGACAGTTTTAAAAATACTGAATAATCAGTGCAGCTGGATTCACCTAGGCCCCTCTTAGCATATTAAAAGACATAATTGAGAAGAGGTCAGCAAGTAGGAGGGAACATCTCATTGCCATGGGGATGAAGTTTAAGGTGTGCAACATAACTAGCAGGAGGGAGCAATATGAAGCCATGGATATGAGGTATGCAGTACATGACCTCCCTAATTGGAGGAAGTATCAAGCAGTGCACAACCTCTCTTTGAAAGGAAGAAACTGCTGCCCTAAATGTGGGTGTCCCTCCATCTCCAATTTAGGGGGAGGCAATCAACTTTTGAGATGAAGATCTCAGCACCTTAAAAAGTCTGCAAGAGAAGAAAAAAAATCCACAGATATGGAGAAGGAAGCTTCCACAGCTGCCCATTGATGGGACTGGAATCAGCCAAGATTCCTGGTTTCAGAAACCATAATCTGCACAGTTAAATGTTCAAGGTTATATCTTTATGGGCAAATGTGAAAAGTTCATTTTGCACAAGCTATGTTTTTGTGTACACTTGAAACAATAGATGCAATCTGATTGAGTTTCCGAAGAGTCCTTTTTGTATACACTGCCTCAGGGACTGTCCTGAAATTGTTCTAAAAAATTAAATACCGGTTATGGTACATGTAAACTCGTCTGGTTATACACCCCTGTGTATGCACAAGGTAAACAATTGACTGACCCATTTTATCTGTAATATTCCTTTAAATAGAGAAATATAATAGTCTCTCACTGCAATTTTATTTTTGCCAGATTGTTTTTATTCCTTAACAAAAAAGTCTTACCTGTACCTTAGTTCTATTAAAAAAATAACTGAAAAGTAAGAGACTGTACCCAAACCCATAAGAATAGGATATACAAGATAATTCCAATGTCCTTCAAATACGTACATTTTAAAATGGACCAAAATTACTGGCACAAAACTTGAATTACGGAATGGATAGAGCAACACCAACATTCTTCCAAACTACAGAAGAAATACATCTAATGCAGTAAAAATTCGCTGTATGCAATTTACTCTGCTGACTATATAAGACATAAGGTCCATACAGGATGGTGTCCTTGGAGATTGCCATTCTCCATATATCCCATACCAGGTGCACAAGTGGTAAATGCCATTCTATGTATATCCCATACCAGATGTACAAGTGGTTTATGCCATTCTACATATATCCCATACCAGGTGCACAAGTGGTTAATGCCATTCTATGTATATCCCATACCAGATGTACAAGTGGTTTATGCCATTTTACATATATCCCATACCAGATGCACAAGTGGTTAATGCCATTCTATGTATATCCCATACCAGATGTACAAGTGGTTCATGTCATTCTACATATATCCCATACCAGGTGCACAAGTGGTTTATGCCATTCTACATATATCCCATACCAGGTGCACATGTGGTTCATGCCATTCTATGTATAATCCCATACCAGGAGCACAAATGGTTAATGCCATTCTACATATATCCCATACCAGGTGCACAAATGGTTAATTCCATTCTACATATATCCCATACCAGGTGCACAAGTGGTTCGTGCCATTATATGTATATCCAGTACCAGGTGCACAAGTGGTTTATGCCATTCTATGTATAATCCCATAATAGGTGCACAAATGGTTAATGCCATTCTACATATATCCCATACCAGGTGCACAAATGGTTAATGCCATTCTACATATATCCCATACCAGGTGCACAAGTGGTTCGTGCCATTATATGTATATCCAGTACCAGGTGCACAAGTGGTTCATGCCATTCTACGTATAATCCCATACCAGGTGCACAAATGGTTAATGCCATTCTATGTATATCCCATACTAGGTGCACAAGTGGTTCGTGCCATTCTACATATATCCCATACCAGGTGCACAAGTGGTTTGTGCCATTATATGTATATCCAGTACCAGGTGCACAAGTGGTTCATGCCATTCTATGTATATCCCATACCAGGTGCACAAATGGTTAATGCCATTCTACATATATTCCATACCAGGTGCACAAGTGGTTAATGCCATTCTATGTATATCCCATACCAGATGTACAAGTGGTTCATGTCATTCTACATATATCCCATACCATGTGCACAAGTGGTTTATGCCATTCTACATATATCCCATACCAGGTGCACATGTGGTTCATGCCATTCTATGTATAATCCCATACCAGGAGCACAAATGGTTAATGCCATTCTACATATATCCCATACCAGGTGCACAAATGGTTAATGCCATTCTACATATATCCCATACCAGGTGCACAAGTGGTTCGTGCCATTATATGTATATCCAGTACCAGGTGCACAAGTGGTTTATGCCATTCTATGTATAATCCAATACCAGGTGCACAAATGGTTAATGCCATTCTACATATATCCCATACCAGGTGCACAAATGGTTAATGCCATTCTACATATATCCCATACCAGGTGCACAAGTGGTTCGTGCCATTATATGTATATCCAGTACCAGGTGCACAAGTGGTTCATGCCATTCTACGTATAATCCCATACCAGGTGCACAAATGGTTAATGCCATTCTATGTATATCCCATACTAGGTGCACAAGTGGTTCGTGCCATTCTACATATATCCCATACCAGGTGCACAAGTGGTTTGTGCCATTATATGTATATCCAGTACCAGGTGCACAAGTGGTTCATGCCATTCTATGTATATCCCATACCAGGTGCACAAATGGTTAATGTCATTCTATGTATATTCCATACCAGGTGCACAAGTGGTTTGTGCCATTCTACGTATATCCCAACAACGTTCCCTCTAAGAAAATAGTAGATGTGTGTGCAGTGCTTGCTGCATTGTGCAAGATTATGGAGACTGGAAAAATTTAACGCTGGATTGAGCCAAATCTAACAGAAGTGGTTCATGCCATTCTTTGAATATCCCATACCAGGTGCACAAGTGGTTCATGTCATTCTACATATATCCCATACCAGGTGCACAAGTGGCTATTGTCATAATAAAAATTCCTGCCACAATAGAAGGATTTATTCACATTCAGCATGAAAAAGCAAAGCTATGCAATAGTGACAGTGAAGTTATTGCTGCTGTTAAAATAAAATTATATACAATCTCAACATTCATATAACTTTCAAAATTTCAAGTGACTGTCACATAATCAGAATGTACTGAACATCAAAGGTATCAACTATTTCTACTTTCAGCAGAAGATAAAAGAAAAAGTAAATCATTTTGAAGTTACGTCATCACAAATGATAGCAGAGTTTATATTTTAAAAGCACATAAGTGGATGGTGTCCAGTAACTTGTAGGTAGACAAAATGGTTGTGTGAAGCAAAGGTCATTGAATAGGTCAGTCACTGAAACTAGTTGGTCAGTGATAAATGCAACATGGTCCAATGTTGCAGACATTTAGTGTCATGTCAAATTAATGTTTATCTCATAATTACAACTTAGTACCTGATAATTATAAAAGATGCACACATCTCTAATTACAACCTTGATAATACAGTTTAGTGTTGGAAAATTATTTTGTAAGTCATCATGGATGTATACATAATTATGATTAACTATTTCATATGTCCGAGTTAGCTAAAGGCTATTATCTTAGAATTTCAAGTTGGCTATTTAATAAATGTCAACCATTTCATAATTATTAATAAGCTATCTTATAAGTATGAAAAAACTATCTCATAATTATTAAATACCTATCTCATAATTATTAAATACCTATCTCATAATTATTAAATACCTATCTCATAATTATTAAATACCTATCTCATAATTATTAAATACCTATCTCATAATTGCAATTTGCCATCTTTTAATTATGACTTAGTATCACACAAATGAAAGTTAGGTTATCTCAAATTGCAACTTAGCATTTCATAAATACAACTCAGTATCTCATAATTGCAGCTCAGTATCTTATAATTACAACTTAGTAACTTAGTATCTCATAATTACAACTTAGTATCTCATAATTGCAACTCAGTATCTCATAATTACAACTTAGTACATACATCATAATTACAAGTTAGCTATCTTGTAAGGCCAACAACAACACAAATGTTTCTGGTTAGTTTACCATCACTGTATATCATTGCTGATCCCTGCACTCTCCCCATCCCCTCCATTATAAAAAAAAAATCACATTAGATATATGTAATGTTAGAAACCCACCTGCCCAACTTGATTTTACAACCAGTGCAATAGGGGACACAATTTGTCTCCTAATTGCAGGTTAGTATCTTGAAACTTACCACTTTGTGTCTGTAATTATGGGTAAGTATCTGGTAATTATGGGTAAGTAATTATGGGTAAGTATCTGATAACTATGGGTAAGTATCTGGTAATTATGGGTAAGTATCTGGTAACTATGGGTAAGTATCTGGTAATTATGAGTAAGTATCTGGTAACTATGGGCAAGTATCTGGTAACTATGGGTAAGTATCTGGTAATTATGGATAAGTATCTAGTAATTATGGGTAAATATCTGGTAACTATCAGTAAATATCTGGTAAAGATGAGTTGACAATCTTAATACACATATAAGTATTTATGCCAGTGGTTCCCAACCCCCAGGTTGAAAACCAAATAAGGGTCACAATCTGGAAGGTCAAGAAGTGTCCTTAAGACTATTTTTAGGGTGGCAATACATATCAAAATGTAGAAATAGAATTGTTACGCACAGAAAAGCTTTTTTTTTTTTAGGGTTACAGCCAAAAAAGACTGTGAACCACTAATTTATGCACCTGGATCTTGTAACTAAAACATAGCTATCTAGTAAGAACTATGACTCTGCTACCTGATAATTGCAACTGTGATAAATGCAATAATATCTAATAATTATGATCTCACATCTCATCATTACAGTTTGCCATCATGTAGTTACACTTCATACCAACCAATTTATGAAATTAAAACTTGGTATGTCACATTAAAAAATGGTAAACTGAACCTAATTCAAGGTTTTTATTATCCATTTCTAAATGAAATAATGTTTTTTTTTGCTGTTACCTGTATAGAATACAAGCCTTTTCTCAAGGACTGAACTGTCTAGTTAACTACCTGTATTTACATAAACTGCAAGAATCTTTATAAGCATTTTAATTGAGAGCAAATTTTTTAAAATTCATAAATCCATTAAATAATCACTCAGAAAGTTTATTTTTCCATCACTGTTAAGCTATCAAGTAAAACTGGGTGCATGGGAGGGTATTTTCCATCAGGCTGATGACATAAGGTCATGTGACACACATTTAGGCCAATTTTTGAAATAAGCTGATGTACCAAGGAAAGGTGAACTGAATACATCCTAAAGTTAAAGTTTTTATCTCTGTGAAAAACAGGAAAGTTTATATTCCACATGCTAGCTCAGAAATAGTTTATAAGACTCCATTGTAAAGTACAATATAAGGTTAAAGGTCATGCTGTCCTGTCACAACTGTTTATCCCTACACCAACAATCACCTTTCTAATAATGAAGATTTTGTGCATTTTAAATGTCCAAAATTAATGTGTAATTAAACACACATCATTGGACATGTCTTTTTACAATTGAAAGAATTATGTTAAAATATGAGCATTAATTCATATTTAGAATGATATATAATTATATATATATGATATATAATTATAAGATATTATCAGATATATAATTTCAAGAAAATAATAATACATAATTACAATAAAATTATGAGATACATAATTACAAGATAATAATGATACATAATTACTGGATAATTATGAGATATAATTACAAGAAAATTATGAGATATATAATTACAAGATAATAATGAAACATAATTGCAACAACATTATGAGATACATAATTACAAGATAATAATGATACATAATTGCAAGAAAATTATGAGTTCATAATTACAAGATAATTATGAGATACATAATTAGGTGAAAACTATGGTATAAATAAAAATAACTTATTACAATGTGACACTAACCATTCTCTGAAGTCAACAAATTTGAACATTTAAATACAAAAACTTGCCAATAAAACAGTTAAATTAGAAATAAAATAGGTTATAGTGACTTCAGTTATTTGACTGTATCCAGTGTTTAATAAATGCAAATCCTTAGTTATGGCATCAACACCCAGTAATGATAAAATAGGGGACATAAGGGAGGTTAACCAAAAAAATGCTTAAGCAATCAAAAGGAATGCTGCTACCTTATTGCCAGTTTGTGAAGATAAAGCTCTTTATTGTAAGACAGTTATGTATCTTCTGTAAGTAACAATTTGACTAATGTCTCCTTTCAAATGTATATTGCCATATAATTTAGCCCCAACTACATGGTTTCAATGTGGCCAAGCTCTTGCAAACGTTTTTTGAAAACAAGACAAATCGGCCTTCTTTACTGTCCAAAGTGAAAGAAGATGATCAATATTTACAAATGCAGGCCCTTTCCTCTCTTTCTTTTGATGGTGTTTCATGAATAGCAAACTATACCTTGTACTCATATCTCCACAAAATTTTATCTTTTAATTGTATAAAAATCAATTTTACATTCTAGGTGTGTCATGCTGAGTTTATTTAGTCAAATTTGAATGATAGAATGCAAAATACTAAAAAGTAAATAGTGGTTGTAACAACTAATTCATAAATCAGACATCCATGACTGTTACTGTATCAACATGTATACAATTGACAAATCTAACTGCAAACATAGCATACCATACCACAACATTACATGGCAATTCAGGTTTTATTTAATCAGAAGTGTTGACCCTGATTTCCTGGTGCTTTACCTAATGAAGATATGTGGCTATGCAGTGTGTAATTGAGGACATGTTAATTGCACAAGAAATTATTATAAAGAGCCCCACAAAAACCTATGATCATGGATCCCATTGTAAAATACCTCATAACAACATGGTCCCTATTATAACACGGTGTGATCATAGGGGTCCATTATAAAGTACCTCATTATAACATGGTCCCTATTATAACACGGTGTGATCATAGGGTCCCATTATAAAGTACCTCATAACAACATGGTCCCTATTTTAACATGGTGTGCTCATAGGGGTCCATTATAAAGTACCTCATTATAACATGGTCCTATTATAACACGGTGTGATCATAGGGTCCCATTATAAAGTATCTCATAACAACATGGTCCCTATTTTAACATGGTGTGCTCATAGGGGTCCATTATAAAGTACCTCATAACAACATGGTCCCTATTTTAACATGGTGTGCTCATAGGGGTCCATTATAAAGTACCTCATTAAAACATGGTCCCTATTATAACACTGTGTGATCATAGGATCCCATTATAAAGTACCTCATAACAACATGGTCCCTATTTTAACATGGTGTGCTCATAGGTGTCCATTATAAAGTACCTCATAACAACATGGTCCCTATTTTAACATGGTGTGCTCATAGGGGTCCATTATAAAGTACCTCATTAAAACATGGTCCCTATTATAACACGGTGTGATCATAGGGTCCCATTATAAAGTACCTCAGTATATCATCATCATCATTGGCGTCTTAGTCTCGGGAGACCATGCGGATAGCGCCCCTGGGGTGTCATCTGTCTCTGGGTTGTTGGCATCATCTGTTGTGGCTGTGAAGACCTATGCACAAGTGGCAGTCCCTCTTGCAGTTTGTGCAGACATGCTGGGAAGCCCGAGTTGCTCTAGTTGCTGTCACGTGGCCCTTTCTGACACGTTTCTCTGCTGCCAACTGGCCTTTCCTCATATCATCAACTGAGATACCTTAACTTACTGTCAGTCTCCAGGTGCCTCGGTCCTCGCCCAGCACTTCCCAGCCATCAGGAGCAATGTCACATGCCTTCAGGTCCCTCTTGCATGCATCCTTGAAATGGAGTGAGGGGCGGCTGACTTTTTTTGTGCCAGTGGCCAGCTGTCCATATAGGATGTCCTTTAGCAGCCTCCCATCTTCCATGCGTCAGACGTGTCCCAGCCAACCGAAGGCGACGTTTGCTCAGAAGGGAGAACATGCTGTGGGTGTTTGCACGCTGCAGGATTTCGCTGTTTGGGACACGGTCTTGCCAGCTGATTTTCAAGATGCGTTTAAGGCACCATATATGGAAGGAGTTGAGCCGGCGCTCTTGCCTCATGTAGGTACTCAAGGTCTCACTTCCATATAGAAGGGTGCTGAGAATGAAGGCTTGGTAAACTTTGACTTTGGTTTGCATTGTCAGCGCGTTGTTTTCCCACACCCTCTTGGTCAGTCGTGACATGATGGTGTTTGCCTTTCCAAGCCTTCTGTCCAGCTCCTTATCGAGCGAGAGAGTGTTGCTGATGGTTGACCCCAGGTAGGTAAAGTTGTTGACTGCTTCCAAGGTGACACCGTTGAATTTGATTGAAGGGGAAATGGTGGTATCTTGCACGCTGACCTTTGTCTTTTCCAGGCTGATGGTGAGTCCAAACTGCATGCAGGCATCAGCAAAATGGTCTTCCAGTCTCTGAAGGGCTTCCTCAGTGTGTGCCACAAGAGCCGCGTCATCTGCAAAAAGCATCTCCTTTATGAGCACAGCCCTCACTTTCGTCTTTGAGCGCAGTCGTGCCAGGTTGAACAGCCTCCCATCGGACCTGGTGTGTATATATATGCCATCAGTGGATGAGTCAAAGGCGTAGGACAGAAGCAAGGAGAAGAAGATCCCGAATAGGGCTGGTGCCAGAACGCAGCCCTGTTTCACACCGCTGTTAACTGGGAAGGAGGTTGAGGAAGATCCATCATACAGGACTGTTCCCTTCATATCTGCATGGAAAGAGATTATCATGCTGCAGAGTTTTGAAGGGCAACCAATCTTACTGAGAACTTCAAAAAGGCCCTTACTAAGTCAAAGGCCTTGGTAAGGTCGATGAACATCATGTAGAGTGGTTGACCTTGCTCTCTGCTCTTCTCTTGGAGTTGTTGTAAAGAGAAGATCATGTCTGTTGTCGACCTGCCTGCTCTGAAGCTGCACTGGGATTCTGGGTACACACGGTCTGCCAGCAACTGCAGCCTGTTTAGTATGATGCGGGCATACACTTTACCAACGATGCTCAGAAGCGAGATCCCTCTGTAATTATTGCAGTCACTGCGGTTGCCCTTGTTTTTGTAAAGGGTCACAATTGTGGCATCACTCATGTCTTAGGGGACTGCTCCTTCCTCCCAGCAGAGGCAAGTAGTTCATGCAGTGGTTGGAGCAGTGTTGGTTTCCCACATTTGATAGCTTTGGGCGGGATGCTGTCACTACCTGGTGCTTTGTCATTTGGGAGGAGTCAATTGCTTTGCTGAGCTCTTCTAAGGTTGGCACTTCGTCGAACTCCTCCATGATGGGAAGATTCTTTATGCTGCTGAGGACTGCTTCAGTGACTAACGTTTCATGGGAGTATAGCTCTGAGTAGTGCTCCACCCATCTGGCCATCTGTTGCCCACGGTCTGTGATCTTCTCTCCCATCATGGATTTCAGGGGAGCAACCCCTTTCACTGTAGGGCCTAGAGCCTTCTTGATGCCACTGTACATACCTTTTATGTTTCCGGTCTCGGCACTGTGCTGGATTCCTTGACACAGTTGTTGCCAGTACTTGTTTGCACACTGTCTAGCGATGCGTTGGGTGTTGCTTCGAGCAAGTTTAAGAGCAGCATGCGTCCATTCATTGGGGCATCTTTTGTATGCTAAAAAGGCTTTTCGTTTCTCCTCGATTAGTGGTTCCATCCTTGTTAGGTGTGC
Source organism: Unio delphinus (assembly GCA_029339505.1). Classification (NCBI taxonomy): domain Eukaryota; kingdom Metazoa; phylum Mollusca; class Bivalvia; order Unionida; family Unionidae; genus Unio; species Unio delphinus. The sequence goes on from JAQISU010000174.1 coordinate 13,950,831, forward strand.
GTTGAACCAGTCCTGAGAGGGTTATTCCTTTTTGCCAAAAGTGGATATGGCTGTTTTGCAGATGGCACCCTTCATGGCGTTCCACTTGGTTGTGGCGTTGTGCTCTGGCAAGTCTTGGAGAGCCTTGTCCAGGGCAGACACATACTCCTGTACCTTGGAAGGGACCGACATCTGTGCGGTGTTTATGCGTGGGTGTCCTTTTGGTTTTGAATGGTCTTTGGCTGTAGTCTCACCCTGCTGCTCAAGAGGGCATGGTCGGAGTCGCAGTCTGCACTGTGGTAGGTTCTGGTGGAGAGGACGCTGTTAAGGGCAGAGCACCTGGTGATGACCAAGTCAAGTTGGTGCCAGTGATGGAACCTGGGGTGTTTCCATGACACTTTGTGTTGTGTGGCTTACCCTTGAAAAAAGTGTTTGTTATGCACAGGCCATGGTAGGTGCACAGCTCCAGCAGTCTCTGACCGTTTTCGTTGGTCTTTCCAGTACCATGATATCCGAGGCAGGTAGGCCATGATTCGTGATCCTCACCTACTCTGGCATTGAAGTCGCTGAGGAGAAAAAGTGATTCGTATTTGGGGCATCCTTTAATCTGTTCATCCAGCTGCCCATAGAACTGATCTTTGGTGTCTTCTGAATACGAGAGGGTGGGGGCGTAGACACTAATGATGTTGACAGGACCTGCAGTAGTGGTGAGGCAGATGGACAAGAGACGCTCAGTGCCCCCTACGAGAGCAGCTATGCTGATATTTAGCTTGGTGAGTTCTCTATCGATGATGGCCATTTTCCTGGTGTCATCCACTTCTCTAAGGTCATCGGAGATGCCTGTACACATAGTGCGCACATTCCAGCTTGCAAATCGAAGAGCTGGAGTCTTCTTTATTCGTTTCTTTTTCTTTTTGTCTGGTGTGGAATTTTCGTCTGCTTGTCATGTTAAGCAGCATACTGAGCTCCAGACACACACTGGAGCAGGCAGACGATGGCGGGTCAGTCCTAATACTAACCTCTTAACGCTGAGAGCCAAGCAAGGCAGCTATTAGTACTATTTTTGTAAGTCTTTGTTATAACTTGGCCAGGGATCGAACCTACAACCTCCTGCTTCTGCAGCGGAAGCTCTAATCATTAGGCCACCGAAGTGGTTTTTCAGACAACAGACATTCAAGTAATTTCATCCATTTACATTTACTTTCTGAGTTACATCACTCTGAAACCATGCACCTATATTGTATACTGCTTGCCCTTTAAAACTGTGTTCAATTTATTTTACAAAAATTTAAATTCTACACTCCAAATACTGAATGTAGATGACAGTTTTACCTTTTCCGTATGTGTAGTCCAAGAAATTTCAAATCCTGAATGATTTTATCAAGAAACAAAAAAAAAACCAGTGTGCTGGCTGGCCATAGTTAAAAGTTCCATTTGGTTTGAAATGTGAACAAGATGAGAGTGTTAAAACCATCTCTGATATTTTTGAACAGTAAGATTTTCAAATCAATCACCATGGCAGCCATATTAAACGAAAGATGGCACTATTTTTATTCAGGCAAACTGGAATACATTAGCAGACTCTTGGTGAAAACCCATATTGATAATGGTGATATATTCAGGACTACTCTAAGTGACAAGATTTTTAACATGTTCATTGTGATGGCATTATTTGAGGTCCAATTCATATAATTTGTAGAATATGTATCATACGTATTCTCCTCATGAAAATCACATGTTGATACAACTTGCTACTTTTTCAAAGTAGCAATAACAAGATTTTCAAAATAGCTGGCATGGCAACAAGGGATATCTTACTAGAACTATTTTCATTAAAAGTATTCTGGTAAAAACCTCAAGTCAATCAGACTTTGATCTAGGAGTAGTATGTAGTGACAAGATTTTATCAGATCAGCACTATTTTTATTTAATGGCCGAATTATGATGATATCATTAAATCTGAACATTCCTTGCATATTCAACCATCTTGTGTTTTAATATTGCAAATAAATTAAGAAATTAGCCATTCCTTGACAATTTATAGAAATTTCCAAACCCTTGTGAACACCAACTACACTACTTTAGATGTCTTTGGTGAAAGACCCATGCTAAAAAGATTTTTCATTTGGGAGAAGCAGCAAAAACAATTTTAAAAATTACCACTTTGGTGGCAATATCGATACCATTTTCATTTAGAACCAACTAGACATAAAAAAACAACTTTCAAGCGACAACCACATGCTGATATGACTATATTCAGATTAGCATTATACATATACCCAGATTTGACAGATCTATGTCATGGCATCCATAAGAAACATCATTTTCATTTAAGGCTTTTAAGTGCAGTAAAGAACAATAACAAGATTATCAGGATGGCACATGTGGTGGCCATTTTGGATATCTGAGCAGCACCATTTTATGTAGGAGCAACTAGAGCATGGGATGAATGGATTTCAAATATGGCAATCCATGATCTCCCACACAACGGGGTCCAAAAACATTGACCACACTAAAAGAAAGATGCAAGTTATAAACGGACCTCTGGAAAATGATACGAGTCCATCTCAGCAAAACATCAAGAAGACCCTGATGAAGAAAGTGGTATTGTGGCTTTGTTAATAATGGCTGAATACTTACTTTATTTATACCCAAGTTGAAATAGTTTTCAAAAAACTTCTTTTCTAAAGAAATTATTACTTTTTGGTTTAAATTTTCAAGTTAACCAATCTCTGAAAGATCATTTAAAAATAAGATATTTCTGAGAGGCTTCAAAAAATCATGCACACATGTACAGTTTATGTTGTATTTCAATTTTTCTTCAAATTATTTGGATTCTAAGAGATTGTTTTTCCCTGGAAATGCTTGTGCTCAGAATTAATTCTGGGACAAAGCCAGTTATTGAAATTAACAGAATTCAAACACCAGAATATTATTTATTTTCTGTGGTTCTACAAAGAACTGTTGATATGTCAATACTACGCTGACTATATCATGGCCTTTGACTTTAGATTTTCATTGAGACTCTTAACTCAAATTCATCAGAACATTTTATTACTAGGCTAATTTTTAATTCTTGGATTATTTTTAGATTTTATTCTTAAGCGTTAAGTTCTTTTTCTTTTTTTAAAAATAGTTTTATAGATAATAAATTTTTAAATTTTACAAAGTTTGTTGTCTGTACTTTTTTCTTGTTACTCTTTGTGAGAGTCTAAACATGTAACAATAGAATAATGTAAGACAGTTTAATTGTTACTTACACAATATCTATAACAGTGTTCAGGTGGTCATTTGAAATGAGTGGACCTGACACAGGATTGCGACTGCTAGCTCTCATGAAATTTAAAATGAGTGGACTTGACATAGGATCGCGACTGCTAGCTCTCATAAAAGCAGAATTTGCATGCCAATTAAATTTTAAATATTATTCCATGCTCTTTATTTGATGTGATACAAAAGACAAATTAATATGATATATCTGATATAAAGCAGATCTGATTTTAACCACTTTTCTTGTTTCAATAAAAGTGAGCATTTTACTTTCATGATGATTAGACCTACACTGAATTAAAAAATAGAAGTAAAACATGAATTGCACTTCAAAAAAGTTGTTAAATTAGCATTTACTTAGTGTTACCACCATTAGGCATTTGTGACATTTTTTCACTGATCCAAATTTCCCTGAATAATTATTTTTACTGTACTGAGAGTATTGTTTCTAAAGATTTTTTAAAACAATATTTGCCTTCTGATTAAAAAGTAAGACTTTTATGATGTTTATTCAAATTGCCAGGTAACATGTACCCTTTTCAACACTAAAATGTTTCAGGTAACATCTACCCTTTTCAACAATAAAATGTTTCAGGTAATATCTATGTAAAGTGCCAAATTTTTCGTCAATGAAATCCATTAATTAATTCTTAGTCTAGCCAACAATTAACTGTTATCTTGTGGTAGAGTTTGCATGCAGAAATGTTTTCCTAACTCATGTCACAATGGTAATATGTTTATAGTAAAAACAAACTAGTGGTATGACAGGTTAGAAAGGTGAAGTTCACACGTAAAGCTGTCAAAAGTGATTTGAGACAAATGGCAGGGTGTTATTACAACCCCAGGTGGCATTTTTGGTACATTGTTAAGCAGTTTTCCAAATGTCGGTAGGAATAGCATTTATTCCGATTGGTTAAATGTGGAATGAGGGGGTGGGTCGATCCCTGAATTTTGGGGGGTAATATATACTCCGAACCAATGAATTTTAGTCAGTCTGGGAAGGACCTCTGGAAGAGAGGACGTTATTATCAATTCCGACCATAGTAGAGACTCCGGGCGGTACTTTAGTGAAAGACGTCCGTATAATCGTGGTTCCAGGGAAAATCTATAATCCAGGAACGATTGTAAGACGCCAAAAACACAAGGTATTTAACTCAAATTCATATTTATCATGATGTAATTTATATGATGTTTCTTCGTTACAGATGCATGATCTCTTGATATTTTGTAGGAATCGTTCACATTTATCATGATGTAATTTATATGATGTTTCATCGTTACAGATGCATGACGTGTTGATATTTTGTATGGATAGTTCAGTTATTACATTGATTTAGTAATGTACTTTTGAATTCTGAATTAAAATTTTCATTTTATATACGTAGGTAGGTTAATGGGTGTTGTAGAAACCCGCTGTGTACATTTATGATTGGAAAGTGCTACATTAATTTTGAATTTATCATATTAGTAAACATTGATTGTGTGCTATGATTTATTGCCTCACTTTACGTAATGATTTACGGGAATATATGTGACTTCCCCAAATTCTGATGTCGATAATTAGCGGTATAGCTGTATTGATCTGAAGATTTGTGTAGTATTTGCTAGCCGTATAAAGGTTATCACTGATAGTAAGATCTGATTGTTCGAACCAGAAAGATGGACGGACAATCTCATCCCTTAAAGCATAACGAGATACTTAGGGCGTTTTACCCTTTTCTTTTCAAAGGAAAATAGTTTATTTGGAAAGAGAGAAATAGCAAGGAGGTCAAGATCTAAAGGAGGGAAAAGAATTTAGAAGTCAGAGTTGTGAGAATCCCACGTTCATCCAGGGGACAAGTTAAAGTCGAGACGCAAGCAGAAAAAACAGTCGACGACCAGGTCATGTGAATTTACCAAGCGGTCAAATGTTAATGAACACTCGATTCTGTGATGAAATTTGCTATCAGCCATTAACAGCTAAATTTGTCTATTTTATTAGTGTTTGAAATTTAATTAATGTATCAATTATTTTAAACTTTGGGTTTAGAGTGCTTCTGAACTAAGAGTATTCAAAAGGAAAGAAAATTGTAATTTACTGTGTCTTTCTTCTCTTGATTCTTTTGATTAAATTCTTTATTTATCTTTACAGGAGCTCATGTGTTGTCTTTGTTCAAGATAGTGTCTCAGATTGCCATATCCATTCTATAACTGGGCAAATCACACTGTAGAGGTCATTCCTTAGATAACGAGTATTAGCGGGAGACGGTTTCGGGTGTTGTTTTTCCAAGTTGTGCAATACCTCTGACCAGTGGGCTTGTGCAATATTGTACCAATAACGCTTGATACCGACTACCCCCTTGCAATCTACCCTTTAAAAAGGTTTCAGGTAATATCCACCCTTTTAAAATGTTTAAGTAAGAAATTCTGATTGTGCGTTTTTCATATTCAATAGATAAAGGACAATTTGTGTTGTATTTTCTAGTTGAAAGTATGTGGTCCATGCCTGACTCCACACTGCAAGTAGTTTGCAAGTTATCAGGATGCAAGTCATCATGGGAGTGGTGTACTTCATTTGATAAAGGATTAAAATAAATTGTGCTGATATATTACCAGGAACAACAGGCCATCCCAAAAACTATTCTGGTAAAAATTACCAACTACTAAAATCACAAGCTCTCAAGAGAGCAAACAAAGTTTCCAAGAAAAGCCTAAATGGAAGTGTTCACCCAGTAAAACTGGTAATCCAACAGATGGAATGCCAAACCAGAACTCTTGACCTAAATTTATAGACCTAATCACTCTCAAAAAGATTGATACACTGGATCAAACCTAGCCAGTAAGGAATTAATTTACTCTCCACCAAATTTAGTTAAAAATGATTGAGTGTAATCTACATGATATTCTGCCTGAAACATAAGCTGATAATAAAAGCAAGAAGCCACAATCAATAGTTTCTTTCTATTGATATATAGCAGTGAATGTCTAATTTGTGGAATATTTTCCAGCTCTCTTTAGGAATTTGATTTCATCAGGAAGATGTTCTACATGCTGGGAAATTTTACACAGATGTTTTAGAAATGGATGGAAGAATGGATAGATGTTTAGATAAATGAAGTCATGAACATACAAGTGAATGGAGATTTATGAATGAGTTGATTGACAAACAAGAAAATTTCAAGCTGAAATGATCAAGAAGCCAGCCAAAGTAAACTTATGGCCCAAAATTAGGCAAAGAGATTCAGTCCATTTGTCTGTATGTCTCTCGTTCTCCACTGGTTCAGTCAAGATGCCGGTGAAGACATGTACACAATTTTTTAAAAAACTAAATATCGAAATAAGGGCAATGCCATCATAATCTGTAATGCTGGATGGAATCTCTATAGACAAAGAAAAATGCACACAAATATGTTTTGGCAGAACAGACACATTAACAGCATCAGTAATACAAAATCAGCAAGAGGTAGTGCTAGTCATTCATTATTTCACTACTACTGCTGTTGAACCTGAAAAAGGGACAATAATGGTCTGTATTCTTAATGACACGCTCTCCAATGCCTCAAATTTACTTACGAAAATCAAACATTACTTCTACAAATTAATCCTTTACAAAATCAGCTAAACATGAAATTGTAAGCTGAAAAAAAAGAAACGGTAACAAGTAGCTGAAAAGATATTCAAGATATGCCCCATTCTTATACTTCCTTATTCAAATCTAGTATCTGTTTGCTTTCTTCTTGACCTCCACCCTCTTAAAAAATTTGTTCTGCCTAACAGTGAGTGATAAAAGCTTGTCTGAAACTTCTCTTTCAGGTCATAATCAGCTGTTTTCCACTTTAACAAGACCTGCCCTTCACTACTGGATAAATCTGCCTTATTTATCTAAATATCCCTACTCTGTTGTGCAATTCAACATACCTGCTGAGTGCAGTCTGACCACAGATTCCAATGAACTTTATTTATGATGCATATGCGAAATATATTTTTAAAAATTATTTGTAAGCAATTCTTCAATTTTTTCATAAAGTATGTTACTAGTACAGTAAAACCTGTCTTAAAAGACCACTGCTATGCAAGGCCACCTCTCTTGAGAGACCACCTTCTCAATGCACAAATTTATAGATTATGTAGCACTGTGACCTGTAATGTGAGACCACTTGTCTTGGGAGACCATGATTGTTTGTTTAAAGAGATGTTCATATTTGAACATCATGATTTTATTTTCCACAAATACAAAGTTTTACAACTTTAATGTCCTATTTTTGGGCCCTTGCACCTAAACCTTCAGAGTAAGTAAAATAGTGTACTGTTAGGAGAAACATGAATCTTAAATATTTCTAAAAAATTAGAGATGTTCAGGCATCCCATCCCAACCAGTTTATCTTACCCTAAAAAGTAGAATATTATTCAAGTTTTAAAACTAAATGCTAGTAGAAAAAAAAATACTTCCTTGTTCCTTTTGCATACTGAAAAAGGCATAAAACAAATACCTCCACAGATGACCTCAGGTCAGATGTCCAATATTTTCTCTTTCATGACAATTATTGAGCAAGGGAAAAATATTGCTGCAGCAACACTTAACTTGGTAATAAAAATAAAGTTTTCTTTTCTTTTGTCTTCCTATCTTTAAAGGTCAAATGAAACGATTTTTGATCTTCAAATTTAATAAGTAAAATGATTGATTATTATTTTGGAAGTAAAAAAAACCTAATGAAATTAATTAAATCAATGTCGGGTGCACGTACCCGGTCATCAAAAGTCGAACGGTGCGCAAATGTGACCTGGCTTACTTCCCCTGAATTACCTCTTCTGCTGACGTCATACGTGTTATACAATTGTAAACAATATACGGCGTGGGTAGCAAGATAACAAAATGGATTATGTTTCTGATGAAAGTTCGACAGATTATGAAGAAATGCCAGACTTGACTTCGACGAAACCGTCAATAACACCATATATGTTTGAACCAAGATTATCTTCGGTACAAAATGTTTCAAACAGAGACACAAGATCTGAGTCTGACTTGGACGACAGTCACCTTTCGGCCGAAGAGAATGAAGACTCCTTACTTGACGAAGAGGTTGATGAAGTGAAGCTTTGGTAAGATTTCTAACAAATACTTATATTAGGAACAAAATGCAATCGTTTTTTTTTTTAAAGTATTCGGTTACTGTTTTGCTCGTTTCAAAAAGAGTTTAAAAGAGGGTGGGGGGATGATGTTTTGTTTTCAGACTATTTCCCTGCATGTGTCTAAGGACCTTACGTTGAATATAATGTGCATATTTTTATTCACATCTGCTTGACAAAATTTAACTTAAAAAGTTCATCCGTATTGTCACCACAAATATAATGTTGATCAATTTGTTAGTGTATTTTACAGTTTATATGTAGATCTTGGAAAAGGTAGATTTTTTAATGAGAATAAACTGATTTGGCACACTACTTTAGTATATTCTTTTAATTGTTGCAGGTGTTCTTGTCAACACTGCATGAAAATGCAGACAAGAAGTGAGTCAAAGTGTTGCAAAGACACGAATATAGTGGATGGAAAATGGAAGAAGCAGGCATTTCCTGCATAACAGAGCATGATGGTTTCCAAGCAAACTGTTTGAATGAACATGTTTTGGAAACATCTTATTATGAGTATTTGGAGGAACATGGACCAAATGATCAAAATATACATGAGTAACCTTTTTTTACATTTGTTTTATTAAGGAATAACTGTTCAAGTTAAATAGTTCGTTTGCACCTTCTAGTAAACACTAAACACCCGGTCTATTTTCCCCCCAAATCAAGTTTTACCCTTTTATGTATAGTTTTCTTAATCTGTAGAAATAAAACACAAAACAACAGCTGTTTATAGAGGTGTTAATAGTAATGCAAAATAAATGTATTAGATGATGAACATGACAGCAACAATAAAAATGAAATCAAATCAATTTAAAATAAATATATATACATGTATAAATGATTATTCATCTGTACATCTATGTGCCACATTCAATTTTAATACCTCTTCAATGATTTTAAGAATATTTTTTTTTTACAGACTGTACAGATATATAGCTTAAAGAAGATTTGTGCGATGGATTTACCAAAGACTGGGTAAAAAGCAAAGAAAGATCTTGCCATCATGTGTTGTGAAAGCGATAAGAGATAAATTTCCATCACAACAATATTGTGGATTTAAATATCCTAACTAATTTCTTAAAGAGACAAAACTGAACACAAATAATTTTAATTCTAGTTTAAATTGACTATTTCAATTTTTGACTGTCTTGGCAATGCCTGTGCCAGAGGGGCTGGTCTAACTTTGTCTTCTCTTTGTCTGGCATCAAAGGCTTCTGAATAGTTGGTGTACATTTCCCGTCTGATCAGAAGTTCATCAAACAAGTCATCAATATATCCTGCAAATAATCAAATCAAACTGTTTATTACTTGAAACAGGAAGAATAGATTGTTAGATGTGAATGCTATAATTTTTGTAAAAAATTAAACAAATAACTTATTGTATGTTTGTCTGGTTTTAATTTCTTTTGCAACTCTTTCTCCCTTTCGCCATTTTGGGAAGGACACTTGATACTGGTGACTGCCATGTAATGTCACCGCCTGACCTCTATTTACATTCTCATTGAAATGCAATGCGGCAAGATAAAGCCAGCAATAAAAAAAGATAATTTGAAGTTATTGAAATGTTGAACGAATAAAACTACTTTTTGAAAAGTATGTCTTGTTGAAATGAACAGTATACTGGGTATTTATGACTTATGACATACAATTGTTTTTTTTTTCATTTACTATATCAGCAAAACCAATTTGTGGTTACATCAGTGTATTAATTTTGGCAGTATAATTACCTTGCTTCCATCTGGGCATGGAAAAAGTGCAATGATTTTGGTGCATTTTGGTTTTCTTAATTTGTAGAAATAAAACATGTGGTGTCTCCTTGCCTTCATTAATGTTACATGTATTGTCATTCTGATCACTATCAGATGAATCCTTCAATACTTGTGCAAGTGTCTGCAAAAAATAAAATAAAAAAAAAATAAAATAATTTAACATCTTTATTTAGCAACAAATTAAATAAATTATAAAGGAATTTCCAAAAAAAAAATCTTTGTATTACTGAAATTGTTAATTGTGTTGATAGCAATTATTCATGCTAATCATAATGAATGAGCAGTTGTTTACTGTATTAATTAGTGATTATATCTTTAGACATAGTCCAGACTCTGCTGCTGTGCTTATCTCATACATACAAACCCATTGTTTTTGGGTGAAATTTGAGAGATCTAGTATATTTATAGATTCATATAAATGTTGAAAATACAGTTTAATTTTAAAAAATAATGATTAGTAAAACAATTCAATTATAAATTTAAGAAAGGAAAAAAAAATTACTTACTTCAATTCTTTTTCTTTTTGCTACTGCCCCCGATTGTCGTTGTTTGTTTGATTGATTGTTTCTTTTCAGTGAATCCGCGTTTTCACATCCTTGTTTTTTCGATTCAAAACCGAAAATTGATGGTATTGCATCTCATTTTAGCTGTAGTTTTTTTCAATTTGTAGCCGATTATCATTGCTAATGAAGGATCAACAACAAACTGGTCGTTGGTAAAGTGCTTTGCACTTAAAGTTTGCACTTAAAGCCTCGAAGTTTTCGATGGACTAAAATCTTTCCTTTTTATTTGGGAAATCCAAACTTTTCTCCGCTTTTCGTCTTTCGGAAATTCAAATAATCCTACCCCTTGACCTGACTCAGTTTTACAATTAAAAGCGACGCAATACACCATTTCACTGCTTATCGATTCACACAGGTAAACTTGCTTGTAAACAAAGCTTGTTGTGGCACAAGTGACGTCATCAGCTAAGGGAAGTAAGCGATGTAAATATTATGGCGGGAAATATGTACCCAATCATTTTGATCGATTTAAATGGGGTATGATCATATTTTTCAATCGGGGAAACGTTAATAATGATTTTAAAAACAAAACTGTACAACATTTTAAATAAATTGTATAACTCATATAAAATCGTTTCATTTGACCTTTAAGTATGGTTCAGAATATAACAATAAAATACTGAGAAAAGAGTAAAATAGAAAAGCATGCATCTGATTCATTTTTATTGTAAACCAAATATTTAAACCTGCTATAAACATACCCATAACAAGAATTTTGAAGAAGAAAAAAATAAAAATTATCATGGAATGGCTCAATTTGTAATTTATGTGCAGTATTGATGCACAAGTGATTAAATATGCGAGGAATATTCAAATTTTGTGGTATCATGAAAAGTGACTGTTTAACACATTAACCCCTGGAGGTTTTTGCTGTTTTCGCATGAAATGCGAGATGAAAACACATTTTGGGGACTATTTCTGAATGCACCCTAATACATCGACTTGCAAGCAATATTCCATTAGACAAATGGCTAGTTGTACAAAAAATATGTTTTTCATCAGTTAGTTTGCTGGGGCATGAGCAGAAAGTCAGCATTTGGACTCTTTTTGTGTTGCTTAACGGATGTAGTTTACATATGGAGAAAACTCTTTATTAAAAATGCCCACCTTATCCTACTTTTTGCACAGGTTCACCTGTCTGTGTGCGCTTCAGACCAGTCTGCCATAGATCTGAGGTCATAAAGTCTAAAATCTGGACACAAATTCTGATTGCGACCATGGGCAAATTTTGGGTGAAAAAACAAACGGGTCCAAAAACTTAGGTCTTTTCCCCTGTATTTTCTAGTGCAACTAAAATATCTAGATTATTTGCCATCATTGTAGAGCTAAATCTGTCTACCTTTCTATAATACCACCCACTTTAGTGTATCATGCATGACCTTGATGCTACAGACCTTGGAAGTAGGCTACTACCTCATGCCCCGTAAAATCATCGCTAGGGGTTAATGTGTTAAGTCAGTCCAACTGCAACCTGAACAGACCCACACTCACAAAATATTCTTCAGATCTGGGTCTATTCAGTTTATGAAAACTACTTCAATGAAACAACAAAGACCATGATCTGCTGGCTCATTATGCAATGACAGATCTGGGTCAAGCCTGGTTATAGAAGTACTTTACTTTTATTGGAGTATTGACAGTATGTCATTTGTAATACTGATTATTGTAACCCAGCAGTTCAATTTGTTGTATGTTTCATTTCATTGAGAGGAAAAATGACTTGCCCCTGATGAATGTTCTCCATTAGAGAGAGGTGCAGATGACAAATGGTTAGTTGGTAGGTTCTGAATGGCACTTTAAAGGGAAATAAAACACCATTCCCATGGACAGGTCAAGGCAGCTGACTAAGGCTTGTCTGAAAAAGTGCTGGTCAGTCAGGGACTAAGGTACCATGTCAGCAGAGCTCAACAGAAAAATATATAGTTTCAGCTGCATTTATCAATGCTTGAATGACATCTTCAAAACTTAAATACCTGTACTATGCCACACAAGGATTAGAAACCTCCTCACTTTTTATCACTAACCATTTTTAACTGGAAGAAGAGAAGCCACATTCAGATAAAAATAGGAGTGGGTGAATTTTTAGAAACAGGTTAATTGTTGGGGTTAATTTTTTGAGTGATAACATGTAATTCAACAATGTTTGGCCATGTCTTGTAATCATGACCATATGCTAAGGCACAGAGAGCTGTATCTGGGGAGTTTTTCTTCTCATTTCACTCAATTATTTCCCCACAAGAAAATAATGCTCATTTATGCCAATTGTAACAAATTTTCAGATATATTTACCAAATATACTGGCTTAAGAGTCAAGTCCAACAGCAAAATACACAGACCTAGATCTGCTGTCACATACTGTGCTGGTAGATAATGGTCTATGTATTTTGTTAGGATTAATTAAAATAATGTAGACCATGATCTTCCAGACCATTATATGACAGTAATGAATTATGTATGCTGCTGGATAAGATATAAATGATTACATACAGACTGAAACAGATTTAATTATTCATGCTATATAGGTACATGTAAATTGTCATTGAGTTCAATGTGGAATGTTGGTAGTCTTAATTAAACATAAACTACATTACATGGGAACACTCTATGCCACAATGCATGCAGCTGATGAAGTTATATATATATATATATATATATATATATATATATATATATATATATATACACACATACATACATACATACATACATACATACATACATACATACACGCACACACTTCAGCATTTAATTGGATTCACCTGGGCTTCTGTATATAACATTATACATGGTGTTTTGTAACTGTAATGTAAACATTTCTGAGGTTATCACCATCTCACTGAAACATTGTGGGGCTTGTTAGTCAGTATTGATTATCAGATGTAAATCAAGTTGTAATTGGATACTTACATTTACTTACACACACACACACACACACACACACACACACACACACACACACACACACACACGAACACAGTTGAGACTATACACACACACACATGCATACAATTTTGATACTGAAACTAGAAAATATGAGACAATTACAAATAAACAAACTGTTCTGTGTTTATTTATAAACTGAAGGTAAAATAATTCTGGCAAGGTATATAATTTTGACCTGGGTAAATCTAAACAGTAGACATAAAAAGTAGCAGTGTAACCCCAGCCTGTTAAAGACCAGAAAAGACCTCACATATGTTCAGCTATAGCTCAGAAATGTTTTTCACCTTCATTTATCTCATGGAGAAAAGCACTGCAAACCATACCTTCTCACAGATTTGCATCCAATGACCACTGGAGAGTGCAAGTGGTCTTGATAAAATTGACTGCTTATGACTGCTGCAAGCATGCTTTTAAAATGTCCAGTGAGATCTAGACCAGCAAATTATATATATATTGTAATCTCTTTCGGATTGCTTACTTTTTAACCATGACTATAAACATTTCCAAGTTCTAATGAATGACCCCAAATAAAATATTAACATAATGACAGTGCCTCACAAATTATTTTAATCTGTTGTATATCAATAAAACCTGTCTTAAAAGACCACTGCTATGTGAGACCACCTGTCTTGATAGACCACATTCTCAGTGCACAAATTTATTGATTATATAGCATTGTGACCTGCTATGAGAGACCACATGTCTTGAGAGATCATAATATTTTGGCAAAAGAGGTGGTCTTTCAAGACAGGTTCTACTGTACTACATTTGAACAATGTTTTTGCCATTATGCTATTGGAATCTATAAATGCATTCATGTCCTTATTTCTGTTGCAGTTCACACCATCTACATTTTTAAGGATCATACTCCCAGCTGTGACAGATAGAAGTGAAACAAAATTGTACAAGTTCCAATTCTTATCCCATGCAAAAGTTCTTATTAACATAATGACACTCATTACAGAGGGGAAACTGAGGAATCAGAATTTCTGGTGGTTACTGCCACTACACAAAAAAGCAACAATTGCTTCTTTAACAAAGCAGCATTAAATGGTGCATTTTGATGTCAGCAAATCTGAATATTCTTTGCATATTTAATTACTTGTGCATCAATATTGCAAATGAATTACAAAATTAGCCATTCCTTGACAATTTGTAAGAAATTAACCCTTGTTAACTCGTCAACCCCTGGCACCTCATTTACATGTCAGGAGGTAGTAGCCTACTGTACTGCTGACCTCTAACATCAAGGTCATTAAGATAACTCTAAAGTGGGGTGGTATTATAGAAAGGTAGATAGATGTAACTCTACAATGATACCAAAAATAATCTGGATTTTCTAATTACAATACAAAACACAGAAGGAAAAACATGTTTTTTGACCCAATTGCTTTCAACTAAAGATTCACTTGTAGCCGGAATCCAATTTTGTGTCCTGATTTTCGACATTCTGGCTTCATATCCAAGGCAGACTAGTCTTAACTGCACACAAACATGTGAACCTTTGCAAATGTAGGATAAGATGAGCGTTTGGAATAAACAGTGGTCTAGATTTAATAAAATGATGGGTCCTTTAAGCACAAAAACAATCAAACTTTTACCCTTCTGCTCTTGCGCAAGCAAAATAACCATTGAAAAACAATGTTTTCACCACAACTATGCATTAGGTTAACTGGAAAGCTCTTGGAAGTCAATGTAATCACATGTATTCAGAAATAGCCCCCAAAATGTATTTCCTACTCTCATTTCAGACAAACATTACAAAAACCTCCAGGGGTTAATAAGTTAAGATGTCATACCTCTATTTTATTTCAAAATGTATTATTTATCTAAGTAGCAGTTTTTGATTAATACAGATGTTTGTTAACAGTCATACTGAATACTGTACATGCAGGTTGACAGTACAATTTTTGAAAATAAGTGTTCATATGCAAGCAAATTACCTAGCACAACAGAAGCTGTCACATTGCCCTGCCCATGATAAGCATGCTTAAGTCAGGGAAACAAAGGAATGGTTAGAAGCCATGCATATATGTTAGACACCATGCCTATAGTGGGTCCTCTTCAAAAAGGTATGAGAAACAATCTTTGTCGGGTGTGAAAAGTCGCATGTGGATGTTGAAAGCTTGTTCAAGAACAAAGGACCCTTATACACATCATGAATCTCACCATGTTAACAGACTGCAAAGGGGCATTGTCGGCTAAGTTGAATAGAACTGGGTAGAATCAAGATCCCACTGGAATTGAGAGAATTTATATCTGAATTTAATTTTATATTTACGAGCTAGGAACTTATTAATTGCCCAAACA
This sequence comes from Unio delphinus, assembly GCA_029339505.1. Classification (NCBI taxonomy): domain Eukaryota; kingdom Metazoa; phylum Mollusca; class Bivalvia; order Unionida; family Unionidae; genus Unio; species Unio delphinus. The sequence goes on from JAQISU010000174.1 coordinate 13,966,774, forward strand.
TTGTATGTACTGGAAAGTTATCAAGCAATACTACAGGGAAGCCACTTATAATTTGGCAGGGAAACTAAGGAAATTCTAAGAAAGACAGCATTGTAAAGGTTAGCAAGTTATTTTCTTGACTGTTGAAGAATATTATAGCATTGTAATTGCAATTATGTGCAGTATGTATACCTCATTACTATAATCATTATTACATATAATTATCTTTGCAGTCTTTAATTTGCATGCATATTTGAGAAATGAGCTATGATTATGTAAAGAATTATGTAAATAGCTAGCTCGTGATCAGAATTAATACTGTAACTATTATTTTCGGTCGAAAATCAATGTGCGCATTATACACACCAAAATACGGTACTGTAACTAACTATTTGGTTACTTTGTAGTAAACTATTGCATTTATTCATTATAACTTTGGAAAATATTTGGCAGTCTAAACAAGCAGCCACTCATGTTCGAACTAAATCCAATTTTCAGTCAGTACATGTGTGAACCTCACCAGAGGTGAATCAAAGAGAAGCCGAGTCATAATAGACTGTAAACTGCAAGTGGCATAAATTATATTATTGTTAAAGGTGAGAACAAAATTAGAATTCTGGGAAGGCTTCTCAAGGTATCAAATCATCACCTGAATATTATATTACTTTCTTTGATTATAAAAGCTAAAACCTAAATAGGTGTAAGATTTTCTCCTTTCATGGGATCAAAACAATATTCCCAATCTTCCTTTGCATCAGATTTCATCTATCGAAATTCAACAGAACTTGCTTCCAGTTCTAGTACCTAATTCAGTCACACCTTCTTGATGTTAATTTATGTCCTGTTGCATTCCATCTGACCATGACATAATATGCCTTCACAACTACTATTATTGCCCTGGCAACAAATTTACCATCTGATCTATCAGGACACAAGTTCCTAATGATACACCATGAATTCTTTCCTGTTGAGAATTCATGTTGTAGCATTAGGAACTTGTCAACTACTTATCATACAGACATCAATAAATTACATCTTAATATATATATATATATATATATATATATATATATATATTCATATATATTCTTAATCTCATTTTGTGAACAATATCACAACAGATGCATTTCTGTACATTATACTCCTACAAAGTGTACACAAATATTAAAATATTCATGCTCTGTTATATCCTTCCATCTATATTAACTAATTTTACACACAGCAACCATTTTTCAAAGTTACAAATCAATTCACCTGTTGCAAAATCTAAAATATCACATGAATAAGTGCACTAGTTTACTATGAAGAAACCAAATACAGAATTGCAATATTAGTTCTGACCACGAGCTAGCAGACTACATAATTCTTTACATAGTCATAGCTCATTTCTCAAATATGCATATAAATTAAACACAACAAAGATAACTCTACATCTTAATGATTCTAGTAATGAAGATACATAATGTAACTAATTCCAATTACAATGCCATGATATTCTGCAACAATAGTAATAATAATGATGAGGACTGTTACGTATATTTGATATGTCATTTATATTTATTTTTATTTTTGTTTGTTTGTTAGATTTAAATTTGGCATTTTAAGTTTTAAGATTCGTTCATTGAAGGGGGGGGGACCTGTCCTTTTACATAGTAAACACCAGATGTTAACCTCATTTTCTGACCTTGCTTCAGAGTGTAAACAAACTTCTAAAATGATTGGTTGATTCCAAGGACATTAGAGCTTTATCTTAAATATGATTGGTTGATTCCAAGGACATCTTTCTAGATCATGATGTTTGCGTGATTTTTTGAACGCGAGATTGTTACTTGTGCTCATTTGGATTATTATAAAATTAAAACTGACTTCATCACGTGATATCGTTGTCCATATTGGATTACATCGTCAAGATTTGAACCAGGAACTATTAGGACATTTTATTATCAGGACTCTTGCAATTCCACTAGTGGATTATATTGTGAATTCTCTTTTGGATTAATTTTTGGACTTGATTCTTTAAATCCGTAAGTTTATTTATATTCTCTATTATGAAAATATTTGTACTTAATAAATTGTTTGTTAAATTTCACAAGCTTGTTATTTTCACTTCTTTCTGTGTTGCTGCTTATTCGAGCCTAAGCACGTAACAAGGACTTTATACAGCACCTAATTTTTAGAAGCTCTAAGCACTTTACAACATCTATAATGATATGACTACAAAAACGCAAAACAAATACAAAGAAATTAGAAAACATAAAAAAAATCCTGAAAATATTTAAGGTAAGAAACATTATTAGGTCTTTAAGTTTGTTCTTGCAGTTGAAAAAGGTGAGTTTTAAGAGCAGTCTTGAAAGGGATCACTGTGTCTTTGTGTCTAATTTCAATGGGCAATTCATTCCATGTTGCTGGGCCCTGGTATGCAAAAGAACGTTGTATATGACTTTGTTTTCGTAGTGGGAATAATGAGTACACAATTGTCAAAAGAGGAGCGTATGACTATCTTGCTGGTGTATACACATGGATAAGACCGGAGAGGTATGTTGGACTGGAGTCCATTAGTGAAACAAAGCACAGAGTTTGATTCTGGATTGATTGAATAGCTAGTGTAGGGAACAGAGCAATGGGGAGGTGTGCTCTGATTGTGGTACTCTAAAGATGATCTAAGCAACTGTGTTTCAAGTTTCTGGAGTAGATATTGAGTCAAACCTGACAGAATTGAGTTAAAATAGTCCAGTCTTGAAAGTACATGTACTAATGAACACACTTAAATGTTTTAGTGGCATCAGCTGAAAGATATTTGCAAATGGAGCTGATGCGCCTCAGCTCAAGATATGCAGCCTTGCATATGTTCATGACATGTTGGTGCAATGTGAGAGTAGTACAATCTAGAGTAACATGTAGGTTTCTTACAGACTGTGTAAATTAAATGTAGTTGTTGCTGATATTTATTGTTTGAGGAACAAGGAAGTGAATGAGAAAGTCTTTGTGTTGCAATCAGAATGGCCTCAGTTTTATCATCATTCATCTGCAGTTTGTTACATGTCATCCATGATTTCACATCAGAAATGCACTTCTCTACTCCTTGGATTGTAGTACCAAGCTGAGTTGGGATGCTAGACTTGTATATTTGGATGTCATCAGCGTACAATTGGTGAGACACTGGGTGATGATCTATGACACTTTAGAGTGGCTGAGTGTAAATAATGATGTGAACAGGTCCAAGAACAGACCCCTGTGGAACACCACAACATAGATCAACTGGGCTGGAGTGTATTCCATTTGCAGATACAATTTGTGTCCTGTTGACTAAGTAGTACTTGAACCACAGTAAGGCTGTATTGTGAATGCCAAATACATACTAGAGACAATGAAGTAATATATCATGTTCTATTGTGTCAACTGCTGCAGACAAATCAAGAAGGGTGAGGACTGTAATCTTCCGCTATCCAAAGCAGAGTCATTAACTACTTTCAGAAGAGTAGTTTCAGTACTGCGGCAAGGGCGATAGAAGATTGCTAGAAAGTTTGTTTGAATTCAGATGAGATACAAGTTGGGTTAGAACAACTTTTTCTAAGATTTTATATATGAATCGGAGATTAGAAACTGGGTGGTAGTTCTATAAATCATTATGGTTGAGTGTTGGTTTCTTCAGCACAGCCTTTATAATAGCAGTTTTGAAAAATGATGGGAATTCCTGGGATGAGATAGGGGTATTAATAACACGAGTTAGTGAAGGCAATCTTGGGTCTAAGCACTCGAGCAGCTAGTGATGTTAGAGTGGGATCAAGTTCACATGACTTTGGTGCACTCGTCATCACAATTGTCCATACAAAACCCATAGAGACAGGTTCAAGCACTCCTGATGGTTGTCACTGAAATTCTCTATCATAACTGTATGGTGATGATGAGTCAGTTTAAATTGTGTTGTTAAGTGTATTTGTAATGGTTTGTATTGTGTCACAGAACAAATTTGCAAACAGGTCTGGAAAGTCCACTGGAGAGAAGTTATTTGGAAGTGATGTACATTTGTTCCTTGACATTAGTTTCTTAGTTATGTCAAAGAGCTCTTTACACAAGAATTAATGGACTTCACTCCTTCTCCTAACTACATTACTTTGCTAACTAATTAGCAATTCACTAACACAGTTTTTAGACACAGAAAAAAATAAATTTTCAACATAAAAGATACAAATCTTTTAAGACAGATAATGTACATATTCAAAGAATTTGTATCAGAAGAAATGCTTGAAGTCCTATACATGATATCTACTACATACAAAACTTAAGCTGAACTCGTTCATATAATGAAATCTTGTATGATATCCTTACAATACATGAATCATATAAAATGCACGATTATTTCTACTGAGACAAAACTTATGTGTAAATTTAAATTTAATAAATTCAACAATAATCATGAATAAATTGTATTTAATAGAGACTAACCTTGCCTTCATTATCAGAGAATTCCTAAAAAAATTACAGACCCCATGAACATTTTGGACAATTTGTTTAATTTGAGAAATTTCTTACTTTCTCCCTCAGCAGAAAATCTTTGATGGACTAATATAATAATAATAATAATAATAATAATAATAATAATAATAATAATAATAATAATAATAATAATGATAATAATAATAATAATAATAAAGACTTTATTTAGAGATGGTAACTCAATTAGTTACAGAACTAATCTACCTTGAGGCCTTCTATCTGTTATGTACAATATATACAATACATACAACATGATGTGAAGAGTCTGGCTCAATGCTAAATAATTAAGGAATTTTAAATTTCAAAGTATCAAGCCTGGAACACATGCACAGGCATCTGTAAAAACATAAACATATAAGAAACATAAAATATCATTCTGTATTGAAACAATCAACTTTGAAAATGATGCAAAATTACAGACAAGCATGCAGTATTTTTTTTGGTACTAGCATTGTTCAATTTTCTAAAGATTTCATTCATTTAAGACATTGATTATGAAATGATGAAATGCTAGGAGCCTGCCTTATGTCGCTGGGAATGTTGTTCCATACTAATGGACCAGTATATTGAAAACTTTTTTTAAACAATTCCTTCTTTGGCCTTGGTATAATGTAATTTTTTCTTCTTATGGACCTTAAATTTGGAGTACCATCAGCATCTCTTTGGTGAAAGATATTGCTTAGATAGACAGGAATGGATTTTCTGGATACTTTATACATCAATTTGGCTTTTCTAGGAAATATTCTTTCATGTATTGTTAAAACCTTTATATTATTCATTGCATCCTGAAAATTGTCTATACATTGATCAAGAATTAAATGGCAAGCCCTCTTTTGGAGCCTTATAAGTGTTGTTATGTTTGAATTAGAGGTATTACCCCAAATTACATTACAGTAGTCCAGATATGGCTGAATATAACTTTTATAAAAGATGACCCTATACTGAAGAGGAATGTATGTTTTGATTTTCCTCTGTAGCCAAAGATATGAATTAACCTTTTTTGAAATGTGTTTAATGTGAATAGACCAAAAAAGATTATTATCTATGAATACACCAAGAATTCTATCTTGAGAGGTCATATTAAGGCTCACATTGTCAAAAAAACATTAAGTTTGTCACTATCTAGTCTTGCTCGTTTTTGTTGTGTTGTAACTAGTAGGGCTCTCGTTTTTTTCTGTATTTATGATCATACTGTTTTCCTTGCACCATATTTGAAGTCTGTTAAGAGCATCTTGTAAGTTATTTTCAAGTACCGTTTTGGTTTTAACAATCTCAGACAGTGTAGTATCATCTGCATAGAGGTCAGTGAAAGAAATTGAAGTTCCAATCTTAAGAGGTAAATCGTTGATCAATAGAATGAATAACTGAGGTCCAAGGATAGAGCCTTGTGGTACTCCACAATTAATACTTTTACTTTCAGAAAGTTGACCATTTAAAGATACTTTTTTCACTCTATTGGTTAAGTAAGAAGTAAACCAGTTTAGAGAGTTTTCACTTCATTGATAAATCTTTAGTTTTTCAAGTAAAATTTCATGGTCTACAAGATCAAAAGCTTTACGAAAATCAACCATAATAGTACCTACCATTCTCCTTGATTTAACGCTTTCAGCCATTTATCAATCAAAGATACAAGTGTAGTTTCACAGGAGTGATTCTGGCGAAAGCCAGATTGATTATCATGAATAAGATCATAAGTGTTTAAATAGTTGAGAAAAGAATCATGTAAAGTTTTTTTAGTAATTTGGAGAGACAAAGAAGGATAGAGATGGATCTGTAGTTATTTACATCATCTTTTGTTCCTGCTTTATGCAATGGTAAAACCTTGGCAGTTTTCCATGTTTGTGGAAATTTATTAGACCTAATACTTTCATTACAAATGAAAGCTATACTCGCTACAATTGCAGGTGCAGCCACTTTTAGTAGCCTTGGTCCAATCATATCAAGTCCTGTAGCTTTACAAACATCCATTGTTTTAATGTATTTCAACACAAGGGTTCTTTAAAAATTTTCAGCAATTTGAACAAAAAAGTTCTTAAAAATATCTGAGATGTCCTTTGGATTATCAATATAATTGCCCTCATGATTGAGGGATAAAATTTCAGCTTTATGCTTACATTTGCTTGCACCAAAACCTGTAAACACTTTCCAGATAGCTTTCGGGTTATTTTGGTTTTCATCCAGCACTTTTTTGTAGTGCGCTTGTTTGGCTTGATGTATCATTTTATGAACTTTATTCCTCCAAACTCTATATTCAGTTTGATTTCCTACTGATTTTAGTTGGTCTCTTTGCTTTATTGCTTCTAAAATTTCTGGGGAGATCCAGCCTGGCTGATGGTCTTTCTTTATCCTGTGTGTTTTTAAAGGGGCATGCTTGTCCACAATACTGATGAACAGATCTGTCCAAGTATCTAAAACATCATCAATATCCTCAAAGATTTGGACTGTATTCCATGGAATCTGTTCTAGATCTTCTTGGAATTTAAAAGTATCAAAGTTTTGAAAGGACCTATAAGTAATGGATTTATGATATTATTTTTTGTTGATTTGCCATTGACTTTACGTGTTAAAAAAATTGGAAAGTGATCACTTATACCAATCTTTGGAACCATTACTTCCAAAACATTTTCATTTGTATTGGAATAAATATGATCTAAAAGTGATTTAGAGGTAGATGTTACTCTGGTGGGTTCATTTACTAGTTGCTCCATACCTAACGAATCAATAAATTTCATCCAATTCCTTTTTATTTGATCACTGAGAAGGTCTCTATTTATATCACCTAGAATGTAAAATTCTTTCTCTTCATTTGAAATTTTATCTACTTGAAGTTCAAAATATTCATGATGAAGATTATTTTCAAACTCTGAATTCTATTTGAGAATACACACACCCTTATTTATCATAGCCAAATCAGGACTGATATTTATGCCAAATGCCAAAACATTTTAACACTCCAATGAAAGTCAGAATAATCCTCTCTGGTCTGCCATTAACTATTCTGAAAAATATCATTTAATGACACCCTCCGACTTCCTTATAATTTACCTTGTTTCATCTCAACTCTTATCATTTTACTGCTATTTGCCTAGCATGAAAATTGTGCTCATATTTGGCTTTTAACTGTTAACTAAAATTTAATTCAGATCCGATCCCCTGCAGTTAACAATTGATAGCGGGTCTAAACCATACATCAATCTTTATGTTAATGTGTCATGTTGAGCCCAAACAGAAAATACAGCAAAACTATATATTCAAAATTTTTCAACCTTACAGGCATAATGCTGACAAGTGAGCAAGTGGACTTTGAATGCTGATGATTGATTTTACTTCAATAATTCCACATGAAAATTGATCATGATCAATAATGATCAATAATAATAATAATAATCAATAATCAATCATGTTTTATTTAGTTTGGCATCACTTATATTGGAATAAAGTGATCACACTTCATTTCATCAATGTTTACATAGTGTAGCATGCATGCACACATAACTGCTTTTGTTTAGATAGCAACAACAACAACAACAACAACAACAACAACAACAATAATAATAATAATAATAGTAATAGTAATACTATAAGAAATAATAATAATTATAATATAATAAACTTTCTTTAACTATCTTTAATGAGGATAACACATTTGCTCATGACTGACCCATCTGCTATATGTTCTTCAATTTGTTTGTAATTGGTTATGATACAAATTTTATGTAGCCAATTAATATATAGCCAATATGCCCAGTGTTACAATATTGAACACAACTAAAATATTACAATGTAATGAATTTTCATAAGAATTAAATTTCCTCTGTTGTGTTTCACTATTATGAAATTTTTAAGGTTATAAGGTTAAGAATAAATTAAATTTTGATCAATAACATCATTTGGCATCAAGACTACTTGTTTGACATTTATACTAGATGTTATAAAAATTTAATCAAATTTTGTGATAACATTTATATATCAATAGAATACAAAAACATCAAAATCTAGCCTCAATACAAAAACATCAAAATCTAGCGTCAATACAAAAACATCAAAATCTAGCCTCAATACAAAAACATCAAAATTCAATGTTGAAACCTAACTCGCTATTTACCAATTGAGCAACTATAATAGAATCAAGATTACCAATTCAATGGAAATTCAGTAAGTGGTGAATAACTGAAACTTGAATTACCAGATAAAATCACATATCCATCTTAAGGTATGTAAGGGAGAAAAAATACATGACTATTAATTTTGAAAAACTAAACCTATGACATGTGAAGCCTACATATGTCACACAAGAAATACCGTTGGACAACGGTATATAAAACTTATGGGTTTTTAAAGTCCAAGATTGTAGTGATAGAAGTAGTATAAGTTTACCAGACTATAATGCAAATACTCAGGTGTTCCCAAAACAAGTATTGCTATCTCTTCCAATCATCAAAAAGTAATTCACAGCATCATGGTGGGGAAATAAAGAATCCAACATGTCTACCTTAATTTTAGTCAAGCTTACTTGATCCACATACAACTAACTTCCCAAAATATTCAACAGTTCATGGGAAAAGGTCTTATATCAAGTAAGGTATCTTGCTTGCACCATAGAGTATTAGTTTAGTTTTTATAATTAGCACTACTTGATTTTTTTATTTATCATTCTACCTTTTGAAATGAAGGTTTAATAGAGTTGATAAAATTTACATCAATTAGAGTGATTCACATAAATCAATAACAAAATCTTCCCAGATAGTGTATAATAACTGCACTACAACTCTATTACACCCCTTAATCATACTTTCTCATAAAGCCAAATATATATATATATATATATTTTTATATATTTGGCATAACCGATTAGCATTTTTCTACCGATTTCCGATTCCGGATTTTGGGCATGAAATTTTTCCAATTCCGGATATGATTAAAAAAAATAATCGGAAATGCTAAATCCGTATTTTATTTCTAAAAAATTTCATCTTCCATTTCCGGGTTTCTGGTTTCTGGTTTTGCCGTGTCTAGCATGTTGCTTAGTACTTTACCATATCAGGCTTCATTTCCAGTTTTCACCCTCCAGTTCAAATAGATTGTCTCACAGCGTGGTTGTGTTGACCATATTGGACTTTTCTGACTTATTATTTAACTTTATTAACGCACTATCGAATGACACGCAGTGTTAGACACGGTGCTATAGAAATTCAACTTTATTATTTTTATTATCCGAATTGGTTGTTCCTGCCTTGTCCGACTCCGATTAATCGGAAGTTCATACTATCCGGTGGAATCTGATTTCCGGATCAAAAGTCGGTTATGCCCTAATATATATATATATATATATATATATATATATATATATATATATGGTTCTGATTACATCTGAAGAAAACAAATATGGTAGATAGGTTGATAACAAAACAAACTTGGGGGTTGGGGTTCTTTTTTAGTCCGGATGGATTCAACTTAAGCATAAACTAGAAAATAATTGTCATTCACATCCTGAATTTAACTTTGATCAAAGTTATTTTTTTTATACCAAGTATCCTAATCATATTTTGTATCTTATATGTTTTCAGCATGTTTTTATGTTTTCCAATTTCATTGTTTTTGTCATTTGTTGTTCTGTAGTGTAGTCATATCATTATTGATGGTGTAAAGTGCTTAGAGCTTCGAAAGATTAGGCGCTATACAAAGTCCTCATTATTATTATTATTATTATTATTATTATTATTATTATTATTATTATTATTATCAACCACCACCAATGAGATTCAGGCAAGGAAAAAAAGGGCCAATTGGGTAACGAATAACATACTTGTTTATCTGGCATCATAACATTATTTCTCTCAAGACTAGGATCACGTCTGGTCTAATAAAAATTTCTCAATGATTGGAGCATGGGAGTATAGTCAAACATAATCTATCCTTAGTAATATTTGGTAATCTTTCCCAAAACTGTACAAATGGAGTGTGGACTTGTCAGCAAAGAAAGAAATATGATCAGATGCATACAGTGACACAAAAACAACTGTAAAAAAAATCTCAACCCAAATCTATTACTGTATTATCTGATGTCATGTCTCACAGATCAACCCAAATCTATTACTGTATAATCTGATGTTGTGTCTAACAGATCAATTCAAATCTTTTACTTTATAATCTGCAATTATGTCTAACAGATCAACCCAAATCTATTACTGTATAATCTGATGCCATGTCTAACAGATCAATTCAAATTTATTACTGTATAATCTGATGTTGTGTCTAACAGATCAATTCAAATTTATTACTGTATAATCTGATGCCATGTCTAACAGATCAACCCAAATCTATTACTGTAAAACCTCCAGTCATGTCTAACAGATCAATTCAAATCTATTACTGTATAATCTGATGTCATGTCTAACAGACCAATTCAAATCTATTACTTTATAATCTGCTGGTGTGTTTAACAGATTAATTCATATATATTACTGTATAATCTGATGTCATGTCTAACAGATCAATTCAAATTTATTACTGTATAATCTGTTGTTGTATCTAACAAATCAATTTAAATCTATTACTGTATAATCTGACGTTGTGTCTAACAGATCAACCCAAATCTATTACTGTAAAATCTGCAGTCGTATCTAACAGATCAATTCAAATCTATTACTGTATAATCTGATGTTGTGTCTAACAGTTCAACCCAAATCTATTACTTTATAATCTGCTGTTGTGTCTAACAGATTAATTCAAATCTATTATTGTATAATCTGACGTGTCCAACAGATCAACCCAAATCTATTACTGTAAAATCTGCAGTCGTATTCTAACAGATCAATTCAAATGTATTACTGTATAATCTAATGTCATGTCAAACAGATCAATTCGAATCTATTACTGTGTAATTTGATGTCATTTCTAACAGATCAATTCAAATCTTTTACTGTATAATCTGATGTCGTGTCTAACAGATCAACCCAAATCTATTACTGTAAAATCTGCAGTTGTTTCTAACAGATCAATTCAAATCTATTACTTTATAATCTGCTGTTGTGTCTAACAGATTAATTCAAATCTATTACTTTATAATCTGCTGTTGTGTCTAACAGATAAATTCAAATTTATTACCGTATAATCTGATGTCATGTCTAACAGATCAATTCAAATCTATTACTGTATAATCTGATGTCATGTCTAACAGATCAATTCAAATCTATTACTGTATAATCTGATGTTGTGTCTAACAGATCAATTCAAATCTATTACTTTATAATCTGCTGTTGTGTCTAACAGATCAATTCAAATCTATTACTGTATAATCTGCTGGTGTGTCTAACAGATCAATTCATAATGTGCTGATCAGTATGCTGACAGATCAGACAGTCTCAGATGTCCTGATTGATGAATCTATGATAGGTAAGCCTATAATGTGTCAAAAGATCATCACATGGCAGATCAGTCAATAATGCATTGACAGTTCAATACAATCTATGTCGCTCATTTTATAATGCACTTACAGATCTGTCTATATCAGAATTATGTGCTAAATCAGTCTATGACAGATTAGCCAATAATAAATCTGTTCCTCCTGCACTGACAGCAGTCAACATTCTGACAGAAATAATGATCTATGATCTTCTGGCACAAGATGCAATGGCAGATGGGATTAATGATTTTTATTATTGGGTGTACATTGCACATGTAATTGGGAATTATCACTTGTGAAATGTAACAGTATTTAACTTCTTGAAAAGCTAATGTATCCACACAGCTATCGGTACTGGAAATCTAAAGACAAATACAATGGTGCAGCTCAATGTGCATTATCCTGCCATGTTGTTAGTTGAACATTTACTCCAAATTAGGGACATCACATTGAAATGTAAAGGAAAAATAACCTGTCAATAACAACCATAAAACACCTCAACAAAAATTTAAAAAATCATAAAATGTTAAAAAGCTGAAGATCACAGACTTCTCTATATCAAATATACAATGAAAAAGGATATATTAGTAAGTATCACACAATTATTTAATTGATTTTCCACAACAGAAAACATCCACATTAATTTACAGCAGGTGGTAACTCACTTAAGACTCCCCAACTTTTTTTTCTTTTTTTTTTTCTTTCATGGAACAGATGTTCTAATTAATAAAATCATTTGAGTATTTCCTCATCATCATTTAATAAGAAGTTTAACCACATCATTTTACATCTAACACTACTGTCTGCCAAATTCATGACAGTATGTTAGATATAGGTAATTACTAACCATCAAGCTCTATTTTAATCTAATCCAATGTAAGTGTGTTGGGGTAGGGGAGACATGCATCCAGTATGTACACCAAGATTGTTCAGTGATAATGATGATAATATGACCTCCACCATACAGTCAGGATCATTAATACTGCCTGTATCATTTAATATGGTCTGCATATGCCAATATGAACTGACACAGTGTATGTCAACAAGTACAATGCTTTCATGCAAAGGGCTAAATGTCAAGTATTTTGAACTTAGAAAAACATGAAGGATGCTCATGCAATTCAGTATTTATTATAACCATCGTGAAATTTCCTGATAAAATCATAGACCTCTACTTCTTGCATAAATTCTATGGTAAGACCTCATTGCTACACCAATTATCATTCTGATCTGCCTGACTTAACTTAGCTTTCATTTGGAACATTTACTGTTAAAGCAAAGTAAAATCCATCAGGAAAAAGTCTGCAAGAACACAGAGATATAAAGTAAATGTCTGGTATGTCCTATTATCACGCTACTACCCAGAAAACACACTCATCAAACATTCAGTGTACTGCATTTTTATTCTATTACATCAGTAATCAATATACCATACATACTCAATAACAAGTCCAATTGAACTGCTAACAATGTACCATACATACTCAATAACAAGTCCAATTGAACTGCTAACAATGTACCTTACATACTCAATAACAAGTCCAATTGAACTGCTAAATAACATAGATCCTGATACGCTGTAGCATAATACCCATGCATATCAATGTCTATGCTGTTAATTCTACTGCCAGCACATTATGTGACAGCAGATCTGGGTCTGAGCAGTTTACAGCTGTTGGACTGGTCTTATAACTGAGTATATATGCTAGGACTCAGTCAATAATTTTTCCTTTCTTATCAGTATGTCTGCTCATGTGCTGGGTATTTCAGACAACCTCTAATTAGACACATTCTTAAAAGAATGTCCAATTACCACTGCAATTGTTTTAAATGTAAAAAATTAATCTAAAAATGTGGGGGCAGCACATATATACCTATCTGACATCACTCTTGTGTATACCTCATCCAGAACTTTGTGCTCCTCTTCTCACACACATATTCTCAATTTTGCACTGTTAAATAAAGTCATACAAACTATGTTCTTTTGCATACCAGGACCCAGCTAAGTGGAAGAGACTGACATTAGCACATTAACCCCTAGAGATCTAGAGTTTACTGGGCACAAGGTAGTAGCCTACTTCCAAGGTCTGTAGTGTCAAGGTCATGCATGATACACTAAAGTGGGTGGTATTATAGAAAGGTAGACAGATTTAGCTCTACAATGATACAGAATAATCTGGACATTTTGGTTGAACTACAAAATACAGAATGAAAAACATTAGTTTTTGGACCTGTTTTTTTTTTCCACCCAAAATTTCCCCATTGATGGAATCTGATGTTGCATCCAGATTTTAGACTTTATGGCTCAGATCTATGGCAGACTGGTCTGAAGCACATACAGACTTGTTAACCTCCTGTGCAAAAAGTAGGATAAGGTAGACATTTTGAATAAAGAGTCTTCTCCATACGAAAATTATGGGTCTGTTAAGCACACACCCCAAAAAAAATATTCAACTTTTCACCTTCTGTTTAATTGCCAGCAAACTAACCAATGGAAAACTTTTTTAACACAACTAGGCATTGGTCTAATGGAATATTGCTTGGAAGTCGATGTATTAGGATGTATTCAGAAATAGTCCCCAAAATGTGTTTCCAACACGCATTTCATTCGAAAACAACAAAAACCTTCAGGGGTTAATGTGTTAATATAAGACACATGGACACTTATCTTATATAAGTCACATGGACACTTATCTTATATAAGTCACATGGACACTTATCTTATATAAGACATGGACACATCTTATATAACACATGGACACTTATCTTATATAACACATGGACACTTATCTTATTCACGAGTGCCCTTAACACACACCTCTTTCGACTAAAAGAACAGACATGACGACTTACTGTATATTTCCTGATTATTGTCAGCATATTTTTGTTTTGTAACTTTTATATGTTATTAGATAATGCAAAGCACTTGGATCTTCTAAAGATTAGATGCTGTACACATTAAAATGATTATTATTAGTAGTAAACAAGTCAAATATTATTTTATTTTTTAAAGAGTCATGTCAATAATTCCGTTCCTATCATTTATTGCAGACATTCATCCTCTGCCAAATTTTATCTATGAAGAGTCTAAAAAATATATTGGGTCTATAACCTCACATAATGAGCAACATCTCATGTCATGTACTAAATACTCAAAATTATTTTTAAAACAATTCTGGAACAGACATTTGTTCCAGGATATATTTTTTACACCTTGCTTCCTCCTGTGATCAGTAACACCAATATTAAATTCACACAGTCAGTAGGAAAACTAGGTGCTACTCTGGACAGTACCCTCACATTGTACCATGTCATGATCATATGCTAAGCTGCATATCTTGAATTGAGACACATCAGCTCCATTCATAAATATCTTTCAGTTGATGCAACAAAAACACTTGTATGTTCATTAATACTTTCAAGACTGGACTATTATAACTCAATTCTGTCTGGTTCGTCTCAATGTCTACTCTAGCAACTTCAGAACGTTCAAAACACCTATGCTTGGATCATTCTTAGAGTACCATGATCAAAGCACATCTCCTCGCTGCTCTGTACCCTACACTGATTATCCATTTGATCCAAAATCAAACATAAACATTGTTCTCTGTGCTACATTTCACTGATGGACTCTAGTCAAAATTACCAATCTCCAGGCCTCACCCCATGTTTACACACCAGCAAGATACTTATACTTCACTTGTGACAATTGTATACTCATTATTCCAACTATGAAAACGAAGTCATATAAACAACTCTTTTGTCATTACCAGGTCGATATTGAGACAAACCAGACAATAAATCTTGGACAAGAAATATCACGTCAGGACACAGTCTGCTCAATAATTTTTGTTTGGTCTATTTTTAAGACATCAAACAGGAAAATAACATGCTGCATCATGAGAGAACAAATTTATTTTACATATATATTACCAAGCCAAGTATCTCATTTATTCTCCAACAATTCACATTAATACAGTCAACCACATCCTTTATCAATGTCAAAACAATGTTACATCATTGTGTTCACATTCAAAATATATTTTTGTTGACTCATTTCTGTCATTCCAAACATGAACTAGTCTGAGCCCAAACACAGTCTCTATATCTAGATATCAGTTTTCTTCAAATACAAAACAGGATAAAAATATTTGTACTCTGATATTTGGGTGTATTTCTATTTTGAACACCTTTAAAGTACTGTTACTATGCACTACCGTATACTTTTACCTATATGGTACGACCATTGAGATCTAACCTAGAAATACCAGTCAGGAAATTCAAGTCATTGCTGCTTGTTTTAAATGTTAAGTATGAAAAACTGTTCAAGACCTTTACACAAAAGGTGTACAGTAGTAAGGTAAACAAGAATAAAAACCTAGGGGTCTTGAGTGTGTTGAGCTGTCATTGAATACAGCAGTATTTCTGGTCCAAACAGGAAAACATATATTTATTCAAATTTAACCAGAGGTGTGTGTGTGTGTGTGTGTGTGTGTATATATATATATATATATATATATATATATATATATATATATATATATATCATTACCACAAAAATGCTGGCTTTATCATTGGTAATTAAGCAATTCCTTAAAACTACCAAGCTGAACATACTTGCCCTTCCAGTCACTTTAGGTGATATATAAAAAAAGTATAGGTTGTATTTGGAACCATTCATGCATTTAAAAGCCAACAATATGACTGAATGACATATAGGTTTTCACTGATAAAAAGATGCTGTTATACAAAACCCGTTACGGGGATAAGGTCTAGCAGAGATGTCAGATGCTGTCTCCACTTGAACCGCTATCTATTCAAAATAGCTCAATCGTGAAAAATTGCCAGCACATTTTTGACTGAAAATGTACCTGGACATAATGGGTAGAAGACCATCAAGCTACTGGATTCCATTGTATAGCTACAGTATATACTTGTGTATAAAATACACCCATAAAAAAACAGGATAGATCCAGATGTGATGTCACATGACCAACCTGAAGAATGGGGTCTATCCTGTTTCTTCTATATATGTCAAGCAAACATGTGACTCCCATATGCAAAGTATTTTAAAATCTAAGTGAATGCTTTCATGCACTGGTACAATGATGACCTTTAAGTCACACAAAGAAAATAGGAAGAAATGAATAAGGATGCAGATATGAGATGTTTCTGAGCGGTATATCTGGGTGGGGGTAGATAAAATGACAAAGCACTGATTTATTACATTTTTTATGTCACCTATCACACTGGGGTTTCTTTTTTTCAAGTCAGCTATCAAACTTGATCACCTCTGTCTACTTTTGTGTTGAAGGTCTTCTGTAGTACTTAAAATGAAATTCATGTTGATACTAAGCCAAGATCTCTCCTCAATAACCAAGCTAGTCTATACTAAACACTTAGCAATACACTTTTTATGACCCTAGTGTTTTGATCAGTGTCTTTAGTTTCTTTATTCCACATTTAATGCAATCCAAATTCTAGATAACATATTCAATTTGCATAATTATGAAAATTAGAAGTTAATGTTGTTGTAGTGTTTAATGCCATTTTTCAGCACACGTTAGGCTGGCTATACATGGCAGCCAGTATTATTGGTGGAGGAAGAACCCGTGAAAACCCCCAGAAAGAACCACAACCCACGAGAAGGTAGTGGCAAGCTTTCTCACATACACAATGTGAATCTGAGACTCAAACTCACGCAAACGGAAGTGAGATGGCAGTAATCCATAACAGAGAGCACTTTAGACCACTCGGCCACTCAGGGCCCCATTGGATTTAATAACAAGCAACATATATTCTACGTTAAAGTTTTCTCTACCTGTGATGAAGAGGTAATCGATACAAAATGTTTGTTTTAATAATTTGTCCATATCCAACAGGTTCCTATCACTTTAAAAGAAATTTAAGACTCCAGCATAGAAATGGATAGAGAGATGCAAAAAAAAACCACAATCTCCCTTTTTAAGCATCAATATTATAGATAAGGAGTACCTTAATACAGTCATTTACGAGATGCTACTTTGCCATCTCCACCAATTGTGGACTGTTTTAACCAGGTTGCTATGACCTACATTATACATGATGGTTAGGTATGAGAAAGATGAACCGATTTCAGTAACAAATGTACCTTGAGATGACAAATATACTGTTATCAGTGAAGCTTCAAGTATCACAACTGTAGTGTGCTATAAACTTTTAACAAATGCTCTTTCCTTTAAGTGTGTGTGTGTGTGTGTGTGTGTGTGTGTGTGTGTGTGTGTTTTTGTGTGTGTGTGTGTGTGTGTGTGTGTGTGTGTGTGTGTGTGTGTGTGTGTGTGTGTGTGTGTGTGTGAAGCACACTCGCATACATGTGTCAGGGGAGGCACATTATTATCTTTTAAAATGCGACCACCCTCATTTAGGGTGGACACTAACCACATACTTCACCATAACAGTCATGGTTAATCAGAAAAATCACCAACATAAAACGGTCTCTGGATTTAGGCATTTCACTATGCTGTTAATTTTGATGCTGAATACGGTGACTGGCAATATACACAGCCCTCCAGTATGGCAACAAGCACAATACTTTCAACACCACCACAGAGAAACAATAGATACTAGTGCTTCTTCTAGACACTGAAATCTTTCCACAGTTCAACAAAAATTTTGCTGCTGCCTAACCTCACTAAATGATGAAATTCGATATTTCTCAAAAAAAATTTGTTGCATTAAGCACATAACACATTCTGCATTACATTTCAGAAATTGCATTGATTTTTCCGGAACATTTGGTACTTTTTCACCAGCTTCACTATTTGATATTTACAATTGCAGTTTTTCTTTTCATCACCATGTTTCAGTGGCATCCAAGTACAATGAAACTATTTCAACATCTTTCCAACTTTCAGATTACAATGCATATGAACAAAAAAAAGGTGACATTTCTTAGCTATTTTCCGAATTAGCCAACACTATGTATTCCAACTGATCAAGTACTAGCACTAGCCTATATATATATGGCTGGATTGGGGTCTCCAGTCTCCAAAAATTACCATTGCTGAATATGGCACTAGCCCTATACATCATTTTACAGTCTGAAATTAGTGCATTTTTGGCCAGCGCACCAGGCTGAACAATCATGACTAATATTTACTTGATGTATGGAAGAATAGATGGCAATTACCACAATGGGCATCCCTTGTATCTTATCCAATGCACCATCTATGTAGTTACTCAATTAACTGGATCAACAATCAATAATTAAGGTTGAAAAGGATGCTATCACATGTTTTATTGCAGTGTTTTGCGTGTGTGTGTGTAACTGCATACCTACTTCTCGGGGGGGAGGGGGGGCAGGTTTTATAGAGGAACTAAACAAAGACTTTTCAGGGCATACTAATGAAGAATAAAGGCTCATAAGCTGCATACACGTTTTTCCCACCCCTTGTCAACTATAACATCTGTTGCATATTGTATTATACCTAAGTTTTTCATGGGTATTAATTTTATTTAAGAATTAAAAAATTCTTACAAACCTCAATAGTTCTTGGTCTCTAACTGCTGTTTTATTTCGATAAATTTGTTTCATTTCACGTCATTTTAAAGCCTTTTGTTCTGCAACTCAATTGGAAACACAAGTGCATAATGACTGCCGATGTTTTGTTCTATAACAGCAATTTACCAAACTGAAGACAAACAAATACAAGATTAGTGTACCTATCAATATTCAGTAATCAATAACTAGATTTTTTCGTCATTAATCAATTCTTTTATTGTTTGAATTGTAATATGTAAGATAAAATTCAAGCAGTGTTAATACTCTCATTTGAGGCACATTTTGGAGGGCATCATTTTCATGACTGGTTTGCACTAATACTGACAAACTTCATGGAACAATAAAATAAATTACTGGATGAAATTGGAAGATGTTTTTCTTTGAAAATGAACTTGGTTCAAAGATTTATTCTCATCACAAAACCTTAGTATTATATAATTCATTGTGTGCTTCATTGACACAGCGTAGTCTTTCTAAGGTAATCAGCTTTATCAAAAGCAAATGGTTGGATCAATTCTCCTGGCTAAGAAAAACATTATCATACTATTTGTTCTGCCAAGTTCTGTCCAAAGCAACAAAACAATCTTGTCTAGGGATTTCAGAATTTTGAAAGTCAGTCCTTTGTAAAATCTCAGTCAGGTCACTGAATTATCAATTTTACTTAACAAGATACATTTTGATGTAATTTGAGAGAAGATAAAAAGACTTCCATGGATTTGTGTTGTAGGCCTTCTATCAGCAACTGATATACCCAAGGATGAGTTAAAATGGTTGAAATATTATAAAGAACTCTAATTCATAACAAGAGCACCATAAATTGTACACCTGCCATCTCTACAGATAAATGACATTTGTGTGCAGAACCCACTTTCTTTTTCTTAAAGAAAGTGACCCCAACATTTGATTTTTTGACCCTAAATCAAAAAGCTTCTTCCTTTACCCTTAATGCAAGCTTTCAACAAAGTTTAGTAATATATGTTTGTAGAACCTGAATGTTATTGTGCAGAAACCACTTCAGTCACAATAACTTTGACCTTTCACCCAAACATCAACTGGGTTCTTCCTAACTCTACAAAGTTTGGTTGCTGAAAATGATCAAACAAGAACTATTGTGCATTGTTTTTTTTTTCCAATGACCTTGACCAAGGAAACTGAAAGGATCATGCCAATTGCAAGCCGTCCAGAAAGTTTAAATATCAGGATCATATTATTATTATTATTATTATTATTATTATTATTATTATTATTATTATTAATATATCACTGAAATGAACATGGCCAAGTTAACATTGTCAGCCTCATATCACTCAAATATATATATATATATCTATATATATATATATATATATATATATATATATATATATATATATATATATATATATACTAACACTAACTTCACAATACAAGCATGAAAAGTTATAGGAGTCAAGGAGTTTGTTGATATAATCAAACTTACTACTCCATTCATTCTTGCATGAGTACAAAGCCATAATGCAAAATATCTGTAACTAAGGTCATAGTATCAAGTGTACATGTCACCAAACAAACCATCATACCTACATAATGATTTATCCCATGTATGAAGTAATCCATCCAGGAGTTGGGCAAATATAAGCATATGAAAAAATTAAACTAATACCTTTTATTATAAATTTTCTATAACTGTTACCTTGACCTGAGGGGCAAACAAATATATTACAGAATAAATTGTCAAAATAAATTTGATTTTGATTCATGCCAAATGTATGTATGATAACCTCCCTCGATTGTATGACATAGTGTGAGTGAATAGATAGAATGTCAGCAGAGAACTGAACAAGACTACTGGGAAGAAATAAAGCAATAAGCCCTCTTAGACAAGAAAAATAACAAAATCTAATCAATAACAAAGTGACAACTCCACTTCAACCTAAGTTATGTCGACAGAATTTAATAGCAGTGTCTAATTTAGATTTATTTCATCATAATAGCGAGTGGTGAAAAGAGTGCAACTGATTGCGTCGCCTTCCTCTCTTGACCCATTTATCATATGTCTTCCTATTCCTAGTCTTTTATTCTCAACACGTCATCTCTTTCTGGACATCCATCTTCGGAGTGTCCTATCTCTCCCAGAATGCTGTTTCCTTAATACTGTTCTCTTTCGAAATTGTGTGTTCTAGCACCAAAACCTAGTACAATAAATACCACCTGCTTTTCTGTAATTTTGCATCAGAAATAAGACACCATGAAGAACCACCATTCCCTGAGAAACTACTGGCAAACTTTCTGGCCCATGTTGACCAAGTCAAGACTCAAACCCATGTTGACCAAGTCAAGACTCAAACCCATGTTGACCAAGTCAAGACTCAAACCCATGTTGACCAAGTCAAGACTCAAACCCATGTTGACCAAGTCAAGACTCAAACCTATGTTGACCAAGTCAAGACTCAAACCCATGTTGAACAAGTCAAGACTCAAACCCATGTTGACCAAGTCAAGACTCAAACCCATGCAGATGTTGAGAAGTGCAAGTAAGTGATCTGTAAAGACAAGCACCTTAAACAACTCGGCTACCTGAGACCCTGCTATTCCCTGAACATTTAAAAATGTTTGACATTTATTTTACTAATTATTTCTGCTTGCCTATAGTTTCTCAGGGAAGGTGGTTCTTCATGGTGTCTTACACGAAACACAGAGAACCCCATTATATCAATGATCAAACCAAAATTTTTCTTTCAGTAACTGCTCTGCTAAGGATAATAAAAATAGTCAAGATAAAACCCACTTGTTTTACAACAAATTTAGCCTGATGATGCCAAACAATGCACTAATATACCTTCTTCCCAATATCAATGCACTAACATATTTTCTACCCAATTATACTGATGGATTCCAGGATATTCCAGTCATGTTCTGTTGAAACCATTTATTTCCAGTAACTGATAATCTCCTCATTTCTAAATGATGTATTTAAATTGGATGGTCATGGTGACATGTGAATAAGCTTCATTATTATACCAGAATTATTTACCCATATTTTGTGTGGAAGAAATCCCCAGAGACGGTTGTGTCTAATGGCTATTAAATCACATTTGTGGATACCAATAAATCCAAGCACTTTTTTCTAATCACCTTAATAACCCATTTATGTGGGTGTGCTGTAGAAAACAAAACCATATCTAATCATTCAATCAACCCAAGTCCAGAAGCAATAATTATGGCCTTTTTAAAACAAGTATTCATTTTGCATACCAATGAAAACACATCAACAAAACACTGGTCAACTTGTACCTAAAAACAGTATTGTCATCGGAACATTTGCCCGCACTTATCCATAGGATCCCAGACCCTATTTTCATATACAGGA
Source organism: Unio delphinus (assembly GCA_029339505.1). NCBI lineage: Eukaryota > Metazoa > Mollusca > Bivalvia > Unionida > Unionidae > Unio > Unio delphinus. The sequence goes on from JAQISU010000174.1 coordinate 13,989,544, forward strand.
AACTATTTAGAACCTGAATTTCAAGGAACTCCAGAAATCTTATATCAGACTTTTGTAATGATCTGGTCCAAATGTTAACTCTATCCTCAGAAGGGATCCTGCATTATGCCTTTGTAATATCCAAACTTTCGTTCCATCGGAAGGGACCTTGCAGTTAGCTTTTGTAATATCCAGAATTTCATTCCATCAGATTTTATGATTTAAATGACTTTTACAGAAATGTTTGTTGTCTATAATATTTGAATACTCATTAAAAATATTTTCAAGTATAATCTAATCATTGGTACAAAAATTAATATTTTCATAGTTTCTCAGGCATGTAAACCTTTTTAACATCTAATAATTAAAAAGTCAATTTACTAAAACAATTGTATTTTATTGCGATTGATGAAGTGCGATATGAGGAGACAGTTAATATAACATTTCGAAAACAGTTAAGTACAAAATTTAATTAAATTCAATCCATACACCAAAATCTTGGTTTCAAACTTGTACTTTATCCACAATAAATGCTGTAAAAGCAAGCATATACCAAAAAAATAGGTTACAATAACCTGTAGTTTCATACTTGTACCAAATCATGTGCATCTCCCATGAAAAATACTAAATACACCATCAGAGAAATAAATAACATTTCAACTTCACTGCTAGTGTTCTTTAGTGCTGCATTCTCTGAAATATCTACAACCAAATGATCCAGTCAACTGTATCATTTCTATAAAAATTTTAATTATTTAAATAATTGATTGCTATATCCAATGATACGTCCAGCAATAACTTTTTCAAAAGTTTCTTCAGAAGCTCCCTATGAATAAATCACAGCAGTGTGTGGTTATCATTATTTTACATCCACTGGGCATTATTCAATGAATTAGCCTATACCGCATTATGCATTATGCTTTAACTACGGCCCATGGGCCCCAAGCAGCCCGCCAAGGGCTTTCATGTGGCCTGCAAAATACCCACCCAGAACTTTGCTCATTTTCCTCTTTTGAAGACACAGACTATTTCACAAGCATTATTTGACAAGCACGGTTGTCAGATCAAGGCTTTAAAGGAAGAATTTATCTGGAGGTTTGCTGATTTCAAACGGTTCGACCTGCTCAGCTCACTCTTTACTTGTGACATTGAAACAGCCATTGAAAAACTGCAGATGAAACTGATTTATTTGCAGGTTGACAACTCCTTAAGAAGAACTTTTGAAACAAAACCCCTTGATTGAGTTTTATGCTTCTCTACACCCAGTAAAGTTTCAAAATCTGAAAGAATTTGCCAGAAAGATGTTTGTGTTGTTTGCATCTACCTACATTTGTGAGCCGACTTTCTCTACTATGAAAGTCAACAAGTCAAAGAACAGATTGCTTCTCACATATTCAAATCTTCTCTCAGTTTTAAAGATCAGCACAAGCAATTTGTCACCAAATTTTGACAAACTAGTCAATGAATGTGATCAGCTGCATCATTCGCACTGACTATGTTTATGTTACTCTGTTTATCAAATAAATGTGCTTCTTTTGAAGTTTAAGTTTTCAAATATTAACAACATCTTAACAATTATTATGATGTTATTTAGGACCTTTTGTTTTTGCTATTTCATATATAACTTTTTTTTCTTAATGAACTATGCGCCCCACTAAAGTTGTAAATTTGAGTATGCGGCCCTTGCACTGGAAAGTTTGGCCACCTCTGGCCTATACTATCTTACAAAATCAGAATTCCAGGTTTCTCAGGTATTTCTTAAAGGTCAAAGACTTTCAACCTGACTCACTTCAATCTAAAATACCTTATATGCTTACATATGATGGAATCCAACTGCAAACTGCATACTCCTAGATCTGTCATCAAAAAATGATCTGGCAGATCTGGGTCTTTGCAGTTTGTTGAGAGCAATCAGTTGAACAAAGAATATTGCCCAGGAACATTATGTGATGGCAGTGTTTTTTGCAGTAATTAATTGACTTGTAAGTGAGTATATGTGGTTCATTTATCACAACCCGATAATTTTGATTAGCAAATCTTAACCAATATTATGACAAATAATTGGAAAATTTGAAATTCCCTTTATTATAATGAGAAAACTTCATTCATTATCATGAGAAAATTTTAGAAGCCGACAGCTGATAAAACATTTTTTTTTCTCCAAGTCTGCAACTAAGATTTAATAGTTTCACATCACAGAGAGAAAAAGATTTGTCAAAAAGTTATTAATTGGTTTTTTCATGAAAATGTTAGCACTTTATTTTGCCTTTAAATGCAAAAGGAAATGAACGTCTAGCACCTTAGAAAGGACAAAGAATCAACCACCCTGGGCTGCCTTGTGTGGATAACAAACCTGCAACTAGTAACTTCAAGTAAAAAGCCATACCAAAGGAACTACCATGACTAATAAGGATTATGCCACTGTTGTCCACCTCTCACTTTTTCATCATTAAAACTCATTATCATGCCAAGATGTTCACTCAGTAAATTTATCAACTTTTCATCATTAAAACTTCATTATCATGCCAAGATGTTCTCACAGTAAATTTTATCACTTTTTCATCATCAAAACTCATTATAATGTCAAGATGTTCTCACAGTAAATTTTATCACTTTTTCATCATCAAAACTCATTATCAAGCCAAGATGTTCTCACAGTAAATTTTATCACTTTTTCATCATCAAAACTCATTATCATGCCAAGATGTTCTCACAGTAAATTTTATCACTTTTTCATCATCAAAACTCATTATTATGCCAAGATGTTCTCACAGTAAATTTTATCACTTTTTCATCATCAAAACTCATTATCATGCCAAGATGTTCTCACAGCACATTTTATCACTTTTTCATCATCAAAACTCATTATCATGCCAAGATGTTCACACAGTAAATTTTATCACTTTTTCATCATCAAAACTCATTATCATGCCAAGATGTTCACACAGTAAATTTTATCTTTTTCATCATCAAAACTCATTATCATGCCAAGATGTTCTCACCGTAAATTTTATCACTTTTTCATCATCAAAACTCATTATCATGCCAAGATGTTCTCACAGTAAATTTTATCACATTTTCATCATCAAAACTCATTATCATGCCATGATGTTCTCAGTCAATGTTATCAATTTATGCAGTTGCTTTACTACTGAAGAATAATTTTCATTTATCCCATCATCCCGCTGTTGTACTGAATAATAATATTCATATATAACATCATCCTACTGCTGTACTGAAGAATAATGTTCATTATCCCATCATCCCACTGTTGTACTGAATAATAATATTCATATATCATATCATCCTATTGCTGTACTGAAGAATAATGTTCATTTATCCCATCATCCCACTGCTGTACTGAAGAATAATGTTCATTATCCCATCATCCCACTGCTGTACTGAAGAATAATGTTCATCTATCCCATCATCCCACTGCTGTACTGAAGAACAATGTTCATTATCCCATCATCCCACTGCTGTACTGAAGAATAATGTTCATTATCCCATCATCCCACTGCTGTACTGAAGAATAATGTTCATCTATCCCATCATCCCACTGTTGTACTGAAGAATAATGTTCATTTTTCCCATCATCCCACTGCTGTACTGAAGAATAATGTTCATTATCCCATCATCCCACTGCTGTACTGAAGAATAATGTTCATTTATCCCATCATCCCACTGCTGTGCTGAAGAATAATATTCATTATCCCATCACCCCATTGCTGTACTGAAGAATAATGTTCATATATCCCATCATCCCACTGCTGTACTGAAGAATAATGTTCATTTATCCCATCATCCCACTGCTGTACTGAAGAATAATATTCATTATCCCATCATCCCACTGCTGTACTCAAGAATAATGTTCATATATCCCATCATCCTACTGCTGTACTGAAGAATAATGTTCATCTATCCCATCATCCCACTGTTGTACTGAAGAATAATATTCATATATCATATCATCCTATTGCTGTACTGAAGAATAATGTTCATTATCCCATCATCCCACTGCTGTACTGAAGAATAATGTTCATTTATCCCATCATCCCAATGCTGTACTGAAGAATAATATTCATTATCCCATCACCCCACTGCTGTACTGAAGAATAATGTTCATTTATCCCATCATCCCAGTGCTGTACTGAAGAATAATGTTCATCTATCCCATCATCCTACTGCTGTACTGAAGAATAATGTTCATTTATCCCATCATCCCACTGCTGTACTGAAGAATAATGTTCATTATCCCATTACCCCACTGTTGTACTGAAGAATAATGTTCATATATCCCATCATCCCACTGCTGTACTGAAGAATACTGTTTATATATCCCATCATCCCAGTGCTGTACTGATGAATAATGTTCATATATCCCATCATCCCAGTGCTGTACTGAAGAATAATGTTCATTTATCCCATCATCCCACTGTTGTACTGAAGAATAATGTTCATTTATCCCATCATCCCAGTGCTGTACTGATGAATAATGTTCATATATCCCATCATCCCAGTGCTGTACTGAAGAATAATGTTCATTTATCCCATCATCCCACTATTGTACTGAAGAATAATGTTCATTTACCCCATCATCTCACTGCTGTACTGAAGATTAATGTTCATTATCCCATCACCCCACTGCTGTACTGAATAATAATGTTCATTTATCCCATCATCCAACTGTTGTACTGAAGAATAATGTTCATCTACCCCATCATCCCACTGCTGTACTGAAGACTAATGTTCATTATCCCATCATCCCACTGTTGTACTGAAGAATAATGTTCATTTGTCCCATCATCCCAGTCCTGTACTGAAAAATAATGTTCATTTATCCCATCATCCCACTGTTGTACTGAAGAATAATGTTCATTTATCCCATCATCCCACTGTTGTACTGAAGAATAATGTTCATTATCCCATCATCCAACTGCTGTACTGAAGAATAATGTTCATTATCCCATCACCCCACTGCTGTACTGAAGAATAATGTTCATTTCTCCCATTATCCCACTGTTGTACTGAAGAATAATGTTCATTTATCCCATCATCCTATTGCTGTACTGAAGAATAATGTTCATTTATCCCATCATCCCACTGTTGTACTGAAGAATAATGTTCATTATCCCATCATCCAACTGCTGTACTGAAGAATAATGTTCATTTATCCCATCATCCCACTGCTGTACTGAAGAATAATGTTCATTTATCCCATCATCCCACTGCTGTACTGAAGAATAATGTTCATTTATCCCATCATTCCACTGCTGTACTGAAGAATAATGTTCATTTATCCCATCATCCCACTGTTGTACTTATGAATAATGTTCATTTATCCCATCATCCCACTGTTGTACTGAAGAATAATGTTCATTATCCCATCACCCAACTGCTGTACTGAAGAATAATGTTCATTATCACATCACCCCACTGCTGTACTGAAGAATAATGTTCATTTATCCCATTATCCCACTGTTGTACTGAAGAATAATGTTCATTTATCCCATCATCCTATTGCTGTACTGAAGAATAATGTTCATTTATCCCATCATCCCACTGCTGTACTGAAGAATAATGTTCATTATCCCATCATCCCACTGCTGTACTGAAGAATAATGTTCATTTATCCCATCGTCCTACAGCTGTACTGAAGAATAATTTTCATTCATCCCATCATCCTACCACTGTACTGAAGAATAATGTTCATTTATCCCATCGTCCTACAGCTGTACTGAAGAATAATTTTCATTCATCCCATCATCCTACCACTGTACTGAAGAATAATGTTCATTTATCCCATCATCCCACTGTTATACTGAAGAATAATGTTTATTTATCCCATCATCCCAGTGCTGTACTGATGAATAATGTTCATATATCCCATCATCCCAGTGCTGTACTGAAGAATAATGTTCATTTATCCCATCATCCCACTGTTGTACTGAAGAATAATGTTCATTTATCCCATCATCCCACTGTTGTACTGAAGAATAATGTTCATTTATCCCATCATCCCACTGTTGTACTGAAGAATAATGTTCATTTATCCCATCATCCCACTGCTGTACTGAAGAATAATGTTCATTATCCCATGACCCCACTGTTGTACTGAAGAATAATGTTTATTTATCCCATCATCCCACTGCTGTACTGAAGAATAATGTTTATTTATCCCATCATCCCACTGCTGTACTGAAGAATAATGTTCATTTATCCCATCATCCCACTGCTGTACTGAAGAATAATGTTCATTCATCCCATCATCCCACTGCTGTACTGAAGAATACTGTTCATTTATCCCATCATCCCACTGCTGTACTGAAGAATAATGTTCATCTATCCCATCATCCCACTGTTGTACTGAAGAATAATGTTCATTATCCCATCATCCAACTGCTGTACTGAAGAATAATGTTCATTATCCCAACACCCCACTGCTGTACTGAAGAATAATGTTCATTTATCCCATCATCTCACTGCTGTACTGAAGAATAATGTTCATTATCCCATCACCCCACTGTTTTACTGAAGAATAATGTTTATTTATCCCATCATCCCAGTGCTGTACTGAAAAATAATGTTTATTTATCCCATCATCCCACTGCTGTACTGAAGAATAATGTTCATTCATCACATCATCCCACTGCTGTACTGAAGAATACTGTTCATTTATCCCATCACCCCACTGTTGTACTGAAGAATAATGTTCATTTATCCCATCATCCCACTGCTGTACTGAAGAATAATGTTCATTATCCCATCACCCCACTGTTGTACTGAAGAATAATGTTTATTTATCTCATCATCCCACTGCTGTACTGAAGAATAATGTTTATTTATCCCATCATCCCACTGCTGTACTGAAGAATAATGTTCATTTATCCCATCATCCCACTGCTGTACTGAAGAACAATGTTCATATATCCCATCATCCTACTGCTGTACTGAAGAATAATGTTCATTTATCCCATCATTCCACTGCTGTACTGAAGAATAATGTTCATTCATCCCATCATCCTACTACTGTACTGAAGAATAATGTTCATTTATCCCATCATCCCACTGCTGTACTGAAGAATAATGTTCATTATCCCATCATCCCAGTGCTGTACTGATGAATAATATATCAAGTTAACTATGCTTGCTGAATCTTTCCAACATTAGTGATCAAACAATTCCCCATCTTTTCATTTAGTCAAATTGTTTACTTTTCTTTTTAAAAAGAGAAATGTTGGAAAACAATTTGCACTTTGTGCAACATTTAACCTTCATAGGTAGTGCATATTATTACACAAGATGTCCGTGGTTGTTCAGAAAAGAACTGAGATTGCCACATGATCCACTGCTATTTTAATCTATGACCATAATTTAAAGTACATTTCATAACCAATGTTCCCTCTAAGGTGTGCAGCTGTGTGGCTGTGCAGCAGTTTCTAATTCCGCTGAAAAGTTTTGGTAGCAAATACATATGCCATGCATCAGTTTCAAAATTCTGTGCATACAGAAAAAATATTAGCGGGAACGTTGTTCATAACTTAAGACAGAGAGTGAGAAATGGCTTGTATATATAGCAATAAGGATAATCTGATTACTTACCTATTTCCATGGAGTCAAGTTAATTTATTAGCATATTGGAACAAATGTCATATTTTGAATTTAGAATTCAACAAATATTCAAAAGATCTGTAAACTCCATTATATCATGATGACCAGTGGACACACTAAAGGAAACTTCAAAGGAAAACACGAACTCATTAGTGCCAAGTGATTCTGGCCACATAAAGTGGATGATTGTTGGTTGTGGAGCCTTTCAAGAAAGACTTTTGCATTAATGTCATTTATAATGCTAGTTAAAGTAACATGTTTAATTTTGAAACCTCAGGTATTCACAATATTTCCATCTCTAAAGCCAACAAAGTGGCTTATGGGTAAATTTGGCACTGTTTGCAGCATTATGCCAGTCAAGGGCTGTGTTGAAAGGGTGGCCATGATAAAAAAAAAACAACCAGGTTGTAACTTTGGAGAGGAGATATTTAAGATAGAATCCACTGATATTATCTGATGAAACCAAAAATCAAAATAAAACAAAAATCTTTATGAACATTGGTGGAGTGATTCATTCTGAAATCAATTCTGTTTACCAAGAGTTACTTTCTTATTGTCATTTGATCCACCCAAACAAAAATGTGTCTTCATTAACAAGTATAGAAAGAGTCATTCAGTTTGAAATCATTGACAGAGATTCCGTTATTTCATCCAATCCTTTTTCATCACTTCTATTCAGTCATTAACAAATGTAGAAGGAGTCATTCAGTTTGAAATCATTGACAGAGATTCTGTTTTTTCATCCGATCCTTTTAAACACTTCTATTTAGTCACTAATTACTAGCAAACAAAAACTGTAAAGAAGACTCATCAGACATCGCAATACCACGAAAAAGCTGTTTGTATTGTAATAATTCCCCAGATGATTGGAATTGATTTTACTGAAAAACATATGGAGAAATCAATTACCAATTGATTCATGTACCAATCCAACCACATGCCAGTCCACACTTTCCACTGTCCCTAGATTTGCTCGTTTTCACATTTATAGTTCCAAAACAACAGAACTTGCATTCTAAGAAAGCCAAGAAGAAATCACAGATTTTTTTGAAAACTTTAAGTTCTAACTCCAGGAATTAAAAATACAGATGAATAATAAATGTGTCATCCATGAACTAGAGAATTCTTTATTAATCAGTAGTCCATATTTATCTGCATCTATGGAGAACAATCTGTCTAATAAGCCAAATCCATACAAATCATTGATCTTACTGGGAGATGATGCAATATCTTTAGATAACATGGATTGATTTTTTACCAAGTGTAACTGAAATGGGAACATTGGTCCATCATTTCATTTAAAAATGGACAAAATGGAGGGAGAATTTATTTTTGAACATTGCGATTTCTCCATACCTTGCAAATATTTTTCATTGGGAAACCTGCCATTATTAACCCACAATGACCCCATAAAACCTAGCCCTAAATGGCCAAATGCCAAGGATTATCTCTGGACTAAGTATCCAAATCGATCAAAACATTTTTTTTAACTACAAGAAAATCAAATATGAGGCAAAGGCAATGAATGTCGGTCTACTCCCAAATTCAATATAAAATTACTGTATATATTCCCTTACAGTCAAAACTATATGCTAATAAAATATACACTGATCTGCCATCACATAATGCAAAGATAGATCGGGGTCAATGTTGTATGCAAAGATAGATTGGGGTCAATGTTGTATGCAAAGATATATCAGGGTCAATGTTGTATGCAAAGATATATCAGGGTCAATGTTGTATGCAAAGATATATCAGGGTCAATGTTGTTTTCCTAATTACTCTGAGCCAACTCCATAGACCCAGGTCTGCTGGTACATTATGCTAAAGTATGAATATGCATATCTGACAAGAAAAATGGCATTCAGAACAACAATGCTAAACAACAACTTGCAATACTAAAGGCAAATCTGGTTTTATAGAGTTACATTTACATCATTATCTAGACCATGCCTATAAAGAGATTGAAAGAAATTCTTTAAAAAAAATCACTAGAACATGCACATGTATTAATGCCTGACAAATCTCCATTACATCAGAGCTCTCTGTTCTTAATCAGACCAAGTTTGCCTTAGCACCTTCAGCCAATATACTGCCTTCTGATAGAAAACCATACTATGGAGTTTTCTCCTAGCTCTTCACTTTTATTGCTTGTGAGAAATCTTAACTCTTCTTTTTGCTTGGCTGACACTTATGTAATATACTTACTTACAAATACTGTAATTAGTCATTAAATATTGCCTCCCTTAACAGGGCCACCAGGTGTCACTTCTAAGAGATTGGGTAGTGATTGATTATTGACAATAATGTTTACAATCATAAATATTTGTGCCATTAACTGTAATTCTGACAATATTTTTCTTCTAAACTGGATGTATACTCATGCATGAAATCTAACTTTAACAATTTCTATATATTTTTATTTATTCCAATATTGTGCTGTGACAGTGTTATGATGTATTAAGAAACTTACATTTTCTACAGCATTTATAAATATTTGTTCTCAAGATCTTGAATGGAATAAAATCTTACTGATTAACAAGTTTGTCTTCTTTATTCTTCATAAATGTTTTATTAAGTTGATTAACTCATAAGTACAAGTTATTCCTCTTCATTTGTGGTAAAAGTCAAACATAGATCAGAATTATGTGCAACACAACTGTATCTGACACTAAACTGCTTTCCAAAACAAAAAAAAATATCTATTGCAAAGAACCATATTGCTTTCTCTGACTTACAGTTTAGGTCATCCCAAGTTGCCTCCATTGAGAGTCTACTTCCACCACACATTTCATAGTCTATCTACTATGACCATTACTTCCACCACACATCTTATTGTCTATCTACTATGACCATTACTTCCACCACGCATCTCATAGTCTATCTACTATGACCATTACTTCCACCACGCATCTCACAGTCTATCTACTATGACCATTACTTCCACCACGCATCTCATAGTCTATCTACTATGACCATTACTTCCACCACGCATCTCATAGTCTATCTACTATGACCATTACTTCCACCACGCATCTCATAGTCTATCTACTATGACCATTACTTCCACCATGCATCTCACAGTCTATCTACTATGACCATTACTTCCACCACGCATCTCACAGTCTATCTACTATGACCATTACTTCCACCACGCATCTCATAGTCTATCTACTATGACCATTACTTCCACCACGCATCTCACAGTCTATCTACTATGACCATTACTTCCACCACACATCTCACAGTCTATCTACTATGACCATTACTTCCACCACACATCACATAGTCTATCTACTATGACCATTACTTCCACCACCCATCACATAGTCTATCTACTATGACCATTACTTCCACTACACATCTCATAGTCTATCTACTATGACCATTACTTCCACCACACAACACTTAGTCTATCTACTATGACCATTACTTCCACCACGCATCTCACAGTCTATCTACTATGACCATTACTTCCACTACACATCTCACAGTCTATCTACTATGACCATTACTTCCACCACGCATCTCACAGTCTATCTACTATGACCATTACTTCCACCACGCATCTCATAGTCTATCTACTATGACCACTGCTTCCACCACACATCTCACTGTCTATCTACTATGACCATTACTTCCACCACCCATCACATAGTCTATCTACTATGACCATTACTTCCACCACGCATCTCAGTCTATCTACTATGACCACTGCTTCCACCACACATCTCACTGTCTATCTACTATGACCATTACTTCCACCACCCATCACATAGTCTATCTACTATGACCATTACTTCCACCACGCATCTCATAGTCTATCTACTATGACCACTGCTTCCACCACACATCTCACTGTCTATCTACTATGACCATTACTTCCACCACCCATCACATAGTCTATCTACTATGACCATTACTTCCACCACACATCACATAGTCTATCTACTATGACCATTACTTCCACCACACATCTCATAGTCTATCTACTATGACCATTACTTCCACCACACATTACATAGTCTATCTACTATGACCATTACTTCCACCACGCATCTCACAGTCTATCTACTATGATTTTACTTTCACCACACATCTCATTGTCTATCTACTATGACCATTACTTCCACCACACATCTCATAGTCTATCTACTATGACCATTACTTCCACCACACATCTCATAGTCTATCTACTATGACCATTACTTCCACCATGCATCTCACAGTCTATCTACTATGACCATTACTTCAACAATGAAAGAACATGTGCTCCATTAATGGCACATTACAAACCTACAAGTGTTTAATATAACCAATGGGACTGGAGATCTCTGATCAACTGGTGTGAATGATTATGACCTTTGCTCAATGTATGTTTTTTTTAAACTGAATTTACTACTGAGAAACCATTATTTTCTAAAAGACTTCTTGATAAAGGCTTGTAATCTTTAGATACCAGAATCTGAAAGTTCTTTTATTGCTCCAAGCGCAAACCACGTACAAGCTGTGGTCCTGGAACTTGCACTACAAAAACAGATATTCTGCAAAACCTGTTTTCCTTGAGTCACAATAAGTCTGACCTGTCACCTTTGACTCCCAAGTCAATAAGCCAAGTCACAATAAATGTTACTTTCACCTATGACCTCCAAATCAATAAATCTCTTCGATAATTTATGTACAAACATTTAACAAACGTTGCTCAAGGTACATGGTCAGCTACAATCATCTTGATCTTTGAACTTTTTTTTCATCCCAAAAACAACTTTTTTTTCTCTTCCTCAAAGTTGCAGGTCACAAACATTCATGCCAGATCATCGATGATGAGTTTTTAAAAAAATCTGAAACCATGTTCTTCTTTCTGTCTAAATGATTATTGCCTTTGAAAATTGAACCCAGAAGTCAACAGGCTTTATGTTTATCCCAGGTTAAAGCCATGCTGAGTTTGGTAATGTTCTGTGGCATTTCTTTACCTATTAGTATTTACAGCTGGGGTGTGTCAAATATGGCCAGATCCAACCCATGACCAGTTTTTTTTTTTGTTAATTCACATCACAGAGTCCTGGCTTTAAAATCACTTATCTGGCCAATGCACTGGAGAACATTGCTGATGCCTGATTTCAGGACTTCTCAGTGCAATAACATTGCTGATGCCTGATTTCAGGACTTCTCAGTGCAATAACATTGCTGATGCCTGATTTCAGGACTTCTCAGTGCAATAACATTGCTGATGCCTGATTTCAGGACTTCTCAGTGCAATAATGGCTAGATGGTGCCATATGAAAGTTCTAAAAATGTAAAAATGAACAACTGCACACAAACTTTCAGAAGATAAACCATTCCAAATTTAAATATAAAGAACTACAATTTAAGATATAATAGGATAAAACATTAAAAGTAGTTAAAATGTATTCAAATCAAAATATACAAAATACAAAAACATCATTACAACATATGGTCAAAACTTATGTACCATAATCCTTCAAAGAGTTCAAAATTCTTGGTTGGTATATCATCAGACAGTTCCTTAAATCAAATTCACAAAACAAAACTTCTCTATCAAAGGACAGAAGTTGACACATTTGACAAGACCGTGTTCCACTAGTATCTGTGAACACCAGCAAGGTATGCACTCTGGTAAAGGTTCACACTTCAGGAGGTATGCACAAATTAGGTATGTTGTCCTACACTGTCATCAACACAATACTACATTATCTCTGCTTTATTCTATATAAGGGATCCCACTTTCCAATACTGGGCTTGATGTTTCGAAACATGTTATTATACTATATGTTTTTCAAGTATATAAAACATTCCAATTAGTGAAATAAAATGTAGTCAGTATAATTCCTTACAGAAGAAGCTGGCTGCTTTTATCTACTCTTTCAGTTCCATTGATACCAATATGACTAGGTATCGAACAATGCCAATTATGTTTCCCGAGTGTATCAGCAAATCTTCATAAGTTTTGGTATATTAATGGGTTGTCAAATTTTGGTCATGCAAATCATTCCAAGTAAAACACTGTCACAGCTGTTGTGGGGTTTAATGCAAATCATTCCAAGTAAAACACTGTCACAGCTGTTGTGGGGTTTAATGCAAATTCTTTTTAAGCATAAAGTTTATAAATGGCAGCAGTTTAAATGGTGAAGGAGGAACCCAAGAAAACCCTGCGAAGAATCACCAGCCCATGAGAAGATAACCCAAGTTAGCTCAGCCCAAGACTAAAGCCCACGCTGATAGAGATGAGATGGCAGTGATCCAGGATTGTGAGTGCTTTAAACCACCTGGTGAATTGGGGCCAAAAAAGAATTTTAAAAATCAATAACTTTGTTTTAAGAGGTCTAAAGTAAATCAAATATTTGTGAATGGCTGAGGATTTATCCAGTAACCGGTTCAAGAAAAATTGAAGATTTATCCAGATTATACACATGAAACCATATCAAGTTTTCCTTTCATTAATTACTTGTGTAACTGGAGAAAGCCATTCTGTCATTTGCTTCCAATTTGTGTTAGCTATGACCCAGATTCAATCTAGAGCTTTCAATATTTGTCTCGCAGGGATCCCAGTTGTAGGAAAACGTTAATTTACAGTAATTCTGCAGAGACCATTTATTTGCTTTCAGTTGAAGTCATGTTTACCACAGACCTTTTAATCCCAAAACTGATTGACTTCTACTTTACTACAAAAGATAAGCAATCCGCAAACTTTGGTAACTGCTGATGGTAAAGAATTTTAGTCACAGTGCAAAAACAAAATTGATAACAGAAGAACATCATAACATGACATGGTCGGCTTTATTATCAAACCTGTATACATGTAAAAGATCGCAATATTCCAAGAATTTGCAGGTTTCCCTCTTAAGTTTTCTTTTCCCAAACACTTCCCATTTTTAAACCCTCAAATAATTTTGAAATAAACTTCTCACCCAATAGTGCATGTAATAGAAGAGCTTTCTATGACTGAACTCTCTCTCACACGCAAAAGCTATTATTTTATTTGTTTCGTACAATGAGGAGCCCATCATTCTAAAACCTATCAGGCTGTCTCCTTTTATTTTTTACGGCACATTCATCCATTGATAATCTGATTTTGACAGTCTATACCATCATGTTATGCTGACAAAAGTTAATATACTTCTTGACACAAAGGATATTGGTTGATTTTTTAAAAGAAAAATTAAAATACCACATATTTTGATTATGACATTTCTATATTATCTGTATGGTACATGATCACAAGTCAATCTTATATTATGTGATGCAGGTTAACTCCCCTTTGGATTTAAAAGGTAACCTGAATTTGCAAAGATTTGTTTCTAAAACTCCAACTGAAACAAATGAAGAAATTCATTGTTCACAAAAATAGCCATGTTAAATATATGTATATCTTTACTATATATATTTAAGTTATATGTCTTTCAGTTTTTTTTATATATTTTAATGAACCAATCAAGAGCATATGCAAATATGCTCCAAGCTTGATAAAGAATTTATTTCCTTATAATCTGTACATACTAAAATTAAATATTCCAAAGCACTTGTTGTATGAAGGGATCAAAAATTTAAATTTAAATTTCTAATACATCCTTGTCATTCTAAACAGCTTTATAAATGTCAATACAAAATGAATTTGAAATATTTGACAAGACCAGCTTTTAAAACTTATGAAAGCCAGAATCTGTGTGGAAGACAATTAAAAAATTCTTTTTTTTTATAGTTACTCGCTCTTTTAATCTCTGCCATGAAAATATCACAGCTCAATGAAAAAGGAAACTATCTTCACATTAAACTGATAACCAATGGCCATAATGTTTTGCCTTTCAATACTGTCTTGAATATCTGCATCACATAAACATTATAAAAACCAGCAGAGCTGCTATTACCCTCCAGACTCGCAATCAGTAAAAAGAGGTAAATTTTGAACACAATTAGTGAAAAATTATGCCCTGACACTAGCTCCATTAACTTTGATCGTCATACTGCATCTTAATGGAATAAAATTATTTTATTTCTGATTTAAGCTGACTGGGAATTCAGGAATTTGTGATTGTTTGAGCTCACAATATCAACCTACCATTTTATGGAACATTCTAGAAATCCATAACAGAGAGAAACCAAAACTTGTCTGACAAAAATTTAATTGGCTCGAGTGAAATACTCTTTTTCTTTGACATTGAGCCAAACTATGCTTTAGTCATTAAACGGGTAGATACACTTAAGTATTACATTCTTAAAACTATCTTACCCCCTAAAATACTAATACCAATAATAAATTACTACTGTCAATTTAGCCAATTTAGACAGAGGTACATGGCCCACACAAAAAAGTATAAAATAGTTCACCTTTCGATTAGGTGTCCATTATTGCAAGATGACTTGCTGCCTTAATTTCTGAGACTATGGAAAACATGCATTCACTCTGGTGTGTGAAAAACAAAAGATACATTGAGGACCAAGTAATGTGTGAAGGCAATAGAGCAGCTCCTATAATATCCTTAACACTTTAACCCTAGCGACGACTTTACGGGGCATGAGGTAGTAGCCTACTTCAAAGTTCTACAATGATAGCAAATAATCTGGACATTTTAGTTGCACTACACAATACAGAGGGAAAAACTGAAGTTTTTGTACCAGTTTTTTTTTCACCCAAAAATTGCCTATGGTCGGATTCTGAATTTCTGTCCAGATTTTAGACTTTATGGCCTCATATCTATGGCAGACCAGTCTGAAGCGCACATGGACAGGTGAACCTGTGCAAAAAGTAGGATAAGGTGGACATTTTGAATAAAGAGTCTTCTCCATACGAAAATTATGGGTCCATTAAGCAAATAAAAAAGAACTCGATTTTATCACCTTCTGCTCATGCGCCAGCAAACTAACCAATGAAAAACATTTTCTTTAGCATGACTAGCCATTTGTCTAATGGAATATTGCTTGGAAATCGATCTATTAGGATGTGTTCAGAAATAGTCCCCAAAATGTGTTTCCTACTCGCATTTCCTGCAAAAAGAGCAAAAATTTTCAGGGGTTAATGTGTTAAGTGACAAATGACTAAAACTTTGAAAAAGCACTTTCCTACACATGAATGTTGTTGAGACCTGTGCTACAATATCAGGTCCCTCTTTGTAAGTAATGTCATTGGCTCATCTGCAAACAAAAATGAGCTGATCAATGAATTTTCTTTAGTAAAGAGAGGACTTGGTGGTTGGTGATTCTTTCCAGGGTTTATCCCATGTTCGACCTCCACCATTTATAACCTATCTTGTGCTGGAAAATGGCACTAAATCCTACAACAACTACAACTTTGATGGGCCAAAAGTGGCATCAAAGGATTAGTGCTGATGGTCTCAGGTTTTTTGATGTTTCAGACAGAAAGATGGAATGAGACTTGCAAAGAGAGTTTCCACATCGAACAGAGCAACCCTAATTAGGTTTCTACTGTGATCCAGTAAGAACTTGGATGTGTCCAGTGCATTGTTTCTGTGGGGATGAAGTCACTCTGCCAATAGTGCTGATAAAACAAAAGATGCAGATCTGTGACCTGCCACATCTAAACTGCTCCAAGATCACTGTATCAGCATCTATGCTGTTCTAGGTATGGACGATTAATTAGCGTGGAATGGATGTCCTCATATATGAGAGGGATTGTAAGGGAAAAGGGATGCCAATTTGATCCCTGCCCAAGTGGGATGAGTTTAAGGTGACTATCCCCAACAGGATTGATGAGTAGAATATAGTGGAGTGGGTATTGACCCAATCCTTGTAACCCACCCACCCCCATACTGTGGATGAAACACCAGTAAGGCAATGATAGTCGGATGGACAAGGCCTCTTCAGACAATCCATATCAATATCACTGCTTTCCCATTTCAGAAACACATGATCTTGTCTCTTGCACCATCTCTGGGCAGCTGATTATGACAGAGTAATGTGATTCCTTTGATATTACTTTTCACCATGAGAGACAGAGACAGATCCCATATGATCCTGAGATTAA
The DNA here is from genome assembly GCA_029339505.1 of Unio delphinus. Taxonomy (NCBI): domain Eukaryota; kingdom Metazoa; phylum Mollusca; class Bivalvia; order Unionida; family Unionidae; genus Unio; species Unio delphinus. The sequence continues at coordinate 14,007,134 of JAQISU010000174.1, forward strand.
ACAGTGCCTGCAGTAATGGAGGCTTGCAACTCTAAATGCACTTTAATCCCTCAGATTCATGAGAGACAGATCCCATACCATCCTGAGATGAAGGAGTACCCATTATGTGATTCTGTGGATCTTCTGAAGCATTGTGTCCCTCAAATTCATGAGTCAGAGACCCATGTTTCAGGAATCATGGAGTGATTTAGTTCCATGTTCTCCTTGGACTGAGGAATTGTGTTCCAATTCCCAAAGGACTAACAAAACTATCCCAATGGTAGCAGTACACATTTCTAATTAACAGGAAGATTCCATATACTAATTACTGGGATTGAGGAGACAACTTCCCATACTCTCCAGGAACTTAGAAGTATTGGGGTGTGCCAAGTCTCATACAGGTCACAAACATCATCAGGCCATAGACAACAAATCTGAGGCAAAAATTCCCCTTTGTCTGTACTTGGTGCAAGATAAAACATGATGGGATGAATCCCACTGGTTTTTCTTGTGCCCACATGTGCACACATTTTACAACATTCCTAGAAAGAAGAGTATGTAGTGCCAGATCTCAAAGAAAAATTGATTACTGGTATTAGATTTTGTTGCAATGCAATAACAAACTAGTGCTACCTAAGTAAGTAATTACTGCAATACAGACTGACAAAACAGTGATATAAACTGAGTGTACTACATAAGTACTTAGTAATTAATCAATTTCCACAATTGATAAACAAAACAATTAAGGGTATTGCTAAAAGCAGATACTATAGATTCGAAATTCCCCTAATTGATAAATACAAGGTTATTAAGATTCAGAACCATTAATAGGTAGTAATACTTATAGTAGGCAAAATAGTAATCAAATAAAAAGCAAAACTAACATCCCTGATTTACTACACAAGGAATGACACAGGGAAAGCAGAAGAGAAGTGAAGAACATCGCTAGATGAACATGGTGCAATAAAGCACCTTATACTACCAAGAGCACTAAAATCACAATCAATTAAGTTAGCAAGGACTGAGTACCTAGTAGATATTCACTGTAAAATTAGAAAATGATAATAATGAGCCCCCCCAAAAAATACTTAAACAATATAAACAAAAGCATTATCCTCAAGAGTGAATTCAGCACATTTTGGCATTACCAGAATCTGACAAGGACAGGGAGAGTGAATTCAGCACATCTTGGCATTACCAGAATCTGACAGGGACAGGGAGAGTGAATTCAGCACATCTTGGCATTACCAGAATCTGACAGCGACAGGGAGAGTGAATTCAGCACATCTTGGCATTACCAGAATCTGACAGAGACAGGGAGAGTGCATTCAGCACATCTTGGCATTACCAGAATCTGACAAGGACAGAGAGAGTGAATTCAGCTCATCTTGGCATTACCAGAATCTGACAGGGACAGGGAGAGTGAATTCAGCTCATCTTGGCATTACCAGAATCTGACAGTGACAGGGAGAGTGAATTCAGCTCATCTTGGCATTACCAGAATCTGACAGGGACAGGGAGAGTCTCCACTGGAGTCAACGACACTGGAATCAGGATGTTGTAGGTTCTCTAGATTCCAGTTTTCCAGAATCTTCCATATAATGGCAGGTTATAAGCTTGGATGATGGGACTGATGTCCTGGATGGTACACAAGACTATAATAGCAGGCAATTTAGGGACAGGACAAGTAGGGGTTATGTAATAGAAGACTTTGCAATTCATATGCCATAATGCCAAAAGACATGGAAGACTTTGCAATTCATATGCCATAATGCCAAAAGACATGGAAGACTTTGCAATTCATATGCCATAATGTCAAAAGACATGGAAGACTTTGCAATTCATATGCCATAATGCCAAAAGACATGGAAGACTTTGAAATTCATATGCCATAATGCCAAAAGACATGGAAGACTTTGCAATTCATATGCCATAATGCCAAAAGACATGGAAGACTTTGAAATTCATATGCCATAATGCCAAAAGACATAAACTTCAATAATAATTATGTTTATTATCAATGGATTGATGGTGCTATACAAAGTTTTATATATAAATGCAATACTAATTTACTATGATATTGTCATAATGAATAAAATATATTTACAGTAATTATGGGCAGTTTTATTTGTTTTTAATTTCAGCCTTGAAAAGTTGTTCTAAAAAAATATAGTTGCTGAAATTATTACCTGTGCATATCAATGTTCATAATAATGCAGTAACAATAATTTGTAAATTTTTAAAGCAAGTATTATATATTACACTTTTCTCTCTTATGAATAAATTATTAAAGTAAAAACAAACAAATACGTAGACTAGATACAAATAATCACATAAATTCACTTTTCTTTTCCCTAACTAGACAAATCTGATGATATTGATATGCCAGTCTTGCTCTTTTTCCAGCGGAAGATTTCTTTTATGTTCCCTTTCAATAATTGTTTTTTCTTCCAAGCATCTCATTTTATCGGGTGCAATTGTGCTTCTGACTCGACATTTCTTTGCATGCAGTTTGTTATGGAGATGCTGCTCCAAAAGTTTCCAATTTTAGCATAATAAGAATCTTTCTAACAAAGGTAATAAAATGCCAGTTTTGTCAGTGTTTTTATGAACTTCCATTTGAACTAATTATGTTTTTCAAATCTTTATCCAGTTTTTTTTCTATCCTGGTCTCCCTCTTAAGTTTGAGATGCCATGGCTTGCAAGCATGCTTCTTTCTTCCCATTTCCATCCGTTTCCATTACATGAAGATTAACTGAATGAGAACACTCTTTAAATAATATACTTCATGAATACTTGACAAGATCAATGCAGAATGTTACTGGACAGACCCGTTTTTAAAAACTGAATCAGATATATAAAAACACTATATCAAGAAGCCAATTTTCTTGCTTTACAATGGAGAAAATTCATCTCTGATATTTTTTTTCTCCCTTTTTTCTTTCTTTTTTTTTTTAGCTATTTCATTTTCTGCTTGATTTTATGTTGATCTCATTTACATACTATTTATTGGGGAGTCACAATTAGGTCATACATATTCTGAATCCTTTGACATTCATATTTAAATTAGGTTTGCTTTTTTGCAAGTTGTGTTAAATTTTGTTCATTCTGTCATATTCATTTTCATATTACATTTGTTTGCCTGATTCAAAGTTTGCTTGCTTCATTTGATGTTATATTGTTTCATTTAACTTTGCTCCATTGCCGCAATTATCAGCTTGCCCTGATGATTCTTGTATTTACATATTACAGCTTTTTCTCAGTTTTATTTGTACCTTGTTTGCTTAATTTTAAATATTTCTCCACATCTTTTAGTTTTACTACAATGTTAGCTTATCTTTTTTAAGTTTTCTCACTTTATTTAAAATTTACTTAAAGTAATTTCGTATTTTTTGGGAGTGATGGACTTAAATAGTTGGGCTTACTGCTAGGAAAAGGCTTTTTAGGAGGTAAATATTTGCCCGAAATAAAAGCAGTACGGCTTACCATGAAGCATAGACATATACTATACTATATACAATTAGATTAAACAACTACATAATGACACCCTCCCTTCCACCATTGATTTGAAAATGATGGTCCAGAACCATCTCTTGAGTAAATCCATCAATGGAAAACTAACATTTAATATGCAATAAATGGATGACAAGCAACCAAACTACTGAATACAATTATTTCTAAACTCTATTTTTTTCTCTTTTTCTTTGGCTAGAAACAATTTTGGCGGTCATCTGTTTTTCTCATTTATTTCACTATACATGTATATTGGGATGATGGTACATGTACGTTATCCATGTATGCAAGAAACATCCTTTCTTACCAGTGGCTTTGCAACAATTTTTTTAATTCTGGGATTTTCACATGAACCAAGAACTCACCCTAACTGAAGCTTTCTTGACATTGAATGGTTTTAATGGAGACATTGCAATATGATGTTTATTGATTTCTGTTCTGCAACTTGTCTTCTCATTCTTTTCAAAGGCCATAAAGTGTCACAAGAATGCAAACTTGCAGCAACCATCAGTAATATATATTACATTGACTCATTTCTGGCATACATGGCAATGTGACACAGCTGTACAAGGTACTTCGTTTCGTAAACAGCAACCTACCAGTCCTTGACAGCAGACAGTTTTAATAATGATTCTCAGAAAGCATATCTTTTCAAACCTAAATTATTTGTTTGTCTTTAGCAACTCTGTGTGTGTGTGTGTGTGTGTGTGTGTGTGTGTGTGTGTGTATCTCAGTTAAAACGTATCTTTAACAATTTTTCAGCCATATTGCTATGTCTTAAGTGTAGCAGTTTATAGTTACAGACATGTCACCTCATGTTCATCCAGTCACATTATCCTGACAGTAGGCCAACCAGTCCAAAGCACTAACCTCTTTAGTATGACTTGGCCAGGGTTCAATCCCAATGCATTCCACATTCGTGAGCAGATGCTCCAACCACTTTGGCCTATTGAGCAGTCTTTCAATTAAATTCAAAGAGCAAAATTCAGTATCAACCTGCATCTTTTAAAAAAGCATGTCAGCTGGCATCATTATCATTTCTACGAAACTCAGTAAACACACTAACAAATGCTAGAGGAATATATTAATGTTGCAAAAGTACATGATAAGAACTGATACTGTTCATGAAGACATCAGTTCCAATTTAAACTATTTTTAAAAATGGCATAAACAGCAAACTTTTGGCAATAGAATAATTTATGCAGTAGTTTGGTTTGAGTAAAGAAGTGAACTACTTTAATTAAATAAATAATTAAATATTCTGAAATCAAAGTTTGAAAAGCTCAAAATGGTGTGTATTCTTGACAAGAACTGGCACCAATCAGTAAAAGCAGTCTTAAAAAAATTACAATTCTTTATGTTAAAAAAAAGGTTTTAAAGGTCACATATTTTATATTTGAACTATACCGCTTTAAAAGAATTTCTTTTAAACAAAAATTATATTTAAAAAAAAATAAATATTGTTTATGTGTTCTATCAACACAATAAATTAAACAGCAGAACCAGTCTAATGGGGACGCAAAATATTCCACCAGTACAATGACTGGTGTGATTAACATGGCAGAGCAATTAGTACTAATATTAATTAGTATCTATGCATCTACCATGTCATGGCTAGGACATCACAACTACATACCAATAAGATTACAATTATCAAATAAAAGGTTTGACATGTACATAATGAGCTCTTAAATGAAAACTTGTTGGAATTCTGGAATTTTAAAAGACATACAGAATTTGTTTAAGGTGTTACTTGTAATAAAAATAAGAAAAGACAGTCTTCTGATTCTATGATGAAAATTGGCCAATCTTTTGGTACAGGCTAAACAAGATTGGGAGACTGACAATAATAATAAATGATTTTGTCTGACACACTGAAGTATTTTTATTTTTAAGCAGGTTTAATTGTTTTTCTCTTGTTTGAGATGCAATACTGTCACGGAATGATGTAGTTTTTATTTAGGAAATACATGTACTCGTGTGCAACGATACCTGAGCGTGAGTTATGTATATGGGCAGTTGTACTTCGGAATCGTAAGTACAATTCGCTCTATGCCGCACATGCAGGGTGTTCTCAATACGGAGAACGAAAACGTATAAATACCATACTATATGTGAAGGGTCTTCACATTACTAAGGGTTTTGTCAACAAGCGGCTGGTTTAAAGGACTGTAGCTGTAGGGCTATTGATCCAAGGGAGGGAGGATTGGCACAACTTTAGCTGTAGGGGTAGGTACATTTTTGGTACTGAGTGATAGCTTTTGTATTACTATATTTACCTTTGCATGTTTGTTATACAGTTTTTACACAGCATAATGCATGCATTTTCTACTATTGTTTGTAAGGCATTTAGATTGGTAATGTAAAACTATATTTTGTTAAAATAGAATTGTTTACTATCAGCATTATCGAACAGGGAAGGTTTACTATAGAACCTGTCATTTTGAAATTATGATAACATAGTCTTCATAATTTACCATGTATAACATCATTACGTTATGTCTGTATCAAGGTAACTAGTACACAGTGTCGGGTATATTTTCAGCTATTGATACAAGGGCGTTAAACGTCCGGGGTGTCCGGAGCTGTCAAACATCGGGAGTTGTGTTTAAATGCACTGGTGTGTCCAGAGCTGTTAAATGTGCCAGAGTGTCTCATGTCTAGCATCCGGAGTGTCTACTGTCAAGAGTGACAAGAGTGACCTAGCTGTAGAGCTTGTCTAAATGACCAAAGTGTCCGGAGGGTCTAGTATTTGGAGGGTCTGGAGGGTCTAATGTTTCCTAGTATTCTGATTGTCCGAGGTCTGTAGAAATTGTGAAGTTTAATTGTATCAGCTGTGGAGCTGTATACTAATAGCCAATTATATCTATTTATTTGTAATTTGTTAGCCATGGGCTAATATGGGTTTGCGGAACCCAGTATATCTTTTGGGACTGGAAAGATAAGTCGTTATCTGTCCCTTGATTATTTTCAAATATAGTTTCGCTACTTGAGCGTATACATTTTTACTATATGAGTAATCCTGCATTGTTTACTACGTGAGTGAACTGTATTCATCTTTTTGTATATTTCTCTGGGTTTTTTGTATCATTGTTTTGTATCACTGTATCATTGATTTGTATCATTGTATAATTTGTTCGCATCTTCGAGTCTGTGCGTTATTATGTTTAAATAAATCCAATATTTGGATTACACTATGCACGCATTTCATTGTTTTGCTTATATATATATATATCGCCATATTAAACCATAATTTTTATATCTGTATCATAAAACGTGTTCTGTTATCAATCCAAAATATCCATCCCGGTTATCTTGTTACAAATACAAGTTATATTTATGGAGAGCTCTTACATACTTTGTCCAATTTAAGACACAATGCCAAAGTGTGTGCTTTTATTCAATGCTAAGAAACCTCTGGCTAAGAAATAATACAAGTTCAACTAAGCTTGGATATCAAAATATAAGTATTTGAAGGTAATATTAAAGGTAATGTTAAAAGTCCTAAGTTTGCATAGAGTTTTTTAAAGGTGTGTAATTATAACATGGACAATTCTTCCATTTTCATTAATCAACAATATACTTTAATATTTATTATTTATCACTGTAACATTGCCCTCAGAATCTCAGTTTGATTTATGTTTAAAACTTGCTATTTTGTTATATTCATCTTCACTAGCCAAAGTTCCTATTTATTAACCCTATCTACATATTGGCAGGTCAAGCCGATATTTTAGTACTTTGCAATGTGACGTTTTTTCAATTTTATGTGTTGCCTTCCTTAGCATGTAATGCCAGCTAACCAGCAGTGTGCAAAAAATGTGCTTTGTAAATCACCTGCAAATGGTGGAGGCATTTGACTTTAAAAGGATACTTTGCAAGTTCAACATGGAAAGTGTGAGTGACTTCATACCACAGTGAAAGGTATTTGTTTTTTTATTAGTCAAGCTGTGTGCTCCCATTGTCTCGATCATGTAGCAATAGTGTTTAAATCTGAACAATCTAATTGAATGGATGCAGTGGCTTCTTGCCACATTCAATGAGATTAACAGAGCCGAAGCACAGAAATATTGGTTCAATCCTCCGAGGTGTAGATAGGGTTAACATATCAGAACCTTTACTAGTGATGTTGTATTATACAAGGTACTTATTACGAAAATAGAAAGCACTTATTTTGATTACAAATTACCCCTTTAAGAACTTTAAAAAGCTAATGATTTAAAAGTCACTGTTTTGATTTTAAAAAATTGTAAATCTTTTGTTTGAAATCCTGGTTTATCTCACAAGTATGTTATTGCAAAGACAAGTTTGAAACTGTAGAAAGTATTGCAATGCCTCCTCACTGTTCTCTAGTAAAGGAAACTTGGACTCATCTGAGAACTGATGTACAATATAAAAATCTCAGTCTTACATTCCCAAGATATCTCACAGAGGAAAAATCTCGCCAAAATTGGGCCATCTCAATGTTACTATCCAACTTTATTTTCTCACAGAAAACAAATTTCTTGCACTAAAATTTTAAAACCTTGAATGATGACCATACTTATTGTATGCATACTCCATTAAAACAATCTTTGGAAAGAATGAATGGAAAAGAATTATTGCTTCTGGCAGGATTGAAGAAAAAGTGGGTTAGAGATGTGGTCGCATTGTGCCGTAACCTATTAATAAAATGAGACATCACTGACACAGCTAATTTTACCCATTGTTTGCATGAGAAAAAAAAAAGTATCTTTTTAAAAAAAAATTCTTTCTGATACCTTCAATATAATCTAACAGTGTGGCATGCCAGAATCTTCAATTAAGAAAAAGTTTAATCTTTCAAATACCGGTAAGTTTTGTGGCTCCATTTGTTTTTCTTTTGAATCTGATTTTCTGGAGCAATTCCTTGGAAATAACTGTATGATGCCCAGTGCCCACAACTGTCACTGGCAGCTGAGCAACTCAGCTCACATCTAATAAGTTATTTCACTCGTCATTTTTTGTTGCATTTAAAACAGAATTTTGCCATTTCACAATTTGGTTTCTAATGTACTTTATTGACAAAGTTAAATATGAACACAACTGAAATACAATTTCCCAATTGGTGACAAGTGACGAGTCTTTGACTCACTAAAGCATGAACCGTATTAGGACACGTCACAGAGGTGCTAGTCTGAAGGGTCCGTGGGACAGTTGTTTCCCCAAGGTACTCTAGTTTTCTTTACCCCACTAAGGTGGTCTCTCAACACAATACTATACATCTTTGTGTTGAAATTTGTGGTCAACTGTAAATTTGAAATCCCGATAAATCTTAAATGGGCATCAAGTCAGGGGATTGACCAGCTGATCACTCTATCTTACCAGTTGAGTGTGCCCATCCATCAACCCATCCATCCATCTCCATCCTTCTACTGAATTTTAGCAACTGAACATTAAATCATGTTTTTCATATATTCATAAACTATTTATGTTTTCATATGGGGGGGGGAAATTTTTCAAATAAATTATCCCACAATTTGAATGCTTGCTGTCATAATATGCTGACAGTAGCGAGTGGCCATTTTGAGTTCAGCCTACAATTTTATAAGAGACATCTTTAAGTTGTGTAATAGTTTGTTGGTTTTTTTTGCATCAATGCACATGGATAACCTAACAAAAGGAGGAAGGAGTATACATACACAATATATTCAAATCTCACAAAAGATTTTGTTAGATCTAAAAAAAACTGGAGCTGTGACAATATTTACATACATGGTTTTTATAATGAGATTAATAAACTGCCTAGAAATAAACCAGGTCTACAAATACTCGCTAATGTTTTTCTAATAACTAGTTTCTTGCTGACTCCCTTTTCATACCCAGTATCAGTTAATGACAAACTGTGATAACTGATGACTTTGATAACTATGATCACTGATAACTGCAATAACTGATAACTGCATTGTAAAGCTATTCCTCTACTGAATCAGATCCCCCTGAGCAAACCGTGCTTTTGTTGTATCCATCTTTTTTTTTCAGGATTCCAATTGATATTAATAAAATAATCATTGCTGTATTGATTTCCATATGAGCTGACTCGACTGTAATTTAAACCCAAACCTCGCAAGTGTTTATACGTCCATTATTTTATAATTATACTACACAACATAAAAGTCTGAACTGGCAAGTTTATATTGGTATCGGGTAAATTAGTGTGTCCCTAAACTGATGGGGAATTCTGAACAATTTAATCTGGCTTTGTAATATTCAGCATTAAACTGTACATATATTTTGGGTATATACAGCATTAAATTGTACATATATTTTGGGTATATACAGAATTAAACTGTACATATATTTTGGGTATATACAGCATTAAACTGTACATATATTTTGGGTATATACAGCATTAAACTGTACATATATTTTGGGTATATACAGCAGTGCAAATTAAGAGGACACAGCTGACAAGTTACAGTAAAGGATTCTGATAAAAAAATTAAGGAGACATATAGAGTACCTGACTGAGACTGGATCCAAATATGCAAATAACGGTAAAATAATTTGCTTCAGTACAGTAATGATGCTTGTGACAATTAACCATTCTTGATTGATGATATCAGACCTGACATTCCAGCCCATGGGAATTATAGGCAATTTTTCAATATTGCTTTGAAAACAATCAGCAGAGAAACATTAGTAACATTCATTATATCCTTTTACAAAATGTTGCAATTTCAATTTAGTTGTATTTCCCAAAGTCAAAACATGTAAAATGAAACAAATTACCCAGCATTATGTGCAATAGTAAGTCCACTCATATGATTGTGAATGGTCTTGCATCCAAAAGTAAAAATATCTAATAACCACACAGGCCTGATCTTTCAATAATACTGTCCCTTAGAGAAAATGACCTTCATTACTTATATATCATGATCATTAAGTAACAGGTTTTAAAGTTAAACTGCTTGTTATTATATTCAGACAATCGAGTCTCCTGGCGTTCCTCTGTGCACAAAGGCTCCAAGTTATGCAAATCTAGCAGAATAGCAGCTGCAGAGCTGAAGAAGCAAGCCAGAAATGCATGTGCCATCAACCCTCCTAGACATGTCCCACTCATCCCCTGTCCCTTATGTAAATGAACATTCTGTGCTAGGGTTGGCCTCATCAGCCACCTGCGCACACACAGAACAGAACCAGCCCCCCCATCCTTTGAGAAGTCCCTGTCAAATAAACAAACAACAACACCTGGTAATACTCCCCACCTGCAATCTTGGTCTACTAAACAGTAGAGACTGCCCAAACTAGATAAGGAATTTAGTCATAAAAAGTTTCCAATACTCTTGAACATCGCTCTTCAACAGTATTCCAGTTAAGATTAGAAATGAACACTTTTCTTCTTCTGAACCCAATATATCCAGTGACTTCAAAGATATAGTTAAAATCCAAATGAAAACAACTGTATTTGCATTAATAAATACCTCTGTGCATGATTAAATATTCTAATCATCTATTTTGTCACTAATAACATACTGCATTTATCTTGACTGGGGGAGTTCAGTATGTATGGGCAAGTATCCATCTGGTGAAAGGAAAGAAAGTAAATATATCGTGTTTATACATGTAAATGCTAGCATGTGTAGGTATAAGTAAATATTTTGTGCATGTGTAGGTATGCATGTGGGTGTATACATGTGCATTTGAATACATGTATAAATAAGTTGATTTATATGAGGGCATCAAGTTTGATGAGTTCTCCAGCTAACTGTCTTACCCTCTAAATAAAGTCATTATTAATACACCACTCCCTCTATAACTCATGCCCTGATAACTCACGAACCGATTTATAACATGAGGTCAGGCGTGGAACCCATATTTTAACCAGATAATAACCCCCATAATTAATTCCTATTTAATAACCTTAAAGAAAATCATGATAAAAACTGCTAACTCAAACAATGATATATCGCTCATTTTATGGTCGAAAATGATTGACAGGACCTGGAAAATTTAATCAACATTTTGAAATTATCAGCTTTAAAAAAGAAGTCATATAATTGGTTACATTTTCTTTCCAAATGACATCCTAAGTACACCTACTTAAAGATATTCAAGGAAATTTTGATCAATGAAAATATCACGCCTAGTGTAGGCAGTACATTAATATTTAAATACCAATTAAATAATTTTTGTTAAGTGAAATTTGTGTTTTTTATTCTATATTTTAGTTTTGATTAAGCGTAATCATCATAAATGCAGTGTGTATTTAAACATAAAATGTATCAACTATGTCCGCAGACGTTTCTGTGAGATCCTAATTAACCATGTTTTGATAGCTAACTTGTAGAAGTATTTGTTGCATTATTAGACTGATTTAAGACTAGTCTCCTTTATATTATCAAGTTAATTATGTCTTTTGAATTATATAAAAGAGGTGGAATAAAAGAAAAGTTAAAAGGCATGAAAATCCATCATATTTAAACTATACCTGCCCTTGTCATATGTCAGGTGAACTCACTTCATTTGATCAATTGAACACTGTTATAAATTCTATTGTGTATGTAACATAAACTTCCATTAACTGACTTTCATAATTGTGAACAAAGATAGCAAGACAACCAAGCAAAATGAATACTTCGCAAAATAAAGAGCTTGGTTTCATAAATACAGACCACTGTGGGCAAGCGAGTTTCAGAGAATTCTTGAACTGTCACTTAGGGATATTCTCAAAGATGATGTTTAACTATTACTTCCAATGAAATCTCATCATCAACATTGTACTAACTGAACAAAACAAAAATTGATTTTCAACGTAGACAATTGTCACACAAAATAAGTGTCGCCAGATTTTTAAAAAAGGAACCTTGTTTGGTGGTGTATCAAGAGTTATCTAGTTCTTTGCTACACCGAGTCCTGACTTGGTAGTATACTATTAAATACAACTCCAGGAAGCAGATCAATCAACAAAATAAAAAAGCAGTGATGTAATACACACATACACATGATGATTGTTGAAATCAGTTGGAACAATCTTTCACATGTCAGACATTTTGAAAATAAATGTTACTTATACAGAATAATGAACATCATTAGAAAATGTGCGTTATTAACAATGATTATCAACATGACTATAAAACAAGGATTCAGTCATTAAACAGCCCAGTTCCCTCACCCCCACCCCACCCCTACCCCCAGAGTTTTCTTAAAGTATAGCTTAAGCTGATTTTTTAAATTTTTGGGTAGTTCCTCTGTAACTTGCACCCTTGCAATCTCTGTTTGTGGACCCCGTTGTACACGAGTTATCAAGAGAGAAGTGTATACTTATTGTTATTATTATTATTATTATTATTATTATTATTAATAATGCTTAGGTTTTTTTTCAAACTTTTTCTATCCTGCTAAAATTCTGTTCAGTTTGGACTATGACATCAATTTTATTTTAAATGTTTTTTTCACTTTGCTAAGTCATATAAGAAAGTCATCCTTTTCTGAACATATTCTTTTAACATGTGCTCTGAAGCCATATGGCATGATTCTAATAGTATTTTCCAAATGATAATATATAAAGTATTTCTTCCAAGATTAAAGCAAGGAACCAGCCAAACCAAAAACTTAAGGGGTAGGCTTATTATCAGACAATGATATCCTTAATAATTATTTGCACAAAATTAAGGGTAAGCTAAACAAAACTACATTGACACCTAAATATCAATATTAACAAGGACGATGACTGCAGCCCACATAATGAAGCAATGATAATAAGATGTACTAATAATACTAGCAGTACATACAAGAAGAGAAATGGCAACATGTTACTTTCCAATCACTGACTTGATGAGATAATTGGCATATTTTAATATCTTTAATAAATGTACATTTGTGCAATACTTTTAATTTTTGTCGGTTTGCATGCTAAAAATTGGGTTGATAACAATCCTCCCTCTTTTAAGGTCAAAACTGACAAACTTTGGAATCTCATGTCTGACCTGACTCGACCTATCTTTTCTATTAAATGTATGTACACATACACACACACAAATGCAGAAGGTTCTTCAGTACACAATATTCATAAATGTATGTACACACACACACACACACACACACACATGCAGAAGGTTCTTTAGTACACAATATTCATAAATATTCCGAATGCAAGTCATACAATTTATTAACTTTACTTTCTTCTGAGATACTCTCAAGACTCCATGTTCACTCCAGAGGCTAGATTTATGCCAGCAATTCAAATGACCACCATCTCTGACAGATAAATTTCCTATCCTGCCTATAAGCACATGAACCATTTTTAGTCGGTATCAAATTTATGTGGTTTTTGGCAAATATTATTTATCACATTTTAAATTGATAATTTTGGGTATACGATACTACTGTCTTCAAAGCTAAATAAATTTTCATTAATCTTTTAGTAGTTTGCAAAATCCATGAGACCAAAAAAAACTGGTATCATACAAAACTTGAGATATCACAGTATCAACTCAGTGAATGATCTCCTGGGCTGGATGAGGAGATGGGAGTGGATTCCATTGATTCTGCCCCACTCCCAACCCCCTTGGCTGAAAAAAAACAACATACACACAAAAACATATAGTCACTTGCACCATATGCATGTTTATTGGGTATTTTGCACACTTTGAGTAAATGGTCATGCAGACTTTTTGCTTTGGTGCCCTTTCAGAACACACAGTATTAATTATATGGAAAAATGGGAACCAGCCTGGAAATGGGTGAACATAAAGAGTATACACAGGTTAAGTAGGCCATTATTGGTTAATAATGTAAGTTTTGAGAGCTTATCCTAGTTGTAAGTTTAAAAAATATAGACATTTTTTATTGATGGAATTTCAGTCCTTTAACAGTCTTTAGTTTGGAACACTCATTACTAAAATTAGCACCTGACTCTTTGGTGCGGAATTCAATCACATTTCAAATGCATGCAGGTCCAGAAAATGACACAGCTCATATCCTTTTCTCTATACAGAAGCTGATATCCAGGTTTCATCTATACTTATAAATATAGGTCTTTTCATGAGCACTCCGAAATTTTAAATTATTCAGTTTATAATATCATGGTGTTTGCTTGGGTTTACTATTAAAACTGAATTAGTACCATGAGTCCTTCAAGGAAAGTCAGGGCTGTTTAGAAATTTTGGACCCAACCCCAAACACTTGACCTGATCACAATGTGTTTTAATTTAAGCTATTTAATTAATTCTTGTTTGATTTCAGAGTAAAAAAAGGACCAGAGAAAAAGATACACATGCACTAAAACAAAATGTGTTTTTATTTAGACCTACCTTGAGTGTCTCGTAGAGTCGGATGATGTTTGGATGACGTAACTGTCCAAGAATCCTAGCCTCTCTATGAAGATTATTTCGAGTATACTCCTCCTTTATCTTCCTAGTGTCTATTATTTTTATTGCAACCTGAAATGGAAGCAGTGATATACATGTAACTATTTATATATTATGACAGTACCAATAAAGTGGTATCTATGTAAATTGTCTTCAACTAAATTTAAATTACTGTTTTCTGTTTTATATTTAGTGTCACCCACACCTGTTACATTCTATAACAAATGCACAACTCAACTCTCAACTGTCAAGTTTTTTCCTCCAGAGATGAGGGCTGTCTCAACTTCTCCACTAAATTCTCAAAACTACTTTTCAAAGATTTCAAGAACAGGTGAAAAATCCCCACACCATGCTTTCAATGAGGTATATTTATGGTCAAATCTTGTCATGATCATGTGATTGTAAACTGGCCAGCATGACACTGCAATTCAACAGACATAAACCGAAAGAATGTGAGTATGCATTCAGCCATTTATGTGATGTCAGTTTTATAAAGAATGTCCCAAATTAGATCCTGAGCTGTCAGCAACCTAATTCAACCCACAGACTGGAAACAATTTCAACTTATTGGTGGACTCTGAGAACCATATTCCAACCAGACTCTGAAAGGGCATTTTATATTTCAGGCAAAATTCACACCAACTCTAGATGAAACCTGGATCCAAGAACCAGGCAAAATTCACACCAACTCTAGATGAAACCTGGATCCAAGAACCAGGCAAAATTCACACCAACTCTAGATGAAACCTGGATCCAAGAACCAGGCAAAATTCACACCAACTCTAGATGAAACCTGGATCCAAGAACCAAGGAAAACTGACACACCAACTCTAGATGAAACCTGGATCCAAGAACCAAGGAAAACTCACACCAACTCTAGATGAAACCTGGATCCAAGAACCAGGCAAAATTCACACCAACTCTAAATGAAACCTGGATCCAAGAACATCTCCTCAGTGTGAAGAAAAGAACTGCCAAAAATGTCATTCAGAAACTCGGAATAATTTCTCAAAAATCTTTTCCAACATAGCAAGGAAAGGACAGAATGAAAGACAACAACTTACCATGAAAGGACCAATGTGATGAGATGATACACAAATTTTAATATAGAAATAGGTAATTTGTTTAACATTTCTGTTCACATGCATCCTAAAAATTGAGTCAAATGAAAATCTGCCCAATATGAAGTCAAAACTTGTGATAAAATATTGCAAAGGTCCTGCCCAAGCTGACCTCTCTGTTCTGATACATATGCAAATGGTACAACGTTTGTGGGAACAATTCCAAACTAATACTTAAAATCAGTTCTGAAAACTATGGAGAAATTGGATACTGGTGACTATCATTGCTACTGCAAATTAGGTGAATGTGAAAATCTGTCCGCCACATTATTTTAAAACTGGAGTGCAAACTTGCCAAGAACATGGAATTCATACTTCAATGAAGAAGCAGGCTATCATACAGTGATATTGTGATATTTCTCATTAAAACTTTGTGATTTCCTATCTACTTAAAAAAAAATGTATTTACTGGCAATCAATTTGACTAGCATTTTCAGTTTAGATGTGAGTTGCAATTGCAGAGAACACATAATTAGAATAACAATAATAATATACTTTTGTCTCTTGAATGCATGCCATGCACGGGAGATATGCATGCATAGAGATATATTCAGTGTATGTGTGTGTGTGTGTGTGTGTGTGTATATATAGATATATATATATATATATATATATATATATATATATATATATATCCACTCCTTTTGGCATATTGTCAACTGTGTATCTGTACTGAAATAACTCAGCAATATTTGGATCAGTTCAGATTCAAGAGTCAATCGCATCAGCAGCAAGCACCATCCCACTCAGACATCATTTTTATGTGGGTATTACATGCTGTTAGTTTCTGCGTGCTATGTTTTATGCTTATTCTTTTCTCTTTTGTACTCAGACATGTATTCATCCCCCACTTCACTGGGTGTCCTGTTTATGAATTATTAATTATTTTTTACAGTGAAATTTAATATAGCTATTTTTTTTTTAAATCGAAATAATTAAAAGTTTCAAGAAGCCACAGCTTGTGTAGCTGTCTCAACTGCAGCGTGTGAGCGAGGTTTCAGTTTTGTAAACAGAATTAAACCAAAACAAAGATTGGCTCTTCCACCCTGTGTGATATGTTAATTGACCTGACCGCTAGCCAAGATTTACATTCCCAACAAAGCCATTGTCAAATGGTACTTTTACAGCTCCTGGCAAACATCGCATGGGGGGACATAAGCTCAAGCTTGCAGTGGCTGATTTATAGATTAGGTAAAATATTTTATTAAAAACTGCAATTTTTTATTTTTAATAAAAAATCGCAATAAAACTAAAGTAATTATTATTATTAAAACAAAGACATATATGTCTTGTCAGGTGGGTTTTTTTGTCTATCTAAACCTATTATATATTCAGCGTTGATAGTTGTCATCCCCCACCCCCACCCCCATTGTTGGCATTCTTTGGCTAGCGAGTTGTAACAAATTGCGAGTTACTCATGGCAACAATTTTCGAGGGTTACAGTTAACAGTTAACCATAGATATTTTTTATAAGACAATATAGCATTGGCCCCTTGGCTGCCAAGGTGCTTTGATGAACAATAAAAATAAAATTTAGTTGCTTGTAGTCTAATTCGAAACAAGCAAAAATCAATTTTCCAGCAATTGATAGATAATCCTCAGACAAGGAACTTCCATTTTAATACGTGAATAAATGAGCCAAATGTAATCTGGAAATTATCAATACAGTAAATATAGTGATTCAAATTATTTTCATGCATGGTGCCAAGAAGGTATATTAATTAATCAATACCTTGATGAGCATGGTTATATGAGATACTGTAAGCATCTGTTAAATGTACCACACACATGATAATCTGATATCAGGAAAAAAACATCATGAACAAATCTACAGCTTGACTGTTAAATGTACAGCACATGATAATCTGATATCAGGAAAAAAACATCATGAACAAATCTACAGCTTGACTGTTAAATGTACCACACACATGATAATCTGATATCAGGAAAAAAACATCATGAACAAATCTACAGCTTGACTGTTAAATGTATCACACACATCATAATCTGATATCAGAAGAAAAAATACACCATGAACAAATCTACAGCTTGACTGTTAAATGTATCACAAACATCATAATCTGATATCAGGAAAAAACATCATGAACAAATCTACAGCTTGACTGTGTGAGCAATGCTCTTCCTTTTCTGTTCTTTTTCCCTCCAAACTAAGTAAAATAACTAAATTGTATAATAAACATTACATTAATGACCAAATATATAAATGAAAAATAACCAAGAAAATAATGAGTACCAAGTATCAAATTGGCATGCTATTGCATTTAAGTATACTTGTACACAATTGATGGTTGGTTGATTATGCAATTACAGCAGATTCTCAACACTACCATTCAGTCTCAAGCAAAGTGACATGCTAAATTACCTTCAAACTTTGGAAGCCATGAGGCAATCTACTTTAAAACTATTTGCTGTCATTAATAATTTTAGGTTGCTATACTTATAATTTGGTTGCCATTTAAGTTTTGAACTGAAATAAAAGATAACAAGAGCACAGTGATTGGGACAACTAAAGTAATATCATTAGGACAATAATACTGAGATTGGGACAATATCAGTACTGTGATTGGGACAAAAGTAATGTGATTAGGACAATAATACTCTGATTGAGACAGTTAGAGCAATGTGACAGACAATAGTACTATGACTGGCACAAAGGTACTCTATGTTTGGAACTAGAGTAATGTGATTAGGACAAGAATACTGAGATTGGGACAACATCAGTACTATGATTGGGACAAGAGTACTATGTCTGGCACATCAGTACTATGATTGGCACAAGATAACTATGATTGAGGCAACTAGAGTATTGTGATTACACCAAGAATAATGTTGTTTGGACAATAATAATGGGACTGTGACAACTAGAGTACTCAACTGGGTCAAGAGTACTATGACTGGCACAAGAGTACTATGATTAAGACAACTAGAGTAATATGACTGGGACACATATAATATGACTGGCACAATGGTACTATGTTTGGAATTAGAGTAATGTGATTAGGACAATATTACTGGAACTGGGACAACAAGACTACTGTGATTGGGACAAGAGTACTATGCCTGGCACAGTAATATGATTGGGACAACTAGAGTACTGGGAATGTGACAACTAGAGCATTAGGATTGGGACAACTAGAGTAGTGATTGGAGAAAAGTAATATGGCTAATACAGAAGTAATTATGATTGGGACAACTAGAGTAATGTGGTTGGAACAAGAGTACTGTGATTGGGACAAGAGTATGTGAATGGCACATGTTATGCCTATCCAAAGTTTAATGCTTGTATGGAAGCAATTTTCCATATCTCACTCTCAGTAACCTAGACCTCTGATCTTTCAACTGCAAGCCATACACAATGTTTGGTAAGTACAGGTGGTGGAAAAGGCCAGCTACTGTGGAAAATAAATTCTGCAACAGATCAACAAATGGACAGACAGATGGACAACATGCTCCATCTTATGGCAGCTTATTGTGCTATTTTTACTAGGTACATTACTTGTATAACACAAATACCAAAATGGGTAAGCATTTGCTTCAATCAGGCCTGTCATTCAATATTTAACATATTCTAAACCAAGTCTACTCCAGTCAGGCCTGTCATTCAATATTTAACATATTCTTAACCAAGTCTACAAACATATTCTAAACCAAGTCTACTTCAATCAGGCCTGTCATTCAATATTTAACATATTCTAAACCAAGTCTACTCCAGTCAGGCCTGTCATTCAAAATTTAACATATTCTTAACCAAGTCTACTTCAATTAGGCCTGTCATTCAATATTTAACATATTCTTAACCAAGTCTACTTCAATCAGGCCTGTCATTCAATATTTAACATATTCTTAACCAAGTCTGTTTCAATCAGGCCTGTCATTCAATATTTAACATATTCTTAACCAAATCTGCTTCAATTAGGCCTGTCATTCAATATTTAAAATATTCTAAACCAAGTCTACTCCAGTCAGGCCTGTCATTCAATGTTTAACATATTCTTAACCAAGTCTACTCCAATCAGGCCTGTCATTCAATATTTAACATATTCTAAACCAAGTCTGCTTGAATCAGGCCTGTCATTCAATATTTAACATATTCTAAACCAAGTCTACTCCAGTCAGGCCTGTCATTCAATATTTAACATATTCTAAACCAAGTCTACTTCAATCTGGCCTGTCATTCAATATTTAACATATTCTAAACCAAGTCTACTCCAGTCAGGCCTGTCATTCAAAATTTAACATATTCTTAACCAAGTCTACTTCAATTAGGCCTGTCATTCAATATTTAACATATTCTTAACCAAGTCTACTTCAATCAGGCCTGTCATTCAATATTTAACATATTCTTAACCAAGTCTACTTCAATCAGGCCTGTCATTCAATATTTAACATATTCTTAACCAAGTCTGCTTCAATCAGGCCTGTCATTCAATATTTAACATATTCTTAACCAAATCTGCTTCAATTAGGCCTGTCATTCAATATTTAACTTATTCTAAACCAAGTCTACTCCAGTCAGGCCTGTCATTCAATATTTAACATATTCTTAACCAAGTCTACTCCAGTCAGGCCTGTCATTCAATATTTAACATATTCTAAACCAAGTCTGCTTGAATCAGGCCTGTCATTCAATATTTAACATATTCTTAACCAAGTCTACTTCAATTAGGCCTATCATTCAATATTTAACATATTCTTAACCAAGTCTGCTTCAATCAAGCCTGTCATTCAATATTAATTATATTCTACATCATGTCTTCTCAAGATGGGTTACAGTAATGACATCCACATATCTGCATTTTAGGTATTTATACTGGCTGCAATTTCCAGTGCATTTTTCAAAACAGGGCCAACTCCCACATATCCTTCCCAAAAATGGACTGATTCCAAATTCAATGGACTGATTCCCAAAAATGGACTGATTCCAAATTCAATAGAATAAACTTCTTTCTTTAAAAACAAGGGGTACACAGAAGAACATATTTCAAGTTATTGCAGCACACTCAAAACAGCCAAGCAAAAAAGGTTATTGTGTGATTTACTCAATCAACACAATTTTTTACATTTATGCTGGATCCTGATTTTTTAGGGAAAAAATTACCATTTGCAATTGTGTTCCTTATTGGTGGTGTTTATGCGTAATAATGTGCAATAATAAGAATGACAGACAGAAAACAGGAAACTGATTTACTTTTTTAAATTATTTTAAAACAACAATTGGAAAAGAAGAAAAAAAAAAAGAAAAACTTTCTGAAAGAATTTTAGTCATACCAAATTCCAGTTGTCCCATGATTAGCTGAATATATGAGCCTGTACATTTATTCTTCTCTCATTTTGTTTGTGATGGAAGAGTTTTATTGATGCATTTTTGGCATGGATTTAAAGGTATTTGTTTATTCTTTACAATACAGCCTCTCAAAAAAATGCTGGTGAACCCTTGACAAGAACTTGACTGTGAAGTCATCTTTGGAGGTATTTTAGATTAACATATGATTTGTATTCATTGTCTCACAGTGGAATGGTCAGTATTGAGAAATATAGGTGGAGAACGTGTAGTAAAATTAATTGTGATGTATGTCCCGATGTCAAAGCAGACGACTAACCTATATATGATCTGGTGCACATGTAAAATCTTTCCCTAGTTAATTTTCACCTAGGTACGTGTATGTGTGTGTGTATTTGGACTTTTAAAACAATTTCAGTCCTATCACTATGATGTCTGCAGTGTGACAGTTTATAGTGATGTCTAGCACTGGGGCATCATGCCACAGACATATAGCATGATGTTTCACCCACTTCATTATCCTGACACCAGGTGGACCAGTCCTAATATTAACCTCTTAATGCTGATTTAAGGCAAGCCAGGTCACTCTTAGTACCATAAAGATTCAACATACAGTCATAAATGTGAAAACAGAATTCTATTCAAGATCTAATGGTCAAACATGTCATTGACAAAAGGTATAGAACAAAAAAAATTGTGCTGTTCTAATTATAACATGTCATTGACAAAAGGTATATAACAAAAGAAATTATGCTGTTCTAATCATAACATGTCATTGACAAAAGGTATATAACAAAAGAAATTATGCTGTTCTAATCATAACATGTCATTGACAAAATGTATATAACAAAAGAAATTATGCTGTTCTAATCATAACATGTCATTGACAAAAGGTATATAACAAAAGAAATTATGCTGTTCTAATCATAACATGTCATTGACAAAAGGTATATAACAAAAGAAATTATGCTGTTCTAATCATAACATGTCAATGACAAAAGGTATATAACAAAAGAAATTATGCTGTTCTAATCATAACATGTCATTGACAAAAGGTATATAACAAAAGAAATTATGCTGTTCTAATCATAACATGTCATTGACAAAAGTTATATAACAAAAGAAATTATGCTGTTCTAATCATAACATGTCATTGACAAAAGGTATATAACAAAAGAAATTATGCTGTTCTAATCATAACATGTCATTGACAAAAGGTATATAACAAAAGAAATTATGCTGTTCTAATCATAACATGCATGTGACTGGAAGAAAAACCTCTGATTTCTTTCCATCTTTTAGCCTTAAGGAGTTTAACATAGACACAAGTTCACCTGGGGGAAACTATTTAAACATGTTTAAGTTCTCAAGGATAGCAAAATTCATGTCCAAAAGGCCCTGACAAGTTAATTATTTTGGTAGATATCTATTACCAGAACAGAGGAAAGGTTTGGTTGAAAGATTATATGATATTAGAACATAAATATATCTACTTTTGTATACCTTTTTGGGCACACTCATTCTCTAACTTTTGTATACCATTTTGGTCACACTCATTCTCTTACTTTTTTGTATACCATTTTGGCTACACTCATTCTCTTACTTTTTTGTATACCAATTTGGCTACACTCATTCTCTTACTTTTTTGTATACCAATTTGGCTACACTCATTCTCTTACTTTTTTGTATACCAATTTGGCTACACTCATTCTCTTACTTTTTTGTATACCAATTTGGCTACACTCATTCTCTTTCTTTTGTATACTATTTTGTTCACACTCATTCTCTTACTTTTTTGTATACCATTTTGGCTACACTCATTCTCTTACTTTTTTGTATACCAATTTGGCTACACTCATTCTCTTACTTTTTTGTATACCAATTTGGCTACACTCATTCTCTTACTTTTTTGTATACCAATTTGGCTACACTCATTCTCTTTCTTTTGTATACTATTTTGTTCACACTCATTCTCTTACTTTTTTGTATACCATTTTGGCTACACTCATTCTCTTACTTTTTTGTATACCATTTTGGCCACACTTTATATTCTCTTACTTTTATATACTGATTTGGCCACACTTGACATTCTCTTATTTCTGTATACCATTTTGGTCACACTCATTCTCTTTCTTTTGTATACCATTTTGATCACACTCATTCTCTTACTTTTGCATACCAATTTGGCCACACTCATTGTCTTACTTTTGTATACCATTTTGATCACACTCATTCTCTTACTTTTGCATACCAATTTGGCCACACTCATTCTCTTTCTTTTGTATACCATTTTGGTCACACTCACTCTCTTTCTTTTGTATACCATTTTGATCACACTCATTGTCTTACTTTTGTATACCATTTTGGCTACACTCATTCTCTTACTTTTTTGTATACCATTTTGGTCACACTCATTCTCTTACTTTTGCATACCAATTTGGCCACACTCATTCTCTTTCTTTTGTATACCATTTTGATCACACTCATTCTCTTTCTTTTGTATACCATTTTGGTCACACTCATTCTCTTACTTTTTTGTATACCATTTTGGTCACACTCATTCTCTTTCTTTTGTATACCATTTTGATCACACTCATTCTCTTACTTTTGCATACCAATTTGGCCACACTCATTGTCTTACTTTTGTATACCATTTTGATCACACTCATTCTCTTACTTTTGCATACCAATTTGGCCACACTCATTCTCTTTCTTTTGTATACCATTTTGATCACACTCATTCTCTTTCTTTTGTATACCATTTTGGTCACACTCATTCTCTTTCTTTTGTATACCATTTTGATCACACTCATTGTCTTACTTTTGTATACCATTTTGATCACACTCATTCTCTAACTTTTGTATACCATTTTGGCTACACTCATTCTCTTACTTTTGTATACCATTTTGATCACACTCATTCTCTTACTTTTTTGTATACCAATTTGGCTACACTCATTCTCTTACTTTTTTGTATACCATTTTGGCTACACTCATTCTCTTACTTTTTTGTATACCAATTTGGCTACACTCATTCTCTTACTTTTTTGTATACCAATTTGGCTACACTCATTCTCTTACTTTTTTGTATACCAATTTGGCTACACTCATTCTCTTACTTTTTTGTATACCAATTTGGCTACACTCATTCTCTTACTTTTTTGTATACCAATTTGGCTACACTCATTCTCTTACTTTTTTGTATACCAATTTGGCTACACTCATTCTCTTACTTTTTTGTATACCAATTTGGCTACACTCATTCTCTTTCTTTTGTATACCATTTTGTTCACACTCATTCTCTTACTTTTTTGTATACCATTTTGGTTACACTCATTCTCTTACTTTTTTGTATACCATTTTGGCTACACTCATTCTCTTACTTTTTTGTATACCAATTTGGTCACACTCATTCTCTTACTTTTAGTATACCAATTTGGTCACACTCATTCTCCTTTTTGTATAACAATTTGGCTACACTCATTCTCTTACTTTTTTGTATACCATTTTGGCTACACTCATTCTCTTATTTCTGTATACCATTTTGGTCACACTTTATTCTCTTTTTTTAATTAACAAAACAATATCCTGAATCCAATTACAGAAATATGATAGCTCAATCATTTAATATTAGCCAGTGTGCTGGATTCCTGCAAAACTGCATCATATAAGAAGCATGGTTTAAGTGTTATTGTTATGCTTGTCGCAAGCTGACCAATAACTGTGCACTCTGGGAGAACAAGAAACATTAGCTGTCGAGTCTTACTTTTGCATGTCAGGCATGTTGGGCTGAATAACTAATGAATTTTAAACTTTTTTTATTTCTATGCAATCAATGTTCCCTTGACATTTAAAAGAAAGGTACAAATTCATTGGATTTTCTAAACTGTATCTGGCAACCATTTGGCATTTTTTATCATAAAAAAGGCAAATAATATTTTAGTGCCAAATGCAACCATCTTTGTATTCATGTTAGAGCTCTCTTTTACATCATTAACTGCCTTTTTTATGTTAATACACAACTAACGGTACCACATATTTACGTACCAGATGACATAGCTAATAACAGTACAGCACTCATGAAAAACATATCCCTGAATGAGATGACCTAACTTATTATAATAATACAGCCTTCACTAGACACATCATGAGACCTACCTCAGTATTAGATGGCTTTACTTAATAATAAAAATAATAAAGCTCCCATAAACATTCTACTCAGTATTCCATTTTAAGAAATGAACTCAAATTCTTTGTCTCTGTTTGTGAGAACTAATACTTTAAAGAGACTTTATGCTATATTTTTTGTGTCATATATATTTATCTGGTAAAAACCTGTCAGTCAAATTTAACCTCAACCCCAAAAAACTGATTTATGAAATGATCAGAAAGATTTAACTGCTTTACAAAAAAATCTAGCAGAGTGCAGTTATTCTACTTTTTAAGAGATTGTTCTCCAGCTCGGAAATGATGTTCAGCTGAACATAATAGTGTACAGTTTTGTTTTGTACAGTGTACAGTTTTGTTTTGTACAGTGTACAGTTTTGTTACTTAAGCAAAAAAAGGCTCACTAATCAATATAAAGAAATCCATCTGAAGGAGAAGTACAAAGTGGAAATATCAAATGGTATTCAGATTTGGTTATGCAACCATAATATAAATATGAAATAATAATAATGAGGACTTTGTATAGCCCCTAATAATAATGAGGACTTTGTATAGCCCCTAATCTTTAGAAATTCTAAAGGCTGTATAGCATATCTAATGATATGACTACCAAAGACATAACAAACACCATGAAATTAGAAACAAAAAAATCCTGAAAATGTTTCAGTAGAAAACATTACATGTATTAGGTCTTTAAGTTTGCTCTTGCAGTTGAAAAAGGTAAATTTTAAGATCACTATTGAAAGAGATCACTGTGTCTTGTGTCAAATTTCAATGGGCAATTCATTGCACATTGCTGGGCCCTTGTATTCAAAAGAATGTTGTCCATATGACTTCGTTTTCATAGTGGAAATAATGAGTATACAATTGTCAAAAGAGGAGCTCAAGTATCTTGCTGGTGTATACACATGGGTGAGGCCAGATAGGTATGTTCGACTGGAGTACCTCAGTGAAACAGCACAAAGAACAAATATTGTGTTTGATTCTGGATTGAATGGATAGCCAGTGTAGGGTACAGACCAGAGGGGAGGTGTGCTCTGATCATGGTATTCTAAAGATGATCTGAGCAGCTGTGGTTTGAACTTTTTGAAGTTTATGGAGTAGATATTGAGATGAACAAGACAGACCTGTGTTACAATAGTCCAATCTTAAAAGTACTAATGAATACACAAGTGTTTTAGTGGCATCAATTGAAAGATATTTGTGAAAGGAGCTGATGCGTCTCATCTCAAGATATGCAGCCTTGCATATGTTCATGCCATGTTGATGCAATGTCTAGAGTAACACCTAGGTTTCTTACTGACTGTGTGAATTCAATGTTGATATTGCTGATATTTATTGTCTGAGGTAAAGGATGTGCATGAAAGTCTTAAATGACATTCAAATTTGGTTTTGGTTATGTTACAATATTGAAATACCAACTGGCATTCAAATTTGGCGCTGGTTTATGGGTATGCTACAATGTTGAAATATCAACTTGCATTCAAATTGGATTTTGGTAATGCTGCAATGTGGAACTATCAACAGGAATTCAAATTTGATTTTGGTAATGCTGCAATGTGGAACTATCAACAGGAATTCAAATTTGATTTTGATAATGCTGCAATGTGGAACTATCAACAGGCATTCAAATTTGATTTTGGTAATGCTGCAATGTGGAATTATCAACATGCATTCAAATTTGATTTTGGTAATGCTGCAATGTGGAACTATCAACAGGCATTCAAATTTGATTTTGGTAATGCTGCAATGTGCAACTATCAACAGGCATTCAAATTGGATTTTGGTAATGCTGTAATGTAGAACTATCAACAGGCATTCAATTTTGATTTTGGTAATGCTGTAATGTAGAACTATCAACAGGCATTCAAATTTGATTTTGGTAATGCTGCAATGTGCAACTATCAACAGGCATTCAATTGGATTTTGGTAATGCTGTAATGTAGAACTATCAACAGGCATTCAAATTTGATTTTGGTAATGCTGCAATGTGCAACTATCAACAGGCATTCAAATTTGATTTTGGTAATGCTGCAATGTGCAACTATCAACAGGCATTCAAATTTGATTTTGGTAATGCTGCAATGTGGAACTATCAACAGGCATTCAAATTTGATTTTGGTAATGCTGCAATGTGCAACTATAAACAGGCATTCAAATTTGATTTTGGTAATGCTGCAATGTGGAACTATCAACATGCATTCAAATTTGATTTTGGTAATGCTGCAATGTGGAACTATCAACAGGCATTCAAATTTGATTTTGGTAATGCTGCAATGTGGAACTATCAACAGGCATTCAAATTTGATTTTGGTAATGCTGCAATGTGCAACTATCAACAGGCATTCAATTGGATTTTGGTAATGCTGTAATGTAGAACTATCAACAGGCATTCAAATTTGATTTTGGTAATGCTGCAATGTGCAACTATCAACAGGCATTCAAATTTGATTTTGGTAATGCTGCAATGTGCAACTATCAACAGGCATTCAAATTTGATTTTGGTAATGCTGCAATGTGGAACTATCAACAGGCATTCAAATTTGATTTTGGTAATGCTGCAATGTGCAACTATCAACAGGCATTCAAATTTGATTTTGGTAATGCTGCAATGTGGAACTATCAACATGCATTCAAATTTGATTTTGGTAATGCTGCAATGTGGAACTATCAACAGGCATTCAAATTTGATTTTGGTAATGCTGCAATGTGGAACTATCAACAGGCATTCAAATTTGATTTTGGTAATGCTGCAATGTGGAACTATCAACAGGCATTCAAATTTGGTTTTGGTTTGCAGTTAATCTACAATGTAACCACTCTGGTGGCCTAGTTAGAGCATCCACCTCGAATGCTGGAGGTCGTGGGTTTGAACCCCAGCAGAGTCATACCAAAGACTTACAAAATACATGTAGGTACTATCAGCTGCCGAGCCGATTTATTTTGGCCATATGACTCATAACGGCAATAATGGAAACTACATCATACATTATTGTAGTTACTAGTTAGCAAAAACTACCATCAATCAATTTTTCTAAAAATTCTTTTATTTACTTTTATTTTTGTTTTTTTGTTTTAATACTTTCTAAAAGTTCCAAAAATGGCACTTTCACTTTAAGGTTAAAAGATGCCTTTGAAACAACCCCTGTACCATGTACATGAAGGCAAATACACATGTGTCCTCAGATCCTACAGTTTATCCTCATTTTTTTGTTGTTGCAGATAAAATATTAATGTAACTATTCATACATAACACATTAAAAATGCATACAATTACAGACGCATCTCCTTTATGATCAGCATATGAACTAAACCCTTCTTTCCAACCAAATCAACACAAACATGAGGGCATCTATTTTAGGAGGAGTTTTCATAATGTAATCACTGACTTTATATAGTTTCATTACAATTGTCCATTGATAGGATTGCAATTTTATGGTTTATTTATTTGTCCACGTACATATAGTAATTATATAGCCACTAATATCTGCCTCACTGCTTTTATTCACCAGTTATTTCACAAAGATGATCACTTAAAGTTTTTTTTTTTTTAAATCCAATACACACACACACACACACACACACACACACACACACTCAAAATGTAAGTTGTTAGCCATGGAAGGAATGATTTCATTTTAAAATTTCAATTAAAACTATTTTTGATCCTAATACCATTTTATAAATCAAGATTGAAGATTCCTGTCAGAAATTGAGGTTGATAGTTGAATAAAAACAATGCATCACCATAAAACTCAGATCTGATCCAAACTTCATACACTTATTTCCAGGGTTGAATAATGTGTTACCAGTTTGGTAGAAATAATCATTACAACAGAAGACCATTCTCTGTCAGTGCAATATGGCAGATTTGGATCTGTACAGTTTGCAGTTAAACTCTTCTTATAAGTAAGTAAATGTTCATATGGTAATTAAGGAAACTCTGTGTAATTAAATGATAATGTCAGTGTTTTCATTATAAAATCAAGATGGAGGTCATAATCAAGTTTGACTAAAAGTTAGTTTTATATTAAATGTGAATATATCAGAGTATCTGATTTTGTGTTTAAAAAAATGGATTTATCAAAAATGTTATTAAATCAAATATTAGTGTACTCAAATGGGATCCAGTTGCCATTTGCATAGTCCAAGATCTGCCAATGCATCATGCACTGGCAGATCCGGGTAGATGCAATATAGAATAAAAAATGGCATAGACCCTGATCTGCAGGTGCATTTTGTGATCCAGAACTTGACGTTGTTTCTGGTTTGATCCAACTTGTATATACTGGATGTTGACAAATTCTCCACCATACACATTTTTCTTGTATTTTTTTTTAGAGATCATCTTATACCATTCTATTAGCAAGAATTTTTTTTATATATCATCATATTTTAAACTCGCGTCTCTCTAGTACATAAAATTGTATCATTAGATTTTTGATCCACATCTCTCTTGTACCTAAAAAGTGTTATGTATCATTAGATTTTTAATTCACGTCCCTTTTGTACATAAAATATTATGTATAATTAGATTTTTATTTCACGCCTTTCTAGTACATAAAAGTTTTATGTATCATTAGATTTCTGATCCACATCTCTCTTGTACATAAAAATGTTATGTATCATTAGATTCATTGACATTGATATGGAAGAATTTAAATATGTTCACAGTGAATTGAATTTAATAAGTATCTTGTAATAATCTTTTTTTTAAAAAGAAGCATGGGAAAATAGTTGAATAGAAATAAAAAGCAGACTTAAAATGTAATAAAAATGCACACAATAAAATCAAGAAAAAATAATAATAATCAACTTCAGAAGATGATGTATTGCAATGTGGGCAAAGCCCTTGGCAGAAAATGCTTTTGCCCAACTTTATAGCATAAATAAGGTTTGAAAATGTTATAAATAAATTACATATTAGCTTCTGAAAGAACGTTTCACTTTCATTAAATGTCTAATTTATGTCACAATATATGTGATCAGGGGTCACACTACCAGGCAAAGCGGACAGCTAAGTCGCCTACATTGACTCGTCATACTTTTGTGATGCCCCCTCACCTTAGCCAGGCTAGTTATAGTGTTGTGTTGTTTGGGGGGGGGATGATTTGGATTTTTAACATAGCTTTAACAATTTTTCAGTCATATCGCTATGACGTCTGCAGTGAGGCAGTATATAGTGATGTCTAGAACTGGGGCATCATGCCGCAGACATGTAGCATGATATTGTCCCACCCAATCACATTATCCTGACACAGGCTGACCAGTCCTTACACTAACCTCTTATTGCTGAATGCCTTGCAAGCAAGCTGTTAGTACCACTTAACAAGTCTTTGGTATGATCTGATCAGGGTTCATACCCATGACCTCCCACAACCAAGGTGGATGCTCCAACCACATCACCAATCCCAGTCATATTTTGATATCTTGCAGAAATTAGTTGACAGTGGAAGCCATAGAAGCCATCTCTAAAGAGTGCAGTTATCAGCTTTGTAAACTCTTGCATTTTGTTTTGTTTCTCTAAGATTCAGATTAATTACTATTAATTTTCATCTCTAATTTATGGAAGTATTTGGTTTTTTTTAAAGACTAAAATTAAAAGCAGACCTGCTTTGTTTTATCATGTGAATTAATCATGTCTTTTCAATCAAATGAAACAAAAGTAATGGAATAAAAGAAAAATTGAAAGTCATGCAAATCTAATATGTTCAATGTCAGGTCTTAGAGAGGACTGATACAGAAAAGACCAAGGTTAAAAAGGCCTCATCCACAAAAACCGGTAAAGGATCAGAAAGGACTATGAAAACACATGGGTTGAACAGGACTGCTTCATTAATAATAATAATAATAATAATAATAATAATAATAATAATAATAATAATAATACAATAATAATAATAAAATAAAAAATAATAATAATTTTACCATTTCATAATTTTTGCATCCTTGTTTCTCAAAGGCTCTCTAATTACTATTCTTTATTTATGTTTTTTTAACTTTCCGTCTATACTGAGATGGTTTTCAAAGGCATATTAGCAATAACTAGTCAAAGCCTACCTTTTTCCATCGCTTCCTTAGATTGTTTTCTTTCTCACATTAATGACAGCTTTTCTGTAATACCTGTACCTATTCATTTCTTAGTAACAGTTTTTTTTTACAGCTATTGATAAATTATTAAACAGCAAAAAATGAAGCACTGGTCAGTGAGGATTAACACCAAGACTCTAGTAAACTCCTGATGCAAGCAGCAGAACAGCGCAGAGTATATAGACTGCAGTACTGGTAATTGGAAAGAATCAGCAATTACATTTTACCTTTCACATTTTCTTTACATGTTTTCTGTCTCAGAAATATTTATTATATCAGGAAACCATGATGAACACAAGTCTTGTCAATCAAACTCTTTCCCCTAGTCTTAACAAAATTTGATGTGTCACAAAAATCTGTAGCAATTTTTATAGCGATTTCTGAGACACTCCTGAATGAACTATGCTGATGATTATCAGTAAATTTCATATCTTATAACCAATGAACACAATAATCAGTGTCTTTAAGAGAGTTTATTTGTAACTGTGCAGCTTATTACTATCTGTAACAGCAAAAGACAGAAAAAGCTCTGGATTACAACCAAGAAATTATGTTCATATGAGAATTCCAATCTCTTTTCTTTCTTTTTTGTGTGTTCATAACCACCAAGATTTTGTTATCCTTCTTTTCATTTGCCTTCTTTGGTTGATGGTTCAATAATCTTTTTTCTTAGAAAATTCCTTTCAGATTCTTGACTTTGTTCTGTTTCTGATTTTTTTTCATCTCATACCAGGATTAACTTACACTGCATTCTCAGTATCAATGAAATCATTTATGTATATATTTCCTCACTTTTGAAACATGTACTATCTGAATTCATATTCACAATTCTTTTCACAAATATGTTCTTCTTTCCATAAAGAAGATTTCATTATTCAAATTCTGTTTGTTCTGGTTCTTTATACTTGCATTTTGCTACATTACATTCTTCTTGACATGCATTTTCTTTTAAAACATCCCCTATGTTTGGACTTACAACTCATCGCTAAAAGATTTTTGGGGTGGGTGGGTTTGTTCATGCGTCTTTCATTTTAACTTTCAAAATCCTGCTTAACAACCCTAGTATCCATCAAGACCATAATATGCAAGAAATAATATGTGGACATGTTTCCAACCCTGCAGGTTATCCACCTGGTGTTTGTTAATTTGTAGAAGACAGGTATGTTTTGTGAATAGTTTAGAGGTGTTTTTACTGACAGAAATGAGTGCCTGTTTCCTGCTATGGCCATCTCAAATGAATTCTCAATTTAAAGAATGAAAAGGCAAATAATGACTAATAATTATTCATGACTGCTGAAGATTGAAGTAACTTGTATTGAGCAAAGATCGTCTTATATTGATTCTTCATCTCTTGAATCAACGTCAGTATTGGTATGGAAATAGCACTGATGCATCAATGTATTGATTAATCATCTTGCTTCTTCTGCTACCAGGCCAAAAAGTGGGTCATTTAGATAATACAAATATTCTTGCCTATCTCTAGTTCATCAAGAAATTTCTGAAATATATACCGGTACATATGATTATCAGCCTCCAAATAGGATCTGAATTCCTCAACTTCAATGTCATTCCCATTCAGAATTCATTTGGGTAACATTCCTCTCTATTTCCTCTTTGGAAATAAATACAACAATGAAAATTTACTTTACTCTTCTTTACATTTCTATACATGATCACAAACCATTGGGCTCTAACATGGTGTCTCAGCTAATCATAATCAACAGATTTCTTTCAACTAATGAAACTGACAATCTTGTATCTCACAGCCAATGTAACCACTTTATTCAGTAAACCTAAACCATGTGTGTTGGAGTCAGTATACAATCATAAAGATTTTTAACTTATTTTCTGGGGTCTTTTTTCTGTGCCCCTGAAAGTGTCAGACAGGGAACTGGCATGCACTAAGATGAAAATTAATGTTCAATGGCGCAACATCACAGCCACAAAAAAAACACTCTTAAGGGGTGAATATTTCGGCAAAATACAATATATAAAAGTAACCCACATTTTCAACAATTTCCTTTATTTAAATATGGATAGTAACAATACTTTTGCAAAATCTGAAGTCAGCCTTCACTATTTGTATACTATAACAGCCAGGTGCCAAGCTTTCATACTTAAGATTGTTCTGGTTGCAGTGATGGGTTGTAAAGACTCTGTTACTAGACTATTGATTTTCAAAAATAATTATCAGCCAACATCCTACACTAATGTAAAGAAGCAATGGGGATTCAATAAACACGCACACATCAACATCACCCACATATGAAGAGGGAATTTAATCTTCAGCAAATCATGCACAAGACTTCGATTGGTGAAAAAGAACTAGCTATTTAGGCTTAGTAAATATTTGCTAGACTTACTGATGGGATCTTAGTCACAGATGCTGTGACTTACTGATGGGATCTTAGTCACAGATGCTGTGACTTACTGATGGGATCTTAGTCACAGATGCTGTGACTTACTGATGGGATCTTAGTCACAGATGCTGTGACTTACTGATGGGATCTTTAAGTCACAGATGCTGTGAAAGGAAATAGATTTCTGTGTAATAGAAAAGATTAGTTTGCATTCTAATGTTCCAGTTTAACAAAATATTCCCCTCTTGAGAAATTTGAAAAGTTCTGAAATTATAACCATTTAAAATGCTAGTTTAGCGTTTTATGCCACAACACATTAGTAAGCTATTTAGTGATGAGGCAATCAGAGTAAAATGTCTTGCCCATGGACAAACTACACCCTTTCAGACACAAATATGGCATGCTAACAACTGCACCATCAAAATTCCTGTATCCTTTAGTCAAAGTTCCTGTATCCTTTAGTCAAAGTTCCAGTATCCTTTAGTCAAAGTTCATGTATCCTTTAGTCAAAGTTCCTGTATCCTTTAGTCAAAGTTCATGTATCCTTTAGTCAAAGTTCATGTATCCTTTAGTCAAAGTTCCAGTATTTTTAAGTCAAAGTTCATGTATCCTTTAGTCAAATTTCATGTATCCTTTAGTCAAAGTTCATGTATCCTTTAGTCAAAGTTCCAGTATCCTTTAGTCAAAGTTCCTGTATCCTTTAGTCAAAGTTCATGTATCCTTTAGTCAAAATTCCTGTATCCTTTAGTCAAAGTTCCTGTATCCTTTAGTCAAAGTTCCAGTATCCTTTAGTCAAAGTTCATGTATCCTTTAGTCAAAGTTCCTGTATCCTTCAGTCAATGTTACTATATCCTTTAGTCAAAATTCCTGTATCCTTTAGTCAAAGTTCCTGTATTCTTTAGTCAAAGTTCCTATATCCTTTAGTCACCTCCACCAACATGCAGGAAGCTTCTTCTATAGCATACAGTAAAATATCAATTATTCAGTGTTAATCTTTGCTTTTAATCTCTTTTAATAAGCACAACTGCTTGAATCTAAACACTCGACTTCATGTGGCAATAGTCCATCAACTATTATAAAACAGATATGAAGTTTGGGGTTGGAGAAGGAGGAATAAAACTTGTTTTCATTATGCAATATTTACCCATCACTATTGTATGGCTTTTACCTTTTTGTGTCGAAAAATCTCCTCATGTTAGATGTGAATATATCCTCCACCAAGAATGGACAATTGTTAACACATTAACCCCTGGAGGATTTTGCTGTTTTGGCATGGAAACACCTTTTGGGGACTATATCTGAATACATCCTAATACTTTGACTTCCAAGAGATTTCCCATTAACCAACTGCCTAGTTGTGTTCAAAACATAGTTTTTTTCATTTAGGTTAAAGTTGGAGGTTGTTTTGTTTGTCTTGCTTAATGGACCCATCATTTTTGTATTGAGCCACTCTTTATTGCAAATGCCCATCTTATCTTACTTTTTGCAATGGTTCACCTGTCTGTGTGCAGTTCAGGCTGGTCAGCCTTGGATCTGAGGCCAATAAATCTACAATCTGGACACAAAATCAAATTCCATCCACTGGCAAATTTTGTGTAGAAACAAATTGGGTCCAAAAAATAAGGTTTTTCCCTCTGTATTTTGTAGTGCAACTAAAATGTCCAGAGTAGTTGGTATCATTGTAGAGCTAAATCTGTCTACCTTTCTATAATACCACCTACTTTAATGTATCATACATGACCTTGACACTACAGACCTTGGAAGTAGGCTACTACCTCATGCTCCGTAAACTCTGCGCTAGGGGTTAATGTCTTAATAAGACAAGGTTTACTTGTGCACCTTGTATGCCAATGCACAGAAAGTTAGCTTTTCTAATAGATAACAATTATACCAAGACAACTGGGGGGAGGGACGGGGCAATGAAGGTGCAGGAGGAAGGAGAAATAACACAGGGTGGCATGAAAGAGGGCAGGATGGACAGAATAGAAAAAGAGGGATATAAGTGCAGATCAGTACAAGGGACTACTCGCTAAAAGAAGACTCTTACATTAGGACATTATCTTGCATGTGATGAAATAAAGAAAGGCATTTATTAACAGGCCAAATAATGTATGATCTTAAGAGTGAAGTGTAATTGAAAGATTTATATTTAGAAATTACTTGAATAGTTTCATTTATTATTAATATTTACTAAATTGGTATAATTTTACCTTGAGCTGAATTAAGGCCATCAATTTTGCCAACGGTGGGCTCATGAATCATTCAAAATTGAAATGTCCAGCCTCTAAGACTATTGCTGTGGAGGGAATGTGACAAAACTAAAAGAGGGTGAGACCTGCTTACAAATTGTTAGTTAGTGTCCCTCCAGGACACATGCCGCTACTATGGATCCCAGAAAAAAAATGATTTAAACAAGTCTATGAGGAAGAAATAGGTTAAACCTAATCGGCTTTTAATAATAATAATAATAAAAATAATAATAATAATAATAATAATAATATTTATGCTTTATTTATATAGGGTGACTCATTAGTCAAGGACTATTCTCCCTTGAGGCCCTCTTATGAAGAGTATAACAATACACATTATATCAAGATAACATGTTTAGCAATAAAATACTAAGTTCCATTATCTTTCAGAATGGTCTCTATGGATAAATGGACTCGGCAAAGCTCTTTCCATTGTGTTGACAATCTACAGTGAGATAGCCTAATTCAAAATATCAATAGAGCCGGGCTAACAGGAACAAAAAAGATGATTCCTACTCTTCATTTTCCCTTTGGAGGTATTTAGATAGAAACACAGTACCCTAACTGGGCATAAAAGTCTCTCTTTTAATTATATCCAGTAAAGATTCAACAAGACCGAATCTCTGATGGTAAAAGGAGTGAACAAAGGTAACTGATTTTGGTTAAAAGTCACAGTTGTCAAAGGAAAGAAATCAATTGGTTACTGCCATTAAGACACCGATACAAGTAAATCCAGTCACATCTTCACAAAGACACCCATACAAGTAAATCCAGTCACATCTTCACAAAGACACCCATACAAGTAAATCCAGTCACATCTTCACAAAGACACCCATACAAGTCACATTCAACGATTCATAAGGGGTATCGGTTAAAATAACAAAACATTGGACAGACTCCATCTGGGCTTGAGAGCATAAGACAGGTCTCTGCATTTCAAAGTACTTAATGACATTATCAAGATATGAATCCAACCAATTGCTGAGCCCAGAGAGAATTTAAACATTTTGGAAATGGCAGCTCTATAGATCTGGATAGCTGAAATGAAAATATTTTGTCATTTATAAAAAAAAAAATCACTACATTTTTCTGATCCTGGAATTTTTAAACATTGAAGGGATGTCTGTTTTTTTAGCCTGGTTACAAAGAAATTCAACAGAAGAAATGAACTGTTATGGAGTGGTGACAATACCATTCTGTGTTTTCCCTTTCCTCTTGAGAATATCTGCTTAAACATTTCTCTTCCCAATAGTGTGGCAAGCTCAGTGATATTCTCCAAGGTGGTCCATTGGAATTGGTTCCAGACTTACATGCAGAGAGAAGGGACACATGTTTCCTTGATCTCAGAGACACATTATGATGGATTAAATTTGTTTCTGGTTATAGACCATGTCACATAATAAATCAATGCATCCTTGCAAGGCTAGAAATATAGCTTTCATTTCATGATTTATTTTATGTGGAGGGATGAATCCTAGAGTCCAGCGACTCTAGAAAACTATTCTGTCCATCTCTAAATGAGTGTCCCAATCAGAATCTGTTCATCTCTCAATGAGTGTCCCAATCAGAATCTGTTCATCTCTCAATGAGTGTGCCAATCAGAACCTGTCCTCTCTCAATGACTGTCTCAATCAGAATCTGTCCATCTATCAATGAGTGTCCCAATCAGAATCTGATGCATTAGTGAACAGATAGGAATGTGGGTTACAAGCATGCATGGTGACCCCTGTCAGAAATCTGCCCTAATTCATCCACCAGCACAAATGCTAAAGAAATTCTGGTCAGGTGGAATCAAAGTCGATAGAGAATCTCTGTGTGGATTCCAACCTGTGACTATGTGTTCATATGTATGTGGTGGGGTATATTTTTATGAATAAATAGACTCATCCATATAAAAAGGAACACATTGGAACTCCTGTTTACATTTAAATGAGAAGATGACTTAGGAATACTGGCGACAATTGGGTAAAATTATCCGAACTACATACTGCACATGTTTTTAAATTTTATGGCATATTTATTCCATTTCTTTTTTCTTTTTCTTTTTTTGGGAGGGGGGCAGGGGTGCAGAGGGAATATTATAAATAGAAGGGAAAAAAATAATGGATGCAGACCATGCATGTGCAACTTTTATGTATGTGTAGACCAAATTTCCCACCCATTCACTAAAATAGACTCTTCCAGTAACCAGGAAAATAAAAATGAACATGCTTGTTGTTTATACCAGAAACTTCCATTTAGTCTGAAATAGAAATCATGCATGGCACTATTGGGAGTCTCCATTATGAGTTTCTAACTAATCAATTAGTCTGAAATAGAAATCATGCATGGCACTATTGGGAGTCTCCATTATGAGTCTCTAACTAATCAATTAGTCTGAAATAGAAATCATGCATGGCACTATTGGGAGTCTCCATTATGAGTCTCTAACTAATCAATTAGTCTGAAATAGAAATCATGCATGGCACTATTGGGAGTCTCCATTATGAGTCTCTAACTAATCAGGTTAGAACTCATAAATTAATGCTTTTCTTCAATCTTCATGTATTTATTTATAAAACGAAAACAAAATGGGGGGGGTCAAACTAATGTACCTTGTAGAGTTGTATTGTCGGCTTTAGAACTTTCCAGTTAACCTGTCTGAAGAAAAAAAATTAGGTACTCCTTGACATGCAGACTACTGATATGTCCACCACTGTCCCATCAAATAATGGAATTGGTCATTTCTGCCTTAAATATTTACTTTTCAAACAT
Organism: Unio delphinus; assembly: GCA_029339505.1. NCBI lineage: Eukaryota > Metazoa > Mollusca > Bivalvia > Unionida > Unionidae > Unio > Unio delphinus. Next base: position 14,045,999 of record JAQISU010000174.1, read on the forward strand.
TCTATGCATGGACTAGGTCATTTTTTTGCAAGTCAAACTATTGCACAGTTAGCTACAATTTCCTTCTCTAATAAAATAACTGTCTTTAACAGTGGACATGGTTATTTTTTAGCAGACATGGAAATTGTAGAAAACTGGTACATCATCTAATTGTGTTATGATCAAGTCAAAGCATGTAAAACTATAAAAAGCAATACCTAACACAGAAATATGATTAAAAAGTCCATGATAAGCTGTTTGAATTTCTTTAACACATTAACCCCCAGAGGTTTCTGCTGTTTTCGCATGAAAATGTGAGTAGAAAACACATTTTGGGGACTTTTTCTGAATACATCCTAATACATCGACTTCCAAGCAATTTTCCATTAACCCAATGCCTAGTTGTGTTAAAAAACATTGGTTATTTCACTCATGCATGAGCAGAAGGAGAGAAGTTAGAGTTCTTATTTTTTTTTCCTATTTTTTTTTTTGCTCAATGGACCCATCATTTTTGTATCAAGACAACTCTATTTCAAATACCCATCTTGTCCTACTTTTTGCACAGGTTCACCTGTCTGTGTGCAGTTCAGACCAGTCTGCCTTAGATATGAGGCCAAAAAGTCTAAAATCTAGACACAAAATCGGATTCCAATCGCAGGTGAAATTTGGGTGGGGAAAAAATCTAGGTCCAAAAAATTAGTTTTTTCCCTCTGCATTTTGTAGTGCAACTAAAACATCCAGATTATTTTGTATCATTTTAGAGCTAAATCTGTCTACCTCTCTATTATACCACCCACTTTAATGTATCATATATGACCTTGACATTATAGAGCTTGGCAGTCTGCTATGACCTCCTTCCCTGTAAATGTGGTTACTGGGGTTAATGTGTTAATAAGCAAGAAACAAGAACATTTCTGACCTTTTAAGGAAGGGTCCTTTTAATGCCCCTGTTTTGAACTAGATGGGGCCATTAGGGCTAACTTTTTCAATTTCTGGAATCAACACTGCTTGGATTGTCAAATTTGTGGTTCAAATTGGCATCAAAGATGAAGCAGTTGCTACTAATACAAATAAAACAATTCAGAGTATATGGGGGGAAAATATCTGTCTCTTTTGATTTTAAAATCACTTTAGATCATATAAAACTGCTATTCTAATCAATCTATAACATGAAACAAATTGCTTTATCCAATTCTAGATAGCTCTTAGAGCATTAAGCGCAAAATTACAACCATTATTCACAATAAATTCCTGTCAATCTGCATTACACATCAATAAATTAGAGATGCCTGGTTAATGCACTTTATCTTATTAAGTTATCAGCAAAGTAATCAGTATCAATCCCAGTATTTTAACTTCATCTAGAATTAATGCAGCATAAACATTTTAAAAAAGAACTACCAACAGGCAAACAAAAAAGCATTTTTTAGTGTAATTTACTTTTAAGTTTTTCTTGGATGAAAACTGTAAGAAAAAGTCTTTTTATTTCTAGTGAGTGATGTTTTTCAGCAAAACTATTGTCTCCTGCTTTTTTTGTTGGGGGGGGGGTCCTTTTGTAAATACCTTTCAAATAGTATATTAATCTTCATGCAAAACTAGCAAGCCATGGATTTTGTTGCTTTTTTTAACAGCTCTTTTAGCACATTGTAATAATAATAATAATAATAATAATAATAATAATAATAATAATAATAATAATAATAATGACTTTATTTAAAGAGGGTAACACAATTAGCTAAGAACTAATCTACCTTGAGGCCCTCATGTAAGGAATTTATTTATTTCAGCAGCATCTCAGAGGCCACTGGATATATTGGGTTTGGAAGATGGAAATAGAGTGGGCATTTCTAATCTCAACTGGATTACTATTCCAGAGCAAAGTTCCTGAGTATTGGAAACTTTTTTGAATAATTCCTAAGTTTTTTTGGTTTGGGAATTTTATACTGTTTTGTAGACATGGATCGCAGGTGGGGTGTATTACCAGGTAGCCTATACTGGAATAGGGATTGTAAATATTCAGGAGCACTATTATTGGATATCCTGTACATTAATTTGGCTTTTCTTAAACAGATTCGGTCTTTAATAGGTAATATTTTTAACTTACCAGCTAAATTTTTCTTGCTTTCTTTCTGGTTTGATATTAGCCTAAATGATCTTTTTTGAAGATTTTCCAACTCTGATATGTTTTTATCATCTGAATTACCCCATACTGTATTACAGTAGTCTAAATAGGGTTGTATGTAACTGTTATAAAATAGTTTTATGTGCCTTTCAGGGAGAAAACATTATGTCATGAGCATTCCAAGGAAATGGAAGTTAGGTACGTCTAGATATGTCTAGGTGTCTCATCCAATTTTTCCAGGTGGTTATCAATTACCCCTGAATCTCCCACACCCGACAGTCTACCATCCGAGCTACTGCAACTCTCTCAAACCATGGCAAGTGTACGGATGAAACCTGTACAGTAGATACCATCTGACTATAAATCACTCCCTGAAGTCAAGAATGTTTAAATAAATTATAACGGAAAATCAATACACTGGATTTCATTCAAACATCCAAACATCAAACATCCATCTCAAATTGCATGTTCATATGATATCTTCAACATCACATGACATTTATGAAATGAAACTATTACAAATTTAAGAAAGATTCAATTAAAGAACCATCCATTTTATTATTTTTTGTATTTATAACATCTAAAAAGTTTATCATGTAAAAGTGAACACTGAAAACAAATTATAAAATTACTTTTCTAACATTTGATACACATTAATAGCTTTAAAAAAAGAATTTTGCAATAAAATTAAGCTGTATGCATTCTTCTCTATAACTACCTGTCTATGATGTGTTGATCTATAATGTAATAATACAAGCTCAATTAATCAACTTTTTAAATGTCATCATAACTGATGGTGCACTGGTTCATTAAACTGACTATAATTAGAAATATTGCCAACAAATTAATCAGTCTTCGTAACTAAGAACGTCACTTCCACATAGCAATTATATTCAAATAAGTGTTTTTGTATCAATTATATAACTCAAAAAAGCCCAAACAAATACCATCAAATTTGCATAAAACACAAATGCAGCATAACAGATAATGACATAAATGAATTCTAGGGAAGGAAACCATTACATTTAATGTGAATAGGATGCACTGAAACAGATTCTGGAGTGTATGTACATGCAGATGGAAGCTTGCACCAAGACAGTCTAGGTTACAGAAACAGATGGATGCTTTGAAATAGATGCTGGACTGCAGATACTAAAGGGTGTTTGCAAGATGAACTCTGGGCTGCAGATACAAATGTATGCTTCTAAACACTCAGGACTCCAGATAGAAATGTTTGCTTCTAAACAGACTCAGGACTCCAGATACAGATGTCTGCTTCTAAACAGACTCAGGACTCCAGATACAGATGTATGCTTCTAAACAGACTCAGGACTTCAGATACAAATGGATGCTTCTGAAAGTCTCAGGACCAAACAGAGATGGATGCTTCCAAGATATGCAATAATATAAAAATCCGGTTTGCAAACCTCCAAGTCATATCACAAATTACAAGTACCATCTGGGAGCAAACTGATTTCTTTTGTACTCAGACGGGCCTCCGATGGGATGGAGCTGTTAGTTTCATCACCAACTTAACCCAGAAGACTGGTTGTCACAAGATAGACTGAGTCGGGACTGGATTAGTGAAGACACAGAACGCAACTGCGTTAATAAGATGTTTATTTTATAAACGCAATTTTAAAAATCAACTCTGACACCAATATTTTACAAAATATAAGAAAAATCTATTTAAATGTTCCTAACATGGAACTATGAATTTCAGCAACGTAATGACAAAAAAGAAGTATATGAATGAATTTACAAATATGAATATATATAAAAAAGGCTCGTATAACGAGATAGATGCAAATATGAAAAGATAATGCGTCGTCAATATGACGAGACTAGAATGAAGATATTAAATAATTAATACATTGTCCATATGACGAGACATATGCAATCGTGAACCCTAAATTCTGAAGTTCTCGTTCATGGGACGAGATTTGTGTAGAATGAAATTATGCAGGTGTCGTTCATATAACGAGACTGCAAAGAAGATATTAAATAAATAATACGTCGTCCATATGACGAGACATATGCAATCGTGAACCCTAATTTTGAAGTTCTCGTTCATGGGACGAGATTTGTGTAGAATGAAATTATGCAGGTGTTGTTCATATAACGAGACTGCAAAGAAGATATTGAATAAATAACATGTCGTCCATATGACGAGACTGGAGTGAATAAATGTAAACTACTTGCTGAGGTATTTTGCTACTAACCTGGCATCCGTTTGACGTCAGGAAGTACATCCGGTTACACAGAGTCAAACCTAACAGTTGTGACCTTCACCTCACGCAATCATATATAAATACCATATATCTATACATCTAACGCAGCATACATAAATGCAGCATACGTAAGCACCATACACAGGCACCACACACGGGCATTACACGGTCAGCATAGACAAGCCCACACACGTAGTCACCACAACATGGTACTACACACGGGCAGCATAGAGAAGCCCCACGGTCACTCCATGACCCTACGGTCACTCCAACATGGCACCGCACACTGGCATAACTGGACCCCACTCAGCTCTTTTAGCTGATAGATTGCTCAGTTTAGGATGGAAGCGTTTCCGACAAGACTACATTGTAATGTCATGTCTGTCTTATAATTTCGTCCTTATATACCCCTAGCTGTGACAGATATGCGCAGCTAGGTACTTTAAACTGCAGGCAATTTCGCACATACAGCACGAACTGAGTGTTCACTCATTATGCCGAAATAACTAAAAAGCCCAAAAAATAATAAACTACCCTCGGTAAGGCTGTACGCAGTAACGAAATCAAGACTAGAGTTTTTGACCACATATACATATTGAACATAGTCGTATACAATTCCGTGACACTGGTTTACAATAAATGAAACTATTCATTTTAAAATATAATGTTATTTACATTGCTGAACAAGAGCTTAAGCATAAAACACGCACAATTTCCAATCTTTAAAGCTTAAACATATTTTAACTACAAAAATATTATTATAGTGCCATATTCGATTTATTTCAGGTGGTATTATAAGTATCTATGTCAGATGGTATTATAATTATCTATGTCTCAGGCAACACAATACATTTGTATATAATCCTCTTGATAAATGTAATTTTTGTTTGGCAATGATTATGGGGAACATCTGTATTTACTTTTAAAATTTTTAGCAGAAATTCCTGATAAATACAATGTGAAATATTGCCACTCTAGGCCAGTTGGGGTTGTTACATTCATGCTGTCAGGTCAGTGAAACAAAGAAACCATTATTGGTGGGGAATATAGAAATAGAACTGTATCAATGATAGCAAATTTACCTATACAGGCAGCCACTTAGATCTGTCCCCATTTGTTGCAAAATCTGTCAGTCTTTAAGTATGTATAGAGTGCTCACAATAGAGTTCAATGATGTGTGATTTGGATTTTTAACGTAGCTTTAAAAAAATTTGGTCATATCGCAATCATGTCTGCAGTGGAGCAGTTCATAGTGACATCTAGCACTGTGGCATCATGCCACAGACATGTAGCACGATGTCCCACCCAGACACTTTATCCTGACACCAGGCCAACCACTCCTAACATTAACCTCTTAATGCTCAATGCCAAGCGAGACAGCTGTCAGTACCATTTTTTGGTATGACTCGGCCAGGGATCTAGCCAACAACCTCCCGCATCTGAGGCAGATTCTCTAACCACTAGGCCACTGGAGTTCAATGCAATTTACAACTAAATTAAATTAATTATACAAACTTCCTCACAATACTTGTGAAATATAATTAAAGGTGAATAAATTATAAAAATTGATATGAATACTGTATAAAATGTTCTTAGAGATCTTTTATTCATTACTTGTGTACTTAACCCGAGTAGATTTGGATTAATATGGATAAATATTTTCTGGCCACATTGAACTTGACTTTGTTCTAATAATTTTGTCCATTACTGTCGTAAGCTATATACTCTATTGATTTGTAACAATCACTGTTGCCTATATACTGTAAAAACCAAACTATGAAAACAATGATTATCCTGACTGGATGATTGTGAAAGAAAACAAGATATGATTGGTTAATATACACACAATATCAACAGCTGAGCCTCCTTTTCCCCCACAAACAAAAGTGCATGCAAACAGTTCTGCAACAAGTAAAAACCTTGAACAAAAGCGCTGACTCCTCTGTACAATGTCCAATATATAGCATGAAAAGAGTATTAACATCGTTTACTTACCATCTGATTTAGTACCATCATGGCATACAGCTAATCCATAATACTTGTAATTCCATTGCAAAAATTCTAAACGTGTTTAAACTATTCAATATTTTTGTCACTGATCATTATGTGTCTGATTGAAGACAATCACAAAGATGATTTAATTGTTTTACTCATGGATCTATAATAAGTAACATTTCAAAAACTCGTGTACCCACCGTATGATCCAACTAAAAATATAAAGAAATTTATATAAAGCTCCATAATGTCCTTGGAAACAACCAATCATTTTAAAAGCTTGTTTACAACTCTGAAGCCAGGTCAGAAATGAGTTCAACACCTGGTGTTTTTTTTTTTGTAAAGTACAGGTCACCCCCTCCCCAATGAACGAATCTTAAACTTAAAATGCCAAATTTGAATCTAACAAACAAACAATAAAAATAAATACAAATGACATAAAAAAAAAATGTAACAATATGCCAATGCAGTATTTTCTGAAAATAGTAAAATACTTTAAAGCCCAGCATTAATGTGGCCCCGCTATTAACACGATCCAATTTTTTTGGTCCCCAATCATTGTATTATAACAGGGTTCCAATGTATTTGCAAAATTGTCTAAACAGGTAAAACTATATTGGGCACAAGTAGCTAGGCACAGCTTAGTGCTGCTGGAGCGGAACAGCAGTGATACTGATAACAGTGCTGGGGCAGAATGAGTTAAGGACTTGAGCAAAAACTATGTAAGGGGACAAAATTGCCAAAATTTAAATGTGCCTAATGTAAATTCCAAAAATTGGGCAAAAATGAATAAAGCTACTAAACAAATGGATGCCAAGTTCCAAAAGTTCCAAGGAACTGTTGCCAAAGCTAGTTTTCCCTTCTCAGGCTCATGGATAAAATACTTAAGTTAGACAGTACACCTGAAAATGTATATATAAAAAAAACTGCTTGCAGATGCTGGTGATGCTTTTTTTCTATATTTTGTGACATGTCTCGTAAGAGGAAAGAACCGATCAAGCCAGATCTCCATTACAGTTATCAATCTCTCTGTGCATCCCAAAATAAGGTAACTGACCTACTGTTTGGAGATGATCTGTCTACAAAAGTTACAAATATTGCAAATGCTCAGCAGATGGGAATAGAGTGTCAGGAAAGCTTTCAGCTTCAAACACTGGAAGATACTAAAATTATAAAAACACTCAAGCAGGACCCAAGTATTTTTTTATTCAAGATGGGGGCCAGTTCCCAGCCCTATTAATGGCAACCATACTAACGGGGACCACAGAACCTCAAAAAAAGGGGACCTGACAACCCCCATAAGATCTGTGAAGAGAAGGAGTGTTGCATCTTTCACAGAATCTGATAGTAGCATTTTTCCCATTCATGACAGCAGTTTCTTTCCCAGCCTTATTTAATATGCAAGAAAATTTTGTTGCTGGTAAAGTTAGTTGATGTGCTAAAAAATGGCCGACTGATAACCTTTAATGCATGGATTTTATCTAATCTGAAAGGTTATAGACCTGAACTTGATAGCAGCCCAGTCCAAACTTGTATTCCATAACAAACAAAAATCTCTGAAAAAAGAATCAGCTGTCATTACAACAGAAATTGTTAAACTACTAAAAAAGGGAATATTGGAGAGAATAAACTTTGCCTGTGTAAAGTACTTGTCTAACAATTTCACCTGAGAAAAGCATGGAGGGAGCATCCAGGTTATTCATAACCTGCATGCTTTTAATGCACATGTGGCACATCACCATTTTAAAATGGAGACATTAAAAACAGCAGACCATTGTTTGCAAAGGTTCTTATTTTGCTTCTCTTGACCAGAAGATGCATCTTACTCTATTCCAGTTGACATTGCTTTTTGCAAATATTTATCACTGGAAAGGACAATTTTATTAATACACCTGTTTACCAAATGGACTGGCATCTTCACCAAAAGTATACACCAAAATAATGAGCCTCTTTTTCTTCCTTGCTTCTATTTAGATGAAAGTCTTTCTTCAAGGTTCAACTCAGTGTCAAAACTATGTGTACCATACTGCTTCATTATTGAACGATTTAAGATTTACAAAACACCAACTAAATCCTTTTTCCAACCTACACAAACTATCAGCTTTGTCAGATTTCTCATTAATTCAGTAAATATGATGGTTAGATTGACTAATATGATGGTTAGATTGACTGAGAATGAAGGCACAGGCATCGATTGTGTTTTGTTGAAAAATTGTTAAGGTGGAAACATTTGACTATTTGTGAACTAACACAATTAACAGGCACAATGGTTGCTAGTGAGCCAGACTTAGAATATGCTCCTCTCTACTAAAAACCTTTGGAAAGTGAGAAAAAGAGATTACTGAAATTGCATAAAGGCAATTATGATGATTCAATTTCTCAATCCAGCAATGCTAAATATACAATTAAATGGTTGATCCAAAATGTGAAAATCAGTTTTAAGCCTATTTGCATAGGCATTATCCAAAGTGACACTTCTCTCATAGGATGGGGAGGGGTAAATGAATCACATGATGTTCATGGCGTAGCACTGAGAAAATAAGCCACATCAATGTTTTAGAATTATAGGCCTGCTTCCTGACATTAAGGTCACTTTGTGGATACAAATATAACTTGCCATTAGGATCTTCATATTGTAGCTGTTGCCTCCATTGACAAAATGGGAGGTAGGAAGAGATTACATGATCAAATGCCATGATATTTGGTTTTTGTGTACAAATATACAGATTTGCATGAGTGCTTGTCATCTTCCTGGGAAGAATAATGATATTTGGTAATGGTGTATAGAAAGGCAAATTTGTGCTTCAGCATCTGGAGAAATTGTTTACCTTGGGGAACATTTCTTTGAAACTAGTGACTCAAACTAGTGATCCTGTTAGCCTTACTTAGTGGCAAGAGATGTCAAACTTTGCATGTCATAAATATTAACGTTATTACTATTTTTTCTGATAGAGTTGTTGTCAGGATTAGGGACCTTTTGAAGCGAAGTAAACCAATCAACATCTATCACAAATTACCTTTTCTGCCTATCATAATAAAAGACTATGTATAGTTGAAACCTTACAAGAATACATCAGTAGAACTTTTCCCTTCGGAGGCCCACGGCACTATAACTGCATCAAGCACTGTTGCAGCTAAAATGAAACTGTCTCTGCATCCTATTATTCTGTAGGATGGAGTAATGATTTCACTTTCCGTAAGTTCTATCATAAATGGATAGCTAAGATTTCAACAGTACTGCGCTTGGGAAATCCCAGATATAAAAATGTTTTTGATTTTATCACAGATGTTTATATATTGTTCTTTAGTTTTATCTAGTGTCACAAATATTCATTTTACTTTTTTTCCTCATTGTTATGCTTGGGTGTAGAAACACTGATATCTCATAAAATCCTGATGCACTTACTGGGGAAATACAATTTCACAATTAGACAAGACTTACCAAAGTCACAGTTTGATTGGGATTTTATGAACCTGTAAGTGCCTGAGGGATCTCATGCCCACCTATATGTAAATTAATTATCTTCATGCATATCCCACCCTATGGTTCTACTCTAAGGCATCTAAGCTGATCATGCTGTAAAGATCAGTCTGTGACCAATTCCATCTCATGTGATCCCTCAGGCACTTACAGGTAATAAAATTCCAATAAAACTGTGACTTTGGCTAGTCTTGTTTAATTGTGAAATTAAATCTTAGTAAGTGTGGCTTGACAGTGGATATATGGCAATAAATTCTGTGATTAAATTTAGGTTTCCAGAATTTTATTTTGTGTGCTAGAATTAGATAAATGTTTGCAGTTAACATAATCAGACCAAAATTTACCTGAGCACTAGTCTATACAGGTGTTCAAGGAATGTTTATTCTAAGGTCCCTAAGGATCCTTTATAAAATAGGGTCAACCTTACTGCTGGGGTGAGTTAGCATGAAGAACTAGAAGGCTTCATATTAAATTAAATGTGTAAATGTAAAGCCTCTCTTGTTTAATTGAGTACAGTTACATCAGAACAGGTGCTACAACAATATAAGGTACATGCATACAAATCAATCTGGACAGAACCAGATCTGATGTGCTGACAGATATGAATCTATGCAGCTTGTTTGGATAAGTCAGAAGAATAAATCCCATTGACTCTGATCTACCACCATATTTTGCAACCGGAAATCATGATCCATGTTGCTTGCAGTTTGTAATTTTTATAACATTGTTTATCATATGTCCATCATTGGAATAACAACATGTATACAGGCTTTTCTTCTTGAGAAGCTCATCTAGTATGCACATAGCTAGTGCATGAAGAAGTAATGTAATGGTATACTAGCTTATGCTTGTTAGGTAAATCTGTGTGCAATAGGTATAAAATATCCAATAGTATGCAAACCCATTTCATGCCTGTATAAGTATGAAATATCCAATAGTATGCAAACCCATTTTATGCCTGTATAAGTATGAAATATCCAACAGTATGCAAACCCATTTCATGCCTGTATAAGTATGAAATATCCAATAGCATGCAAACCCATTTCATGCCTGTATAAGTATGAAATATCCAACAGTATGCAAACCCATTTTATGCCTGTACAAGTATAAAATATCCAACAGTATGAAAACCCATTTCATGCCTGTATAAGTATGAAATATCCAACAGTATGCAAACCCATTTCATGCCTGTATACTCCTCTTTTTGTTATGAATATATGCAATTTCATGCCTCAAAGAACATTTTCTTTTCCATCATGAGATTCACTGAATTAAAAACTAAAACTATCATAGAGTATAAAGCTTTCCCCAATAATCAATATATGGATTTTCCAAACATTGATATTCAAGCAGTCAACGTGATCATATCATGTGGTTTATTGGTCATGCAAGGTTTTCTGAACAAGAGTAATCAATTTTTGGTACAGCAATTTCGCAACATCCTTAAAGCGGATGAGAAGAAAGGTGGTTGAATGTGACTACTGGTGATAGTGTACAAAGAACAAACCACTTTCTGGTTATGCAACAAGATGACAATCTGTTGGAAATTACTCCAAAGTTTTAATAGTTGTAAGAAAGTCTGGATTTCATCTTAGTCTGTGCCCTTGCAACAATGATTCTTAGTTATTACTTTTGGTGTGTTTCCTCCATTACACCCATGGAATGTATAAACCAGATCCATTAAAATAGAGATAAAAGAATGTCAAACTTTTAAATAAAATCCAGAAGATCCCAAAGCTACTGAATAGATTGTGTTCATTAGCAAATAAGTAAAAGATGTTTCTATTTCATTGACTGATAAAAAAATATCTTACTGACTTGGGTTAGCTTCAACACCAACCACAGTCTTGATCAAATGTAAATATAAAATGACATTTCCTTGGTATAGTGTACAGGGAACAACACAAATGTCTAAATTAAATTCAAGAGAGAACAGTTTGCATGCAGAAATCACAAAAAACAAATATATATTTACTTTCAAGCATGATATACTCTGAATTGTTCATTGCTACAATGTCAGGAACAGAAGATGCAGTTATTTTAGCGTACAGGAAATCTCAGAAAATTTCACAGTACTCAGTGTGATGGGGTACAGTGGATGCTTATGGTTTCTGGTTATCATTATCTAGGAGATAATTGACCATGGTGTTTATTGCCAAGATTTAGTAATTAATAACATAAAATATGAAATTAATGGATGGAATAAAAGAGAACTGCAGGGCTGAGAAATAGATCAGAATAATACGAGTCCCATCATGAAAATATTAACAATTTAATCAATTACATAAACAATTTAATCAATTACATAAACAATTAACAGAGTTACAAAATTATGCAAATCTTATTTAGTTACTGATGGAAAAAATTTCGACGGAAATTTAGTTAGTCAGTTTATATGAAAACTGAATGCTCAAGGACTGGCATTTTGTGCCCTGCAATTACATTTCATAAGTCGTGGTTGAAAGAGTCTGGAACCGCACCTACAAATGAAACTTCATACAGAAAAAAATGAAGTCATCATTCAGAATATGTGCATTGCATGTCGCCAATACAAGCTGGAGCTCGAAAGGAAAAAGGCTCTCATTGAGAAGGAAAATAAACAACTGCCAGCAAAATAATTGGTGACAAAAAGGAATACCTGAGATTCACACATCGCTATGATGGTGAATCCCTCTCTTTACCTAAGATTCACAAATTCTTATGAAGGTTTACCTGTGTCATCAATTTGTGACACTTGTCCTTTAGGACAATCCAATGAGAAATACTTATTTCCTGTAGTCAACTTATTGCCTCCTTGCAAAACTTTGATTAATCTTTTGAAGGAGACTATTTTAAAACACTTAATTTTGTCATGGAATAGGGCCCCACCCCCCTTATCTTAGCCAATCAGGATTACTACTTTACCTGCCAGAATTCTCATCAGTCCCACACACATTTCTTTCTAGTCTTTATTATTAACTATGCTAGAAAACATCAATTTATGACACCTGTTCCAAATTTACCACAACTCAACAAATCTTTTCTGGTCTGTCTACATTTTTGTCACTGTACCATTATGACTTCCAGTTAGTATCATGCTCTCTCTATCCATTCTAACTGTAAGCAAACAGGTCCTAATTAAAATTCAGTTCATGTCCCATTTAGAACAATTTCACTTTTACAAGTTGCCAATCAATGATGATCTTAGCAATACATCAAATTTAACGAAATAAGGTCATGCAGATCCCAACAAAATGTACTACGAAATACTACCAAATTTTACACCCTTATACTCAAACCTTACAAAAACTTATTAAAAATATAAAATGCTAGAAAACTGAATATTTATTGCATAAATTAATAAATTTATGATGCAAACACCTGTAATAATGTCCTTGAATTCTGACACAAAAAAACTATCTAAGGATATGCAGCCCTATTGTTTTCTCAATAAGTCAACTTTTCACCAGGAATGGACCATTAGTTTTTAACTTTCTGCAAGAAACAAAAGTTTTAATTTGGACAGAATTTGATTTTCTATGAAAAACCATGTCTTAAATACATCATGATATCTCTCTTGTTATAAAGTGGTCCATAACCAATATAATTATACTGAAAACTTATCATAGTGAAAACCCCTGTATGCATAGAACCACAATATAGTGCGAATGATATAAGATATCCGTGTTGTTGTTGATACCAAAATTGAATAAATAATCAGGTTTTACAAAGGAAATAAAGATAAGCTTTACCTTGTCATCTTACAAACTTTGTACCTTAATGGGACACTTGCAACTGGCCAGTGGATCTAATACGCAAAATTATGGCCTTTGAACTAGCCAATACAATGGCTTGCTAGATTTGTTTTATTCTTCATAAACACTTTGACGACATCAATGACCAAGTGCCACAAGCAGACAACAGATTATAAGGGTCCCTGTGCTGATATTAAAACTGTTAATATGCATTTTGTGAGTCTGATCAAAATTTGGAATAGATTCAAATACTGGAAAAAATGAAGTGGATTTCTATCATTTTAGTTTTAAAAAATTGAAAGTAATTGAACTAGAAACAGTAACAAATATTAGTGATGAAACAATGACAGAGCCTGAAACCACAACCAGTGTTGAGAAGAGAAATGAGAAACACATAAGTTTTAGCCAAAATGGTTAAATAAAGACAGATTTACTCATCAACCCCTGGTGCCGCGTTTACACGTCAGGAGATAGTTTCAGGAGATAGTTAGGATACTTCCAAGCTCTGTAACATCAAGGTCATATAAGATACACTAAAGTGGGTGGTATTATTGAAAGGTAGACAGATTTAGCTCTACAATGATACCAAAAATCTGCACATTTTAGCTGCAATACATAAAATTGAGGGGAAAGCCTAATTTATTTTACCCAAATGTTTTCAACCCAAAATTTGCAAGTGGTCGGAATCTGATTTAGTATCTGGATTTTAGACATTTTGGTCTCAGGTCTAAGGCAGACTGGTCTGAATTGCACACGGACAGGTAAATCTTTCCAAAACTAGGATAAGGTGGGCATTTTTAATAAAGAGTGGTCTCGATACAAAAATGATGGGTCCTGTGAACAAAGAAATAAAAACAACAGAACTCCAACTTTTGCCAGTCTACTCATGTGCGAGTGAAATATCCAATGAAAAACAATTCTTCTAATATAACTAGGCATTATGTTAACAGGAAATCTCCTAGAAGCCGATGTATTAGCATGCATTTAGAAATAGCTCCAAAATGTGTTTCCTACTTTTGAGGCAAAATTACGAAAACCTCCAGGGGTAAGTGAGATGACATCACCAAATTTGAATATCCCTTGCGTATTGACATTGCTCACAAATTGCAAATTTTGCCATTCCTTGTCAATTTGTAATAAAAATTCAAAAGCCTTGTTAACTCATTAACACCTAGTGCCACATTCACACATCAGAGGGTAGTAGTCTACTTTCAAGCTCTGTAACATCAAGGTCATGCATGATACACTAAAGTGGGGTGGTATTATAGAAAGGTATACAGATGTAGCTCTACAATGATACCAAATAATCTGGACATTTTAGTTGCACTACAAAATACAGAGGAAAAAACCTAATTTTTTGGACCCAGTTTTTAAAACCCAAAATTCGCCAGTGGTAGGAATTTTGATTTTGTTTCTGGATTTTAGATTTTTTGGCCTCAGATCCAAGGCAGACTGGTCTGTACTCTATATTCATACAGGCGAACCTTTGCATAAATTAGGATAAGATGGGCATTTAGAATAAAGAATGGTCTCTACGAAAATGATGGGTCTGTTATAAAAAAAAAAAAGAAATAACAGAACTCCAACTTTTTCCCTTCCACTCATGTGTGAGTGAAATAGCCAATGAAGAATGATGTTTCTAACACAACTAAAAATTAGGTTAACTGTAAATCACCTGAAAGTTGATGTATTAGGATGTATTCAGAAACAGCCCCCAAAATGTGTTTGCTACTAGCATTTCAGGCGAAAAGGACGAAAACCTACAGTGGTTAATGAGTTAAGTAATGGCTGATATATAATGAAAAAAAAACATGAAATGCTCAATCTGCATCAATACGCAAAATGAATCGATATACAACCAGTTGTTCCAATTTTCAAACATCAACACTGTTAAGGCACTTGTCATTAGGTGATCACATTACTGCAATATCTGATAAAAGGAAACAAACAAATTTTCTACAGAAAGTTGTAATTACTTTCAGCATGAAGACAAAAGCAAAATTTGTTCCCTGAGGTCCCAATGTTTTGGATAGCAAAAGAGAAAACTGCAACAATAAAATACTCATCACTCCTGGAATTAATGAAACTTCAGCAGTGTTCAGATTTTGATCATTGACAGTCAGAATAATGCTACCTATGTGTTTTGATTGGTCACAAGAATTCATGATGCACTTAATATCAGCCATTGAGAGAGAACTTCACAAGACGGTGACCAACTATAAGATATAGTGTCATCATGTGTGATGAGACTGATGACACTTCAGTGAGAAAGAAACTAATTTGTTATAGATAATTGATGTGGACTTTACACCTGAGACATTATTTCTGGATAATGTTGACATCTCTCAAGGCGATGTTGAGACAATACATATTAAAATAAAATCAGCTTGCCCAAGTCAAAGACAGTGCAATGAGCAAAGTGATGTCTTTTTGGATCTGGCAAAGCCTTAGTTATGACTGGTACAGAAAGGAATGTAGCTGCAAGATTGCTTCATGGCCAGCTATATTTTATAAACACTAATTAGGTTATAACCCATACATATCCACCAGTCATTTTGCAGATTGGGTACCTTATTTGAAAGTAAATAGAATTGTTGTCTTCAATTTATTATAATTTTAAACATTCCTCTTTATGTAGATCAAATCTCAGCAAGATAAAGGAGGTTTTTTTTATGAAAAGCAAATGCTGATGCAAGAAATTCTAGTGTGAGGGGTTTTGCTTTCTATCAAGCTTTAGAGGTACTTTTTCACATTAGTAGCATAATTTAAACAAGAAAAACAATCTGAAAAGGGAGTAACAGCAAAAGGCTTACAAAATTCTGATTTAAATCAGATCTCCACTACCCTACATGAAGATCTGACAGCAACCCCTTTGGTCATGCATAGTGACCACTGAATTAGCCAAAAGAAATACAGCTTTCAGAAATGTGAAAGTGAATCAAATCATTCAGCACATATTCTCTTCGGCCATACCACTCAGACTCCCAAACATTAACCCATTTTATCCTGAATACAGTCATAGTATCCCATTTTATCCTGAATATGACTATGGTAGTAATGTATAATTCTATCCTGAATAAACATGCAGTCATCGTATCCTATTTTATCCTGAATATGACTATGGTAGTAATGTATAATTCTATCCTGAATAAACAGTCATTGTATCCCATTTTATCCTGAATTCCACTGCAGTCATATTTACTATGTATATGTGTAATGTCTCTAGAAACACGTGTTCTACATCACAAATATTTGCGTACTTCCCCGCCAACCCTTGGTAATGGTTAAGGCACACATGCGCAGTGAAATATTTTTTTAAAACGTAGTTGGAAAAGAAATTGTTGATTTGAAAATTTATCAATTAAATGATGCACAACAACTCGGATGTAAACATGGAAGTTGACAGCAAGGGTAGTGACAGTGAAGTTGACGATTGGGATGATTTTGATGATGATATTGACTTAAATGATGAGTTAGAATTTAATCAAGTTGCTGAAAGATATGATGCATGGCTTCATGCACTTATTGACAGTGATTCATAGAATGAAACTGACTTTGAAAGCTTTCAAGAGACGTGTTTGGAATGATTTTTCACCTCGGTTGCAGACACAATTTAAATTGATAGAATATTGTTATTACTGACATAATGATGATGTGGACTTCAAAATTTGGACAAAAGGTGTTCTGATTAATTACCTTTATCTTACTGAAAGATTTCTAGGATTTATTTGTGACAAATTTTCATGGGAAACTGCCTGCTAATGTACATGTACATGTTCTAGAGTGTGGAGCAAACAAATTGTTCCAGGTGAATTGTTGTCCAATTTTAGTAAAATTATTATAACCTTTTAACTAACAGTGCTAGAAACTTCAAAATTGGACCAAAATATTATAAAATGCTATAAATAAAATTATCTTCATTTCATTCACGTATTATTAGGAGATTTTATTCATCTTCATAAACAAAAGATTCAATGAACATCATGGTAAGTTTTTTAATTTGTTTTTATTCTTCTTTTCTTTCAAAATACAGGTGTGAGCATGTACATTAATAAATGTTAACAAAACATATATCACCATATTGCAAATTTTATTACCTTTTCATAGATAAATAGATATTATATACTTTAAAAGAGAATAAACAATGTTGCAACATTTTTAGTAAACATGGTGAAGGTCATCACAATTTCTGCAGCTTCTGCTGTATGATGCTCCATTTTACTGCAATGTATTTAAAATTGATTCTCAGGAATCAGGCACTGCAGTTGAAATTGGTAAGCAGGATAAAAATGGGTTAATATACAAGACTTCTTCGATTGGCTGATAAACTAACAATTATGGTAATAGCACAGGTCACTAAAATGTGACCCCTAAGCAGTTGCTGTCAGATTTTCACTAGGACAGTAGAGATATGGTTTAAATCAGACCAACACTCACAACTTATTCAGTTTGAGTTCTTGGTATAACAACCATGTTGATAGACATTATCCCATTACTTAGTAAACTCAGTGTTTCTTCCCTAAATACTGCCTTACTACAGTCTCAGAGTAATTTCTATTCTACACATGTTCAGTTGGAATGCCTTTAGGAACGTGTACATTATTATATGTAGGAATTATTCTCAGCTTTGAAACCTGAACTTAGGAATCAATTTGCCATTTTTGTTAAAAAAGAAATTTTGAAAATATACTTTATTCAGTCACCTAATGTTGCAGAAATGTCATCAATGTGTAATAGAAGAGATTCTATGAAGATTTCCTGAAAAGGACTTCAAAGTAGTTTCTTCACTTGCCATCCTTGGTTTGCATCACATTTTGTTCATGATCAGTTAGCAGAACGAGTAAAAAGATGAAATTGATTTCTTGTATAAGATCAGTTCTGAAATGTGTGGGATTACTGCTTTGAATGATGTGTCAGCCGTGAAATCAAAATGACCACAATTGAAGCCCATTTTGTTGCGGCAAAAGTGTACTTCTTACAGAATATCATGTTTTGTGGCAAAATTTCACATAGGCAGCATCTTTCCCAATTTACTTAAGCTTAATGAATTTACTGCACAACTATGAACTGCATATTGTGAGCGTGGATTTTCAATTTTAAAAACTGACATAAAAGCTTCCGACAGAAAGATTGTCAGCTCATGAGTATTGTATTGCACATCAAATCTGATTATAGTCAAGCTCTTGATATGACTAAAGGTAAGCATTGTAACTTTCCGTGATAGAACTTGATCTTAGAACTTTAGTTATAACTGTCATAGATCGACTTGAAATATACTTTCTGGTTTTAGTTATATGTCCCATATATTCTGGTCAGTAAAACTTGTGTAATACAAGTTCATTCATTTTGACCCCTATATTTTTTAACTGGACCCATCAGGTGACATGGTGGGATCAATATAGTCCCCTTCACTCTAAATCTAGATTGAACACCGACTGTAATACAATGATATTATTTTTGGATACGGGTCAAACATGGTAGTGAATTAAACAATATATTGAATGGCATGATTTTACCTTTCTATAGTGAAAACAGTAGGTTCTCGAAGCAGGTTCAGGGTTCAACACTAACTTTTATTAAGAAGGAAGTCTGCAGGACTTCATGCTTTTGAAAACTGGTGGTCCTTCTGACTGATAGAAGGTCCTTCTAATGTATGGTTAAACTTAATGAAGAAATGTTTAGCAATTGATTAAAGCACATAATAAGGAGAGTCGATGAAGATTTCCTGCATTGCCTTCCCTAGCCATATTTATATTCAAACTATAAGAAGGTAAATTGTTACTGTAATGCAAACAGTTTTTCTTGAGTGTTTTAACATATTAACCCCTGGCGCCACATTTACAAGGCAGGAGGTATAAGCCTTACTGCCATGCTCTGCAGCATCAAGGTCATGTATGATACATTAAAGTGGGTGGTATTATTGAAAGGTAGATAGATTACTTAAAGCTCTACAATGATACCAAAAAATCTAGACATTTTAGTTGCACAAAAAGTATAGAGAGCAAACCCAATTTATTGGACCAGTTTTTTTTCTCACCCAAAATTTGCCCATGGTCAGAATCCAATTTTGTATCCAGATTTTAGACTTTTTAGCCTCAGATATAATGAATACATGCTCTGAACTGCACACAGACAGGTGAACCTGTGCAAAAAGTATGATGAGGTGGACATTTTTAATAAAGACTGGCCTCTATACAAAAATGATGGATCCGTTTTTAAGCAAAGAAAAACAGAAGAAAAAAGTTGTCCCTGTCCGCTCATGTACAATCTATATTAACAATGTTTTTAATACAACTAGGCATTAGGCTAATGGAAAATTGCTTGGAAAAAGTCGATGTATTATGATGTATTCAGAAAAATGTGTTTCCTACTTGCAAATCATGTTAAAACTGCAAACTCATCCAGGGCTTAATGTGTTAACCACCAAGCTAAGGTTGTTTTGTAGGCAGCTTAAGAGGCTGTATGGGATGGCTAT
Source organism: Unio delphinus (assembly GCA_029339505.1). Classification (NCBI taxonomy): domain Eukaryota; kingdom Metazoa; phylum Mollusca; class Bivalvia; order Unionida; family Unionidae; genus Unio; species Unio delphinus. Next base: position 14,066,016 of record JAQISU010000174.1, read on the forward strand.
ATTTTGTTTATGAAATTGATATATTTTTTATGTTCAATAAATTAAAACTCAAAAGTCAACATATACTGTAGAAACTGGATTGTAATATATATACATATTGATTTTAATTAGACAAATTAGGAATCCCTAAATAGGTGTTATGCAATCTTGGGAATGCCAAAAATACTTCAAGGAGATGGAATCCTTTGTTCTTAGCTTTGTGATGGCCTGAGATGCAGTAGGGATTGTTAAACATCCACTGTTGAGAATCTGAAGTGCCAACAGTTAATTCAAAGGATGGAAAGGAATTAATTACATCAAGTAGATTAAAGATGTAACAATGAATGGGGGAGGGGGACAGAATCTCAAATTAAGTTGAAAACATAAGCAATTGCAGGAATATTTCATTACGGTACATTTGGCAATGCACTAGAGAATTTGGAGAAATAAATATGTTTGCATCTAAAGCATTATCCAGAGTGTGTTATGTACAATAAACTGGGATGGGTGTAAGTGGATTTAATGGAAAGGTAAGAAGATATCCTGACTGAATTTTAAGTTAACTAAGTTTTGTAGATTATCTTGCATGCATTTACCTGTAATTATCTTTGCAATGAGTTTATATGTGTATTTTCTTCTATTTGAATGTAATAAACTAGATGTATGAACCAAGACTAAAGGAATTTCTTCATCAATATTTTTTATTTACTGCATAATTAGTAATTACTCTATGATCTTGTACATTACTGTATAGAAAAATATATAGGAGAAGTGTGTGTTCGTGTTGTGTGATTTAGATTTTTAATGCAGCTTTACATGTGTGTGTGTGTGTGTGTGTGTGTATAAGGTAAGTCACCCATTAATCTGATAAAAATCTTAATACCTGGAGGTAAAGCTGAATAACGACACAAGTTTTTCCTTTGCTGTATTAAATGCTTTACCAGTGAAATCACTGACAGTGCTGACAGCTTTGTTTCCAATAGCCCCAATAGCTTTTGACGCTAATTCCTTACCGATCGGTAAAATCTTTGGAGCAATTCTAGTAAATAGTTCCGAGACAACATCACTGATTCCATTTCCATAATACTGTTTGTATACAGGTAACTGTGAGTGTATGAACAACACAGGTCTTGCCATATCATTATTATGATATATGATCATTATTATTTATCATTATTATGATATATGATCATTATTATTTATCATTATTATGATATATGATCATTATTATTTATCATTATTATGATATATGATCATTATTATTTATCATTATTATGATATATGATCATTATTATTTATCATTATTATGATATATGATCATTATTATTTATCATTATTATGATATATGATCATTATTATTTATCATTATTATGATATATGATCATTATTATTTATCATTATTATGATATATGATCATTATTATTTATCATTATTATGATATATGATCATTATTATTTATCATTATTATGATATATGATCATTATTATTTATCATTATTATGATATATGATCATTATTATTTATCATTATTATGATATATGATCATTATTATTTATCATTATTATGATATATGATCATTATTATTTATCATTATTATGATATATGATCATTATTATTTATCATTATTATGATATATGATCATTATTATTTATCATTATTATGATATATGATCATTATTATTTATCATTATTATGATATATGATCATTATTATTTATCATTATTATGATATATGATCATTATTATTTATCATTATTATGATATATGATCATTATTATTTATCATTATTATGATATATGATCATTATTATTTATCATTATTATGATATATGATCATTATTATTTATCATTATTATGATATATGATCATTATTATTTATCATTATTATGATATATGATCATTATTATTTATCATTATTATGATATATGATCATTATTATTTATCATTATTATGATATATGATCATTATTATTTATCATTATTATCATTATTATACTTCTTGAACATGATATATTACTACCGTGATACCCCGTACCGGATTTTTCAGGTATACTTTGCTTGGGATTAACTTCAGCTCTTATTTTTATTTCAGGAGGAAATGATTCCTCATATGATGGTAGACCACTTCTCGTATCTTTTGTTTTCTGTTCATATGAAACAATCTTTTGCCAAATATATTTTTTTGTACCAGGTCTCAAAATCTATTGGTTTGTCATACTTGGTTTTTATATATTTTACTCTTATTTTTTTGGGAAATGTTTTAGCAGCAAAATCAGCTAATTCGTCATCTGTAGAAATATTACTAATTTTATCAATCGCATCTCTTTTAAATATTTGTTCAGGTTGATATATTCTCTCCCTCAGAGGTTCAAGTTGTTTGACAACAGGTTCAGGAGGTGCGACAATTACAGGTTCAGATGAAATAACATCAATTTCAGGTGTGTAACAGGGCGAGGGGTTGTCGCGGTTACTATATCATCGGGAAGAGTTTTTAAAGATTTTTTTTTAACTTGTTTAGTTCTTTTTGCTATCTTTTCTTCTATTGTAGTTATCGGTTTAAACAATTGTTCAGTATTGGCAGTAAAATCTACCTTTTGCTATTGTCGAGCTTGTAAATTATCTCTGAAGGAATCTCTGACCAGGAGAAATTTATTAATTGTTTCTAATCGTTCTCTAGTTGTTCTTGTTATTTGTGCTTCTCCGATTTTTGACATTTTATATATAAAATTTATGGTTAATTAATTGTGACCTTGCCCCTGGATAACCGGGGTTGCTGTCAATGAATTTGTAAAATTGATAACATAAAACAACCATTATTTTTTTGTCAAAACGAGGTCTGTTTATGCCCACACTCTTGGAAGATTATACTTGTTTACCCATCCACTGAAAAACATATGAATATATGTTGAAACAATTTTTTTTTTTCGTCAAACAAGAAACAATTTATTTTGTCAAATGGAGGTTAATATAAAAAGGTTGGTTCAGGCCCGTACTCCACTTCACGCAAGTTTTAGTCTAGATCAATTCCAAAAATCAAGCACCTGCTGAGCAAGATTCTCCAAATAGAGCATGACAATGTTGAATTATCTAATTACAGGATCCTAACCACCGCAATGGGCAAGATTGTTGCAATGGCAAACGTGTAAGTTGCTTGTATCCAAATCTTCAAATAATGAAAATGAACAATTTTTTTTTAAAATTATTCAGTAAAGCCTTTTTGTTCAAATATACTATAGATGGTACATTTATTCTACCATACCATTCTCATAAAAATTGCAACCCCCAATGTGGGAATCTGCTGTTTGAAAGTTAAGAAAAAAATCTGCAAAATATTCACTTGCTAATCTGCATTTTATATTTTTTTTTTAAAAAAACAGATCAAGAAAACTATCCAAATGCTCTTGGATTATTCCATCTGTCCATCTGTAACTATAACAAAAATATTCAACTCTTGATTTATTCAATCTGATTCTCTAAACTATGACAAAATTCCATAACACGCTAGGATTATTCCATCTTTACACCAGCAAGTATGACAAAAATCCACAACTCGTGGATTATTCCATTTGAGCATCTCTGACTATGAGAGATAACAACGTAAATGCAGAAATACTCATACAAGAAACAAGTCTGTTTAGCAAATGTTCTTTCAGATCAATAACCATTTAGCTGTCGTTACAGAATACTGGCATTTATAAACAATGGCACAATTGATTTTCCTACAATTAGAATATAATGCAGCATCTTAAAATGGAAACAGTTATTTCAATACAGACAATCTGAAAATTTCTTACAAAATTAAATACCATTTATTGTAATTTGTATAGGCACAAGATCTGATTTTTGGCATATTTTTTTAATGTGACATCAATATGACTTTCTAAGACTGCAAAAGTAAGGGGAGAAATAAGCAGCAGTGTGGTCTCATCTATACACTGATTAACTTTAAATGGGAGTTATACCAATTAAGCTATCCAAACTGGTGCACCTGTCAGTCTTAGGTAACAATTATCATTCATATAAATGGATTGTTGCACAAAGCCAGAGAGATAAGCAGCTCCGTTCCTTTCAATAAGATTTTTTTGAAGGGCAAACTAACTTTTTCAGTTTAAATTATCAAAGATATCTAGCATCTTGAAACCAAGAACAACCATTATTCTGATACTGTCTGATAATGAAATGTCTTCCTCAAGCTTTTTTTGGGGGGTTGGATGGGCAATAGCTGTTTTATAAAGACATTGTAGTTACAAGAATGAATTTTGGGGGAGATTTTCATCAACTGTTTTTTCTGTTAGAGCAAATCAACAATACTTCTATAAATATTATTATTATATAGATTTTCTGTAATAGACAGCATCTTTATCTGCCAAGGTGCTAAGAAATCTCTCTCTCTCTCTCTCTCTCTCTCTCTCTCTCTCTCTCTCTCTCTCTCTCTCTCTCTCTCTCTCTCTCCATTCTCCACTGAAAAAGCTCATGACACTTTACTTTATAAACCAATTCCAATGAGAGTAAAGTGGTTTCAAAAGAAGATGTAACCAAGTATGAATCCACACCTAACCATCTTCTGACAATCTATTTTAAAGGTCAAAAATTGTGAATTCTGTTTAAACGTTTTTTAATCTTCCATACCTAAAATGATTAAATGTTCTTGTAAATTCCAAAGCATTGATTCCAATTATCTCATTTAAAAGCCTTAGCCTCACAAATGCTAGCACAGGTATTGCCTTCCCCGTTACAGCCACCCACCTGCCCATATGCATCTCGAAATCACCTCACAAAAACTGACTCCGATATTACCCGAAACCCCCACCCCCAATTATGTATGCAGAAATAACATACATGTATCACTAAATGCATGAGCTAACTAACAAAGACTACACTGAGAAGAGAACATGAGCTTGGTCATGAAGAGAATTGTCTGATAGAAATTAAAGAGAAAAAAAACAACTTTGCCATACCTAAAACCAATATGATCATCAACTGACAGAAGAAAGAAAACAGAAAATTCAAAGTTTGATAATTATTAAGAAAAACTGCAAAAATTATCTACATTTCAATGCAGGTCATGCATGTGGCAGAAAAGACAGTTGATGACTCGTCAGATTTTGAACATCTGATCAGAAGTTTTGACTTCAAAAAGGGTAGGATTTTTATTGAATCAGTTTTTAGGTTGCAAAAAAACAAAAATTGCAACTGCTGAACAAATGTATTTTTTTACATCTAAATACCTCCTCTGGGTAATTCAGGGGCAGATCAGCTCAATAAATCAGATCTTTCACAGATCAGCTCAATAAATCAGATCTTTCACAGATCAGCTCATTAAATCAGATCTTTCACAGATCAGCTCAATAAATCAGCTCTTTCACAGATCAGCTCATTATTAAATCAGATCTTTATTAATCAGATCTTTCATTCAGATCTTTCACAGATCAACTCATTAAATCAGATCTTTCACAGATCAACTCATTAAATCAGATCTTTCACAGTAACATGTTATTCATACCCTCCTTATTTATATTAAAAACTTTTATAACATTTCTAAGAAAAATGCCCTGGATGATATTGTCCTCATCATTGTTTATTTTTACATTTAGGAGATGATGTATTGTTTCTGGATCAAGCTTTCCTCTGGAGTCAGCCTGAATGTTCACCAGAATGGAAACTGTCCTCTTAGTGTCTGCATTTCTCGTTCACATCCTTTACTTCAAACAATAACTATTTAGCAACACCAACATTAAATTCACACAGTCAGTACAAAACCTAGGCGTTACTCTAGACAGTACTCTCATATTGCACCAACATGTCATGAACCATACTAAAGCTGCATATTTTTAGCTGAGACACATCAACTCAATTTGCAAATATCTTTCAGTTGATGCCACTAAAACACTTGTATGTTCATTAGTACTTTCAAGTCTGGACTATTAACTCAATTCTGTATGGTTTGTCACAATAACTACTCTAGAAACTTCAAAATGTTAAAATACAGCTGCTCAGATCATTTTTAGAGTACCTCAATCAGAGCACACCTCACCACTGCTTTGTACCCTACACTGGCTATCCATTTGATACAGAATCAAAACACAAAATTTGTTCTCTGTGCTATGTTTCACTGACAGACTCCAGTCCAACATACCTATCCGGCCTCAACCATGTGTATACACCATCAAGATACTTACACTCCTCTTTTGACAATCGTATACTCATTGTTCCCACTATGAAAATGAAGTCATATGGACAACATTCTTTTGCATACCAGGGCCGGCGATATGGAACAAATTGCTCATTGAAATTAGACACAAAGAGACAGTGATCCTTTGTCAAGTGCCAAATTTTTCATCAGTGAAATCCATTAACTGTCTTGGAGTAGAGTTTGCCGAAGAAATGTTTTTCTAACTCAGGTCACACTGGTCCTATGTTTATAGTAAAAACGAACTAGGTGTATGACAGGTTAATAAGGGGAAAATTCTCATGTAAAGCTGTCAAAGTGATTTGAGACAAATGGTAGGGTGTTATTTCAAACCCAGGTGGCATTTTTGGCACATTGATAGGCAGTTTTCCAAATGTCTGTAGGAATAGCATTTATTCCGATTGGTCAAATGTGGAATCAGGGGTGGGTTGATCCCTGAAATTGGGGGAAATATATACTCTGAGCTAATGAATTTTAATCAGTCTGGAAAGACCTCTGCAAGAGACGGTCAGTATTATTAATTCCGACATAGGAGAAGACTTCGGGCGTACTTTAGGAAAAGACGTCCGTAAAATCGGGTTCCAGGGAAAAACTGAATTTGGAATGATTGTAAGACGCCAAAAACACAAGGAAAATAGTTTGTTTGAAGAGAGAGAGAAATTGCGAGCAGGTCGAGATTCAAAGGAGGGAAAAGAAGTTATAAGTCAGAGTTGTGGAATCCCAAGTTCAACCAGAGGGCAAGTTAAAGTCGAGACGCAAGCAGAAGGAAAAAAAACAGTCGTTGAACAGGTCATTGTGAATTTACCAAGCAGTCCAATGTTAATGAACACTCGATTTCGTGATGAAATTTGCTATCAGCTATTAACGGCTAAATTCATCTATTTCATTAGTGTTTTGAATTTTAATTAATGTATCAATTATTCTAAACTTCGGTTTTAAAGTGCTTCTGAACAAAGAGTATTCAGAAGGAAAGAAAATTGTAATTTACTGTGTCTTTCTTCTCTTGATTTTTTTTGGGATTAAATTCTTTATTTATCTTTACGGGGGCTCGTGTGTTGTCTTTGTTCAAGATACCAACTCAGATTACCATGTCCATTCTATAACTGGGCAAATCACACCATGGAGGTCATCCTTTAGATAACGAGTATTAGCGGGAGGCGGTTTCGAGTGTTGTTTTCCAAGTTGTGCAATACCTCTGACCAGGGGCTTGTGCAATATTGTACCAATAGCGCTTGATACCAAAAAACCCCGTTACATCCCTTTTAAAAGTGCTCTTAAAACACACCTTTTAAGACTGCAGGAACAAACTTGAAGACCTAATGTTTTGTACCTTAAATGTTTTCAGCAATTTTTTTGTTTTCCAATTTCATTGTTTTGTTTTCTTTTTGTTTTTCTGTAGTCATATCATTGTAAATGTTGTAAAGTGCTTAGAGCTTCTATACATTAGGCACTATACAATGTCTTCATCATCATCATCATCATCATCATCATCATCATCATGATTATTATTATTATTATTATTATTATTATTATTATTATTATATTATTATTATTAGTAGTAGTAGTAGTAGTAGTAGTAGTAGTAGTAGTATTGGATTGTGGTAATGTTAATACAATGCTACCAAAAAGTTTCAATTGTTTACGCCTGTGAGTCAGCTCGAATTGCTGCCTGCCAACCTGAAATGCTCAAGATTGAGTATCAATGCTCAAGATTGAGTAACTACACTGTTTAGGTTTAATGTTGTTTTAATGTCAACAAGATTTTCTACAATTGGCACAATTTCCTACTCCACTCTTTTCTAATGGCAATTAAATTTTGCTAGCATTATACATGAAGACCCAGACCTAAACAGGAATTACATATAATAATGGCAGTTAGTGAAATGTACTTTAGCCTGGATTACATTCATGTTTATAAAGGATTCAATCGTGGTTAATGGTGTTGATATCAGGTTTTTTATTTTAAAAATACAATCGTAGTAATCAAAGGAATATTTTACCTATAAATAGTGGTCACTTGTCATGCTAGCAGGTTGTTTCTCATGACAGCGAGTTTGTATAATAAATTATTTTTTTTTTTGGGTCGGGGTATTCAGACATACTACTTTATACAGCTAAGTTTTCCTTGCTTCTTTTTCATAAAAGATTTAGACCATTTAAGTTGAGCTTAAAAAGCCTATAATTTTGTAAAATCAAAAGTCAAAAGCTGTCATTTTAGTCTGTTATATCTCCAATGTCTATTTAATAAAAATCACCCAAATCGAATGTCCTTCACACACACACACACACACACACACACAACTGCATCAATGAAAATATCTTTATACTTTTTCTTCTCTGACAATCGTTGATTTGCAAGTATAGATTAAAATGTTTTTGCTGTAAACATTTATCAGTTGCTGTATGACATTATCACATTAATGTAGGTGACACAACTGCCACTGGATCTCCATTATGAAAACACAGCCCTTTCTCAATGCTGCAAACATTCTTAATTAGGTAAATGATTTACAAATATTAGTGAATGAGATTTTTAACCCCATTGTTGACTGCATACAATTATATAGCTGGATGACTGACTAAACACCTGCTGGCCATTGTTTACTCAAACATTGTGTAAGGAAGCCTTGCAGACAAGTACAAAGATTTAATGGCTTTATTGTTGGCCCAATTAGCAATTACATTAGCAATTACCAGGTATTATCAATGCTGACTTCATTCAAAAATAAACTATGATCAAAGCATGGAGATTGACCAGTCACACACCTTAAAGACCGAACATAGATAAAGTTTTGATAACAATTTAATTTAGATAAAGAATGAAGCCCTGACAAGATATGCATTTTTAAAGAATATAATTAATCTCAGCAAATTATTATAACTTCCTTGTATTTTGGTACATAAATTTTTTAGTACTGAAAGCAAATGATGAAATTATTTCAACAGTGCAGGAGCTAAACCATTAAGGGCAAAAGAAGAGAAAGAAAACTGTTTAAAAATTAAAAACAAAATAAAAGACGTAACAAATATCTGGGCACCTATGCCACTTTAGTCTAATAGAACGTTCACAAGTTGCAAAAACATATATGTACTCAAATTTGACATATTTAATAAACGCTGTGGACATTAACAATAAAACACTAGAAACCATAGATAATGAAATAGTAGAATATATATGGAATTACAAAACACACTGCATAAAGAAGTCGACATTATATAGAGCTAAAAAAAGGGGTGGACTAGCCTTACCTAATCCTCTCCTAATTAAAACTAAAAACATAATAAATAGGATTAAACGGATAAGTAGCACACCACAAACATTATACATTTTTTGGATAGGATTCGGAATGAGACATAGACAAGACATCTAAATGAACAACAAATTAGTTAAGAAAGTAGACGCACCTCATGTATATAAGGGGATTAAAGAAATTTTATATAGGTTTAGGGACAATAAAAAAATATGGGAACTAAATAAAGATGACACCTATGACTGGATTTCGGAAATAGAATCAAATAAAACAAAAATTCAAATAGAGATAGAATTTCCATATATCAACTGGGACAGAGTTTGGAGGCACTGGTCCAACATCAAGTTTCTAAAGGTACAAAGTATCATATACACGTACATGTACCTCCCTAACGCCTGGCTTACAGGCGAAGTGACTCTTACAAGACGAATGATACGGACCCCTGTTAGCTGCCCTCTATGCAAAAATGCCCCTGATACAAAATACCACACAATAACGCAATGTGACGAAACAAAGGAAGAAAGGATCAAACTAATAATAGAAATAATGAAGGTAGACAAATATGACTGACGTCAATTACTTTTCCTGGACGGAAACTTTAACAAACAATTGGTACGACTAATAACGGACTTTATAACGAGGACTTATAAAATGTGGACCAATAATGAAGGTTAGGGAGTAATTTTTAAATTTAAAATATACTGAAATTATTTTATAAAAAAAAAAAATAATTTGTATTCACTCTTAATTACTTATATATATTTTGTACGGGGAAAGTACACATGAGGACGCCATGGGGCTAAATCACATGGCGCCACGCGAAGTGAGCAGGCCTGTGGCAGTTTGGAAAAAATCACCCACAAATAAAACTTTATTCTACTAATGCACCTCTACTTCTCTGGATACTATATCCACACTTTCTCTGCCACGTCTATCTCCCATAATAGACGTGGCTCCCAATAAAGGGAACTTAAACAATTTTGAAACTTTTCATACTCTTAATTAAAATAAATAATTAAAGGCCGGACCAAATTGAGACAGGAACTGTACAACAAAATAAATTTGTGCAGATTCTGTCTCAAGGCAGACGGACCTAAGAATATTAAAATTATTAGATAAACTGAAGCATAGTAAAAATTTTAAATAACACACTTCAATTTATACAAAATTCAAAATTAAAATTAAATTATAAAAAACTAAAAAAAAGAGAATGTCTTCCATTTAGAGAAGACATAAAGTAAGACAACTGGTGAAAAAAATTTGAATGAAATGGTAATCCTTTACACAAATACAAGGTATATACCTTATATAGCAACAGACAAATAACACCAACACAAGGAGAATAGGAGACCACTAGCCATGGTCAAAACAAATACAAACGCAGACTACTAGTTATGGGTAGATCAATTCCCACCTAGTAAGGATCTACGGAAAAAACACTAGGAATACTAAAAATACCCTTATCAAATATAAAACCCCGATGGGGAAAAATTAAATGGGAGTTAAATGTAAATAAAAAACAACAAACAACACACCTGTGGGAACACATACATACATAAAAACTTTTTACTTTTTTTTATTGGGGGGGGGGCATCTGTCTGGTGCCCACAAAAAAAAACATTAGTGTTATATCCAATGTTAAAACAAAGCATGCCAAATCAGGGATTATAAATCACAATAAGAAAATATATTAAAAAAAATATTTATCACTATCTTTGCTCACAAAATTATTTATACATGTATATAATATTTAATTCCAAACTGCAATTCTCTGACCTAATTTAAGGGGGAGGACCACTACTTGTAAAAAAAATATCATCCCTTATCCAACAACCTACTGCCATGTTTTCATTGATATTTGCTGTTTTTCCTATGCAACAACCTACTGCCATGTTTTCATTGATAATTGCTGTTTTTCCTTATCCAACAACTTACTGCCATGTTTTCATTGATATTTGCTTTTTTCTCCTTATCCAACAACCTACTGCCATGTTTTCATTGATATTTGCTGTTTTTCCTATGCAACAACCTACTGCCATGTTTTCATTGATATTTGCTGTTTTTCCTTATCCAACAACCTACTGCCATGTTTTCATTGATATTTGCTGTTTTTCCTTATCCAACAACCTACCGCCATATTTTCATTGATATTTGCTTTTTTCTCCTTATCCAACAACCTACTGCCATGTTTTCATTGATATTTGCTGTTTTTCTCCTTATCCAACAACCTACTGCCATGTTTTCATTGATATTTGCTGTTTTTCCTTATCCAACAACCTACTGCCATGTTTTCATTGATATTTGCTGTTTTTCCTTATCCAACAACCTACTGCCATGTTTTCATTGATATTTGCTGTTTTTCCTTATCCAACAACCTACCGCCATATTTTCATTGATATTTGCTTTTTTCTCCTTATCCAACAACCTACTGCCATGTTTTCATTGATATTTGCTGTTTTTCTCCTTATCCAACAACCTACTGCCATGTTTTCATTGATATTTGCTGTTTTTCCTTATCCAACAACCTACTGCCATGTTTTCATTGATATTTGCTGTTTTTCCTATGCAACAACCTACTGCCATGTTTTCATTGATAATTGCTGTTTTTCCTATGCAACAACCTACTGCCATGTTTTCATTGATATTTGCTGTTTTTCCTATGCAACAACCTACTGCCATGTTTTCATTGATATTTGCTGTTTTTCCTATGCAACAACCTACTGCCATGTTTTCATTGATATTTGCTGTTTTTCCTTATCCAACAACCTACTGCCATGTTTTCATTGATATTTGCTGTTTTTCCTATGCAACAACCTACTGCCATGTTTTCATTGATATTTGCTGTTTTTCCTTATCCAACAACCTACTGCCATGTTTTCATTGATATTTGCTGTTTTTCCTTATCCAACAACCTACCGCCATATTTTCATTGATATTTGCTTTTTTCTCCTTATCCAACAACCTACTGCCATGTTTTCATTGATATTTGCTGTTTTTCTCCTTATCCAACAACCTACTGCCATGTTTTCATTGATATTTGCTGTTTTTCCTTATCCAACAACCTACTGCCATGTTTTCATTGATATTTGCTGTTTTTCCTTATCCAACAACCTACTGCCATGTTTTCATTGATATTTGCTGTTTTTCCTTATCCAACAACCTACCGCCATATTTTCATTGATATTTGCTTTTTTCTCCTTATCCAACAACCTACTGCCATGTTTTCATTGATATTTGCTGTTTTTCCCCTTATCCAACAACCTACTGCCATGTTTTCATTGATATTTGCTGTTTTTCCTTATCCAACAACCTACTGCCATGTTTTCATTGATATTTGCTGTTTTTCCTATGCAACAACCTACTGCCATGTATTCATTGATAATTGCTGTTTTTCCTTATCCAACAACCTACTGCCATGTTTTCATTGATATTTGCTGTTTTTCCTTATCCAACAACCTACCGCCATGTTTTCATTAATATTTGCTTTTTTCTCCTTATCCAACGTCCTACTGCCATGTTTTCATTGATTTTTTCTGTTTTTCTCCTTATCCAACAACCTACTGCCATGTTTTCATTGATATTTGCTGTTTTTCTCCTTATCCAACAACCTACTGCCATGTTTTCATTGATATTTGCTGTTTTTCCTATGCAACAACCTACTGCCATGTTTTCATTGATAATTGCTGTTTTTCCCTATCCAACAACCTACTGCCATGTTTTCATTGATATTTGCTGTTTTTCCTTATCCAACAACCTACTGCCATGTTTTCATTGATATTTGCTGTTTTTCCTTATCCAACAACCTACTGCCATGTTTTCATTGTTATTTGCTGTTTTTCCTTATCCAACAACCTACCGCCATATTTTCATTGATATTTGCTTTTTTCTCCTTATCCAACAACCTACTGCCATGTTTTCATTGATATTTGCTGTTTTTCTCCTTATCCAACAACCTACTGCCATGTTTTGATTGATATTTGCTGTTTTTCCTTATCCAACAACCTACTGCCATGTTTTCATTGATATTTGCTGTTTTTCCTATGCAACAACCTACTGCCATGTTTTCATTGATAATTGCTGTTTTTCCTTATCCAACAACCTACTGCCATGTTTTCATTGATATTTGCTGTTTTTCCTTATCCAACAACCTACCGCCATGTTTTCATTAATATTTGCTTTTTTCTCCTTATCCAACGTCCTACTGCCATGTTTTCATTGATTTTTTCTGTTTTTCTCCTTATCCATCAACCTACTGCCATGTTTTCATTGATATTTGCTGTTTTTCTCCTTATCCAACAACCTACTGCCATGTTTTCATTGATATTTGCTGTTTTTCTCCTTATCCAACAACCTACTGCCATGTTTTCATTGATATTTGCTGTTTTTCTCCTTATCCAACAACCTACTGCCATGTTTTCATTGATATTTGCTGTTTTTCTCCTTATCCAACAACCTACTGCCATGTTTTCATTGATATTTGCTGTTTTTCTCCTTATCCAACAACCTACTGCCATGTTTTCATTGATATTTGCTGTTTTTCTCCTTATCCAACAACCTACTGCCATGTTTTCATTGATATTTGCTGTTTTTCTCCTTATCCAACAACCTACTGCCATGTTTTCATTGATATTTGCTGTTTTTCTCCTTATCCAACAACCTACTGCCATGTTTTCATTGATATTTGCTGTTTTTCCTTATCCAACAACCTACTGCCATGTTTTCATTGATATTTGCTGTTTTTCCTATGCAACAACCTACTGCCATGTTTTCATTGATATTTGCTGTTTTTCCTATGCAACAACCTACTGCCATGTTTTCATTGATATTTGCTGTTTTTCTCCTTATCCAACAACCTACTGCCATGTTTTCATTGATATTTGCTGTTTTTCCTTATCCAACAACCTACTGCCATGTTTTCATTGATATTTGCTGTTTTTCCTTATCCAACAACCTACTGCCATGTTTTCATTGATATTTGCTGTTTTTCCTATGCAACAACCTACTGCCATGTTTTCATTGATATTTGCTGTTTTTCTCCTTATCCAACAACCTACTGCCATGTTTTCATTGATATTTGCTGTTTTTCCTTATCCAACAACCTACTGCCATGTTTTCATTGATATTTGCTGTTTTTCCTTATCCAACAACCTACTGCCATGTTTTCATTGATATTTGCTGTTTTTCCTTATCCAACAACCTACTGCCATGTTTTCATTGATATTTGCTGTTTTTCCTTATCCAACAACCTACTGCCATGTTTTCATTGATATTTGCTGTTTTTCCTTATCCAACAACCTACTGCCATGTTTTCATTGATATTTGCTGTTTTTCCTTATCCAACAACCTACTGCCATGTTTACATTGATATTTGCTGTTTTTCCTTATCCAACAACCTACTGCCATGTTTACATTAATATTTGCTGTTTTTCCTTATCCAACAACCTACTGCCATGTTTTCATTGATATTTGCTGTTTTTCCTTATCCAACAACCTACTGCCATGTTTACATTGATAATTGCTGTTTTTCCTTATCCAACAACCTACTGCCATGTTTTCATTGATATTTGCTGTTTTTCCTTATCCAACAACCTACTGCCATGTTTTCATTGATATTTGCTGTTTTTCCTTATCCAACAACCTACTGCCATGTTTTCATTGATATTTGCTGTTTTTCCTTATCCAACAACCTACTGCCATGTTTTCATTGATATTTGCTGTTTTTCCTTATCCAACAACCTACTGCCATGTTTTCATTGATATTTGCTGTTTTTCCTTATCCAACAACCTACTGCCATGTTTTCATTGATATTTGCTGTTTTTCCTTATCCAACAAGCTACTGCCATGTTTTCATTGATATTTGCTGTTTTTCCTTATCCAACAACCTACTGCCATGTTTTCATTGATATTTGCTGTTTTTCCTTATCCAACAACCTACTGCCATGTTTTCATTGATATTTGCTGTTTTTCCTTATCCAACAACCTACTGCCATGTTTTCATTGATATTTGCTGTTTTTCCTTATCCAACAACCTACTGCCATGTTTTCATTAATATTTGCTGTTTTTCCTTTTATTAACCATTAAGCTGTTCTGGATGGGGTTTAAAGTAGCTATGAAAAAGGCATGATGTCTATTTTAATTCTTTCTATCTCTTCAATAATGTTTTTATAATTTAAAACTACATTCTACTTTAATTTTTATTTTTAAGGATATGTGATCATTTGAAATAATAAAATTTAAACTGAGCAATACTGATAAAGATCTTTATGATATATCCAAGCTGTGCAGGGAATAAGAGATGAATCCTTTATCTCTCTTGCTATACAAATTAAAATGCCTATTTTTCCAATTTTTTTTTTAATCATTGCATCCATATGATGTTACCTCTAATGACTTAAAATCTTGCTTGATTCATATTATATTATGCAAAATTGCGGGATTTAATTTTACCAGCAGTGACTTTTTCATTTTCATATCTTGTTCTAAAAAAACATTCAAATTTAAAGAACTGGACTTTTTTATATTAAACAGTTAAAATAACACTATCATTTCACTGCAGTTCATGCAAGCAAAACAGTAGCCAAAACAAAAAAAATAATCACCAATAAGAAAAAAAAAAATAAAACTATCTCTTTCTTATCAGGCCAACACAAAAAATGATGCAATATTAGCAACATTTTTTTTCCAAAATATAATGGTAGACTGTACATCAAACTCAACATGACATAATGGTAGACTGTACATCAAACTCAACATGACATAATGGTAGACCGTACATCAAACTCAACATGACATAATGGTAGACTGTACATCAAACTCAACATGACATAATGGTAGACCGTACATCAAACTCAACATGACATAATGGTAGACTGTACATCAAACTCAACATGACATAATGGTAGACCGTACATCAAACTCAACATGACATAATGGTAGACTGTACATCAAACTCAACATGACATAATGGTAGACCGTACATCAAACTCAACATGACATAATGGTAGACTGTACATCAAACTCAACATGACATAATGGTAGACTGTACATCAAACTCAACATGACATAATGGTAGACCGTACATCAAACTCAACATGACATAATGGTAGACTGTACATCAAACTCAACATGACATAATGGTAGACTGTACATCAAACTCAACACGACATAATGGTAGACTGTACATCAAACTCAACATGACATAATGGTAGACTGTACATCAAACTCAACATGACATAATGGTAGACCGTACATCAAACTCAACATGACATAATGGTAGACTGTACATCAAACTCAACATGACATAATGGTAGACCGTACATCAAACTCAACATGACATAATGGTAGATTGTACATCAAACTCAACATGACATAATGGTAGACTGTACATCAAACTCAACATGACATAATGGTAGACCGTACATCAAACTCAACATGACATAATGGTAGACTGTACATCAAACTCAACATGACATAATGGTAGACTGTACATCAAACTCAACACGACATAATGGTAGACTGTACATCAAACTCAACATGACATAATGGTAGACTGTACATCAAACTCAACATGACATAATGGTAGACCGTACATCAAACTCAATATGACATATTGGTAGACTGTACATCAAACTCAACATGACATAATGGTAGACTGTAGTGATGGGAATCGGTCAGAAATTCATAATCGATAATCGGTTCCCCTTCACCAACTGATCATCGATTATAATCGGTTACTAAGAGCAAATTTCAATTTTTGTTAAACAGTTATATCTTTGATCAAGAGTTCAATATATTTATAAATGTACAGGAGTAATCTCTTTTAATGACATGTATACTTTAACCTGACAATAATATTATATTGTGTTACTTTTGTTCTACAACTTTGTTAAATGAATGCAACTTTTATGGCTGATCAGTCATATGTAACTGAAATACTGCTACAATCCCCCGAAATTCTTTAATTCACATGTGATGTGTCTATAATTTAAAGTATAGAAGGACATGTTTTTCTTGTTTGTCATTGTTTATAAATACTACAAAAGATGTTGCAATTTCACTGAAACAAACCAACAAAACGTGTTTAAATGTATTAACTCAACAATTTAATTACTTGACCATGTACTAATGACTATATGTTCCTAATTATGAATCATAAGGTTTCATATTTGTAGATGTGAAGGGAATTAATAAATTTCAGGTCAACTTTTTGTGGTTGGGAGTTTTACTAACCTTTGTGCTCTGCATACACCTAAAAGGTAGTCTCCCTTTACACAATCGATTATGAAGTTCACAATCGATTATCTGCTCAACCAACTGATGATCGATTATAATCGATAATCGGAACAACACTAGTAGACTGTACATCAAACTCAACATGACATAATGGTAGACTGTACATCAAACTCAACATGACATAATGGTAGACTGTACATCAAACTCAACATGACATAATGGTAGACTGTACATCAAACTCAACATGACATAATGGTAGACTGTACATCAAAATCAACATGACATAATGTGGATCGAGCAACTAGCATAAATGTTCTCTCCTCCTTAACATTATTCATTGCTATACTGTAGCTGTTGTGAATAATGCAGATATAATATTGCAAGCACTAAAATATGGTAAATGAGGTTTTAAAGTAACCAACTGTAAATGCAATATTATAATATCAAGCTGTAACTAGCAGGTGTTTATGTATTACTATACGAGAAGAAAAAAAAGAAAAAATATGATGTTGCAATTATGGGGAGGGTAGATAAAGGGCTTTTAACTTTAGCTTGGGTGGTACATGTTCATCAGCTCCATTCATAAATATCTTTCAGCTGATGCCACTAAAATACTTGTGTTCATTAGTACTTTAAATATCTACTCAGAAACTTCAAAAAGTTAAAAACACGGATGCTTGGATTATCCTTAGAGTACCACGATCAGAGCACATCTCTCCACTGCTCTGTACATGTACCTACATTGGCTATCCATTCAATCCAGAATCAAACACAAAAATTTGTTCTCTGTGCTATGCTTTACTGACAGACCAAAGTTTAACCTACCTATCTGGCCTCAACCATGTGTATACACCAGCAAGATACTTAAGCGCCTCTTCTGAAAATGTTATACTCATTATTCCCACTATGAAAACAAAGTTACATGGACAACGTTCTATTGCATACAGGGCCTGGCAATGTGTAATGAAATTGCCCATTGAAATTAGACACAAAGACACAGCAATCCCTTTCAAGAGTGCTCTTAAAACTCAGCTTTTTTGACTGCAAGAGCAAACTTAAAGACCTAATAATGTTTATAATAAAGGCCTACCTTAAATATTTTCAGCATGCTTTTATGTTTTCTAATTTCATCATGTTTGTTGGATTTTTGTAGTCTTATCATTATAGATTTTGTTAAGAGCTTAGAGCTTTTAAAGATTAGGCGCTATACAAAGTCCTCATTATTATTATTAGTATTATTATTATTATTATTATTATTATTATTATTATTACTACCTGAAAATAATGTTGCAAAATTCCTTTCTAGGTGTTATGTCACAGCACATTTTGTTATGGTCAGCATGACATGTCACTATTAACTTTCATGTAAGAGATAGGCTGGCAATAAACTGCTGCCTGTGAAAGATAAATATGTTCTGTTTGGTGGCACAATGTGATTTTTAATTAGGACCCAATAGGACAACAGATAGACAGATATATTAACTTTAGGTCCAGTAGAGGATGAAACAAAGTAAAAACAATCCAGATACGTTTTGGGCCATCACAAGAAAGTGTCATGAAATGAAAATAGTTATTAAAATAGAGAGAATTATTCTTGATTCAATGGGTTTAACTTTTTGGTGGTTAGAGAAAGCTAATCTTGATTGGCTGTGTGAAACAAGGTATGTGTTCCCAGATGAAATTCAAGCAATCTTCCTCAACAAAATTTGACAAAGTTTCTTAGGGAAGCCAGAATTTAGCTCCAAGAAAAAACAATTTTTCATTAAACTGTCAAAGGGTTTGAATGTTTAGAAGAAAGGGACATAAAAGGAGAGATTCAGATGCACAGAAAGAGCGAGTCAAAAAAGAAAGCCGAAACATATTGTCTCAATCACACAGAATATGTTCTTGATGTATTTTTGTATTTGTGTTGAATTCATGTTAAATTTATGCTTTAATTTCCATGAGTTCGAAAGCTAAGAGTTTATGTGCATTTATCTCAAATATTATATGACTCATGTATTATCTGAATTTGTTTGAACAGATATGAATTATTTTGAATTACCTCATTCACATGTAATATAAATCATTGCAGGTATTTCATGCATTACTCTTTTACAAACTGTGAGAATTTATCTGCCTTAAATGATAGGTATCATGTATTTTAAAAATCATTATGACTATGTCAGTGCCAATAATTTACTCATTTGTAAGTAATGTAATTAGGACAAGATGCAAAGGCCATTAATTCATTTATTTAATCAAGTTCTGAATTTTCTTAAGCCAGGAAAATTGACATCAGGTGTGGGATCAAGACCATAATGGATATGAGAATAGATGGATAACAGAATATGTAGATTAAAAAATATTATACAATAAACTAGGTAATAAAAAGAAATTATAATATCTACATATGTACATGTACATGTTTTTAATATTTTGACGTACAACATCCTGAAGGTTAACAATGAAAGACAGGTAATAGGATGACAGATAAACAAAATTCTAATGTATCAATTTCGGAATTTTCTTCTAGTTCTCTTTTCTCCTAAGGTGAAAAAGGGGTGTAATGAAAACTTAGCTACCAATATGAATTCTCAGGCAAATTGTGAATATTTTAGTGTCAATCATTTCTTATTAATCTAGTACCTTGTTTTGACCAGGTAAATACGGATTGTGTCAAGGTTTTACTGCCAGCTCCTCCCCAAGCCGATTGACACTTTAAGAAGAAATCTTTGTTCTTTTTGTGTCCTTATTAAGCACTTTAAGTTCAGCATTAGTTAATCATTTAACATGTAGTGTGCACAATATTATTAACTGCGTTTTGACCATTTTGCTTACCTGATGACAGTCCAGAACATATCACAAACAAAGCCAACTTCAGTTTTTACCCAGGTGTCCAACAATCTGAGTCTAACATAGTCCAGATAATAAAATTATTATGTTCAGAGTGAAGACAGAGGATTAAAAGCTTACTAATACATTGTTCTGATCTATATATTTAATAAGATATATTGTTTGTATACTAACTGAGAAATTCCAGTTTCACTCCTACCCCATGTCTTTTTAATAGTATTTGATTCATTCAAGATGGCCACTATCACATAACCAGCTTGAAGCTTTGTGTCAACTATCCAAGAGATACCACTGCGTATCACATTATTCAATGTTTAATCAGTAGGACCAATGGAAAAGGTCAGAGAAATTTTTTATTTTATCAGAATATCTGCATCTTTTTCCTGACAGCTATTAAACCAAATAATTTAGAAAAAAATATAAGACAGGAATTAGGGGATGGGACAAATGTAAAATTGAAATTTTTCAACAATAATAATATTAATTACTTTCTTCAAAGAAGGCAACACAATTAGCTGTGAACTAATCTACCTTGAGACCCTCATACAAAGAAATTTATTTATTTTAGTTGCATCTCTGAAACCACTGGTATATTGAGTACGGAAGAAGGAATTTTGTTAACTACCAGTATATGTTTTTTAGATTTCTGAAAATGAAATCACTTGCCTAATGATCAAGTGAAATGTGCCGTTATAAAAGTTTAACAAGTTTTTTTTTTCTAACTTTACAGGTAAGATAATGAATGAAACACGGGTATTATCAAACCTGACTTCTATTTGATATATGTCCATCCACAAATGCAGTCAGAAAGTATCAAAACCTAAATATAGTATGTACAGGAATTTTCCAAAAGGAACCACTATATTGATAATTTCTCAATCAAGTGTTTACCTTTGGCTAATCAGTGGTCATAAATATCTACCTTACATACACATAATAGCTTTATTTCCATGTTATTACGATATGAAGAGAAACTAAATAAAAAGATTTAGGAATTACTATTCTGAAAGTATGACAAATGTTTTGGTATTGCGAGCTGAAATACTTTTTTTTTGTTTTTTGGGGGGGCACCAGACATATACCCCCCTAATCAAAAAAAATTTGAAAAAAGTTTTTATGTATGTGTGTTCCCCCCAAGTGTTTTTATGTTGTTTTTTTTATTCTTTATTTCTAAATCCCCATTTAATTTTCCCCATAGGGGTTATAATAGAATTTGATAAGGGGTATTTTTTTTACTAATGTTAGTATAAGTATTCCTTTCTAGTTGGAATTAGATCTACCCAATCTAGAAGGCTACTTTTAATGTTTGTTGACCATGGCTAGTGGTCTCTTTATATCCTGGTGTATGCTATATGTATGGTGCTATTTGTGTGATTGCTATAAAAGTAGAGCTGTACCGATTAATCGCCCGTACGCGTAATCGGGCCGATTATTAGCACAATCGGTATAATCGGGTATCGGCAAAAATAATCGGTGCCGATGCAAATAATTTTTTTAAATAACCAATTTTTCCTGATAAAAGTTGTATATACAGTCGCGTTTTGACTGACTGTAACTTAATCCTTTGTAACACTAGAGTTCAGGATATATGCAGTATGCAAACAAGTTGCTCATTAACTAACACTACTGTATAGTCGAATAGCCATATATCGAGATAAACACATCGAACCATCAATTAATCTTTTGTAACAAAGAGATTGCTCTATTAAAGTATTTAAAAAGAATTTATCTTGCTGCCAGTTGTGCGAAATTTTCAACTCCAGCGTCTGGTAACATTTGTAAACTGCAGTAAACCAGACTAAAGTACATGTCGCTAACCGCCATTGTAGTGCCAAAGTCATGTGAATAGCCAGTAAGATTAACATCAAAGGGAGTAATGATGGATATATACACAGTCAATTTTGAGGTTTGTGTTTTTTCTTTATCTTTATAAAAACTCACAAAACACCGATAGTCCTTATGTCCCAGTGAGAAATTGTTTGAAAGGGCTTCAGTGTAGGTTTGAGTACGTCGTCTGTCTTTCAGATAATCCGTAATGCCTGGAGGGTGAACGAACTCATTGTCTTTAATACTAGAAAGTGAGAATCATTTCCGGATTTTTTAGAATTATTTTTTATTTCTTTTGTTAGTGTTTCACCAAGCCACCATCTGGCAGAAGGGGCGGTCTCTCATAAGTCATATCAGGTTTTACTGTACCTTTGAAGCACCGACATATGCTAAACAAATAAAACAATTCTATATCAATGTTTTACAATTATCTGATGTTGCCGCAGCAATAACGAGTATTTGTTGTTGTCAAAGCAAGCCGACGACCTTTGCTCATAGAAAGTCTGCAATAAACTCAAAAGCATTGCCTCAATTTAGAACATATTTATTGTACCGCGAAACTTTCCTGTTTGTGAATATCACTTATATATTGAAAATGAGTAACTCGTGAGAGGTGATTCGTAGTAAATGAAACAACTATTACAGATTAGCTGAAATTTTATCTGAAAGAATACACTTTGGTCGAAACAACGAATAAAGCAAAATCTGCAACTAATATATTTGGGAATAAAAAAGGATTGTAGTGACGCTATGCACACTTTGCACTGCGTAAGTACTGTACATTATAGTATATGGTCTCCCTGGTAAACTCGACCGACCCGCGAATTATGAAGGCTGTATTTTACCTTTATGTAATTTCGTGTTGTGGAAATCAGAAAATATGCACATGCAAAATAATCGGTCTCGTAATCGGTATCGGCAATTTTGATAATCGGCTATACGTGGTATCGGCATAATCGGCAAAAAGTGACATCGGTACAGCTCTATATAAAAGTATGTTATATACTTTTGTCTAATTGTTCAGGATAGCCTGAAATACATGCTGGATTGTCTTTAAGGAACAAGAGTGAAAGGCTCCTTAGAGGTAGGTAAGTCTTCTACCATGCCTAGGAAGGGTAAGTAACAGGCAAGTAGCAGTATATGAGTCTCTGTAATTACTGATGATAGAGTTTGTCCTATTTCTTTGACAGGCATGATACAAAGTAAACCACACTCACCTGGATTTCATTAAAACATAACTTGAACACCAAAAACAAATGAGCATCTAGAATCATTATCACCTAATATGGCTTAGTTGTTTATAAAGCAAAAAGGTTATAAGCTGTGTAACAATTACTGTGTTATGCTTAATCCATGGAAGGTAATGCCTTAAGGATAATGGGTTTCTTTTGTTGCACAATGCCAATGACTTTACTAATTCATACCAACTCTAATGTATAATTTAATGGATAAAGCATGGGTCATGGTTTCTAATCAAAGCCATAACTGTTGCAAAAACTGCACTGGTTTTGTATACAATGATCTCCATGACAACCAATCTTATTTTTAACTGAGACAAACTACCAGTAGTAAAAGAAAACAATGATAAATAATTATCCAATACAATCTGATAACCGAAAAACCCATGGAAAATTGCATGTTACCAAATAAATAGATTACTACCACTATCAAAAGTTATTCAAGTTTAGTCTTTCCCAAAATTTAAGGGAATAATTAATATTAATAGTGGTGGAAATCTTCTGCTTATGATGAGTAATTCAAACGTAAATTTATTAAATATGCTGAAGCAAATAACTGCTACTGCATGCAAATTGTATGTACATAAGAAGCAAATAACTGCTACTGCATGCAAATTGTATGTACGTAAGAGGCAAATAACTGCTACTGCATGCAAATTTTATGTACACAAGAGGCAAATAACTGCTACTGCATGCAAATTTTATGTATGTAAGAAGCAAAAAACTGCTACTGCATGCAAATTTATGTACGTAAGAAGCAAATAACTGCTACTACATGCAAATTTTATGTACGTAAGAGGCAAATAACTGCTACTGCATGCAAATTTTATGTACATAAGAGGCAAATAACTGCTACTGCATGCAAATTTTATGTACGTAAGAAGCAAATAACTGCTACTGCATGCAAATTTTATGTACATAAGAAGCAAATAACTGCTAATGGTAGAAATGCAAACAGTGAAGAACATGCATCAGACTGAGATCACCTAATTCCTTGACTCTGAGAAAGAATTCTACCACTTTCTACCACCATATGGCAAAGGATGATGTACAAGTTGGCATACCCATCCAAATTTTTTTTTTTTTATTTATAATTTGTTGCAATTGTCAATTGATCTCACATTACATGATTGTATTTTTTTACTTACCATCTACATTTTGTGATGAGTAAGCTTATATGTAGGTGATGTACTTTTTAATCTTTTATCTATTCAGTTTGGGACAATGGCTTATATGCAAATTGGCTTAAACACAAGCATATACGGTAATTAATGACATTGTCATTATGTAATATGAGACAAAATCTCAGTGGTTGTAATTTAATTGTAGTGTTTTGGACCAATCAATATTTCCTTTGATAGTCATTCCTCAGTAGTTATGTGACAATTTATCAATGAAGCTTGGATAATACCCCTGGCCTAGATGAAGCTTGGATAATACCCCTGGCCTAGATGAAGCTTGGATAATATCCCTTGCCTAGATGAAGCTTGGATAATATCCCTGGCCTAGATGAAGCTTGGATAATACCCCTGGCCTAGGGTGAACATTCCATTCTTTAACATAATGAAACAAAAAGTTGGCATTTACAGGCTCTTGACTTCCTACATGTCTTTGTTACATAGGTGTTTGAAAGCAAAACAAAAATTACATCTGAATTACAGAAAAGTATCACTTTTAATGCAAAAACCCATTAATAAATCAAGGGCTAAATTTGAACTGCAATTACCCAAGTTACAAATATTTTCTCTTATTATCATAAATAGTTTTAAACTCAGTCTTTATTCCATATATATTTTATGGTTTGACCTATTTTAGGATCAGCATTTGTATCTTTGAGATGTTCTCAGTATGAACATTATTACAGTGAAAAAGTGTATCTCTGCGATGTTCTCAATATGAACATTATTACAGTGAAAACATTGCATCTCTGAGATGTTCTCAATATGAACATTATTACAGTGAAAAAGTGCATCTCTGAGATGTTTTCAATATGAACATTATTACAGTGAAAAAGTGTATCTCTGAGATGTTCTCAATATGAACATTATTACAGTGAAAAAGTGCATCTCTGAGATGTTCTCAATATGAACATTATTACAGTTAAAAAGTGTATCTCTGAGATGTTCTCAATATGAACATTATTACAGTTAAAAAGTATATCTCTGAGATGTTCTCAATATGAACATTATTACAGTGAAACATGTGCATCTCTGAGATGTTCTCAATATGAACATTATTACAGTGAAAAACGTGTATCTCTGAGATGTTCTTAATATGAACATTATTACAGTGAAAAAGTGTATCTCTGAGATATTCATAATATGAACATTATTACAATGAAAACATTGCATCTCAGATGTTCTCAATATGAACATTATTAGTGACAAACGTGTATCTCTGAGTTGTTCTTAATATGAACATTACAGTGAAAAAGTGTATCTCTGAGATGTTCTCAAAATGAACATGTTTTCAGTGAAAAAGTGTATCTCTGAGATGTTCTCAATATGAACATTATTAGTGAAAAAGTGTATCTCTGAGATGTTCTCAATATGAACATTATTACAATGAAAACATTGCATCTCTGAGATGTTCTTAATATGAACACTATTACAGTGACAAAGTGTATCTCTGAGATATTCTTAATATGAACATTATTACTGTGAAAACATTGCATCTCTGAGATGTTCTCAATATGAACATTATCAGTGAAAAACGTTTATCTCTGAGATGTTCTTAATATGAACATTATTACAGTGAAAAAGTGTATCTCTGAGTTGTTCTCAATATGAACATTACAGTGAAAAGGTGTCTCTCTGAGATGTTTTTAATATGAACATTATTAGTGAAAAAGTATCTCTGAGATGTTCTTAATATGAACATTATTAGTGAAAAAGTATCTCTGAGATGTTCTTAATATGAACATTATTACAGTGAAAAAGTGCATCTCTGAGATGTTCTCAATATGATCATTATTACAGTGAAAAAGTATCTCTGAGATGTTCTCAATATGAACATTATTACAGTGAAAAAGTGTATCTCTGAGATGTTCTTAATATGAACATTTTTAGTGAAAAAGTATATCTGAGATGTTCTCAATATGAACATTATTACAGTGAAAAGGTGTCTCTGAGATGTTCTCAATATGAATATTATTACAGTGAAAAGGTGTCTCTCTGAGATGTTCTCAATATGAACATTATTACAGTGAAAAAGTGTATCTCTGAGATGTTCTCAGTATGAACATTATTAGTGGAAAAGTGTATCTCTGAGATGTTCTCAATATGAACATTATTACAGTGAAAACATTGCATCTCTGAGATGTTCTCAATATGAGCATTATTACAGTGAAAAACGTGTATCTCTGAGATGTTCTCAATATGAACATTATTACAGTGAAAAAGTGCATCTCTGAGATGTTCTCAATATGAACATTACAGTGAAAAAGTACATCTCTGAGATGTTCTCAATATGAAAATTATTACAGTGAAAAGGTGTCTCTGAGTTGTTCTCAATATGAACATTATTACAGTGAAAAGGTGTCTCTCTGAGATGTTTTTAATATGAACATTATTAGTGAAAAAGTATCTCTGAGATGTTCTCAATATGATCATTATTACAGTGAAAAAGTGCATCTCTGAGATGTTCTCAATATGAACATTATTACAGTGCAAAAGTGTATCTCTGAGATGTTCTCAATATGAACATTATTACAGTGAAAAAGTGCATCTCTGAGATGTTCTCAATATGAACATTACAGTGAAAAAGTACATCTCTGAGATGTTCTCAATATGAAAATTATTACAGTGAAAAGGTGTCTCTGAGTTGTTCTCAATATGAACATTATTACAGTGAAAAGGTGTCTCTCTGAGATGTTCTTAATATGAACATTATTAGTGAAAAAGTATCTCTGAGATGTTCTCAATATGATCATTATTACAGTGAAAAAGTGCATCTCTGAGATGTTCTCAATATGAACATTATTACAGTGCAAAAGTGTATCTCTGAGATGTTCTCAATGTGAACATTATTACAGTGAAAAAGTGCATCTCTGAGATGTTCTCAATATGAACATTATTACAGTGAAGAAGTGTATCTCTGAGATGTTCTCAATATGAACATTATTAGTGAAAAAGTGTATCTCTGAGATGTTCTCAATATGAACATTATTACAGTGAAAAAGTATCTCTGAGATGCTCTTAATATGAACATTATTACAGTGAAAAAAGTATCTCTGAGATGTTCTCAATATGAACATTATTACAGTGAAAAAAGTATCTCTGAGATGTTCTCAATATGAACATTATTACAGTGAAAAGGTGTATCTCTCAGATGTTCTTAATATGAACATTATTATATTGAAAAAGTGTACTGCAGCAAGATGAAAACAGGGACAAGTATCAAATGCCCATTGACAAGAACTTAGAAAAATATTTACTGAACCCCGATTCTTTTGGTGTTAAATATATTGAAAAAATGTGACCAAACTGCAGAATTGTTTCCCTTCATTTTACTAGATGGTTTAAATTCATCCCAACGCAAGTTATGAACCTAAAACCTCCAGAAATTACATATTATTTACGCTGGAAGATCTACAAAGCTTAACAAATAATTGATAGTCAAATACGGTTTTTTTTTTAAATTTCAAATAAATTTTAAAAAAATGTCTTCCCAAACTTCCAATGAAAACATTGGACTGCCATTTTTCTCTCCAAGAGGAATGAAGTATGCATTAGGAGAAGTTGTTTTTAACAAGCAACTCAACAACAGCTTTTTTCCTGCAGCACTGGAGAAGGCATATGTTGTTGGCAGATTTTCTTTTGCAATTTCCAATCACAATTGCAGACCCCAACCCCATGTCCAAATGTCAGACCCAAACTACGAAAGTCTTAACAGAGACTTCCTAGGTAGTACAGAAACATTGGACCAACACTACCAACGTCAGCATAACGTCACTAAATGACTTTAAGATGACGTTAAGCCAGCATCATTTTATTCACTGGTCACTGTTGGGTCAAGGTGACTGGGTCAACGCTGTTGGCCCAATGATGTGCATTGTTAAAAGTCGGTACAGCGTTACTTTTATGATGACAACTCAGGACCTCCTTGACCTGTCACAGTGACCAGTGGGCGAATGGGCAAAAATGACGTTGGACCATCTTCATTTAGCTCATATTTAGCCGACATTGTAAACGAGTTGGTATCCCTTCGAGCAAGCGCAAAGTGTGACAGTCATGGGTCGTGTTCCATAATTCGATGTAATATTGTAAAAAACAAATTAAAAAATTCAATCCCATCCGACTAAACAATATAATGAGACGACCACAACAATCTTATAAATAATTACGTAACGATTACATAAACGATCAACAAACTTAAATCAAACCAGACCTATGATACTCATGGTTTCATATCGTTGCTTACAATCAAACCAGACCTATGATACTCATGGTTTCATGTCGTTGCTTACAATTTAGTTAACAGTCGTACATGTAGTGTATTTATTACACTTAATGTATGACTGCCAGTTACATTTTTAGCAACGATACAAGCTTGGGTTTATAATTTAAAAAATGTCTTCTGCTTTGTACGAAGATGTTTGAAACGTGTCTTGAATATGATTCTCAAAGACATGTAAACATATAATTTTTCAATTCACCAAAATAATTCTAATGTGACATGTTACAATATGGGATATTCCAATAACTCGAAACTAAAATTTCACTTAAACGTATCGAATCATTCCAACCAGTTATGTTCTCAACTTCCCGTTCGGGGTCTACGCATCTATTTTCAAGGAGCGTCACGTGATTCTTTGTGGATATTTTTCGATCAAAGGAGGAGATGGTGGGGGATCTATGTGAATGAACATACATTTAATGAAAATTCAATAACAAACGTTCACGGATAGATTTTGAGATTGATTTTACTGGTTACAAAAATATTAAACTTTATTTTATTTCTTAAATATCATATCTTTGGGCCAACGCAAATGTTCCAACGTCGGTACTACAGCCACAGAACAGCGTAGGCCCAAGAAGTGTTTTTCCAATGTTGGAAGTATAACCGCTAAGTAATGTTGTCTAACTATTGGCTTTCCAACGTTGAGTAAAAGAATGGTCGTCACACGGTAGCTTAAAACCGCCCCTGCATCTGTCAGCAATGGGACGATGCAGGTGTACTGTTTTAAATTAAAGAAACCTAGCTACTTCACACTGGGAGACATTACACAACCATAAACATTTTAAATTTCAGTTTCAGTAGAACAATTTTTCATTTCTAAATATTCACCATTTTAATCTCAAACGAATGATGCATACATCAGTATTTACTTTACGTAATTATTTCATGTCTTACGACGTCTTACGAGACAGACGATCGCACTTGCAAAAGGTGCATGTAAAACTTGTGCACGAGAATCATGTCAATTTACCGCTATTAAGTCCTCTTATTTTAACCTCTCAACGAAAGTAACAATTTTAGCACAGGTAAATTAAAGGCCTTCTACTTTATGTATATATAAGATTATATTTGATAGGATGTACAATATCCATATGGTACAACTTCAATGGCGCAGCATCCCAATTACTACAATTACGAATTGTTGGAAAATGCAAGCATTAAAAAATAAAAGGATATTCGTCTTACCTTACATCCTGTAACACCATGAGTCGCAAGTTCAACTCTAGCAAAATTTCCTTTGCCCAAAACATGGCCATCCATAACATAGCGACCAATACACTGTATCTTTTTTCCCATTTCTGCATCACTTTCACCTTAAAATTAATCCTATGGCATATATGGTTTTGTTTGATTGCTGCATCATCCTTGTTTATTTTCCAACACAAGATGACTGGCTAAGCCAGTTAAATTAATCTTGCACAATAATCCCAAATATGGAAACACAAGTAAGGCCAATGTCCGCCAACTCAGACGGTTTTGCTACTGCTTCTTTGATGTACTAATGCGTACTGATGATGCGGAGTCTGGCGACAATGATGGCGCCTTTATTGACCAATCGAAAACGAGTCTACAAGATACGTATACAAGGGATATAGTAGTGTATTGTGTAAGCTAAATATTACTTCCGGAGATAAACGAACAGGGTAGATCTCGTTTGGAAATTATGTAAAAAGTCAATACAAAATCGTTCTTCCAAAACGGACAAAATGTAATTTTAGAATTGAATCGATTATCTATATCTGACGACACTGATACCATTGAGCGTACTCATTTATTAGGTAGTTCGGTTAGAGGAAATAGAAAACAATCTATGGAAAATTTTGAAATAAGATTCATGTTATTGAATGTAACTGGTTCGATAACACATATTTGCACATGCCTTCGCACTCAGATCAATATAAGTGGAGAAACTTAGAACTTAAAGAAATCAAGAAATAACAAATATGGACAGCTATCGAACATTGTTTTCCTTGTAATGCTTATTGCAGCCACGCAATAAAGGATCAATACCTCTCGGTACCTCTTGATCAGTTGTATTCATTATCGCTTTTAATCGATATTTACTTACAATAAAAAGTCAATCAACGACAATATTCATAAAAGTTTCATAAAATTAATTATTACTAAATCTTGTGTGATCTCACGATACCATGACAACAATGCATATAATTTTCCGAGAACCCAATGTACTTTGAAACCAGCTGTTTACCAGTCCGAGAGAGAAAACTGGAACTAAAACAATCGATTTCCATGAAATCTTTTACACTCTGGACTCGGCGGCGACAACATTCGTTTAAACAGCTGCAATACACGCGAGTAAAGGAACAATACGGATATATGGGAGTCTATGAATGGGCCACATTTTAAAATCTCCAAGAGGGACATTGTATAAGGAAACAAAATATCTTCCGTCCTTTCGCAGCATCGTTTAATTCGAAAACTTTAGTTTGTAAATATCTTGATATTGATGCCTTACGGTATAATTAACATATTATATCGACTCCACCTACATCGTTCGCGATCTATTATGCGCATGTTGTCTGAATTACAGAATAAAAAAAAATTAATCAATTCAATCTCTCTTCCACTACAGAATATATTTCTACAATATTTGGTATAAATGGAGCGAAGTACGTATGTGTGCCAAGTACTATACTTATTGATGGACCTATTCGAAGACATACACCATATTCACTTGCTTAATACTCGAGTTTAACTGCAAACAGCATAGATCGTGATCTGTCGTAGAATAATGCGTCTGCAGATTGTTCCACTAATTATTTCCATCAGAGTGCAAAGACCCGAATCAGCTGGCCCATTATGCGACGTTAGGTTTTGGCCTGTGCAGTTTGCACTTGGACTCGTCTCATAAGCAAGTTTGTACGGTATTTTCCTCAGAAGCAATGAATATACATGATCAAGAAACATTATGTATCTTGTGGGATCCACATTTCTTGTTTGGACTTGAATTTATGAACTTTAATTTACAAATGCAGGACAGCCATAAACGTACGTGACCGTTACATTTTAGCACATCATGTATGTAAAGTTTATATATTCTAGTCCTGAAAATGTAATTTTCTTAATTTAATTTGTAAACAGATAATATAAATAGGGGGGGGGCTTATTTCTTGAACGGCCAACATGAATGTAAGTATTCCCGTTTATCTGCAACATGTATTTTTGCATCAGGCATATATGTGTGCGGCGATTCCGCTAATTGTTATTACCACGACGGCAGATGAATATGTAAATTGAATATTGAAAATCAAAATGTTAAATTCGAAGAGTCAATAAGAAGGGCAGTAAGATTTAAAACTCAAACAGAGAGAGAGAAAAATAAAATACAAAATTTAAATTTAATTACATGAGTGTTCCTAATTAGTTTACATGCGAATGGGTGACTGTTCCTAAGCATTCGTATGTATGACTGGATTGTTTCTCAGAATCATACATGTGTTTTATCTACATTATGACTATATAACACGTTGAAATAAATATACCTCTTTATTTATTGTATGTTCATTTCTGAACCGGTTGACCGTGAGTGCTTGTCTGTGTCTGTGTGTAATTTTTCTAATACGCATGGACTCTTATCTTTACTAAACGTCAAATCCCCCATCCCCACACAACTGAAGAAATGGGCTCAAACTGTAATACAATTTGGGATCTTGCGCCCACTTATTATTACCTATGAGCTATTTTCATCGTGAAAGTGTAATGACCATTTAAAGTGAAAACAAGTCAAGGACTTTTATGAGCCCAGTCAAAAAGGATTACCACTCAGCGACTGGCCAGGTCCCGATAAATAACCAACTTGATTATTAGCAAAAGCACCACACCTGCTCAAGGTGACAAATTTGATACCTATCTGTTCTGTATATGTCGTATGTAACCACTCTCAAGTTAGCCAGGTTTTCCATATTGTCGGGCAATACAAGAACTTGATGCAGCCTTTGAAATCTATTTATTCTATTTCACCTTGGTTTTATATTTTCACCCTATGCCGATTATACTAGCTTATAAGACGATACAACTGCAAAATATGAAGACCCAGATCTTGCCGGCGCATCATGCGCCAGAAGAATTGGGTCTGTGAAGTTTGTCAGGAGCAATAAGCAGACCAAACAACACAGACCCTGATCTGCAGGTTATTATGCTACGGCATATCAGGGAGCTTTGCTGTTTGTATCGTCGTATAAGAGAGTACAAACGATGTATATCTTTGTAGCGTACTCAAACTCCCAGGACATCTCGGGGCATTAGAGGGTTATCTTTGAAGTTCATGGTCAATATAAGACAAATCGGGTTTATGTGCAAAGTATGAACTCGTCTCATGAAGATCACTTTATTTTAACATATATAGACTCTGGCCAGGTTATAACAAATCAGTCTAATTTCTAACATTTCTAACACAGACCAAGGAAGTTCGCCATTTATCGTTGAGTGCGACTTATTTGTCAGGTATAATCGGACTTTTTATTAATGCCATGTTAGCGCTGTCAGATCGGTTGAACTCACAACCGGATTTGTGCACTGCGATTTACCATCTTTGATTTTTTTCCAGCTACCTAGGACAAAAATAACTATAAGATGTCATTAAATATATTTGTATATTTTTCCTGTTGAAAGTAACTTACCTATGTCTATATTTATTTATTTATTTATTTATTTATTTATTTATTTATTTATTTATTTCCGTTCCTTTATAGCAGACTCCAGTGTTGACTGGATGTGTGAAGAAGCAATGATTTCATAAAACGTAGAATTCTTATGCATACATATTTTGCTTAAATTAATATGCATCTCAACAAATATAGTATTTATAAAACTAAAAATAAAAACATCTATTAAATAGAAACATACAGAAGCATTCGAAGAATGGAAACTCAAATAAAAACGTCTACAGCTCAGCCGTTAGCAACAGCTTAGATGTACCGGTTTTATGACAGATCAAGCCAAAGTGGGTTATTTTTACAAAGTTTCGGAAGACCGGGATAAAGCCAAGACGACGTGATCTTGTACTACTTAAATTTCTTTCTATATCATAATGATAACAACTATGGTACTGTAGCCTTGCGGACTTGATAGAGTGCCGAAGTAATATTTGTTCTTTTGTCTTTTATTGTAAAAAAAAAATATTTGGATTTGAGTCGTGTACTGCAGGTTATGTACTCGACTGGACCAGACAGGGTCGGATGCCTTGGTGTCTCCAGAAAATGGAAAGTATGTCCTATTTCCTGGGTACGATATAGTCAGTAATGTGATAAAAGTGCCGTTGAAGCAACAAAAAAAAAAAAAACAGTTTTAAAAATAAAATTAAAAAAAATCCCACAACTGAACGAGAGTAAAATCAAGCATTAAAGTTATAGATTGCCCTCAATTTTTATGGAATATTGTTATTATGCAAGTTATATTCAATAGTTGTATAGTCTATGATCATTTTTATAAATAAAAAAACGCGAAAATGGGGGTATTTTCATCACTCAGTTCGTATAAAACAGTTTTAATTTTCTTATATGAAAGTTTAAAAAAACCAAAACTCATTATTTTGTGTGGGTTTAAGCAGCGTCGTTGTAAAGTACACATTAATAATAATAATAATAATAATAATAATAATAATAATAATAATAATAATAATAATAAAGAAATTATTATTATTAGTAGTAGTATTTTATTATTAAAGTCTCCTTTGTCAATCTTGTGTGTAATTCTGATTGGTTAGATTTTTTATATTCAGAGTTAATAAAATGATTGTCACATTTGAAATGCTGGAATAGCTTAGTATGTATGTATGTATGTATGTATGTATGTATGTATGTATGTATGTATGTATGTATGTATGTATGTATGTATGTATGTATGTATGTATGTATGTATGTATGTAGTGGATATAGGTAGGTATGTGTTTGCATGCTGCTAATTAAACACATGTTGTATTTTTAACAAATACGCCGCAGGTAGTGTCACATATTTTCACAAGCTAGATACTTTAGGTCGGTAACCGGATAATTTATTTTACCGAAGAATTATTGTTTTAAAAAAAATGGAATTTACTGTGAATAATTGTTTTTATTTTGATTTTTCTATCTTACCTAGTCTAAAAGCATCTGGTTATTGTTTTAAATATGACATCAGATTTGTTTAACTTAGTTCACAGCCTCAGGTACAAGCTTTTTTTTTTAGGAACCAAGTTAATATTACTTTACTCGAATATATTTTAATTTCGACAAACTTCTTCTAGCAGATAGGTTGCTGCCATTATTACTTTTATAAATTCCTCTGCAAAAATATTTTACCTGTTTTGAATCTTTCGTGGTGGTCATTTTTCATCCCAAATGTTCATTCCTGAGGTGAAATTGCTTTTAGTTATTAATGATTCTAGACCGCATGAAGCTTGCATGCAATGGCCACGAAAAGAGGTGGGTGGTCGCCTGGCGAAGGGGTACGCAAAAGCGGAAATTTTGTTTTGTTGTTGTTTCGATTTATATTTGTTTTGTTTGTGGACGTGTTGTTTTTGCAGTATCATTGTTCATCCTCGCTGAAGAGTGATAACAGAAGCAAGTCTTCATAAAACTTATGGTTGGCGGGAGGGGTATGGGTGAACTAACATACAAAGCATAAAAAAAATGGTTTCTTTAGCATGTCAGGGGTGTTACTAATGAACATTGCCCCTCATTCCCCAACCGGCGACTCAAACCCTTGCTCCGTCAATCCATGTGGAGTCGAACAAATTGGCTGCGTGTGTGTGTGTGTGTATGTGTGTGCGTGCGTGCATGTGTGTGTACGTGTGTGTGTGTGTGTATGTGTGTTAGGTGGTGTATACTACCCTTTATCAATGCGGTAACAGTTGAAGTAGCACATGACTCGTAATATTAGCTATAACCATCCAATATACATTCGCAGTTTGCCATCAAGTGTGTATATGTAGATACGGAGTGATGTACAAAAGTTTTCAACTAAGACAAAAATGGAATTGACAGGGACGTCATTTCAATTTGTCGGTGTGTGTGTGTGTGTGTGCTAAATGTGATGGGGAGGGGACATCGTATAGAGGCAACACCAATTTTACAGCAAAGACAAATTTATTGGAGGGGGAGCGGAGGCAGGTGCCCAAAGTTATGTTCCTGGCATTTTAAATCAATTATTATAATGTTTTTCATAGTACTGCAATTAACCTTGATAACAGAGAATAAAAATCACTGTATGATTACATGGCCAGTGTATACATTGAATATATATAACAATTTTTGCTACCCGACGCGGGAAATGCCTTCGTCATAATATAAGCTTGCATGCAATGGCCACGAAAAGAGGTGGGTGGTCGCCTGGCGAAGGGGTACGCAAAAGCGGAAATTTTGTTTTGTTGTTGTTTCGATTTATATTTGTTTTGTTTGTGGACGTGTTGTTTTTGCAGTATCATTGTTCATCCTCGCTGATGAGTGATAACAGAAGCAAGTCTTCATAAAACTTATGGTTGGCGGGAGGGGTATGGGTGAACTAACATACAAAGCATAAAAAAATGGTTTCTTTAGCATGTCAGGGGTGTTACTAATGAACATTGCCCCTCATTCCCCAACCGGCGACTCAAACCCTTGCTCCGTCAACCCATGTGGAGTCGAACAAATTGGCTGTGTGTGTGTGTGTATGTGTGTGCGTGCGTGCATGTGTGTGTACGTGTGTGTGTGTGTGTGTGTGTGTGTGTGTGTGTTAGGTGGTGTATACTACCCTTTATCAATGCGGTAACAGTTGGAGTAGCACATGACTCGTAATATTAGCTATAACCATCCAATATACATTCGCAGTTTGCCATCAAGTGTGTATATGTAGATACGGAGTGATGTACAAAAGTTTTCAACTAAGACAAAAATGGATTTGACAGGGACGTCATTTCAATTTGTCGGGGTGTGTGTGTGTGTGCTAAATGTGATGGGGAGGGGACATCGTATAGAGGCAACACCAATTTTACAGCAAAGACAAATTTATTGGGGGGGGGGGAGCGGAGGCAGGTGCCCAAAGTTATGTTCCTGGCATTTTAAATCAATTATTATAATGTTTTTCATAGTACTGCAATTAACCTTGATAACAGAGAATAAAAATCACTGTATGATTACATGGCCAGTGTATACATTGAATATATATAACAATTTTTGCTACCCGACGCGGGAAATGCCTTCGTCATAATATACTCGAGATGCACAAAAATAGAGGGTCTAAGTACTTTTATTAGGGAGGGGGCACCAAACAGACCTCCGCCCCAGTTTAAAAGGAAATAAAAGGTGTTTTATGTGTATATGTATCCCCCAAAGATGTACTGTTTGTTTATTTTATCAAGGAAGTTTGAACACAGTTTTATAATTTTTGTTGCGGTATTTCAAAATTCTCTCGTATAGTCTATAGAGTTGTTCATCCGAGCTAGGTTTTAAACACCTTATTCGGAATTCCTTCCCTAGTTTTGTAGTTACCCTTGCTAAGGGTCGCCTATGTCACATGTGTGCTGTGTGTATATGCTATAATCTGTGTATGCTATATTATTTTTTATGGGGACAGCATCCGGAAATCAAATTTAAACACCCAGTTGGTCTATCATATGATCATTGGGTATAATCTCCACTAATGTTTGATTTGACAATTTTTTTTCAAGCTTGAGTTTTGGCAAGTAAACGGTGTAATAAATTGTAATTTATTTTTTAAATCCTAGTGTTTCATATGTATGATTATTTTTATTTTTTTCTACACTAGTTAAGAATGAGGTCAGCTGTACTTCTCCCAGCTCTTATTTAATTGTCTTTTTTTTTTTTCGTTTATTAATTTTCCGATTGGAGAAGTAGAAACTATACAGTGTGTATAGTTGAGAAGGAAGAAAGATATTTGGAGTATGTGACTGGCCTATGTCCTATATTTGTAACCCCTGTATTTCTGTGTGTATGTTAAGTTTTCTATATGGAGTATTTTCCAAGCTCTTCCATGGTCCTGTCCACTTCGCGTAGCGCCTTGTGACGTAGCCCCATGACATCCTTGTCTCGCACTTTCCCCATACAGGCCCCCTGTCCTTCCCCTCTAATTTATGAATTTGTTAAGTCCAGTAATTCTAATATAAATTTATTTAGAAATTGGGATCTAATTGATCGTTATAGGTTCCAGGCCGGGGTAGAGTGAGTATGACGGCTATAGGCCACTTAAGGTTATCTACCCTTTGCAGATGATATTCCTGAGCCCTCCTCTCCTCCCCGTTCTCTTTACCTTCATACAGCACTCAGTCCCTTCCAATCCCAATGACTTGTCCACATGCTATCATTGTTTCTACTATACACTCTGTGATCAGTTATAGTCTAACTACGCACCAGATCATCATTAAGATCATCGTCGTTGTCTCATTTGTCGAATTAACACTGTTTAGTGTTGTTGCTGCCTATCTCTGCCATATATGTATTAAAGACCTTGTTTTGACGGGGTGAGAAATTAGTTACAGAACTAAAATACCTTGAGGCTATCATGCTGTAATGTAGAATACTTATAGCATACACAACACGATGTGTGATAAATTTGGCTTGACACTGAAGAATTAAGTGATTCTAAAACTCAAATTAACAAATCTGGAACATACACACAGGCATCTGTAAATGCTTAAGCATATATAAATTATAAAATAACATCCTGTATTGACAAATTCAAGTGTCACAAATACGCAGAAGTACATAACAACAAGAGCTATTTGTATTAATAGAACCGATGTAGGTGATAATATCGTAGCACTAAGACAATAATTAAGGCGACAACGACGATGACACAATCAAGTAGTTGAATATTGCAATGGCTATTGGAGGAGTGTGAACTTAGCTTGACATACGATTATGAAGGAGTGTTTAATGGTTAGTAAATAATATTCCCCTCCCTTAAATTAATGGTTTATTCCGTGTTAAACGATTTTATATATATATATATATATATATATTAAAATTGAACTATGATTACACAGAAAGAAATGTCTTGACAATGCGCATTTGCCTAACAAAAGAGGGTTGTTTGTCTATTTATATACGGTATTTATATACCTAAGAAACTGTGACGCTGCTACACAGGATGGACGTTGTATATTATCAGAGATTTGTCACTTGGTAAATATTGCCAAAGCTCCGTCCCACTTCCTGTTGAATGTAAGTCTTAGTTAAATTCTTGTTTTGACAACATAAGCATCTCGAAACCAATGTGACGTTAAAACCTAGAGAGGTCGTCGTTAAAACTCGCCGTTTAAGACTTTATGAACTCTTACCGTCTAATCACTTCCCACTCACCCATCCGTCAATCTATCCAGGAAATTATGTACCTTTAATATACCAGAGGCATTAAATAGTGTTGCAGTTTGGTTATTTTCACAATTAACAAATTCCATAAATTTAATTACCATTTCCTTGTTTTTACATAAACAGTGATTGACAGGGAAAACGCAATATTGCTGTTTCCAAATAGACCATGGTTGACAGCAATAAAGCCACATCCCCGTTTCTAACTGGACGATGATTGACAGGAATAACGCCTGAGCGCTGTTGCCAAATGGATAGACACAGAAATGGGAATTTAAAAAGTTGGTGATCAATGAAATTCAAACGTCCGATAGTGGCGGAAAGTTTACAAATCTACTATGAGAACGTCTAAATATTAAATGTGGCAAATTTTTAATATATGGGAAAAGATTAAAAATTTTATTAGTTTCTTGACCACACTGAGTCTGTCTAATTCTACATTCGCATGTATGACGCCAATGAACTGTTTCATCACCATGACAAAGTACGAAATACAATTTTTAAAAAAAACTTAACTGAGAACACCTTTTCTTAGCCATACGAGATCCTCGCTATTTATTGACAAGTCGCCACTATTTATAATACTAATGCTCAAATGAACTTTACTTAATAAGGGTAAAAACTGCATTTGTAAAACACGCACACTGTATCACTGCGATTTCTAGTTTAATGTCTGGGTCGAGTAATTGCAAAGGAATGGGGGAGGACATCCAAGGTCGATGATTTGTTCCTGGTTGTACAGTTTCTACCATAGTCTAGTTCTTAGTTTGGACCTTATTATTTATATGTAAACTTGCATGTTACAGTCTATTAAAGAAACATTAGAAAGGCTCCATTCCGGAAATGACAACACATTTGTATCGACTGTTTGTACCAAGTTCTTCCAAAATCCACGTTACAAATGCTTAGAAATACCACCGTTATCTCAAAACGACCGGTTTGCGGGAAGGTTATGAAGACGAGTGGTTTGGTATTGACAAGAAGGATGGGTAAAGACATTTGTCGACGGATTTAGTTTACAAATAAAAATAGATAACGCCACAAATGAACCCGTCCACATAAAGATCAGGGATAGGTACAGGAAAACAGGATTCACAAATTTTGATACCTTTATAATTTCTCTCTATTGTTACCCTTATAAATTTTCTCTCTCTCTCTCTCTCTCTCTCTCTCTCTCTCTCTCTCTCTCTCACACACACACACACACACGCGCGCGCATCCCACAACCCGACAGAAGTATACACGTAAAGCATACGTTTAAAAATTATTGTCCTAAAATGATGTCTGAATAGAGCAACTGTTGTTCAAGATTTGCTACTTTTAAAATTATAACAAGCAACTTTAACATTTTATAGAAACGATCAAATGGGCTTTCTACCTGAGCAAGAGAAACAAATGTAAAACTTGCAACGCAAGAACTATGGAATCATGGAGCGATTGGCCCTAACATGATTCCATAAGGAACTCCTGACCTATTTTGTGTACAAGCTGAATTCTAAGCATTAAGATTGTTTAGAATGATGAAGCAAACATACTGCTTAAGCAGGCAAGACAAAAAGGCCGAAACTCATAGAATATATCATACTGGCTGCTAGTCCGTTCTCCCTTTTTTTGTTTCGTTAAGGTTAAAACCAACATAGCGACTGCAAACACGTTGTGTTTTTTTTATGACTTTGTAAAAGCATATTTTCAAATTGTAAACCTTAAGTATACGACCTAAATGTGTATGCTTATCAACAAATGCAAGTGATTCGTCTTAAAACATCAATATGAAAGGATTGAGTTATTCCACTGACTTAAAAAAAAATCCCATCACTTCACGTTTCATATGTGTTAAATCTTACTAACCATTGATTTGACCATTTATGCAATGATTTCAAGTCAGCGCTGAGATGTGTTTCATATCATGCGTACTTCAATTAAATGTGTGTGTGTGTGTGTGTGTGTGTGTGTGTGTGATCATCAACAGTATCATATGCAAGAAGAATCTTAAAACGGAAACATGTGGCACCCCATTTTTCATCTGATAAAGACTGAAATGAATTTACGGCGGTTTTCATAACAGTTTATGTTCGGTATAAAAGATAATTGGTGAACAAATCAATCACATCTGATTACATTCCATATCATACAAGTTTATGACTGAGACTTTAACAACATACACAATCAACTGCCTTCGATACATTGCAAAATATTTTACAAATATCTTCTCCACTATTATATAAATATAAACACATGTTCTCTGGCCATAAAACGTACATAAGATCTATGTGTAACATTGGCAATCTCGGTATAATACGAATTACGCAACTAGTCCGAATAAGCGTAATTAAATGATATAAACAGCTTTGCGTACACTTTACGGATTATATTTCTTTTCAATACTTGTTAATGTTGTTCTTTGTGTTACTTTAGACATTTGTATTAACGATTGCACGAAAATAGCTTGTGAATTTAGGTGTACCCGTTCTAAATAGAGGTGTTAAAATAGAATATGCTGACGGTTAGATCAAAACAACACGCGGATATCGAATAATTATCTATGTAACGTAACCAGAAGGCTTTGTTTACTGGCATTTATTATTAACATCCTCTGTACCGTATATCATCATAAATATCCAGGTATTATTAACATCCTCTGTACCGTATATCATCATAAATATCCAAGTATTATTAACATCCTATTAACATCCTCTGTACCGTATATCATCAAAAATATACATTGTCGTTTTAGTGGCATAGCACATGTCCATCGACTACGGTAAATTTTCAGGCATTTTTGTTTTAAAATTGGTAAGATATGCAAATATGCTGTGATTGTAGGTACACCTTGATAAAAAAAAATATGTACATGGTCTGACATAGATTTGACAAGTTGCATCTGTCTTACCACCGTGAGCACTGTTTTGATTAGCTAGATGGTAAATACGGCAACATTACTTTGAAGTCGTCTTATTAATCTAAATTGGGGTTAAAAAGCACCGAAACCGAATCAAAGTTGACAAGGAATAATAACCTTTGGAATGTGTATATTTAACAATTTGTTTTTACAAGCTTATTAACAACTCAAAGCTGGGTAGTTTAAACAAACTAGCAACGCAAATAAAATGTCCTTGTACTTGTCTGCAATATATAAAGTGCTAAAATTTAAATTTTATCTGCTTAATGTTTGATTGTTAATTAATTTTACACACGTACAAATGATATAGACCTGGATATGTAATATTCTGTATTCAGGTCTACACTAATTAGCTACAAGACAGTCGACACTACTGACTTTTCAAAACGTTCAACAGTTGCTGACATTAATTTAACGAAAAGAACGAAGCCAACAAGGTTTGTAATATTCAAAAGTATTTGATTTCCTTAGCGTACAAAGTGAAAATTTACAGAAAAGGTATATCACAAGTCCAACTGTATTAGGTTCCAATTCAATATGCATATTCCAAGCAAATTCTGTTATTGAATGTCTTAATGTTTCTGTACTCTCGAAATGCTAATGTGTCAATGGCCTGGAGTGTGGTGATCTGCTAACGGCTTTTGATGTTTCACACTAAAATCGTCCAAAATGTCCCTCTCAGAAATCACTTTTATTCTAAATGAAAGTTTAAGTCCTATTACTGAGCACTTTGTAATTTCAGCCAATACTAATCTGAAAACAATTAAATCAAATAACAACATAACGTCTAATTCTGCTTCAGATGTTAAGGCAAGAATAAATAATTGTTCTAGTTAATAACAT
Organism: Unio delphinus; assembly: GCA_029339505.1. Lineage (NCBI taxonomy): Eukaryota > Metazoa > Mollusca > Bivalvia > Unionida > Unionidae > Unio > Unio delphinus. Next base: position 14,109,071 of record JAQISU010000174.1, read on the forward strand.
TAAATAAAAAGCTAGGACACAATAATAGTGACAGGATGTAGATAAGAGTCTTTTATATTACATTAAAAGTTGTCAACATGGCTGGGAATTCCCAAGTGTAAAACCTTGTCCTAGACTCAGATTAAAATAAACGTTTTACCAGTCTTTTTTCTTGTGAGACATACAGAAGAGTGCTTAGCACGCAGGCACGGTACACACGGAGATCTTAGTGTTCAGGGTCAGCAAACTGTTGCTCCACACTCTGCGACAACCTGGAGAGAGTTGTCGATGTCTATTCAATCATCATGTTGAGCTCTGCTTAGACCGATAGGTTGCTGGTTATGGTAGAGCCGAGGTACGTAAACATAGTGACTACCTCAAGTTCTAAGTCTTTGATGATGATGATGATTAGGTGGTCCGCGTTCGGAGTCATCACGTTTGTTTTCTTTAGGCAGATGGTCAGTCCAAACTCACCACACGCGTTCGGAGTCATCACGTTTGTTTTCTTTAGGCAGATGGTCAGTCCAAACTCACCGCATGCTTTAGCAAAGCGGTTTATTAGGTGCTGTAACTCAGCTTCTGTGTGAGTGGTTAGGGCAGCATCGCCTGCAAAAAGCATGTCCATGATGGTTGCTTCACGAACTTTGATCTTTGTCTTTAGTCGTGTCAGGTTAAACAGTTTGCCGTCTGATCGCGTGTGTAGGTAGATCCCTTCTGTGGACGTCCTAAAGGCATGCTTGAGCAGGACAGTGATGAAACTGCTAAAGAGGGGGGGGGGGCTATGACGCAACCTCGTTTCACTCCTATGCGGATGTTGAAGGGGTCGGACGTTGATCCATTGCACTGCATTGTGCCTTTCGTGTCATCGTGGAAGGACTGGATCATGCTTAGCGGCTTTGGAGGGCATCCAATCTTCTCCAGGATTGTGAAGAGTCCGTCTCTGCTGATCAGATCGAACGTCATGTCGAGGTTTAAAAAGGGTAGGAAGAGGTGCCTGTGTTGTTCTCTGCGTTTATCCTGCAGCTGCCTGACGGGGAAGATCATGTCGACTGTGGAAACCTACTTGACTCACTGTTAGAGGAACTCAAACGTCAGTGAAAAGTTAATGATCGAGGTCGTTTGAGCCTATCTATGTATCACGACAGGTGCCATTCACATTGTCCCTATACATGCCAACCCATGTTAAATTCCCATAGACCCCATAGTGCCGGGAAATCTTTTTTACTTGTACTTCTGTTTACTCTATACAACCCCAATGTTTTGCCCCATGTTAAATTTCTCATAGACCCTAAACAGTCCAACGACCTTTTTGACTGGATTTCCATAGACCCTAAACAGTCCAACGACCTTTTTGACTGGGATTTCCATAGACCCTAAACAGTCCAACGACCTTTTTGACTGGATTTCCATAGACCCTAAACAGTCCAACGACCTTTATGACTGGGATTTCCATAGACCCTAAAGTATCCCCGATAACTACTAACAACTAATAAAAAATAAATATACTATACAAGTATTTTTGAGAGCAATAATCATCAAGCAATTACAATTATTTTAGAATTTAATAGTTTAGAAGTAGTCGATCATTAAAAGATATCTAGGCATTTTCTTTTTCAAAACCATTAAATTTTGCAAATCAGGGAATAATCTTCCTGTCCATGGCATAAGGTAACTTGTTGTTTAAGAGAAAATGGAGCGTAATTAAATTTTCCTTTAGAGCTGTAGTTGAAATTATATAATAAATAATACCACACAATACTTTCCTGTGGGGAAAAATAATTGGATAAGGAATCTGGATCTAATATAATAATTCCTTTGTGACTTTCTAAAGAAAGAAAAATATTACAAAAAAGTACTGCAATTAATATATATTGTATTCCGAATATGGTCGACATCCACTTCATACCACATTCGGTTAACTTGTGATTCAGTTTTGGCTATCACTCATCAATTGAAAGGAAGATATCACGCCAAGTATGGTTTATAGAATAATGTGTTTTTTTGTTCATTCTGGATTGAGCATAAATGGATCTCGCATATATAAACAATTCTTCAAAAGAAATTATAATGTCACTACCCTAGGGATTTATGCTAAAAGTATTCCCTTAGTTAGATCAGCACAAACAAGATTGGTTATCCGTTGTACAAATATTGTCAAAGAACAAAAGTTTACATTTATAAAACGGACATAAATTTTGAAGATTATTTAATCGAATTAGCTAAAATAAAAAGTATACTTATATCAGATTTAGGACGTTAAACTACGATTCTGCTGCTGAAATTGGTCGATATAAGAAGTATAATATGCCAAACGTTAGCTAAATGATTTAAATGAGTAATTCCATTTTGAGTGTTTATTCTAATGGAAGGATATTTACGAAATATTATTACTTACGGCCAAATATTTGTAAGTATTATCAAGTATGTCCGAATATTTTTAAATATTAAAGCAAGTGTCGGAAAATTGTGAAATACAAAGAAAAAAAGAATGACAAATAGAAATTAGAAAATAGTATGGTCAAGAACAGATTTTAAACTTAATAGAGGCCTGGATAGTTATACATACATCCAGCCTTTTGCGGCTCTCTCATATATTACGTAAAATATATCAAAAGCGTGTTCACTGAAGTCATTTATATTTACATTTTCTTTTGATACTCAGTGGACATATATGTTCAGACAGACAGACAGACAGAAAGACAGGCAGGCAGGCAGGCAGGCAGGCAGGCAGGTAGGTAGGTAGGTAGATAGATAGATAGATAGATAGATAGATAGATAGATAGATAGATAGATAGATAGATAGATAGATAGATAGATAGTTAGATATTGCACTGTTAATATACACAGGTCAAGGTTGTGTTATTATATTACGTCTAAATTCAATGAATGTGAATAGTAAACACTTATAATTTGTTGAAATGTGCATAAAAATACGCGTCAGACATTCCTACATTATTGCAGATCACGTGAATATTTGTCGCCTGGCGCTTAAGCAAGGCACGCGCCCTAATGCAGCTTGTCATTCCTCGACACGAGTACACACGCTAAATTAAAATAATATTAAGTGATAACATGGCAAACAATGTGTTCGACTCTACATGGATTTGTGACCACTCAGTTAGGATCCTAAATTGTAAACTTTGTATTGTACGTTACATTCCGTACAAAGACCAATGAACCCCGAAAAAATAGATGTTGTCTAATTTACTTAATCAGTTCTACTGGAAACGACCTACTAATTAGCTAATTAGTCTAATCTTGATATGTATGTACATTAATAAATTAATAAATTCATAAACATGAATATTTACTTCAGTTTCCTTTTGAATCGACAAAAGAGATAATCTGCCAAATTAAAAGATTCTTGTGGTAATATTTAATAGATCTTAATCCAACTGAGAACTTTAAACGGACAGTGGAAACTATATTGATAGGTGACTATTATACATCAAGGTGCCGAATATCATTTTCCTGTCCGTTCGAATAAAAAACACGTTCCAAAAATTAAGTTACATTTTTGGGGAACTTCTTGCACACCAAATATATGGTAGAATAAACCTTAATTTAAACAGACAACACACCAGTGCCAATCAAAACAAAAATATCATCCGATTAGCATGAATAAAATGTGTCAAGAAGGGAAAGAGTGCCGAATTTTTAACTAAAAAAATAAATACAAAGTTACTCTTACAGTTCGACTATTTTACTGCCGTGTGCAAGTTTTGTAAACATATATTTTGATTTCTGATTAGTATTATATTGTCTCTATTTACATTGTCTAAATAAAACTGTTTTTTTACAGATTCGTTTTTCTCGTTATGAAGGTTATTATTACCCCGGCTATCCAAAGAGACACCTACTGCATCTATGAAATCTGGAGGGGGTTGGGGTACTTAAAAAATCTTTTTTTTTTATTACAATAACTGTCAAAGTCGCTAATTTTTCTGACCTAATATTTGGCAGAGCAAAATTAAATCTATCATTTGGTCGTAAATGAAGAGTATCACATTGACAATTATTTTAATGGTTTTATATTAATAAAAAATGATGGTTAGTGGCTTTGTTAACTGCCATATTTACGTGTGTGTGTGCGTGTGTGTGTGTGTGTGTGTGTGTGTGTGTGTGTGTGTTAACAAGACAGGTATTTCAAGGTTTCGAAAAATCATATATCGCCTTTAAAAACATTACCAGCATGGTTTTCAACAAGGAATGCAATATAATAATAATAATAATAATAATAAGAAGAAGAAGAAGAAGAAGAAGAAGAAGAAGAAGAAGAAGAAGAAGAAGAATTATTATTATTATTATTATTATTATTATTATTATTATTATTATTGCTGTTGTTGTTGTTGTTAAACGTGGATAACACGTTTGGTCATAAAAGCAATTAAGAGCCATCTGTCATGAACGCTCAAGTTTGTCAACGTGCTATGTAGTTTTATTTTATTTTAAAATCACACAATCAAGTTACCTCGCACATGTACTCACACAAATTTAAAATGAATGAAATCGTTTAAATATATTGGTCAAAATATACATATATGAACAATGTACTACTATACACAGGTATACTCATGTTAACGTATATATTATTATATCTGGATACGATGATAACGTTATCTATTGAGATAACGCGTCATTCTAACTGGTCAGGAAAGAATTTGTTTAATGATGTTTTAAACGAAGTAAGAGAATTTGATTTACGAACCCTCAGGGTCAAGGAATTCCAAAACGGTATGTGTCAAGACAGTGTATAGGCGTTTGTAATGGTTGGTTTTCGACCACGGAATCTGGGGATCGTTCTTAGTTGTAGATCGGAGATTACGCTCATTATTTGATGATTTTAGTTCAGCCAGGTTAGATATAAATAATCTGGAGAAAGATCGTTTATATGACATTATTCCTTTAAAATAAAGAATGTTTTATATAGGTAGCCATTGTCAAAACAAACTATTCGAGGGAGTCATAATTGAAAATTTCAGAATTATTCGGGCAGTACTTTGCTGGAGTTTGCCAATTTTGGAATGATTATAATTGAAGTGTTTTCTGATAATGGTATAGTCTCAGATCTAACTGTAGATTTTTTAATATAATATTGCACGATGTCTGTATGTAAAGGCAAATCAAAACAATGCCATATAATCATCTGCATCTTTCATATTAACGACATTTCTAAAAAGAACTGCCTAAGTCTGAATCTACCCTTAAACAAGTTACATGATCTTAGACGACAACACGTGCTGATGACAAAAAACTGTTGCGGTTCCTTTGTTATCCTGTTAATTCGCCATCGCCCCAGTAAAAAAGCTCCATCGGCAACCCAGTGTGCATGATAACACCATTTCAAATCCCTTTCCATCATATCAGAATTATGCAGAACACGTGAATCATGAACACAACGAGGACAACCAACGTAGCAATGGATGCATTGTGTATCATACTGGCAAAATGCTTGTTTTTGAAAAACTCCTTAAAAATAATAAATACCGCGTTATTTTGAAGTTTGGAAATTTTGTATCCCTTCTGTAACGTCACCTTCTGTTATTTGTGATATATATATATATATATATATATATATATATATATATATATATATATATATATATATATATATATATATATATATATATATATATATATAATACATTGATATAACTGGTTCATTTGCAATATTTAAAATTGGACATATGGTCATGCTAGCTTATAATAGGATAAACTTACGTGGTATTATATATAAATTCACAAGTTACTGAAATATGAACAGCGAATGCTTGTAATTGTTTAACTGTGTACATAAATACGTGTCAAAGATTCTCACATTATTGTAGATACAATTAAATCTCGGTCGACTGACACTCGGTCACCGCACGCGCTCTATTCCAGATGTCACCCCGTGACACGAGTTTTCACTAAATTAAACCTACGAAGTGTTGACATGGCAACATAATATCTGGCTCCTTGGGGATTTTGGATCACCGATTACACGAATTGCGATTGCGTATTTTAATTTCCATTTCGAACAAATTCAAAAGAAGCCGAAGAAAAACATTGATTTCCTAAAGCACGTTTGAAACTGTTCTTTAGAAGATTTTTTTTATAGAGAAAACGGTCTAATAGATATCAGCTAACAATAAACAAGTTTAACTTCAATAAATAAGATCATTAAATGAGCAATAGTGTCTACTTGAATTTATTTCGGATCAGAAAAGGAGTAGTTCGATAAATACCTATGCGATTATATATCTAGTGAAACTTCCTACTGCACACATGTTACAGCTCTTCTTTCAATCTATGATTTGAAACAAACAACCCATGTTGTCAAATGCCGATAAAATGTGACTGATCGTTTTGTTTTGGACACACAAAAAACCAGACGTTAACACATTTTTGGCGAAGAATTCGACTGAGTTAAATTTCGATCAAGGTATTCGTTACATTGACCTAGGACGGCATGAAAATAAACAAAGTAACATGACTAAGTATATGCAACCGTATTGTTACTGGTAATACACATACGTATATATATATATATATATATATATATATATATATATATATATATATATATATATATACCAGACTAGAAATAAAAAGGAAATTTATCAACCAGCAACGCTTGCAACGCTTCCATTCGCAGGTATTTGCGTACCTTTGCTATGAACGAAACACCTCAGCTCATAAGATGCAGTGATACGCATGCACATTGACCAATAAAGCTCCACACCTGTCATGATATTAACTGATGTTTTAGTGGATAATATCGCCTCATCATTAAAACCTGAAAAAAATCCGCAGCAAATCTTGTTTGCATTTATCGATTTAGATTGTATATACTTAAAATTTATCGTGGTTTTTGAGCTACCGTCGGCTAAATGGTTCTTTTGGCGATATGTGCACAGCATTTCCAGATCAAGTCTTATGTTTAGCGACTTGTAAATCCAAGTTGAATAGAACAACCCTCTGTTATGTGCATGTGTTTACCGGAAAGTCTGCATGCAGCAGAATTGCACACTTTAATAAACAGGTGACATCAGAGATCCACATATCGTCCATCAGTATCAACACATATTACGGTGGTTGATTGACCGGACTACGTGCTCAACAGTTCAACGAAGAGAGCAAAGTGTGTGTGTGTGTGTGTGTGTGTGTGTGTGTGTGTGTGTGTGTGTGTGTTGGTGTGCTTAGGATTGTTAACGTAGCTTTAAACAAAAATCTCATATCGCTACTATGTCTGCAGTGTGGCAGTTTTATAGTGATGTCTAGCAGTGGTGCGTCATGACGCAGACATGTAGTATGATGTCCCACCCTGTCACATTATTCTGACACCAGGCCAACCAGTCCTAACACTAACCCCTTGAGCGCCTTGCGAGACAGCTGTTGGGACCACTTTTTTATGATTTTGTTATGACTTTGTCGGGGTTCGAACTCGCGACCTCCAACATCCGAGGCGGAGAAAGATAAATAAAATTCAGTTGTTTCACACCCTAGGAAATCGTCTGTTTTTTTTTATATTTTATTTGCAGACATTTTCAGTTTATTCGGTGTGTGACGGGTACAACAGCGCCTGATTAAGCGCCGTGGAGGCCCATAGGCAGTAAAACTTTTGGGGCCCCAGACCCACGGTCACGGTCTCATGGGGGCCCCTGGGTGCCCCTAATGGGGCCCATAAAAGTCGCGGGGCCCATAGGCAGTTGCCTACTCTGCCTAATGGGTAATCTGGGACTGGGTAAAGTACTTGTTTGTTATACTGTATTTGTGTAAAGATGAGAAAAAGTGTCAAAGAAAGGAATTAATCATGGTAAGGAACAAAGACAGATCCCCAATCTAATAAAGAGAACATTCTAGCGCCCTCAATGTTTAGTGCGCACATTCCATATAGTCATGCACTTCCACGTATTCGCTCAGTTAATATGCATAGGCCAAGAATATGAGTTCTTACATTAATGAAGATTCCCGAATAAAATTTCGTTTAATTTTACCAGGAAACACTTTTAATTTTATAATTGTGTATACCATAAATACGTGTCAAAGATTAACAGATTATTGCAGATACACGGTAAAATCTGACATATGACACTTAAGCAACGCACGTGCCTATTCTCAGCCTTCAGCTCGCTACACGAGTACTCACGAAATACACTCATTTCTTGACATGGCAAATATACCGTCCATCTCTATGATAATTTGTGACCACTCCATTAGAATATTGAATAATGTAACTACCTTATTTTACATTTAAGTGGGGTATATAATATAAATAGACGATCAAATGTCAGACAACATTAATAAAATGTCTCAGAGCATGTCATAGCAATTTTGGAAATTGAGAATACTGGTTATCCTTATTCAAAGTGTGCGGAAGGACAATGTATAAATTCTGTCATGTAATACAAAGTTTTATCTCATGTTTGTTCTTAAAATTTAATGCACATATAATTTATCCATGGGTAACAAAAGTGAGATAATATTTCCCAATATTTTTTTTAAAGTAGTATTTTGAAATATATAAGATACGTATTCGTTTCATATGCTTACTTTTTTTTATTATTTTATATCGACACTATTGCCTAATCTAAAACAATGTTGGCATCGCCATAGTAGATGTTCTTGTAATGTTATCGCTGTATTTTCTTTTAGGAGAGTAGCTTGATGTAAAATCTAAAAATGGAAAATACAAGTCATAGAATCACACGTACTCCCAACACGACCACTACCACCAAGCTTTGCTTTTTCGGGACTGTATTGTGAAGGAAAAACTAAAAGAAACCTTTGAATATTTGCACACCGTGTATTACTTGTAAGTGCTATAAAAGGAAGAATACTTGATGTATTTAGCGTTTAGAGGCACATCAGCACATGAAAGATTATATTGTACAGACCCAATACCTTCAGGAGGTTTGCATGGGTCAGATATGTGCATGTGAATGGTACGGTACAATCTCATATATGCCATGTGTTGCGCCACTTTCCAATGATGGCTATAGTGTTATGAAACTTGTTTGTGGAGTCTTCATTGCAAAATAGTTTGCCAAAACTATAGAAGATACGAATTTGTATTTCTATCCAATCTGAGCCTTCTTTAATTGCAATTAGTAATATTAAATCGAAGACAAAAGCTGTGAAAATCAAAACGAGTATCACTGGATCAAGGCAGAAGTATACATGAAGCTTACCGCCAAATGTACAACTTTAATTTCAACATCAATATCCTTGTACATTGCGTGCTCCATTTAAGGGAAAAATATTGACGAACTTTCTGTTGCTAATTGCATCTATAGTCGAACCGCTTGCGTATTGTTTTGCTGATATTAGTATAAATAGTGCTAATGAATGTAATTATGTAATGAACTGCACTGACAGTATGATCAAAGTGTTATTAAATGCCAATTCTTCAGCTAATATAGGTTTCAAAGAAAATGGACATCATACGGGCCATATTAATGCAAGGACTTCCTATAGGCAATATTAATATACAAGGACTTCATATAGGCAATATTAAAATACAAGGATTTCCATTAGGCAATATAAATATACAAGGACTTCATATATGCAATATTAAAATACAAGGACTTCCTATAGGCAATATTAATATTCAAGGACTTCCTATAGGCAATATTAAAATACAAGGACTTCCTATAGGTCATTTTCAAATACAAGGACTTCCTATAGGTCATTTTCAAATACAGGGACTTCCTATAGGTCATATTAATATACACTCAGAAACAAAGATAATGACATGAAATGAAGAATTAATTTTTAAGTAAGAAAAGCTAATGTTTTTTATACAGTGGAAATTGCGATAATTGCAGCAACGATCATTTGGAACATGTTTAATATAACGTTAATGAATTCACTGTAAAGGCACCACGTGCATCATTTTAAATATTGAGAATAGTCGTGTAAAGATGGATCATGCCAAGCTTTTGTGCACCTATTCAAACAATAATGGACATTTATTTGGACTCTCAGAAACAATGGAGATGAAATAATCGGAAGTCCAATGCTTATATTTGTGTACAGCCTTATATAGGTACTGCCTTATGGAATCGCATCACAATTAGTATTTCCAGTTCAGAATGTAGTTCAAGTCTATGTCTGGAACATTTTGTCCTCTTTCAGTTTGGTGGTGATATAAGTGTTATATTGATGCATTTTAAAGGTATTTGTTTAGTCTTGAGAATATGAGCTCAGAGAGTGGTTGTCTGTGTGTATTTCGGTGACAGTGCACATTGAGTAATAAGGCCTTGGTGATGATCCGGAAGTGAAATATGTGTGCTCTTTACAGGCTGTTCTGTTTATAGTGCAGCATCTTAAAAAAAAATGCCGGTTAACCCTTGACAACAACTTCACCATGAAGTCATCTTTGACTTCACCGTGAACTCATCTTTGAAGGTATTTTAGATTAACATATAATTTGTATTGATTGTCACAGAGTGGAAAGGTCAGTACTGAGAAATATATGTAGAGAACATATAGTAAAAACAGCCTTATGTAGGTACAGCCTTATATAGGTACGGCCTTATGCAGGTACAGCCGTATGTAATCACGGCCTTACGTGTGTCTTGCTGTTTGACAACTGTACTAATTGCTTGGTGCAGTGGTGGTGGGGTAAAGATGGTAAACTTGAGCTGTAAAATTTAAACTTTTCCTTTTTAATGTATATGTGTGGTCATCTCATCAATACTGGGCACTGGACATCAATACTGGGCACTGGATATCAATACTGGGCACTAGACATCAGAAGAGCAGAAATGGAAAAGTGTCTAAAGCCAAAAGTAGTAATTATTCGTTCTGAATGTGTATTCGTCTTTTGCCCTTTATCACGCATACAAATCTTAGGCACACGCGCTAATGTGAAACATGTTTTTCCAAGGATAATGAACAGTACATGTCATTCTGTCTAAGTTTAAACACACATGTATCCACATCCAAATATCATATTTCAGTTAAATAGTTTGTATTTTTTCATTGTTGACAAACGTATTTAACCGATTTAAAATAATTTTTTTTACATTGATCGCATAGACATGGTTCTTAACTATAAATCACGCTACAGTTTGCAAGGAGATAACCTATTAATGAGATAATATATTAATGAGATAACCTATTAATGAGATATTGTCAAATATAATATTCAAACTGCACCACGTCTGAAACGATTCGTCAATAATACTCGTATTTGTTTGCTTTAAAAAAAAGGAATAAGATCAGTATGACTGATTAAGAAGTGTGTGTGTGTGTGTGTGTGTGTGTGTGTGTGTGTGTTTGCGATTTGGATTTTTAACGTAACTTTAGCATTTTTTTTCCTCAGAAATATCACTGCGATGTCTGAAGTGTGACAGTTCATTGTGATGTCTAGCACTGGGGTATCATATCGCAGATATGTGTAGCATGATGTCCCACACTACAACATTATCCTGACACCAGGCCGACCAGTCCAAACACTAACCTCTTAATGCTGAGCGCCAAGCGAGGCAGATGTTAGTACCATTTTTTTTTTATGTCTTTGGTATGCCTCTGCCGGGGTTCGAATCCACAACATCTCGCATCCGAGGCGGACCTGATTAATTAGTTTTAATTTTACTAAAGTTGTCTTTAACCAAGACATCCATATACTAAGTCGCTTGAGGGTTGTCACAAATTTAATTTTAGTTATGTTTCATTGCAAAATATACAAAAAGCACTAAGAATAAAATAAGTAACAAAGATAGCAATAAATAAAATAGAAGCTAGGTCTGGTTACATAAATAGTTTTATTGTCTTAATCTTCTAATTAGTGGGATTAACGGCTGGGCAAATGGGATGACGAGTTAGAAGCTATTTGCTTGAAAACATTAGTGAGTAACAACTGCATTTTAATTGCTGCTTTCATTAGAGGTAAATGGAACGTGCGAGAAGAATGTGAATGAAAAAGAGTAAACCTTTTATTAGATTTTAGATTTTTATATATACGTAATGTTAATTGCTTATCGTCATTTATGTCTATTTTCTTGCATATTAATTGATTCGTTCGTGATTCAACTCATTAATTAGCGTGCTTGCCTTCAGATTATGCTCCTCTCACTCTTCTGTACACTCCTTTAAAATGAATGGAAAGGCTTACAGGTGAAATAGTAAATTGAATTTATTATATAATTAATGACTGTGCAAGTTAAAATATGCACAGGAAATCTGATAATCTCAAAATGTCATTTGTGAGCAATTTTTTAAATCTCTCCGTCCTTTCTCTTTTTCTCTAAATTCGGGTCCCGGGTGGCCGAGTGGTCTAAGGTGAGATCTCACTTCTGTCCGCGTGTGCTTGAGTCTCAGGCTAGGACAAGATGGGTATGTGGTAAAACTTGCCAGTAGCTTGTAATTGTCAAAAATATATTAAATTTTTTATTTCACTCGTTCAAATGGTGGAATTCTCTGATCTAATGCCCCTTCACTGTCAAACCACGCATCGAACTTCGATCGGGTTGTTAAATGTTTGGTGGTTAGAGAAAATTAATCCCGATCGGCTTAGCTAAACAAGGAATCGCGTGCTGCCAGACAATATTCAGTGTTTCAAGTAATGTCTTTTGCTAAATTCGGCCGTACACATTCTTCTGCTGAAGCTGAGGGATTTCGATGAAATTAAAAGGTAATTATTCTCGTTCAATGAATCGTCCAAGAGCCGGGTCTGAGAGAGAGAGAGAGAGAGAGAGAGAGAGAGAGAGAGAGAGAGAGAGAGAGAGAGAGATATTTTTGGTGCAAGTTTGTAATTAATGATAGCATTTATTCCTTTTTAAATTCATCCTCTAATGTTCCTTGAGTTCAGAAGCTGATCGTGCATTTATTGGTCATGGATGCGTATATCCGATGAATGTTATACAAATTTCATTGTTATGAATACGTTCATAATTTGTAGGTTGTATGTAATAGAACTAATTTATTGTAGAAATTGTATGCATTACTCTGATGTGTGTGAGAATTAAGTTATCTGCCTTAAATGACAACTTAATTCTCACATGTATCATGTAAGCTAATAATTGATTTTAATATATCCATATAAATGAATCGCTAATTAGCAAGTAATGTAGTTAAGACAACACGTGAAATCCATTAATTCTATTGCGTAATTAAGTTGTAAATTCTTTACCGGGGAAAGTCGGCCTGTGACGACTGCCATAGTTACGGCTTACGGTGTGATGTAATAGTTTATCTAAGAGGCCTATTTATGCCATGGTTCTAGTTAGGAATGCGGCTAGTAATACCTGAAAGATACACTAATTTATAATGATAGGGGTTTTATGTGTATCAGGTTGAGAACTGGTCGCATTAGCCTAGTTTTGTTGAATTTTACGATTGTTGGTGACATGTCAGCGTTACTCTCTCTCTCTCTCTCTCTCTCTCTCTCTCTCTCCTATTCCAACTGTTAAAACGCTACACCTATAATGTTATTATACTGGCCATTCATTATGTTAAAAATCTAAAGCTGTGCTATTTCGCACTAACCCTACACTGATACAACGCTAAGCCTAAATTGATAAAACACTAGGCCTAAACTGATAAAACGCTAACCCTAAAGTGAAAAAACGCTAGGCCTAAACTGATAAAACGCTAAGCCTAAACTGATAAAACGCTAGGCCCAAACTGATAAAACGCTAAGCCTAAACTGATAAAATGCTGACCATACATTGTTTAATGATGCAGTTCGTATACATTTTATTGCTTGACGCATTCAGTACGTTGCAAAAGTTTGTCTTGTGTACAATTAACAATTACCATAGAGACGACTGTCTTAGATACTTGCTAGTCCACTTATGATAATGATAAATAAAACATACGACAATCATCACGTAGTCTAGCTATTACAAATACAATGTCAATGACTCCACTTATGATAATGATAAAGCACGTGACAATCATCACGTAGTCTAGCTACTACAAATACAATTTCAATGACAATCATCACGTAGTCTAGCTATTACAAATACAACATCCTTGACTCGACTTAAGATAATGATAAATAAAACATTTGACAGTCCAGTTATGATAATGATAAATAAAACATGACAATCATCACGTAGTCTAGCTACTACAAATACAATGTCAATGACTCTACTTATGATAATGATAAATAAAGTACGTGACAATCATCACGTAGTCTAGCTACCACAAACACAATGTCAATGACAATCGTCACGTAGTCTAGCTAGTACAAATACAACATCCTTGACTCCACTTAAGATAATGATAAATAAAACATTTGACAAGGATGCATAGACCGAAAAAGTGGTATTGCTCTTCCGTTCGCGCACGTTCCCATTTCATAATACTTCCGCAATCTCATACACCCACCACTACCACCCCCAAAAAAATAAATAATGAAAAAGGCTGCTAGAATGGGTTGTCTGTTCAGTCTATGATACATAGGGTACATTTTATTCTTCTTGTTTATTTTGGAATCAACATCATTCATTAAGGAACTCGAGTCGTGTCAGCTATAAGCTTATAAGGACTTTTCTTTCATTCGATGAAAGCAACAACAAAAAAAAAGAAACCATCACACCTAGTTAAACAATATTAGATGGGTAATCACTCTTGTACTCGCCGAAACTCAAAGCTGAACCCAAAATGCAACGGCGCAAAACGAGTGCCTTAAGATTGCAAATACCTCCACCCACCAAACGCTGTCTCTCGATACACGTAAGTTTGATTGTTATAGTTTTGTTTTCAAACAATAGCGAGAGAAACAAAATACACGGTTTGATACGTTTGTCAGCATAGCAGCCAAACTAGTGTGCGTGACACTATAAAACATGCCAGTACACTATATTGGTGTCTCATATACAAAATCAACCAATATTAATGCATAACCTCTCGTCAGCAGTGCCAAAGAAAGATGGGGTCACATCAGAGAGACTGTGTACAGCATACCCACACGGAACTTTGGTAACAAGCAGTCGAAGAACAACGACTGGTTTGGGGCTAGCTCCGCCACACTCACGCGTCATAGAAGAACGTCGCAGTGCTCACTTGGAATATAAACGATTCCCATTGCATGAGGATTATACAGACATACAGGTCTGACAGAAACAATGTGCTGAGGTTAGCACGGCAGTGCGCCAATGAATACTGGCTTCAGCTGTCAGACCATCCAGGTTTCAGCAGATATCGAAAACATCATAGGCTTGTGCGATGGCATACAGAAATCAATGGTTTCCACAAAGAATGTGATAGCACCATTAATGTCTGCCGCAGGCGATACCACCCATGACATGGCCAAGCAGATGGAGGGTTGGGTGGAGTACTACACTAAAATGTACTCCAGAGAAAACCACGTGACCATCAATGACCTCAATGCCACTACAAACCTCCCGCTCATGGCCGAACTGGCCGAGAAACATACTCTGGCAAAACTAACGCAGGCCTTAGAGAAACTGTCCTTAGGTAAAGCCCCAGGGCAAAATGTCATCTTAGCAAAAGTCATCAAGTGTGTCTGAAAGTTACTGCTCGCACACCTGCACGACCTCCTCTGCCAGTGCTGGGATGAGAGTGCTAGTTCCTCAGGACATGAGAGACACCAACATCGTAATCCTGTATACGAATCAAAGCGACATACGTTAATGCATCAACTACAGGGGCATTTCCCTTCCTAGTATCGTGGGTCAATTCTTCGCACACATCATTCTGAACAGATTTCAGACGCTTGCTGACAGAGTGTATCCAGAGTTGCACTGCGGATTCCGCGCAGAGATGTATACACTCGACACGATCTTCTCCGTCAGGCAACAGCAGGATAAATGTAGAGAACAACACAAACCACTCTTGCTGGCCTTTATAGACCTCACCAAGGCATTCGATCTGGTCAGCAGTCCTGGCGAAGATTGGATGCCATACAAAGCTGCTAAGCACGATCCATTCCTTCCACTATGACATAAAAAGGCACAGTGCAGTACGATGACTTAACGTCCGACCTCTTCTACATACGCATCGGAGTGAAACACGGTTGCGTCCTAGCCCCCACCCTCTTTAGCATCTTCTGCGCTGTCCTTCTCAAGCTTGCTTTTGGGACGTCCACAGAAGGGATCTACCTATACACACGATCAGACGGCAAACTGTTCAAACTGCCACGACTAAAGGCAAAGAGCAAAGTGCGTGAAGCAACTATCAGGAACATATTCGTTGCAGACGACGAGAATGCCCTAGCCACTCACACAGAAGCTGAATGACAGCACCTGATAGATCGCTTTACAAAAGCATGCGATGAGCCTGGGTTGACCATCAGCCTAAAGAAAACAAACGTGATGGCTCAAAACGCGGACACCCACCCCACCCCAGCATCATCATCAACAACTACGAACTTGAGGTGGTCAGTCAGTGCACGTAACTCGTCTCTACCATCCACATATCGTTCTATAATGAGCTCATCAAGCGGATTGAAAAGGCATCAACAACTCTCTCCAGGTTGTCGCAGAGAGTGTGGAACACAGCATGCCGACCCTAAACACTAAGATCTCCGTGTACCGTACCTGCGTGCTAAGCATTCTCCTGTATGCCAGTGAAGCCTGGACTCTGTATGCCTCACAAGAGTGAAGACTGCGCTACTTTCACATATGATTTCTCCTGTATCCGACGCATACTCGGGATCACTTGAAGTGATCGAGTATCAAACAAAGAGGTGATTGAACGTGCCAAGATTCTTAACATGGTCACACTCCTCCGCCAACGAAGCATGAGACGGCTGGACCATGTATGTCAGATGGATGACGGACGGATTCCTAAATACCTACTGTATTCGAAACATTCCGCTGGCAAAAGGTCGATCGGACGGCCATATCTCCGCTTCAAGGATGTCTGCAAGCGCGACATGAAAGCGCTTGCCATCAATGTCAACATACACCTGGCAAGAGCTTGCTCTAGACAGGCCTAGATGGCTATATGCTCTGATCACTAGTTTGAAAGCCGGAGAGGACAAGCTAAGTTTCCTAGCTGATGAAAAGCGATATCGGAGGCAGAAGAAGCAGATCCAACACCCGCAATATTCAACTTTCAAGTTCAGCAAGGACTGCCACATCCATGTCGGGCTACATTGCCACTATATACGCTGCATAACCCCCAACCGGGACATTTCTCATGGGTGTACCTCCATCATCTCTCGAGATTAACGGATGCATTGAATGCACAATATTCTTTACGGAATTTGGTCACGTTGTCGGCGGCTGTGTTACTGCTTTATCGAAAACGGCTACAATGACGATAAAAGCCAGGATGACTTCATATCAGAATAGTACTGAAGAAGTCGTTGATAACGATGACAATAACGTTGATGGAAATGCGGAGGATAACGTGGAACATGTATATAATTGTGAAGATGAATAAGAAGACGAAGAAGAGACGGTTGAGAGTTATTTACCCGTGACGTTCTTTCCTACCAAGTGCCCCAAACATCTGAACTATTATAATTTGGTCACTTGTAAAATGTTGGTAATATAAGGTTACATACAACTTATACATGAATATAGATTGTTTTAATTTCCGGCAAGGCTGTAAGCAAATTACAGATGTGTGCATTCTTTTCTGATAGGTAAAGATCCCGGATACTGCACATGTCCGTGCAAGACTAAACGTTTAATAAGTTAAAGAAAAATCGATATTTGATGAACGGCTTAGTTTAATTTAACGATATTTTTTTAATATATCTCTTATTCTGATAGATCAAAAGTAAAAATGTTTGTGGCAGTAAATGAAGGACTTGGTTTAAAAGTATGTATTAATCATAACATTGTTAAATCGCACGTAACTACTGTAGTATCTTTTGTCGAAGTGCAAGTACGGAATCGCCGTAATTTATTTCAGATCATCCATAGTACTGGTATCAAACAAATCACTGCAGTTTAAAGAGAGATGTTTAAACTAGCCATTCATGAAGAATCTCAAACGGGTAATCATTTAATATTAAATTTATGAAACTCGTTGAATAATGTCCAGCTTTTGCTCGCCAAGGCTTACAAAAGCTGGACATTATTCAACGAGTTTCATAAGTTTGATATTTAATCATTACCCGTTTGAGATTCTTTTCATTACATAGATTTTATTTCGGCTGAAATTGTTTATGTCGTTGCTGTATGGTTTAACGCCATTTTTCAGCACACGATAGGCTATATATGGCGGCCAGTATTATTGGTGGAGGAAGAACCTGGGAAAACCTCCGGAAAGAACCACCTACCCACGAGAAGCTACTGGCAAGCTTTCTCACATAACTACATGAGCCGAATCTTAGACTCGAACCGGTGCAGACAGAGGTGAAATGGCAGTGATCCGTAACGGAAAGCGCTTTAGACCACTCGGCCATTCGGCGCCCTTGAAATTATTTAGACAGAAGAATTAATAATTTCGTTTATTCTGACAGACGGTGGACCTTTCTTTCGTTGTGCGTAAAATATATCCCCAAACAAAGGTGAGATAGTAAAATTAGTTCTCTTTTCACAAGTTATAAATGAAAGAAAAAATAAAACGGTAAAATTATTTTTCAAAACAGAATGATCAATGTGATGTGATGTGATGTCATACTGTTTGATACGGTAAACAGTAAGGCAAGAGTACATGTTTATCCTAAAATGTCACTTTCAAAATTAAGCATTACATTGTTGCGATTTCACGTGAAATAGCATTACTGGATGCGGATATTCTCACATTTAGTGCAATGCTTTTGTGACCGGATATTTTCAGTATTTGCTTTGTAACAATAGACTTTACAGAAGACGTTAACAAACTTATTTTTGAGTTGGATTTGTATTCCATATATGTAAATATGTTGCGGTTGGATAAAGTTCTGTCAGTTGGGAGACTAGTTTATGTCCACAGTCTTCTCTAAAATGATGTGAGTTTTTTTTACTTATGTAAGTCAACATTTAAACCACGTTTGTGTATAGGATGGATTCTATATTAATGTTGTAGATATACCGCCACCACCCAGAAACCCGCTATAAAAATGAGCAATACCCAAAGTTGTACTTCTTATTGTTGTTCTTGTAATGTAATTTCACGCCATTTTTATTATGATGATAGTGACATACAACATACACGACATAACAAACCTCTATAGTTGGTAACTTGTCCATATTCAGACAAACGAAATAAAATGTCCTCAATTTCCATTTGCGAGTCGAGTTGAAAAATAGCCTCCTAAATGTTCTTTCAAAACAAAAAATGTCAGAAAAGGGGAAGGAGGTTTAATAAATGGTTTACGCACAATCGTAGCCAATAAGTAAAAAAATATTGTACGATACTTTCATGGGCTTATTTGGACCAATCAGAATCACATAAAGTGATAAATGTTCACGTTATAATATAAAAAATATGAAACTACACACATTATAGGCAAAGTGTACTGACTATGTGATAATAGAAATTGTGCAGATGACGTCAGTGACTAAACATTTGGAAGGCACGGATTTTGCCAGCTATCAACCTGTGATAATGGATTGCCACTTCAGACGGGGTTTCAGCTAAAATCAACAACGTACCATACTATCGAGAAATCTGACGACAACGTGACGTTATGACTCTTTAACGTTGGGCAAAAGAGAAGGGCGTTTTCTAATATTTTTACATGAATAACATCTCTTGTCTAACAATAAGAAGACGTTAATCAGGGTTTTACTATGAACGATGTCCGTTTACAACCGGTTTTACTGTTACAATTTTAACTTACAAAAAATATCCGTTTTACAGGTATTTTTAATATTACATATATCCGTTTTAGAGACTTAACCGACGTGATAAAGGTAAGAATAAAAAGAGACGTCATGTGTGTGTGTATGTGCATGTGTGTTTCTATGTGTGATTCGGATTTTTAACGTATCTTTACCAATTTTTCAGTCATATCGTTACAATGTTTGCAGTGTGGAAGTTAATAACGATGTCCAGAACTGGGACATAAAACCGCAGACATGTAGAATCATGTCAAACCCAATCACAATATCCAGACATCAGGCCTACCCGTTTTAACATTAAACTCGTCATGATGAGCGCCAAGCGCGGCAGCTGATGAATCGGCCGGGTTTCAACCTGCGACCTCTTGCATCCAGGGTGGACGCTCTACCACATAGACAGCTTAGTGGTCGAGAGATAGTAGGAAATTAATGTATTACAGACCTTAACTATAAACCCAAAATGTCACAAGTTTTAAGCAGCGCATGCACTAAGCCATTCGATGTTGCAAATTTGATGATGTCTGTCTTCCTTTGGAACTGTATTTGTTTACAAGTGTCACTGTTGTCTCCAAGGAAAACAAAACGAATTCAACAGAAGCTGCTGGGATGTACCGTTTCTGTTAGGGACAAGCCAGTTACAATGGGGACTGGGGGTGTTACGAGATCCTTCTCTTTTCCCACAAGATAATAATACTTTGCTTTTTTCAGTTAATGTATAATAAATTCTTTTAACAACAAATCAGAGCAAGGACTATGGACAATCTATTTAAGGTCAGGGTTTTTGTTCTAGGGCCGGCTTTTTAAAAATCTAATGCTAAATAAAGTATACGCTTTGTAAGACATTAAAATTAATTGTTCCTATGCACTACAGTAACATTATTGAAAATAGTTATAACAAGTTCTACACCAGACTAAGTTATTATTAAAACAATATGGAAAGATAATACGGGATTAATGAGACCGTTAATGAAAATCAGATGGAACAATTATCTAATCAAATGTATCAAGAATCAGACATTGCTGCACTTGCAGCCTTTCATGGAAAAATTATGCAAGACTCTAAGATTCTAGCCTTCCAGGAACAGAGAATGATAAAACAGTACCTATGACTCCCACGATTCCAGGAACAGAGACAGGTACAATAATTTCAAAAGACATCAATATTGATGTAGTCCATGTAATTATGTGGCATGATTGGAATAACCACAAACACACTTGATTAAAAAAAAATAACCATTATTGCCCGGTGAAAGACTTTATGGTAAAGAAATATTTAAACTATTTAAAACTTCACTTACAATTTTGTTTTTTTGTTAAAGGAATAAACTAATAACTAAAAATGAGTGAGACTATAAAGAAAAAATGTAATTTTGACTAAACACGTCTGTTTCCTAATATATATATATATATATATATATATATATATATATATATATATATATATATATATATATATATATATATATATATATATATATTAAATATATTAAAATATATATAAAAGATATATTAAAATCAAAATATCCATTTGCTGCAAGTTTGCACGCATTAAAGAGTTGATCTGCATGAAAAATTCTGCAAACAGTAATATGGCATTAAGCCACAATAAGTCGTCTGCAAGCTTAGTATCCGGATCACAAATTGAGAAATCGTTAATTATGGTACATCTGGGACACCGTAGACAAGCGTCACTTTTCAGAGTAAAAATAATGAGCAAAATCAATATATATATATATATATATAACATGCCAGACGGATTACTGTCCCTTTGACTGCTGCTGCAGCTGCTTGTGATGTTAACCACTGTACATCAACGTGAGTTTTCCTTTACAATCGAGATGCCCAAATTTGATAATTCAGCTATTTCATCTATTTAGAAGGTAACCCACACGTACCCCCAAAGTCTGAACAAACGTGTTTCCATTGTTTACTGTAACACACGATTATATTTGGTTGTGCATTTATGGAACGACTATGTTAGCATGTTAGTACCGATAAATTGCAGGAAAATAACCGCGTTTCTAATCAGTAATGTTCACTGATACAAAATAACGAAGTGAAGAGGGATGAGAGATGGAAGATATGAGACACAACATGTTATTTCGTTTGATATAGGTATCATATAGGGTACGAGGAAACTAGTATATATGTAAGTATCAAACTTACAGTAGACGCCTGGTTCAGTGATTGAGAATATACAGAAACGAAGATACCGAACTACATTTTCTCCCTTGAACCATAATCCAATATAACCATTTTTCTATTAAACTTTAACTCTATTTAACATCTCTATATAACAATTTCTCTATTGAACTTTAACTCTGTTTAGCATCTTCTCAATTGAACCATAACCCTACATAACCATTTCTCTGTTGAACCATAACCTTATATAACCATTTATCCATTAAAATATAACCCAATTTAACCATTTATCTATTGAACCATAGCCATGTGTAACCATTTCTCTATTGAACTGTAATCATGTTACACAAAAATAGTTTTTATTTGTATGACGTCAATGGTACGATAACAATCTGTTTTATTTACCTTCCTCAGAAAGGAGACAAGACGTCAAATGAATTGTACTGTAGGCTACTACCTTTTGCATACTCATCGAGGTAAAGGCGATTGAGCAATATATGTTTGATAAAAGAAATTATTACATTCAAGACGTAATGAAATCTGCTCATTTTGTGATTATGACGTTAAAAATTGAGCTAAACATTGATTTGGTATCTTATCTACCTGACTGCCGACCTGATAGTATATTTATGTACTAACAAACTGACATTTACAAGTGCTTTAACACACACACACACACACACACATTACATACATACATACATACATACATACATACATACATACATACATACATACCTACCTACCTACCTACCTACCTACCTACATACATACATCTTATCGATGTTAAAATGGAGTCAGCCGAATAAAAGTTCTTGCTGATTGATAAAGTGATGAGAGCTGAAAGAATCTAACGCTTGTGCGTGTGTGTGTGTGTGTGTGTGTGTGTGTGTGCGTGTTCTCACAAATTAGCGTCGTTGCAGATTTACACAAGACTTTGCATGTGAATATATATTAGATCAAAATGGTCACTAACCCATGAATGATTGACAGGTTTTATAGGCGGATGAAAATGTATCGTTTAGACTGGCAAATTGATATTTCCGACACCGATGACTGCCCGACTCAACGTGTCTGACAGGTGTATTGCCATGAAGCATTACGACAAAATTGTATAAATCACAAAATTAGACCTACACCTTTGAAAGGCTTTTGAATTATTATATCTCGGTTGGCTGTGCATTATAATGTACCGATAGACGGTAATCATATTTACCAATTACATTGGTAGGTGTAACGGAGCTGCCGTACATACTCGCATAGAACTGTCGTCCAAACTGTAAACATTAAAAACCCTGATTCATCAGAAGTGAGTCTATGCAGATTATTGCAAGCAATTGTTTGAATAAACAGCACATATCCTGATCTACCGGCATACTATGCGACGGTAGATCCTATTCGACCAATATTGAATGGAGTTGGATCACTCCTATAGTTGAGAATGTATTTAAACCTTTTACTGTTGTGTCTGTGGTGGATGGGTTAACGAAAAGATCTGTAGCTGAAAGTCTCTGAACGGAAATAAAACAAAGTTATTAATCAGAAAGGATAAAAGGGCCGTGAGGAGCCGTTTAGCAAGGGTTGAAAGTCTCACATCAACCTTTCAGTAAACCCTCATCCCACCCGACATACAATATTGTTTTAAATATATCTAGGCTAACTCAGGGACTAACCTTAATATACAGTACCAATTATGTGGAGAGAGAGAGAGAGAGAGAGAGAGAGAGAGAGAGAGAGAGAGAGAGAGATGATTTTTAACGTAGCTTTAACAATTTTTCAGTCATATTTCAGTCATATCGCTACGACGTCTGCAGTGAGGCAGTTTATAGTGATGTCTAGCACTGGGGCATCATGACACAGACATGTATCATGATGTCCCACCCAGTCACATTATCCTGACACCAAGCTGACCAGTCCTAACACTAACCTCTTATTGCTGAGCGCCAAGCGAGGCCGCAATAAGTACCATTTTTGTAATTCTTTGGTATGACTCAGCCGGGGATCGGACTCACGACCTCCCGCTTCCGTGGCGGACGCTCTAACCACTAGGCCCCCGGAGCGGTTAGAAAATGATTGTAGTTTATCCTACGAAAACATGCTTATTCCTATTTTGAATTTCTGGATGATGCATGTGCGGTTTGTTTTCTCCAGTCCAAGCACTGAATCCAGTAATCAGATTAGACTGATACCACATAAGCTTAGTTATTGGAATTGTACTCATACAGCGATTGCATGGGTGGGGTAGTGCTGTAGACCCCCCCCCCCCATGCAAATGAGTAACACTCGTTCCTTTAAATTCTTTATTGCGTTCTCTTCTTTATTTAGTAATACACAACTGACTGCCCCATTGAATCAATTAAAGCATACTTATATTGTTTTTTAAATTAATATATTAATGGAAAATAGATGGCGTTTGATAAAAACTGATTATTGATTTACAATCGTAGCTTCTTCTCTACAGAAACCTCCTATAAAAAGTTAGTTTCCGATTTGTACATTTCAATGGTTCTTGTATTCTAGAATCTTTTCAAATCATGTTTATCTGCCAGTCTTTATTTTACTTCAACAACCGATTTAGGGGCCTACAATTTAGTTGACGATCCTGGAAGTTTTGGGAACAACCATTTTTAACCGTCCGACTGCTTGAAAAATAATAGTGCTTTCGTTGTGTATTAAAACATGTAACCATTGTATTAGCGGAAAAACTTTGTATCTGGTTGTTTTAAAAAAAAATCCCAAAGCTTGAACTCCCAACGAAATGCTCGGTTTCTTGCTAGTCTTGTGTTTGTGGTATTATGCAACAACAAAAATAGATATACGCGAATACATTAACTATAATAATGTTTTTGTTTTTTTAAAAAAAGCTGTATATTTAAAAGTATTAGTCACGTGGTTTTGGGGGTGGTGTGGTAGTGCGTGGGTAAGGTGGCCCTACGTTTGAAAAGGTGGGGGTCAAATACCCTTCATTACCTTTTCACCTTTTTAACTACCAAGTATTACTGTCAAAACATACATATGTAAACATGCCCTGGAGGTGTTCCATACATATATTTAAACCTAAAGGTATTATACTTATCTACATTCCAGGTGAGACCTTAGTCATCACATGTTATTACCAAGGACATGTTGTAAGTTATATAATACACATTTTCCGTTTTCTGCACATCTGAACTTGTTCATCTGGTCTAACGTACTTGGGATATTTTAGGGGTTAAAACAGCCCCTAATCCATGCGTTCCTTAACCGTTATAACGTCTTACCTATGTTGATGTTGCTTAGATTCTATACCTCTCGGTTCAAACGTGACCGACTGCGAGTTCAAACGATGCCTGGCCATGGCCTCGTTTTTGGTACGGCACGCTGTTTAATAGTGTGCTGCCCTATTTACTGTACACAATCATTCTAAACTGAAAACCTTGTATTACTCGAACAAGCTCTTACGTGAATCCAATTCTTTAAGTGTTTGTGATCAGCGCCACAGTGAGTTTATAAATAGAACAAACACACGGTACTAATTCAACTCCAGTATTAAATGCTATATAACACCATAATATTGAAAATTGAATTATTAAGTCATAAATACTCAAGACCAAAGTTGTACTTCACAGCTGGAAACGATTCTGGATGTATGCGCATATATTTTGAAAACAGTCGCTGTATGCTTAAAAAAAAAAAGTCTACACGTGCTACATGTTGTCGTACATTCGGTGCATGTAAGAATAAATTGCTACTACTTTCAGTCGTGTGCTTAAATAACACTAGAAAAATGAAAGATGCCTCTGCCTGAGTAGAAGCTTTTATCTACTAAATTTCAATCGATGATCGGACGAGCTATGAAAATACAAGTTTAGCTAATCTTGGCTTCTCATCATTAATCCACCCTACCCATACATCCATAATCCGATACATCCAAACTTGACTCATGTTTTGATGCAACTAGCATTCAAGTCATAACATGGTTCGTAAACACGTCCTCTGCTACCGTATAGCAATCACGTCTGAGACACTCATAAGAAATTAGGGCAGTTTTTTTGAAACCGTCTTTTCACCTGGATTAAATCGATTTCAGTTGACACAATTAACAGCCCGACTTGTATAATACCGTTGAACGTTGCCCATTCGAAGTGGTTTTCTACCCCACTTTGATGATTGATAACATTTTCATTTGTGAATGTTCTAAAATATGCGTGAACTTGATCCTTTAACCTAGAGTCGCAGTTCCTGGAGTGACTTAACAAAAATAAAATAAACGCTAGTTATTATGTGCAATAGATTTTTGTGTATTACATACCCAGAGACGTGATAGGGTATCAGACTACTTAACATTGTGACGTATTTTACCTAGATATAGTGATACAGTTAATTAACATTGTGACGTATTTTAACTGGATATAGTGATACAGTTAATTAACATTGTGACGTATTTTAACTGGATATAGTGATACAGTTAATTAACATTGTGACGTATTTTAACTGGATATTGTGATACAGTTAACAATAAGCGCGTCTGTTTGGGGTTTTGTTCTTTCTCCTGTAGTTGGTGGGACTGCCATTAATATACTAGTATACGAATAATTTTGTCCTATTTCGGTAAACTGTGCGTGATTGCTCTTCCTTACGTTAATTTTGTGCGACGTCTTCTCGCACATAGATCTATTTACTTGATAGAAGAGAATTCAACATGCGAATATGTTCCAATAATGTGTATTTCATTGACTGCTCAACAACACTGTGCATAAACAAAAACCATGGCGGTCGACACAACCCGGTCTGGTGAAGTTTTAAGTTAGCAACCTTCTGGTCACAATTCCGACAGCCGGATAATAGATGCAGACGTGATACATATTTACTTTGCACGGTTGCACTTTTAAGTTTTGCCGTCTTCCAAGAGTTTATGAAAAAGTGATTTGTATATCTCACTTTTCCACGGCGTGGCCATCGATAAAACAGGAGCACCCAGCAAAATAGTAAACATATAGCGTGATCACATGACATTGACACTTGTGTATAAAGTATAACATGAAATGCTGGAGTGAGAAAGAAAATCTAAAACGCATTGCCCCAACAGCTATTATAGCAAGCTTGGACACATTTGTTATTGAGGTAAGGAACCGACATTTAAGTTTCTGTGGTGGATGTTCAGGCGCAATACCATACCGGCCTATTCATCCTTAATTTATTTAAAAAGCACTATATCCGTTTTTATTACTTGGAAAAGGGTATCTTTGAATGTGTTAAAACAAATTGGTTCAAAAGAAACTCCCATGGCATGCCACTGCGTACAACCCTTCGCTAGGTCATTAAAATTTACTGTGACTCTGCTAATGGTAGGCAGTAATTAGTGACTGGTTCGCAAAGCTGATGTATCCTAATTTTGAAAATGAGTCAAACCGTTGCCCAGAGTTATTTTTATTTTAAACGTTACAGTCTACACTAGTGAGTCGATCTCAAATAAGGTGTCAATGAATCCCTCTCGCAGTTTGGCGCTCTTTCATTCTGAAAGCCAGCTGGTGCTTGACAAATACCCCCGACCTTACGATAAATCCCCATTATACTGACAGGCCTTTGAGAAGTTCATATCAAAGACTCCCATGACACTTCAAGATAAATAACATCAAGAACAGTCGGTTTTCAAATTTTGGCGGGATTTCGCTGGAATGATAATCTGGCCATATCAAGATCAATTACTGCCCCGAGGTCAGTTGAATAACAATCAGCAGTCATTGTGAGACGACACCAAACAGCCGGAACACAGGGAGCCCTAACATCAGTTTAAACATACATGAGTGACGCCATAGGTAATTCAATCCAAATTATGGCAGGTCAGGAAACGTTATGCAATACTTGGGGACCGAAGATTTATTTTTATTACGTAAGATCCGCTAATACAAAAAGCCCTAGCTAAAGGGCACATTGCATCATGCGAGAAGATAAGGCGACAGGTAGCGAGGAATGCTAACTAGTATGTATGTATGTATGTATGTATGTTTATGTGTGTATAAATCACCTGCTTACGCAAGAATAAATAAAGTATTGGAAGAAAACTATTTTACGCTAATTTTAAAATTAACGGCATTCTAAACGTGCGTATAATCCCCAAATTTGTTCAACATAAATTATTTGTATAGTAATTAAAAAACGAAGGCTTCGCAACATAGATCCAGAACTTCACAATCCCAATGAAACTTATTTCCGTGCTATCAAGTACACGTAATTTACCCTAAAACGAGTCGTGTAGTCGGTAGTGAGTAAAGAACCAAATCATAAAACGCTTCGACTGACATACGTACGATGCTCATTTTGCAATGTCATATTCTGTCAAAAATTTATATCAAGAGAGAGAGAGAGAGAGAGAGAGAGAGAGAGAGAGAGAGCATAGCGCTAAGTATATAGTTAACCAGCACAGGGCTAAACACGTAAGTCATCTGGTGCAAAATTAAGTAAACCTAGAAACCTCAATTGTGTAGGGATTATATACAATAGACAAATAAGAAATATGAGCCAAAGATGTATTATTAGACCTCTATTCAGTGCAATTCTGACTCCTGGTTTTCGCCCAAAAGTTTTATGTGTAACGAACGCTTGATAACGTGTTTTCTGAGCACTAGACGGTAAAATTGTAGTGATATATCTCGTCTACCGTTCTACCTGTCTTTATTTTGGATTGACAAGGCAGCAAATATTAAGCTAATCCACGTGCTTAATGTAAGACTATATATATATATATATATATATATATATATATATATATATATATATATATATATATATATATATATATAACATGACAACAGAGACAGTAGTTCAGTTTTAACTCATTTTTACTACATAAATTTAAGTAAGAAATGATGGCATGGTTAAACGTATGTACAAATCGGTAGTTTGTACCTTTATTATAAATAAATTGTTCGTTGACTCTGTAGAAGAATGAAAAAAATCTACAGGGCACAGTTAGTTGATTACCTACATGGACATTTATTTACAATATCTTATTTAATACCACATATTTGTGTACGTTTCAACCTGTGGTTCAAAGACCATTTAAATTGATGAAAACAACCTTAATGCATTATCTAAGAATTTATACGGTATTGAAAGTGTAAATGTTTGGTCTGTAAAAAAAATCTGAAAATATAAAACACTACAAATTGTACAAAATATTCGCTAGAAATGCTTATAAAAGTTGAGACGCATATATTTACACCAATACTTTAGCTTTCATTTTTTCAAGAACTCATACCAGCTGGGTCCCTTATTCAATTATATTACGAAAATAGATAAATCTCTCCATAGAAAAATGTATACATCTCGTACAAAAACAAGGCAGTCAGTGAAATCTCGTATTGTCATCGACTTTTAAATACACCCAGAGACAGAAATATTGTGCAATCTGTCTTAAAAAATTCGCATTGCACCAAAGGAACATTAAAAGTCCGTTCAAAAGTACTTCACTTTCTTCATTTCAGCATATAATCCATACATGTAATGCCTTCGCTTAACATACAACACTCGTACACGTAATGTCTACATTAAATGCACTGATCAATATCAAGCCATGGATTATGAATCACAACAAATATGGATATATAATGCTATAAATAAAAATATACCCTTAATATCGTTCACACAGCAGTATTAATGATCACAATCACTTTTTACATTGGGAAAATGATCAAAATATGCACAATATTTACATTTTCGCCTGCCGTACAACTGATCTGGTCCGCTCCGTGAAGGAAAAAAAATAAATCCATAAAACTCGGAAACATGTGGAATACTTGCACGTTGTCCCGTAAGAAATAAAACATTTGCTTTTAAAACCAAATAAAAGTTCTGAGAACTAATCTAAAGTTCAGTGAGCAGATTTGAAAGTTCCAAGTGTAGAAATGCCCAGCCATTCATTTTCCAAGTCCATGATTGCGGAGACTTCTGGCGTGGAATAATCAGGGAATTCGAAGTGGGAAACTGCGTCGGGATTTGGTAGATTTGTAGCACTTGGTCGGATATACGAGTTCTGAGGATGGGGTATCGACATGGGCTGGATTTGATCAAAGTTTGGAAAGTCCGTTGTATCGGCAAGCTTGGTGAGATCGAGATTATTCAGTTCATATTGCCAGTTGGAGGGTAACTGTAGAACATCAGTTAGATTATCTAAATCTGCGAGGGAAGGGCCATCGTCCTGGGAAGGGTTTATGGTCTGAAGGACGTTTAGTTGTGGCTTTATGTCTTCATCTTGTGGGGACGGCGCCGGAGTGTCATACACTTCCTCCGGGTAGAAACTTGTGGAATCTGGTGTCATAGGAGTGTACACGTCGGGACTGGATGGAACTTTCCCCGGGGGTGTAAGTTGACTGGCTGGGACGGGCACATGCTTACTAGCTTTAATACTGTCTTTAAATTTCTTATCAATTGTCAATTTCAATTTGAGTCGGCTGTTGTTAATTTCTGAGGTGTTCACTGAGGTAAGGGGTGTCTGCATTGCGACTGCAGTTTTGATAGCTCGTTGCTTTTGTCTGTCTGTGCGTTTGTTTGAGCTTTTTGAGATCTTACCAGAATCTGACTTGGTCACTGGTTTAGCCTTTTTCCTTGGTCTGTATTTGTAATCCGGATACTCCTGCATGTGTAAGATGCGCAGTCTTTCAGCTTCTTCAATGAACGGTTGTCTGTCAACATCAGACAGTTGTTTCCATCGTTTTCCAAGTCTTTTGCTTATCTCTGCATTGTGCATGTCGGGTGAAACCTCTGAAATTTTCCTTCTTTCAATCTGTGACCACACCATGAATGCATTCATTGGTCTTTTAACATGATTAGAGGACTTTTTGCACTGAGTTGCGTCTGAGTAAGGCGTTCGGCTATGTGGGTCAATCAGCTGCGATCCAAAAGTAGACAGCGCCGCCTGGCTACTGGAGTCACTGGAATTATTCTGAGGTACCATGATTACTTTGAATAATATAAATAATCGAAACACATAAAATCCTCAAAAAATATAAATCCCTGATTTGTAAAACACAGCACCTTCGGCCGAAGGATTTTTAATACAATTCTGCACACATTACCGTGGGAAGACGTTTCTTAACTCTGTACAGCGTGCTAGGACATATTTATATACCCTGGCGTGTGAACGCCTCTTTTTTAACTAACCAATCAATGAGTGGATATCTACTGTTAGTTTATTGGCTCTTAGAAAGGTAAACATACGGTTGAGGGGGGGGGGGGGGGGCGTGGCTTGGAAAAAGTGACTGGGGGCTGGATTTAGGTCAGCGATTATATATTTCGGCTTCAGTGCATTCGAAGTTTAACCGTGCTAGATGGAGTAATTGGAAAACTGACTCTTTATAATCCATATAATATCTCCGATCTAAATGATACAAGAAATAAATGTTGCATTTCATCTAATTTCGATAAGAGTTTAGGCAAGGAACGAGAGACTGATCAAAATTCGAAACAGAAAATAGCATTTTCATAATGTACATGCAGAACCACGTGTAACTACTCATAATCGTGGGTGGTTTGTGTATGACGTTTTGTAAATGAGCTCGTTAGTTTTAACCTCTATACAAGGTACAAACAGTTTGTCTCACTTCGGCCGTTTTGTACTCTTGTTGGTACGTCGTGAATCATATAGATATAGTCTCCACAAATATTTGGAGCGGATATAGATTGAATACATTGTACCTGAACCAGTGTTGGTAATGTGTGACATTGGAAAGGATAGGAAATAATTACCTTTTTTTTCGTCCTCTAAGGACTGGAAATTTAATTTTCGGGTAGAGGTGAAGCGGTTTACTTGTGTGATTGTGTCTCTGTGTGTTGACCACAAGATAAGTTGATTCATAATTAGCAGGACTATGTTTTTTTTTTTAAAAAGCATTTAGGGACCAGATATTTCTTCAAAGCGCCCCTCCTTTTTAAAATTTAATGGTCTGGCACTTGTATTAAAGCAACCTATTTTCAATTTTTGCGATAAGGTATGAGATTCAGATTTTCTTTTAAATTGGTGCCGACGCCCAGAAGGTATCTATACCTGCAAGACTCAGCTTATATACGGCAGGAAATAGCGTTAAATAAGCACATTCGCGGCTTTTGCAAACACAGGTGGAAGGGGGATAAACGTCGAGTTCAGACTTCAAAGGCCTACAATCACCGGAGAAAACTTGGATGTAAAGATAGCAACTATGTGACAGCTTACATACAGGGCCCCGCTTTCAGATCCAGTTCTGCTTAGCTCGCTGCCTGTCTGCTAAATGTCACTTGAAAGTTCGAAGGGTAATAAAATGTATAGTATAATGGCGCTTTGCACGTATAACGTAAAAGTAAATACAATAGTATACATGTATACATAACGACACATAGGTAAGCTTCGAATTTTTCCCGCAAGCCTATATGTAACAAATATTTTACTACATACAAATTAACAATTAATTTCATCTAAAACTCACTGAAATATAACTTATAAAATGTACGTGAACTTAAGTAACTTTCAACAATGTCGAAGGTGAAAGCGATAACAATGGAATCACTAATCCATTAGGGTCTAATTAGAAATAAGTTTAGATTTCCACATTTAAAGCTTTGGATTCGCTAGAAGTGAACATATAATTTAGCAGTGTATGTCAGTGATTAATACACTGAAATGTTTGCTTACATCTTTTAATAAACTATTATGCATGTAAACATTTTCATAATTGGTATATTCATTGTTTCATATATTAGACTTTCTGTCTATCTTGTTTCTTCTGACACTTTCAGTGCGCAGTGTATTCGCTATTGACAAAAAGTCACTGAACAGGTACGACTAGTTTTCAACTGTAAAGGCATAAACAATTACAAAATCCCATTTTAAATACGTCACAGACTTTGCAAACATACAACACTACATTCTGTAACAATTAATATTTAATAAATATAATTAGAATTTTATGTGTGATTATATTCATCAATTATGATACGCTGTAAACGATTAATTACACGTTTAATTTATACAGTCTTCTAATAATGATTTTCAAGCTACGCTGTTAAGTCACGTCTGCTGTATGACAAATTTCAGCCTCCGGCTGTCTGCTGTGATTCACTGGCTCTGGCGCGAGCAGTTTTAAGAACACAGTAGGTATCATGTTTGTTTGCTAACAGCGTTTTTTTTTTTAATAGTGAAAAAAAAACTCGTGAACAAATCTCCAGCCTCATTGGGTATGACAACGCCATCCTCTGTGTGCTTATTATGAATTTAAAGCTGTTGCTGTACCTAATGCAAATCGAGTACACTTTTATTTTTATTTAAATACAAAGATTGGGGGGGGGACTAGTGGCCGAGTGATCTAAAGGCCTATGTTACGGATCACTGCCATCTCACCTGTCTGCGTGGGTATGAGTCTCAGATTAGGGCAATGTTGTTATGTGAGAAAGCTTTCCAGTAGCTTCTCGTGGTTCTTTCCGTTTTTTTTTTTAAATTCTTCATGCCGTTACAAACCAAAGAAACACAACTCCAAAGGAAAATAAAACGATTTCAGTATAGATTTTGATCTTGTACTGAATTATTATACTAATAAAATAAATAAAAAGATCGCCGTTGCCGTTGAATTGACTGTTTAAGCCCAACAGCTTCTTTGATGACTACACTCTGTGCTGTTTCCAGCCTAACTGAAGGTATACGATCGTTTTTACTAATACGGTAAATTAAAAACGGACAAAACAAAACCCAAAACTAAATCCAAAATAAGATTTGTGTTTTTGTTATTTTTCTGAAATAATTTATATTTTAAATTTCATACAGGTATTTACGGTACTTTACATTTTTCCTTTTGAAATCACGGTGTACCCGATTAGGTGGCAATCGCATTTCATTTATACGGTACACCCGATTATACGAGACGCTAATCAATAATTTATCATCGCAGTTCCTGAGGCAGCGTTGATGCACAGATAAGAGATCAGATAAAAGTGAGTTTGCCAGTTAGTCGTACGTTAACCGACTAAATCAAATCAAAGAAGAATTTGCAAGGTCGCCATTGGTATCCATAGGTATAACGCGAATGTTCCATTTCTAGCTTCACTGAAATAATCTTATTGACAATAATGTTACATCAATAAAGAACTAATGTAAATGAATGTTTGCACGCGCAATGTTTTCATACACTAAGCCCTCCTGAAGACGTGTCGATGCCACAAGATCAATGAAATTCAAAAAAAATATATACTAAAGGGACACAATCCATGAAGCGCTGTGTGTGTGTGTGTGTGTGTGTTAGTTGGATTTTAATGCAGCTTGAACAATTATCCAGTCATATCGCTACGATGTCTGCAGTGTGGCAGTTTATAGTGGTGTCTAGCACTGGAACATCATGCCGCAGACACATAGCATCATGTTCCACCCAGTTAAATTATCCTAACACCAGGCCGACCAGTCCTAACACTAACCTTTTAATGGTGAGCGCTCAGCAAGGCAGCTGACATTACCATTTTTTTAAAAAGTCTTTGGCATGACTCGGCCGGGGTTCAACGACATCATTTCCAGCATCCTGAAGCGCTTAGAAATAAAGTAGTAGTGGTGGTGGTTGTTGCAATGGTTCTGATGGGTTTCTTACGGTCGTGTTGTTGAAGTACCGAGACGGTGATACAAATGTATAGCAAGCTATAAAAGTGGGCCTAATTTAAATGAAAGAAGGCGGTGGGTGTAAACGGCCTAGCAAGGTTAAAAGCAACAGATCAATCATCAATCAATCAGCCTAGAACGCAGTCAGTTGATCAGTATGTCCCATTGATAGAGTTTTCTATAAGGTCTTAAAATGGCGGTTCAGGGTTAAGGACACGAGGATGGTGAGTAGTTTGGGTTAGGATTTTTTGTTGCATTAGGGTTTAACGCCATTCTTCAGCACACGATAGGCTATATATGACGGCCAGTATTAATGGTGGAGGAAGAACCCGGGAAACTTCCCCGGAAAGAACCACCGACCCACGAGAAGCTACTTGCAAGCTTTCTCACATACTCACATTGGCCGAACATAGACTCAGGTTAGCAAGACCTGAAACAAATTCAAGCAGGCCTCGATCAACCATATATATATATATATATATATATATATATATATATATATATATATATATATATATATATATATATATATATATATATATATATATATATATATATATATATATATTGCTCAGATAAATTCATCACGAATGAACTTAAGATCAGATTAATGACTGTGTTCCTAATTTTCAAGAGATTGTTCACTGATAAACTTGTATGTAATTAAATGTACCGGTACCTTTAAATTACCCATCCCCACCCCCGTACTACCACTTGTTGCAGTTTGGTTATATTTCAGATAATTAGACATGAGTAATATACAAACTTTCATTTGGTATATGAGTTCGTTACATCTCTCTCTCTCTCTCTCTCTCTCTCTCTCTCTCTCTCTCTCTCTCCACACTGACATACACGCGCGCGCGCCTCTGAAGAGAAAAGTCGCGGGTTCAAACCCCGGCAGAGTCATGCCAAAGACTTCGAAAAATGGTACAAGCAGCTGCCTCGCTAGGCGCCCATCATTAAGAGGTAAATATTAGGACTGGTGTCAGGATCATGTGATTGGGTGGGAATTGATGCTATATGTCTGCGACATTATGCCCCAGTGCTAGATATTACTATTAACTGTCACACTGCAGACATCGTAGCAATATGACTTTAAAACTGTTATACCTTCGTTAAATATCTCTCTCTCTCTCTCTGTCTGTCTGTCTGTCTGTCTCTCTCTCTCTCTCTCTTTGAAAAATACAATTATTTATGGAGTGCATTTCTATTCACGAAGACGTTAAGTTTACACGCGGCTGAGAGAGAGAGAGAGAGAGAGAGAGAGAGAGAGAGAGAGAGAGAGAGAGAGAGACGATATGTCTATTTTAGAGTGTTGTAAATCTCATGCGAAGCTATAAAAATGCTAATGCAATCCCTTGGCAAACTAATTTTGATAAATTTGTATTATACGCAAGAAAAACGAAGCAATTATTATTCCAGGCGTTGCAGACTGGTTTGAAATTGTGAAGTCATATATGGTAATGTCACATAGCACACGCGGCACGCGACAGTCTAATTTACATATCTGAGGCACACGACACTGTCCAACGGTTTTGCCTCTCCACAGCGGCTGACAACCCAAACGTAACCGGCATAAGCCACTTCCAAAACACATTAGTTGAGCGTAATTTTCCCATGGAGTTTTGATAATTAAGGTAAAATCAATATTAACTGGTTAAAACTAGAATTATAATACTCGCTATACATGAGTTACTTTTCTTTTCCCATTTATTTATTTTTTAACATCAAAGATAACAATATAAAAATGCTTTTAATTTATACAGATTTAAAATCTCTCTCTCTCTCTCTCTCTCTCTCTCTCTCTCTCTCTCTCAGACAGAGAAAGTAATTTTTAAAAAAAAAAAACAGCTTTAATGGATAGCTCAAAATAATGCAGTTAATCTCGAAATGAGGTTACGTGAAGAAAAAATGAAAAAGGATCAATGCTTTAAGTATGACTTTCTCAGAAGGAAACATTGTATGTTGCTACTGCTGAAGACGATGATGATGATGACGAAACTCGTACATTTTGGAATATAAACTTTAACTCGTACATTTTGGAGTATAAACTTTAGGCTGTAATGGTCTCATCCTTTGTCCTAAACTCACGATGGAATAAATCATGCTTTTTCAACATGGCTTATCTGTCGCAGATTTGTTTGTTGTGTTTTCTGGTTTTTTTTCTTTGTTTTCGGTTGGCCATGATTTGTATATTAGTTGTCAGATTTTCTGATTTACCTTATTATGTATGATCTGGGTAATCGGGAAGGCAAAACGTCTAATCATTCCTGCGGGAGAATGATGATAATAGTGCGGACGTATTTTTGAGATAAATAATGTTGTTCGTGTTGGTTAATGTTGTTGTTTCTGGTGAACGTCTTTTAAAAAGTGTCCCAATTGTGTTCGCGTTTTGATTCAGTTTATTATGGAGTTTATGAAATGAAGAGAGTTCTCTTTGCTCCCTTTTTTTCTAGTCATCACAAACACACTCATGCTTAAATAAGTACATGCATTATATCAGGTCCGACCGATATTGTTAAGATTGTGTGATAACAAACTCTATCATATAATTTTTATATTATACCATACTGATAAACTTTACTTGTATGCATTTAATAAACTTTAATATCTTCAAAGCACGCTTGGAGGAGGAAAGACACCGAAAATAGCCGACGTGAACTTGGTTTCCAAGTCCAAGCTAGCTATGCATCCTGCAGGATTTCAGCAATCGATACTGAATTTCCCAAACTTGTAATAAACCACGCATGTCGATTCAAATGGAATAGCTTTCAAGCGCAAGGTGTAAATTCGTCAGCCGCTAATACCCTTTAGTTTGGTCGTGTGCTATATTGTGACGTCAGTGACAGGTGCGCCACTATTGTCAATCACATAGAAGACACGCGACCCGCGGCAGCTGTCGTATAATTAACCAATCAAAGACAAGCACTCCAAAACTAGTCGTTGATTATCAAGCAGGGTTCATGAGGACACATTTATATTTTCTTATGACAGTTTTTGTAATTTGGCAAAAAGCAAATAGTTCGAGTGCGTTTGTTTGGAACCAAATTCAATTCATTCACTTCAGATAATACATCAAAAGAAACACACGCTAGATGTTGCACTCATTTTAGTGGAGTATCTCAGGTTAGGTCATAAAAAGTAACTATGCATGATTGCCACTCTTTGACTGACACAGCAAGAAAATTTATTAAATATTCAAAACGTACTTATCCCTTCAATGAAGTCATGTTGCTTGTGTTACCATAAACGTCGACGCACGTTTCTTTGGAGTTTGCGCGTATTTGTAATTTCGTATTCGTGAAATCGAGGCGAGATAATAGTTCAAGTTATTTTGCATTTCCTTCCGACATTAAATACAAGAATCTAATTTCTGCCCGATATTAGTACATATAATATCTTATGGGGATTAATGTCGTCTGTACACGATGATAAGTTTACAAATGTAAACACCGCACACCCCACCCCACCCCAAAATTTGTAATAAATAAACATCGTCACATTTTTTTTCTCAGTAAAAGAGTCTGAGTGAAGAACTCTTTGCCTCATTTTCACCAAGTCACAAAAGTCTGCTGTTGAAAGGGGGCGTCACAAAAGTGAAACAAACTCACTTCCACTGTCGCCAGCACATAAGTATTTTAGGCTTTGATGGCATGGGCTGCATGTCCCACCCAACTGCAACAAACGGCTAAAACGTGTTTGATTTTTTAAAATAAAATTTAAAAAAAAACAATCACTGCAACAGCATTTACTTCAGTGTTCTTTGTGCAAACTGCTAACAGTAGAGGCAAAACCTGCTGCTGATCGGACACCGCCGTATTGAAATACACGACTAATTTATGTTAAGTTTTCATCCTTAATTGTACAACATTGTTTTGTGAAAACAACGTAGCGCAGCAAAGATTAATGTAGTGGTTATATCCCACACGAGTTTGTTGTCTGATCAGTGCTAATTTATCAATCACATCAACCAATCATTTTAATCAGATGAGATTTAAAAGCCAGAAGTTATCCAAATGAATGTGACTTAGCATGATTCTATTGCTCTTACTTTCGGTACATAGAGTATCAGCCACGCAGCTATATAGAAAAATCAGGCAGACTACTAAGCAAAACATAATAAACTAAAACGGCGAAATATGTATACTTATTATACAACAAAAATAAAGCCTTTGTCCACAAGGACCAAGTAAAAATGGTTAAAGGTTCCCCGTACCTTGGTAAATAACATTATTGGGAATGACATACATTATTGTTTAATACGGGCCAGGCCAGATTAAGGTGGTAAGAGTCCTGGAAGCAGTTTTAAAAAAGCGACCACCACAACCACATTTTAAGTTTGTTCCTGGACTCCGCTCTGAGTTGAGTCCCTGGAGCAACTGCTGCAGTTTTTTTCCCGCCTTTAATCCGATCATGAATACAGGTGAACGATCGATTGTGTTTATTCACTACGATTCTAAAGTTACGGACAAGTATTACACATTACGTCTTGGCAACGACTGCAAATCAGACAATGTAAAACTTGAATTTTATTTCTTCTGGACTTAAAATAGAAGAACAATGTTAAGAAAATACCTATTTGTTGCGTAAACAGTGTTTTCCCGTTAAGCATGCACCAGTGCAAAATTATTTTACAAAATTGCTTTTTTTTCTAGTCGGTCAAAACAAGTATTTAGAAACCAGTGCATAATACAATAATGATGGCTTCAAAAGACTTTTTCTTAATCTTCAATGTCACAAACAGATGTTTCATATAGTTTCCCTTTATAAATGAATGCCGGTGTTCTGAATTTTCTAACGTGCCCCAAACATTACATTATATTTATCAGTAGTATTTGATTTGGACCCATTTGCCAGAAGAATGTTAGTTTGACAAAAAGTTGAGGATGTTTCCATCTGTATGTACTGATTTACAATTTGACAGTTGTCCTAGACTAAATGCGAAACGATAATAACCACGACAGGTGTTCTCTTGTTCCCTTAACATCGGAATTTATTGAATATCGCTTTATTATGGTCGATTTATCCCAAAATCTGAATGACACACGAACAGATGGCGCGGGTCCCAGACTAACGGTATCAACGCTAGGAGACAAAAGATACACAATTTTTACCGCTACCCTGTGACACCAGGCTCCAAAAGAAATACCCTGTGGAGCCGGTTAATATTATCAAAGGTAATTTGAAACACTCGAAAATAGACAAGCACACATCAAAGCAAAAGGTGTTTAAAAAAATTGCAATCGTTACAGAATAGTCCTTTCGCGTTTCAAAGATAGGTAGGGGCAGGTTACAGCTACACAAGGGCGGAGCATAGCCACGTGCCGTGATATTTCTCCCAGATCGTAGGCAAATAAGTGGTCTCTGGCGTGCGTATGTCGCATCCAGGTAGATCTATCACGTGAAGTACTCCACTTTGATGTAAAGTGACCCTGTATTACACCCATTTTCATAATTTACTGATAAATCTATTTGCAGCCTGGACTACGTATGTGCGCTCTTCAGGCAAGTAGATGATGTGATATTTACCTGTGAACACCTGCCTGTCATAGAGAGTTTCAGCAACAAGAGGGTTAAAGTGTGGACCTCCGGTCAAGTAGCGCGTATCACCTGCCTTTTCTTATCATCTATTTCTGTTAAAGTAATGGCTAGTCCAGCACGCACACTAAATGAAAGTTCTCTCTCTCTCTCTCTCTCTCTCTCTCTCTCTCTCATTTGCAATAACTAGCAAAACACATGCACACATGGACATTCTTTTAATGTAGCAAACATTAAAATCTTACTCCACTAAGGTCTTAATTGTCTGACAAACGGAGGGTGGGGCAGACCCGTACCTAGGAAATTCTGGGCCCCAGGCAGCTGACAGTTCGGGCCCCTTTCGTGTTTCAAATATGTGCGTATATGTGCCTATCTAGCTCGGGCCCCTGACAAGTGCCATGGTTGCCCCTCCCCCCCCGCAGGTGCGGGCCTGGGTTGGGGTAGGGGCGGGCATTAATTTATTTGAAGACCATATCACAACCATGCAAGATAATACAATTTCACCTAGCAATCGATCGTATTTTATTCGGAATCTGTTCTATAAATATCGAGTACAAACTATCATGGTAAAAGAACGAGTTCTTAGATTAGATATTGGTACAGTGAACGAGTAAATGAAAGCTAATAAGTTGCAAAAGGTTGTGGAATTATTTTTAAGAGGACTTTTATGTGCCCAGCCTCAGGCTCGCAGACTATAAGCAAAAATGTAAGACTTCAAGAGGCAGGAAGAAACAGCCAGTTTTCTACAACCTACATCCCTTTCCTGTGTTTTAACTTTATTGCCTCCCATCATACAGAACAGATGATTTTCATTAAACGCTTGAAAAAAAGCTTAGATTGCTTATAAAAATGAGGTTGTTACCCGATCAGGGGACGTCCCTGTTTATC
Source organism: Unio delphinus (assembly GCA_029339505.1). Taxonomy (NCBI): domain Eukaryota; kingdom Metazoa; phylum Mollusca; class Bivalvia; order Unionida; family Unionidae; genus Unio; species Unio delphinus. The sequence goes on from JAQISU010000174.1 coordinate 14,149,889, forward strand.
CATTCTGCGCTCGCGGGACACTAGTCATACGCGTGCCAGATGCCTCTGCGAAACGCGAGGTCACTGAAAGACAAGTACCATTTCATGGGGCTCCAAACCATACTATTGGTACTTAAATTGCCACTTCCCTTAATTTAAGTTTTAAAAAATTTCCTTGTTTGTACCTTTGAAGGCTTACACATACTAGTACCTTAACTTTCATTCAGTCAGTCTGAACTGATATTTGGATTCCTCTTATTCTCTCGTTCTTGTATTTGACAAAATAAATTTTTAAAAAAAACATTGATGTGTAGGGCCTAGTGTGTAAAGTAAAATGAATTTAAACAGTTATTCTTATAACTGTCCCAAATTAGTTTTGATAAATTGTAGTATTATAGAACTTTGTTATTTATGGGAAGATGCAAGATTAGGGTTAAGTACACCCAAAGTTTTCGCGCACCGGAAACAGCTCCAACTTTTTCTGTTAAAGTCACCATCATGAATTATAATAAAAAAGGGGTTAACCGTTACAAGGGATTGTGTACTAGGTTCGCATCAGGAAGCGCCGTAGTGGTTAGGCGAGGGGTCGTGAAAAGCAAGGTGCAGTTATGTACTTAAAAAAGTAAATCACTTACTGTTTTGCACAAAAAGCATTCGACAACCGACAAGAGTTTATACAACTATAGGGCGGTTTCGGTACTTTTGTAAAAAAAAAAAAAAAAATTCAATTTCTTTACTACTGTGGTGTTTGTAGCCTGGTTTGGTATTCGAAGAATGTGAACACCAAGAACAATGAGTACTAATTAATTAATACAAGAAATATCTCCTTTCAAACGTTTGGATAGCTCAATCTGGCAGTTTGACAGATAGTACACAATGCACTTGAGCAGGTAAATACAATTTGAGTAGTAAATACAACGGTTAACTTCTCTTAGGATCTCATTATCATCTAGATGTGTCAATTTTTATTCTCCTATTCGTCCCACCCCACAGGAGCCTCTTAAGTCCAGATATCCCAAAGGAAATCACAAGCCATATTTCACCGAAATGAATCTTGATTTTCTCAACATGCGCTCACTTCAGTGGTACGACCTTATTAACGAATAAATTGAAAATGAACCAAAACATTTGTATTTCGAAACTACGGCGATATAGGGTAAAGCATATGAAACTATAAATTTCAGAAAACGGTAGTTTTTTCCCCTCACTGCATCTCATTTAATTGCGCCCAATGAACATAATTTGCAAGCTTGCATGCACGCAGCCGTGAATGCGATTTGCAACTTAACTTCGAGGTCAGATCATACCTCGAATGTATGCCGATAGATTCAATTTGGACAGCCTTGGCTTTATACGAAACATGGATTGGCCCAATCGGAATATCCTATTTTTTTTCTGCGAGACAAAATGATACATGAAATATATGTCGGCATTGTAATTTTGAGAAAACGCATTGAATTAATTGCCGGAAAGAGACCACTAGCCATGGTCAACAAAATTAAAAGTAGCTTACTAGAGTGGGTAGATCAAATCCCAACTAGAAAGGACTACTTAAAATACATTAGGGAAATAAAAAATACCCCTTGTCAAACTATATTATAACCCCGATGGGGAAAACTAAATGGGGACTTTAGAAGTAAAGAATAAATAAATAAAAAACAACATAAAAACACTTGGGAGAACACACATACATATAAACTTTTTTAATTTTTTTTTTTATTAGGGGGGGGGGGGGGCATCTGTCTGGTGCCCTCCTCTCCCAAAAAAGAAATTTCTATGCACATAAAGCTAACAATATATTCGGTCTACCTCCGTAGATGTCGGCTCATAATTTATGGAAGAATTATACGTAATGTTCGCCAGAAATTTCTCCTCAAAAATTGAATCTGTCTGTTTATGTTACCTTATGATTGTTCTGATTTTAGGATTAATCAAGAAGTTAGGGATGAAAAAACAGTTAACTTGCAACTTCTTGGTCAATCCTTATTTCTTTTACATCTGAGGTGGTCTAAATAAATTCACGGTACTTCTCTGTACAGTAGCTTGCGTCAAGGTACTGATAAATATGTTTTGATCATTCGCATTCAGAAATATGAAAGTTATTGAATATGTAATATCATGGGTTTTACGTAATTTGCGATGAGAAATGAATTTGTACTGCGAGTCCTGAATGCAGCTTTCGGCCTATATACGAGGTATATAAACACAAAGTTCCGAATGGGATTTACCGAGAAATTGCGAATGCATCAAACTATTACACAAGTTTTAATACTGTACATTTCCCGTTGACGTCAACAGTACGGAGTCAAGGTCCTTGCATATTTAAAATGACACCGTGTCGTCAGTTCTTGCAGGGTAAAAAGTTTCCAAACTCCCAGATGATTTGGAGCCAATAACTATTTAAGTAATTTGTGTTGAACATTTTCTTTGGTTGCATAAAAGTTTTTTATTTGAAGGAGCTTTATTTGTTAGTATATAAATGATACATACAAATATTACGGGTGAGGGTATCGCGTGATTATTCAAGAGATGTGCAGAATAAGTTACTTTAGAGGTCCACCGTGTCATTTGTGTAAGTATGGTAGCATGGAATCCAGGCCCAAAATGCGTCACACACCTCACACATAAAAAAACCTCTATTTTGCTCCTACTTGGAGATATAAGTATATACTTATTTCCATCGTTAACAGACATATCTTGAAACAAACAAAAATAATATATTAGCTGAAATGACAATTTCATTCCCTCTTTTTTCCAATTAAACGATCAATCCATTAAAAAATACCTTGAACTTTCGAGTGTGAGTCAAGTACACATTGACCACGTCAATTGCGAAAAATGACAATAACAAACTTGAAATTCACGTAAAAAGAGCACTATTTATCCATTATTAAGGATATTTGGAGAAATATATTTGTAAGTGTAGCACCCGTTACTATTTTAAGTCTATTCCGTTCAAACGTGCAGGTAATCCAGGTTGGATTCCTTTCATATTTGTCAAAGAATATTTTGCAAAAAAAAAAAAACAATCAAGAAGCATGAGAGAACCAGTTAATAATCTGCAACTTTAGCACGCGATTCTGAATTCCGTTTTTGGAAGGTGAAAACATTTGGTCTCTTAAAGTCAAAGGACATATAAAGGAAGATTACGTGTCAAAATCGTCAAGTCGAATGAAAAATGGCGACTTCTGATTGGTTAATGTCATGGCTGACGTCGTTGATAAAACTATGCACACTTTCAGTTCAACTATATAAATATGGTTGTTTGTGTGTTTAAATGGTACCAAACACAGATGTTGTGACCTTTTTGCCAGCTGGTGTGGCCTACATAGGTAATATTTACCTTATTCCAATTTTTGTTTAATACAGTGGAGTAAATTACAGTCCTTTTCGTCAGAGATGAGGACGTTCCAAGATGCATTGCTTCCTTTATTTGGTTTTGTAATGACCATTTCAAAAGGACATTTGTGGCTTGCCTAATGGAGAATAAGAAATATTTGGGAAGGAGTCAGAAAGTTTTGTTTTCTCTATTTTCACGTTCTCAGTCAAGATAGATCAGTGTTTCACAGACTCTGTAGTTTTGAATTAGATGTCGACTCTCACATGTGCCCAAGTGGTACTTCAGAAATTGTGCACATCTGCCGTATGTCTTGGATTCCTGCCTTTCATTTCTAGCTTCTTTAATAAAGTTTAAGATCATGTCGCTGTGCGTGGTTAATTGTAGATCTTATCAGCAAAAAACGGTACTCGCCCATTTCCCTTTTCGCTGTTGGCGCGTGCAGGCAATGCGTAAACAAAACACATGTGCGCTCAGCTGTATTCATAGCCATTATTGCTTCAGATTTTTTGGGAATTTATCAAGTTTGTCGAATGTCAAGCGAGTGGAAGCTGTAGAGTAGAGTTTCTAGATAAAACACACCACATGTGTTCTCAAATGAAAAACATAGAAGTTTTTGGGATGTTAAATAACATTGCAGGTTTTGTTTTGTGTCTTTTTTTCACCTCATTGTTTTAATGCTGAAATACGGATTTACAAAGTACACTGTTTTACCCTTTTATGTTGGAAAATACCGTAACATTGACCTAAATACTCCCATTAACTTGTGTCTTTATTACATCGAATTCAAATTGTAATCATAATATCATGATATCAAAGAATTACATTTTCCAATAATGTCAATGAGAGCGATTAATTTTCTACATCAGAATTTTCTGGGCATTAAAAGTTTGTTTAAACAATAATATCTAAAGCATGGTCGGCTGGAATTGACATTCTGGGGATAAAAGTTTTGAAGGTTCCCCACCCCTCGTAAAAAAGTAAGCACTTCCCACCCCTTGCATTAAAGTGAGCCCTTAAGAGGGAAAATCTGTAAGATTGGAATATAGTGTTTCATTTCATTTTATAACACGATATGTAGAATTTCAATAGCACCATTTGTTTAATCACTATTTCGAAAGCTAACGCTGGGATTATTTCCAGATGGAATGAATATGATAATAAGACCAGTGTACGGCAGTCGGCACATCTGTCGATGTTTTTTTTTTTAGAGGCCAATGAAAATTGTCCCATTTTCAAGTACAGCTTTCAGTCCCTGAGGATTTAACCGGTCATTCTGAGATTTATGGCTAGGGTTATAAATTAGGTTTATAAAACCAGACTAAACCTCAACTGGCTGTACACGCGCGGTTGCGGAGCGCGGTTAAAATACCATGGAAGTTTGTGAGACAAAAAGCAAATCTAGATGGTTTTTGTTGACAGTAGATGACAATCACAGTTTCAAATGTACATGTTCAAGAAAAAATTAAATAACTTCGAGGTGGGACACTGAATAATTACATGGTTATTCGTTTAAGTTAGAGAATGGAGAGTTACATTTATCACTATTGATGAATGGGTGAATTAAACTTTTTCAGAGAGAGAGAGAGAGAGAGAGAGAGAGAGAGAGAGAGAGAGAGAGAGAGAATTCTCTTAAAAGGTACATCGGTCTGTAATAGAGAAGCTAATTCTAAATATCGTTTGGTCTATGTACTATATTTGTCAACAGATAATCAATACCTAGACGTAGCGAGACGCGATTGATCAACTAGAATAATTAAGTACAAGCGTTGGTTTTCGATTACATAATATGTTTTTACCATCCAAAAGTTTAACTTAAGTGCAAAGCAATAGAAATTATTTAGACATACTTGAACAGGCGCAGTTTGGTATTGTACAGGTGACACTGACATGCACATGAGAGTGAAATTTTTACATTTACAGTCTAGCCAATAATCTGATGTCGCGGATTCTGGAATAGCAAGATAGTTTTATGGACGTAATTTCCTCATAATAAGCATAGAACCTACCGATCAACAATATCGGACAACTGAAGAAAAAAAAATCGAGCCCACAGAAAACGTATATAGAATACACAGACTGTGCAACACATGCGGTCACTTATGCATTTTAGACAAAAACGTCATAACCGAGCGACGAACTACACCTATCGGATGTGATGTCCATGAGTATGGGTTCAAACATACGCATTGAAGATTTTCTGTTTTAAGTTTCAAGACCGATAACACTACCATCACCAAAAATAATAACAACAAACTATGGTTCCCTTAGACCTGCATGGTCAAGGTAATTAAAAGACATAGATGGACAGAGATAAAATAGAGAGCGAGAGACATACACTGAGTAAAAAAAGACAGCCTTGATATGCGTGTAGGTAGAGAAATCAGTGTCAAGATATAGACTTTTGAAACAGAGTCACAAAGCCATCTCCTGTGTTGCCCTCACTTTTAAAGCCTCCACTACGTATTTAATTGTAACGCATAGGAGAAGCACTAACGTGTTGATAAAAGGCAAATATAGGAACATTTTACTTAGCACATTATACGAAGACTCGAAGACAGTCGGAGAGTTTCTTTGAAAGTTATACAAATTGTCACAGTTTAGTACCTGTAAGTAGTGCATGGAAAAGGTACACAAATATTTTCTCGCTTTTTATGCACCTACATTTTCAAGGTTTTAACTAACATTTGAGAACTCTTGATATGATCAGTCGAAACAATTCCAGCGCCTGCATATACTAGTCTGACATTTTAGCACAAAAAATACCCTCCAAAAAATAAAAGTTGAATGCAGTGACATATTTTCATGTAGATTTACTACTGTTGCATTTATGACTTTTAGTAAGGAAACTACAATAATCCGATAAAATCAACGAACGCGGAAAGGAACCGTAAAGGATACATGGTAGAGAAAATGTTAATTGCGTCACTGCTTTGAAAATTAAAAATGCCCTAGAGTTGACAAGTATTGCCATCTAAACCAGTTGAATCGTCCATTAAATTTTTCAACTCAAATAAAGCAAACTTTAAACATAAGACACACAAACACTTAACTATGTCATAGTCAATTTAAAGTGTTAGCCACAAAAACTTAATAAACTTGACCAAACGTTTAATAATGTTCCAATATAATTAAACGTGGAAACTAAAAAAAAATGACAGCTGTATTTAAGCTGTAAAAAACAGCAAAGAAAAAGTGGAACCTTCATCTTTAAGAGGAAAATGACAAACGTTTCGTATCAGATAAAACCTTAAGATCAATCTGCCTAAATCAATAATCAATCTAACTGGATAACCGAACAAACTATCAACCTTGGAAAAATATTTAAACATTATTTGCGAGTTCTTGTTCCTAAAATTGACCTTAGTGTGAAAGACACCGTTGAGGTTCAGGATAGTCATACAGTGACAATATCAACTTGCTCTAGTAATAATGATTTGATGTCATTGCCCGGAATTCACTTAGTGCCTCTGCTAAGTCATGTATGGAAGAAAGATTTTAAACCGAATATATTGCATTTTTAAATCAAAACTAACCCTTGCATAATTATCTCTGCTGAAAACTGCCATGCTTTCTTCTTTGAAGTTATCCATAAATGGGTCGTGCTGCACAGCAAAAAGAAGTGTCAGAATTTAATATTTTGCATAAATATGTTGTTCTTTGTAGGGGACTAACAATTTGGCAAAGTTGTTTCTTCAGAGTGTCGATAAGGTTGGACTCACTCAATGAAAATGTTACATTTGAGTGCTCTCCGTCGCTCTCTCGACATGTTATCTCAAATTCAGGGAACTTTCTGACATGTTTTCTTGACCCTGTAACAATTACGACCCTCTGTGACTAGCACTTTGCGTAGCATGTACGCATGCTTTGTGGTTATGCTAGAAGGTTCACTGCTTGGGTTAACAAAGTTACATGTTCTGGGTTTCAAGATAATAAGCACTTAAGTAAAAGAGAGAATTTATTGGCATTAGAATCTAAACTATTCATGGTTTCTTCTAAAATACTTTGATCTTGTTTTTGTGTGCTATAAAACTATCACATACTCATGGTGGTGTTCATAACTCTGCTTTGAAGAGGCTGCAAAAATGTCTTCCATCGTCATATAAATATGCTTAAAAATAGGTGAAGGATAATTACCACCCATATTTGTCATATAGAAAAGACGCTAACGGAACAATGTCACCCACATTTGTCATATTGAAAAGACGCTGAAGGAACAATGTCACCCATATTTGTCATATAGAAAAGACGCTGAAGGAACAATGTCACCCATATTTGTCATATAGAAAAGACGCTGAAGGAACAATGTCACCCACAGTTGTCATATTGAAAAGACGCTGAAGGAAGAATGTCACCCATATTTGTCATATAGAAAAGACGCTAAAGGAACAATGGCACCCACATTTGTCATATTGAAAAGACGCTGAAGGAACAATGTCACCCATATTTGTCATATGAAAAAGACGCTGAAGGAACAATGTCACCCATATTTGTCATATAGAAAAGACGCTAAAGGAACAATGTCACCCATATTTGTCATATTGAAAAGACGCTGAAGAAACAATGCCATCCTTATTTGTTATATATAGTAGACGCTGAAGGTGTAATGCCACCTATATTTGGCATATCGAAAAGAAGACGAAAGAGTAATGCCACCATATTTGTCCTATATCGAAGGATGCGAATGAGTGATGCCATCGATATTTATCGCAGCTAGAAAGAGGTGAACAGGTAATGTTACTCATATTTGTCAAGTGAAAACTAATGTTTTTACAAATGTCGAGAATGAGCGCTAGAGCCACTGGACTTGCAGATTGCATGTCACGGGACTTAGCGTTCTGAAATAACTGAGACTGCAGTTTGAATTCATCTGTGCAGCTGACAGAGAGCTCTTCTATGAGCGTTCTGAAATAACTGAGACTGCAGTTTGAATTCATCTGTGCAGCTGACAGAGAACTCTTCTATGAGCGTTCTGAAATAACCGAGACTGCAGTTTGAATTCATCTGTGCAGCTGACAGAGAACTCTTCTATGAGCGTTCTGAAATAACCGAGACTGCAGTTTGAATTCATCGGTGCAGCTGACAGAGAACTCTTCTATGAGGACAAGTGAACGTTTATGGGTCATGACACAAATAATGCATCAGATGTTAATTACAGGACTGGTCGGTATGTTGCTGTAATCAAACTTTACACCTTTGAGGTGAAACGGTACTTTTTACGCGTGGTAGAAATGTATTTTGATTTATATTTTAGACAATTATCGGATATTTTACAAACTGTTTGCGATCATTGACACCTTTCATAAAGTGTTTTTTTAAACAATGGTAGGGCACCATTTTAAGAATAAGGTGGTATCGGAGGACTTGGCGAGAGAGGCAAACAGATAGACGCCAGAGCTTATCGATCGTCCTTAGCAACACAATTCATAATTAAAATACATTAAGGCAGCCTGTCAATTATTTACTTATCTTAATTCTGAAAAAGCAACTCACCTCAAATCTTTTGATATTCATGTTGTCGTGTGTGGTCATAGATCATTGTCTATCGAAAAGTTGGAAACTTAAGCGACCTTAGATAGAGCCATACCTGCAAACAATGGAAAGATAATTTATTTTTCAGAATTTCAGAACTATGTTTTTGTTGATATCACGCGATTAGTACATCTCTGCTTGATGAATCGAGCTTTGATTAGGCGGCTGTGACAATGACAACATTTTGGTCGTTGTTCTGGGAAGAAATATGATGAGAAGTATGAGTTGTATCGTTGTATTTTAACATACATTATGTGGCTTTCCGTCAATACTTTCGATTTGTTGTATTTTAACATACATTACGTGGCTTTCCGTCAATACTTTCGATTTGTTGTATTTTAACATACATTATGTGGCTTTCCGTCAATACTTTCGATTTGTTGCATTTTAACATACATTACGTGGCTTTCCGTCAATACTTTCGATTTGTTGTATTTTAACATACATTACGTGGCTTTCCGTCAATACTTTCGATTTGTTGCATTTTAACATACATTACGTGGCTTTCCGTCAATACTTTCGATTTGTTGTATTTTAACATACATTACGTGGCTTTCCGTCAATACTTTTGATTTGTTGTATTTTAACATACATTACGTGGCTTTCCGTCAATACTTTCGATTTGTTGTATTTTAACATACATTACGTGGCTTTCTGTCAATACTTTCGATTTGTGGTATTTTAACATACATTACGTGGCTTTCCGTCAATACTTTCGATTTGTTGTATTTTAACATACATTACGTGGCTTTCCGTCAATACTTTCGATTTGTTGTATTTTAACATACATTACGTGGCTTTCCGTCAATACTTTCGATTTGTTGTACACAACGTTGGCATCATTCTTTGACTGTATCACATGACTGTTCGAACTCTGATGTGAGCGTGTAGGTTGCCATATTTTGGCAGTCATACGACTACAAATGCCAATGGAGAGTACCAGTCAAATTTCATCAGTGGTGTTGTTTCAGCTCTTCAGTCAACTGATTAAAGACATAACCAATGATATAGTCGCAATGTTTAATAAAAATAAATCATCTTTCTATTGATTAGAGCACGTGTAACCTGATATACGGTCATATAAGTTTGATAAGGTCAGTTATTAATCAGTTATTCTATGCCGCTGCCGCGTGGTGGCGGCGAATCAGACTTTTCGGTTATCATTGAGTTCCGACCCCACACCCCAACATAAATGTCAATATATCAAAATTTGTTGTGCGAAGGGTGCGAGGAAATTCGGATCTCAATCAAACCTTGGATGTTATTTCTTTTGCGGAAATGTGAAAGACTTCCAGTACAAGAGTGTTTCGACTGAAGGTGACAAGCTGTTCTCGGACAGTGATTATGTAATTGACAAAAATGTCAACAAGTCCATTCAGTGACTGGTTCCATTCTCCCTTTCCTTAAACTCATATGTGGCGCTTTAGGTAGTTTTCAAACAAACTCTTCGACTTCTAATGCTTTTCCAATCGAATGCTGATAACATTCATTTTTCCACTGCAGTATTCTTCCGTTGTCTGACGCGTTAAGTATCTTTCGGAAACGTTACTGTTTATATTCTGTGATTTATTTTACGCTAAATATAGTTCATTTTTAATCTGCGCAAAATAATAGTCCATATACTCGAAATATTCGATGCTTGCGTGCGTTTATCATTTTGGCAGAAGGAATCTTAAATTGTGATAAAAGAAGTCCCAAAACCATTCTAATTTGGTACAACAGTAGGACCGAAATTCACTCCTAATGCATAAACGTACAAGATGAATATTCGCCTTGGCAATATCAGACTATTTACGAAACGACGATCTGGATTGCCTGAAGAAAAAGGAAGGAAGGAAGGGATCCGGAATCTGTTTGATCAACTCCAAACGAGCACGTTTCAAATAAGCGATGTAAATCTCTCTCTCTCTCTCTCTCTCTCTCTCTCTCTCTCTCTCTCTCTCTCTCTCTCTCATATATATATATATATATATATATATATATATATATATATATATATATATATATATATATATATACATACATACATACATACATACATATATATATATATATATATATATATATATATATATATATATATATATATATATATATATATATATATATATAATACAATACAATACAATATAATATAATATAATATAATATAATATAATATAATATAATATAATATAATATAATATAATATAATATAATATAATATAATGTGATATGGGACACATAGAACATCCTTCCTTGAGTCTGTGACTAATAAGCATCTAGGAATAATATCAGTCGTCCGTTAAAGCCATTCATTTTCAATGCAGGAGCAGTTGTAACGTGCTCCCAAACGGTAATATTTCATTCCATACTAAACAACTAAATTTAATTCAAACTTACTTCTAACACATGAGGTCAGTTATTCAGTTGTCTGGTCCAAATTTATACATCAAAATTGGAAAGATTTACTCACTTGAATTAAATGTATACATTGTATATCAGGCATTTTACACATTTCCTAAATCTATAATTTTCCATTTAAACAAAAGATATATATTGCTATATTCCGCCTTGCAGAAGCAGGTGCGCACATATGAACTATGGTATCCCTTGATAATAAGTCGACAAACAAAATGGTTTCAGATTTCTCGAATATTAAATATTCTGTCGCCGAAATTTTCCACCAGACTGGCCAAATCATATCGACTGACGTTCGAAGATAAAACAGTCGGAATCATCAGTGATTCGAGGGTATTCAATAGCGGTTTTAATTTCGCCCTTAGCAAAAAATAATACCGCGCCATATGACAACACAAGTGTAGATATTACCTAACCTGGGTTTGTGGTAATGATTTGATCAATGGGCAAGTAATGCATTGATTGATCAGAAAGATAAATTGGTATATGACTTAGACGTGGTAATTGACGAAGAATAATTTCCTGCATCACGATGACTTAGCGAAGGAGATATAGACGAATAATGGTGAGTCATCTGTCACTGGCGTAAAGAGTTATGAATAACGTCGTAAACGCCTCTAGTCGTTTTGGTAGTTAAAAATAGATAGATTTGCATATATAAAAACAATTGCAAATCATTTCAATCAGATTGTAGAAAATTCCGAAAGTCACATTTAAATTGAATTGTTGTTATGAGGTATATAAATAGAACTCAAGATTAAGCGGATGTGGAATGCATTTCTTCACTTTGTCACTTAGGGCAAAATTGATGCAAATATTACCTCTAGGGTAAAGACGAATGCGTTTAGATCCTTCAAAAATAGATCTCTTTCATAAATGTATAGGAAACAATATAATTGATTAATTCGTCACTCCTGTCCGGGTATCCCTCTATTTCTTAGCTATTATTTAGGTTTACCGTAACACCTTTAAATGATCTAGTTGTCATTTCTTATTTGAAAATGTTTCCCTTTTTTTATAAAAAAAAAACAACAAATTATTATATTTGAATGATACATAAGAAGTTAAAATCAAAAGATGTCAAGATAGCTGTTTCTTCTTTGTTAATTCTAACCCCAATTTTAATATTTAATATGGCTTTTTATTTTAAAATCGTCTATGATTTATTCACCACGAAGCTGGTTGGTACATTTTGCATTGTTGCCTTTCAATGTGGTAGTTTATCACGAAGCTGTAGGTACACTTTTTTACTACTGTTATATGTGGCAGTTTATCACGAAGCTGTAGGTACACTTTTGTACTTCTGTTATATGTGACAGTTTATCACGAAGCTGTTGGTACACTTTTGTAATACTGTTATATGTGGCAGTTTATCACGAAACTGTTGGTACACTGTAGTACTACTGTTATATGTGACAGTTTATCACGAAGCTGTTGGTACACTGTAGTACTATTGTTATATGTGACAGTTTATCACGAAGCTGTTGGTACACTGTAGTACTACTGTTATATGTGACAGTCTATCACGAAGCTGTTGGTACACTTTTGTACTACTGTTATATGTGTTGTCTCTCTAAGTGTAAGCTTTCTCTCCCTAAGTGTACTCTTTCTCGCAGATATAATTATGTCGCAGAAGAGGACTCATTAAATAAAGTAGAGCATGCATAATTACTTCAAACGAACGGAAATTAGTGAAAATTATATTAATTTTAAAGAACCATGAAATGTACAAAATGCTGCTGAAAATGGAAAAACATGAATTAAAAAAAATGGACAGCAAAAGTTATTTTAATTATTAGTGAAAACCATGTCAATGCTTAGCATAGTAAAACAAGAATTAAGTGAAATTTTGCTGACCACTAGACCGATTGGTGATAAACTATATGAGAAGACGTTAGCACCTTTATCCTAAAACTGCAGACATGCTCACTTGGAACGTCATGCCAGCTTATTACCAGCAGAGTGTGGAGTTCATGGCTCGGGTCAGGGCCGGCCCATCCTCTAATTAGGCGACTGTCCAAACCTATACTTTCTTACTCTCCCATAATCGGACTATCTTGGTAGATTTGTTTAAAATTCCTGCATCAATTGACACGAAGGTATTTTAGAACACTGTCAATGTCTGGAAACACTGGAATTTAATGACTAGTCGTCGCTAACTAAACTGGGAAGCGAAACCATGGGTTACAACTTACATAAAAAAATCAAACAGTAATGACATAATCGCACTACCATAACATACCATAACTTTGAATAGCAACACATCAAGAGAAATTATTTGTAAAAACATTTTATGCGATAAGAAAGAATTAATTTTTTGTTTATGCTATTATTATCAAAGTGATTTAATTTAGAGAAACTATAACATATATGTTGTTAGTTCCTCGTGCCCTTTTAAAATGTTTGCCTATACGTGCGATTTTCCACGATCAGTTTGCTTTTGCACGACCTCTAACTCTATAGCGTTTATGTTATTTTAGGTTTAACGAGAATGTCGCTATGGAAGAATGATATCCATGAACCGTAGCTAACAGAGTGTATCTGGGATATTTCTTTGATTTTCATTGGCCGGGGGGGGGGGGGGGGATATTTTGTAAACATATTCCTTAAAGAAAATGCAAATGGTTCTTCGAATTCCAATAAGTCACCCGCCTCCACCCTTTTATATTCCCATTATCTGCATATACTGTATCTTCTTTACTTCACATATGTTCATCCAACCGTTCAATATGTCCACACTCCCCACCTCCATCTTAATCCCAGCCTCCAACATAAGTAGTATGATTGCCTTTTTATCGGAAATAAAGCATCGCATATCAAGCCAATGATATTTCTTTCTCACGGTGATTACAAGAAATCCGGAAATACGCACGGTCGAAAACTGCCAGTGGTAATTTCATAGACCGAGGGCATATACGAAGTTGTGAGACATTTTCTTTGATATCCGATCTTGAAAACAAAAGCCCCCCACCCCCACCCCCACCACAAATAAAGCGAATTTAAGATGCACAGACTCTACCGTACAATGTTCGGTGACGTAGCAGCCTAACATCCACAAATGCGAGGTGGAGTAAACAGCCAGAAATTCACACCAAACAACTGTTCCAAATTAGTGAGGGGATTCAAAATAAAATTTTGCGGTGGGGGTCAGTGGCATATGACATCACCACGTAATCATAGACAATGTTAAATATAGTAACCAACTGTGAAGTGGGTTAGATGGTCGGGTGAGGCCTTATTCAAAACCAAGTTTCATGTTCATCACCATCGTAAACAACAGCGACAATCTTTGGTTCTCATAGACTAATGTGGTCAAAAGTAAAATTGGGCTGTTTAGTGCTGAGATATGCACGAAAAACGAAAACCAAATAACAAGTCAATGTATTAAAAGTTGTCAATGCACATAAAAAGGAGTAATTACATACATGTATGGTAAATTACGTCAGTTGTACTTAAAACATACAATATGACCCAAAAATAGGACGCTAAGGCTAGTATAATAAAGTTACCAAAATATTGTAAATGAATAATTTGTAAATAAGATTAGACTAACTTTTTAGTCTTCGGATCACTCTCGCCTCAAAAACAAGTTAATTCTCATACCATTGATAGGTACGTAAGTTGGTATTAACAATCAAGCCGATAGCGTAACGAAATGTGCGTGACGTAAACCCATTGTCATTGAACCCCATGCACCCTACAGACATAATTATTGGCTGGACAGCACATATACAATTGAAACTTTATCACACATTCTATTTTGTCCGTTTATAGAATGGTTCTTGTACTTTCAGCTTGGTCGAAAACTTGAATGATGGTGCTATTTATTTCTCCAGGGCACTGCAGTGCCGTCAATTAAACTTCATTTTTGATAAATACGTACTCGTGAAATCCTGAAATTAAGCGCCCTCGATTTCAGATCCACATCCCTAGGGCGCAAAAGAGTGATTTATTAACGCTTTTATCTCCCTAGATAAGGAGTCAGATTGTGAGAGTAGTATTGACGTGTCGGCTTAGGCATGCATTCTTCAGGAAATGGATTTTATCTTTTAAAAAAACAGCCAGGCTTATATAATAGTTTGAAATAATTCATAATACAAACATTTGACAAACTTCAAATACTTACAAAATTGTGCGTGGGCTGTATGTTTTTGTCATTAGGCTTTTCAATTCTCGTCTATATGTAGCACATTTATCTCCCGAATGTATACATTAATGGTAGGAAGCATATTTTAAATAATGGTTACATGGTGTGTCCAATGGATTCTTTTTTAAACAATACAAAATCTTCTAACCATACCAAAAATGTTTTTCAGGTGTCGCTTTACTAACAGACGAACCGGAATCGACTTTTTACTTTATAACACAGTTGCGCTCAATTACAGTAGTAACTGTTAAAATTCACTCTCCGTACTTTGGATGATACACATGGTAGTTTGAAGTTTGCTTGAACAAGTTTGATTTTTCTTGGAAAGACAGCGAAAGAAGATAAACCGATACGTACTCATCCATCATGGGAATCAAACCCAAATTCTTCAAAAGTACAGAGACGAGATATTTCAACAACGCCGTCAACGCCATTCAAAATTATAATTGGAGTTATTCTTCATTCATCTTCAGAAAATAAATCAATGAATACAAAATTACAAGAAAATTTTGAAAACCAAACGCATTTATTGGGAACTGACGTTATTTATGTCAGGCAATGTGTAAACAAGAAATTAAAATATAGTCAGCAAACACTACCGGAGATTTCATTCAGTCAGTAAAGTTTCAATCTGACGTTCGTCATTTACGAAAATGAGTAGTGTTGTCAGAATAAAATATTTATAACTTACAATTTACGTCTATCCGGAGGGGGGAGGGGGTATGTATCTTCTGGCATTTTGGAGTACTCTTTCATGTGGCTAGAACATGGAGTCACTTTTAGATTAAGTTGAAACAGAAAAACTATCTGACAGTGACTTTTATGATAGCTTCATAATGCTTCTTGATGTTATAGTTGTTAGGATTATTATGATCACCCACCCTCTTTTGGAGAATTCATTATTGTTTTGTTTCCTTTAATCCAACGGATTCTACAGAAATTGTTTTAAATCGGAATGCTATTTGCCTGTTTTACACGTTGCAATGAGGGAGAATACGTTTTAAATGTTCTTGAGTGACTGAGCCACGGGATACAGAGAGACTCAAGGACGCCCACACCACCGATTTTACTTCTGAACATGTTTAGGCCTACATCCTTAAAACTTAATAGCTGACCACTACATGTTTGTAACCACCCACACCACCTCCGAAAATTAATTATGCAGGCGCCCCTGGAAAGACGATATATGGAAAGCGTGGTTCTCTAATTTTACGCCGAATTTAAACCTTTGACAATAAACCTTATATTTTCAGTTAAACATGATTGTTAACACTTGCAAACTGTTAATGGGAAAAAAGTCGAAATGGCCCTGATTTTAAAGCTTCAGTCACATCCGGTTTCAGGTCACGTAGAGTCGAACGAGGCAACGAGTATTATACAATTATTTTGACCCTTCACCCGTTGACCCGGTTAACCCCTCGGCTGCTCTACAGCTAGAAAAGACAGTTGCCGTCTTTAACCTCAGAACTGCCCCTCAAAAATGTCAGATTTAGAAATTTGTCCTGGAGAGTGTCACGACCTCTTCAAAATTCTGGCATGCTTAAACTTAGATAATTGTTACAAATTGCTCATTTTTAAATCAATAATTTGCGATCAATTTCAACGCGAAGCTTAAACTCTCTGAGCTGTCTAACCTAGGACGCCACTGCCACTGATTAACGATTTGTTTATGTCATAAAATCCTTCATTACTGATACTCTTTGAATTTGTTTCGTGAAAAGTAACAACTTTGGCCCAGGTAACCTTCTCACTACGAACTTATTATGCTAATATATGCTTCTTGTAGGAACTTGTTTAAAAATTATGACAATCTCATGCGGTCAGTAGCAGTTCAAACATAATTTGATTTTCTGAAAGAATTTTTAAAAATTCCCTTACAGATCGTACTTTAAATAGATTTTGGATTATTGTCGTCAGAAACTTACGTGTGATTGTTTTCATTACATTCAAAAGAGTGTAACGATTGCAGCCACCTGTGGGTTACAACGATGTTAAAAACGGTTGATTCTTCTCCCTTATTTGTTAAGCATATATATATATATATATATATATATATATATATATATATATATATATATATATATATATATATATACTAGCTAGCTAGATGGATGAAAGGATGGATGAATACTGTGTCTTGTGTCTGCTGTCTGAATACCCACCTCAATAAAACTGATATACTGTGCACATCTTCCAACACAAAGAAATAAATTAAAATAAATATAGAGGTAAAGTGACGGCACCAAAACTTGCTTTGCTATTGTGTATAAACTTCCATAATCTGGACATTGCTGATACCATTGCATTTAGTTCTTTAAAGAGGTGGATTGTGTTACGTATATGTGATACAAGTCATTTATATTTATTTTTATTGTTTGTTTGTTAGATTCAAATTTGTCATTTTAAGTGTAAAGATTCATTGAAAGGGGGGGGGGGGTTGACCTGTACTGTACAGAGTAAACACCAGGTGTTGACATCATTTCTGACCTGGTTTCAGAGTTGTAAACAAGCTTTTAAAATGATTGATTGGTTCCAAGGACAAAATGGAGCTTTTGTATAAACATCTTTCTATTTTAGTTGGGTCATAAGGTGTGTACGTGATTCTTTGAACGTAAATTTGTTCTGATAGTTTCTAGAAGATCACGTGACCCTTTGTTTACGTAAAAAAAAGAGATATAAACTATGTTTTGGGAGTGAGCTATTCAGTAGAAGTTTGGGCTGTTAGAATACTCAGTTATGTGTGTTTTTTTTAGTTATTTTTAATTACCGTGTACTGGAAAGTTTGTCAATTCGTTTGGAGCAAGAGGAATTATTTTATTATTTATCTGGAAAAGAATATGTGCTAAAATATTTTCATTTGGATTATAATAAAACTAAAACTCACTTCATCACGTGACATCGTCGTCCATATTGGATTACATCGTCAAAATTCGAACCGGGAACTATTAGGACATTTTATTATCAGGACTCTTGCAATTCCATTAGAGGATTATATTGTGAAATCTTTTTGGATTAATTTTTGGACTTGATTCTCTAAAACCGTAAGTTTATTTATTTTCTTTAATGAAAATATTTGTACTCAATAAATTGTTTGTTAAATATTACAAGCTTGTTATTTTCACTTCTTTCTATGTTGCTGCTTATTCGAGCCTAAGCATGTAACAATTGTATGAAGAGGTTTGATTATATTTTGGACGTCTTTATTTGGACAAAAATTTTGTTTCTAGTTAATAGAGGGAGACAGGTTACAAAGAAGGTGGATTGGGAAAGTTCAACTATGCTTTGATATTTTTTAAAAACATCACGTGACCGTCTTCGTTCGTATTTGAAGCTTTCAATATAATTGTGACACCATAAGATAAAAATAATATCAACTTTGTCTCGAACAAAATACTGCAATACAATCCAGTATTTGTTTGAGAGTTGAAACTGCTTCTAATGGACTGATTGGCTGAATCCTGCTGGTAAGTTATCCCTATTCCGGAAAGATGGCCGCTATCGCTTAATCGGCTTGACGCAGCTCATCCATTTTTTGTAGTTTTTCATGATACATGTTCTTGTTGTCTGTCTTTGTCTACATTATTGTGTTTCATCTTGCATTGACTATTCAGTTCGTATTTGTTTCTTCATCTCCTTGTTTTGGAAACGAGAACAATTAGAATTGTCCTCAGCTGTCTTGTTCCACTGTTAAGACGTCCTTTGTTCTTGAATAAACCGCCATCACACGATCGCCAGTCAACCCGTCTATGCTATGATGGATCCTCATTATTTGCTTTAAATGACCACACCTTGGCTCTTCATACTACATTGTGCTCAAGATTAAACGAACTGGGACTACATTCATCATTACTTAAATGTAAACGGAAGCGAAAAATGAAACTCTGTTTCAAAGCTGGCCGGCGTAATTGTCTCCCTTTTGCCATTTCCAGCTAAACAATTTAAAAATTGGGCTGTTTATTTTGATAACCTGGTGCAAATTCATCTTAAATGGTCAACCGCTGTGTCAACTGTCCCAGAGATACCACTACGTACTGCATGATTCAAAGCCCAATCAGCAGGACCAACGGAAAAGCACACAGACATAGTTACTTGTATCAACGACCAGAATATCGACATCTTCTTCCTGACGGAAACATGGCTAAAAACATCAGGCGAGGAGCCCAAGTACGCAGATTTAATACCTACCGCTTACTGCATCAAGTTTGGTCCCCCGTCACTCTCGCGGAGATGGAATCGCTGTCATCACAAATAATTCCATGATAAAATGCCTTAAGTACAACACAGCCTTCGATTTCTGTCACACATCGTTTGAACGAGTCCATACAACACTCACACTGGAACAAAGATCAGTCCATTTGTTCTGCCTCTATCGCCCTACTCCTAGGAGAAAAAAACAAGCTGACCGAATCTCTCTTTTTGTATAGCAGTTTCCGAATCTTCTGGAGTATGGAAATTCGATAGGTGGCAACCTAATTATTCTTGGAGAATTCAACTTTCGCATTGATTGTCCTGGAAACCCATTCACGTAAAAACTCCTAGATTCCATTCATGTTTTCAACCTTAAACAGTCAGTTAACTAACCCAACCATAAACATGATCACATTTTAGACTGTATTCTTCATATACATGATGATAATATGTTGCGATCCACCCTTGTATCTCACGATACAAGTGTTTTAGTGGCATCAATTGAAAGATATTTGCGAATGGAGCTGATGCGATTCAGCTCAAGATATGCATATGTTCATGACACGTTGGTGCAATGTGAGAGTACTGTCCAAAGTAACTCCTAGGTTTCGTACTGACTGTGAATTTAATGTTGGTCTTGCTGATATTTATTGTTTGAGGTAAAGGATGTGAATGAGAAAGTCTTTGTGTTCTGATCAGAATGGCCTCAGTTTTATCATCATTCATCTGCAGCTTATTACATGTCAACCATGATTTCACATCAGAAATACACTTCTCTACTCATTGGATGGTAGCATTAACTTAAGTTGGGTTGCTAGATTTGTATATTTGAGTATCATAAGCGTACAATTGGTGAGATACTGAATGATGATCTATGACACTTGAGAGCAGCCGAGTGTATAGAGTGAAGAGAACAAGTCCAAGAACAGAACTGGGAAACACCACAACATAGCTCAACTGGACTGGAGTGTATTCCATTTGCAGACACAATTTGTGTCCTGTTGACTAAGTAGAACTTGTACCACAGTAAAGCTCTAATGTGAATGCCAAATAGATGCTGGTGACGGTGAAGTAATATATCAAGGTCTATTGTGTCAAATGCTGCAGACAAATCAAGGAGGGTGAGGACTGTAATCTTACCGATATCCAAAGCAGAGAGAATGTCATTAACTACTTCTGAAGAATAGTTTCAGTACTGTGGCAAGGGCAATATGCACACTGTACATTGCTAAATAGACTGTTTGAATTCAGATGAAATGCAATTTGATTTAGAACAAAGTTTGCTAAGATTTTTTTTTATATGAACGGTAGATTAGAAAATGGGCGTTTGTTCATCAAATCGTAATGGTCGAGTTTTGGAGGCTTCAGCAAAGGCATTAAAATGGCAGTTTAGAAACATGATAGGAATTCCCGGGATGAGAGAGAGGTAACAATAACATCAGTTAGTGAAGGCAATATAGGATCTAAGCACATAAGCAGCAGTGATTTAGTAATTGGATCAAGTTCACATGACTTTGGTGCAAAATTTTCATCACGATTTTCCGTTTTAAATCATAGAGACAGGATCAAATGCTGCTAACGGTTGTCGCTGAAATTATGTATCGCAACTGTATGGTGACGACGAGTCAATTGTAATTGTGTTGTCAACATTATCTCAAATGGTTTGTACCTTGTCACCTTCATCAACAGCTGCCTAAGAAGAATTCTTCAGATCCGCTTGCCAGACACCAACAGCAACAACAAATTGTGGCAGAGAACCTCCCAGCTTCCAATAGAGGAGGAGATAAAGAAGAGAAGGTGGGGTTGGATAGGACACACCCTACGTAAGCCGCGAACCAACATTACCAGACAGGCATTGAGGTGGAACCCTCAAG
Organism: Unio delphinus; assembly: GCA_029339505.1. Lineage (NCBI taxonomy): Eukaryota > Metazoa > Mollusca > Bivalvia > Unionida > Unionidae > Unio > Unio delphinus. The sequence goes on from JAQISU010000174.1 coordinate 14,171,346, forward strand.
GCAAGAGGAGAAGGGGACGACCAAGAAACACCTGGTAACGCGACCTGGAGGCAGACATCACTAAGATGGGTTACACCTGGAGTCAGCTTGAGGGGATGGCACAGGACAGAAGCCTCTGGCGATCTTTTGTGGGCGGCCTATACCCTGGCAGGGGTGACGGGCAAAACTAACTAACTTTGTACCTTGTCACGGAAGTAATTTACAAACAGGTCCCGAAGATCTACTGGAGTAAAGATGGTTGGAAGTGGTGTACATTTGTTCCTTGACGTTAGTTTGTTAGTGATATCGAAGTGCTCTATGCAGCTTGAACTCTCCGTGATCTTACTACTGTAGTGGGATAATTTGGCTAAATGGACTATGTTTGTGACGTTCTTCTTAGCGGCTTCTTTGATTTGTTTATGAATAGTGAGTCTGGTGGAAAGCCAAAACCTATCTGCTTTACGGCGGTTTCATAAGCAGTGCTTAGCTGGTCCCCAAAACTGCTATAACACGGAGAACACGTTTGAACTGATACTCTACACTTGGTGGCTGTTACGTATTTTTCAAGCAATGAACACAAGCAGTTGTCGAGTTGCTGTAGGAAGTAAGCAAGTTGTTAGGTTTGCGTGGATGTCATGCATTAGTTTGGGTCTATTTATCATACACAAGTTTCTCTTAGAAGCACATAAAGGTGGAGGGTTAGGGACTGATACGCCCAAATGGCATAACGTAGAACTGTTCTGATATAAGTTCGTGGGATACAAGGGTCTACCGTATAATTTTGACATCAGGTCTATGAAGAATCCAGTCTAAAATGTGATCATGTTTATGGGTGGGTTGTTAACGGACTGTTTAAGGTTCTAGAAGTTTCGATCTGTATAGGTTTTCAGGAAAGTCAAAGTGAAAGTGGAAATCTCCAAGAATAATGCGTTTTCCACCTATCGAATTTCCATGCTCCAGAAGATTCGGAAACTGCTCCAAAAAGAGAGATTCAGTCAGCTTGATTTTCTCCTTGGAGAAGGGCGATAGAGGCAGATAATATTGACTGACCTTTGTTCCATTGTGAGTGTTGTTTGGACTAGTTCAAACGATGTGCGACAGAAATTGACAACAATGCCAACCAATATGCGGAATCTGCCTAAAACGATTCTAGATTATTAAAATGTGTCTTGTTGTAAATATTGTTGTATCATTTTCAATCGTTTACGACCCGAACGTATGTGTGTATGTCTGTCTGTCTGTATGTCTGTATGTCTGTATGTATGTATGTATGTATGTATGTATGTATGACTTTATTTCCTTTTCAACAGAGAATTACATCAGATTAATCAAATTCAGGATAATACAAAATCATGAAATGCAACAGAAAAGAGTATAAAATAAAAAAAAATTAAAAAAATTAAAAGAAAATTAAAAAAAGTTGAAACGTAAACCAGTGTAATTATCAGTGTAGTTCTTTCTACATGACATATGTGCTTATGCATACATACACATATATACACATACACACACATATACACAATATATATATATATATAAATGTACACACATACACATACACATATACACACACAAACACATATATACACATACACATAACCTAAATTAGCACACTACGACATGAGATAACAAAACATTACTTATTATTAACGGTAATGGGGGTGGGGGCAAATTAAGTTGATTGTTTATTTCTTTAGTATGTGATGTTATTTGTTTACCATAAACAGTATGTGATGAGATTACATTTGCTTAAGCAGTATTGAGGAGGTTAATTTTCCCTATATAAAGTATGTGAGGAGGTTAATTTTCCCTATATAAAGTATGTGAGGAGGTTAATTTTCCCTATATAAAGTATGTGAGGAGGTTAATTTTCCCTATATAAAGTATGTGAGGAGGTTAATTTTCCCTATATAAAGTATGTGAGGAGGTTAATTTTCCCTATATAAAGTATGTGAGGAGGTTAATTTTCCCTATATAAAGTATGTGAGGAGGTTAATTTTCCATATATAAAGTATGTGAGGAGGTTAATTTTCCCTATATAAAGTATGTGAGGAGGTTAATTTTCCCTATATAAAGTATGTGAGGAGGTTAATTTTCCCTATATAAAGTATGTGAGGAGGTTAATTTTCCTTATATAAAGTATGTGAGGAGGTTAATTTTCCCTATATAAAGTATGTGAGGATGTTAATTTTCCCTATATAAAGTATGTGAGGAGGTTAATTTTCCTTATATAAAGTATGTGAGGAGGTTAATTTTCCCTATATAAAGTATGTGAGGTTAATTTTCCCTATATAAAGTATGTGAGGAGGCTAATTTTCCCTATATAAAGTATGTGAGGAGGTTATTTGTTCCATATATGCAGTAGGTGAGGAAATTAGTCTTCCCCTTATGCAGTACGGGGGAGGTGTTTTGTTCCATATATAAATAGTATACGAGGATATTAATCACTATATGCATTATGACGTTATTTGTTCCCTATATACAGTACGCGAGGGAGGGGGTATCGGTTTCATGTATATATAATTTATTGCTCGTTCATAAAAAAATAAAGCTTAATATTCAACCTCTCGGAGCTAAATAAAGATCTGGTATTTCCTAATCTTGCACGACTTTACAACAGTAGCACTACTTTTTGTCATTAAATGGGAAAGTTATTTTCCGGCGCAAGTGCTTAGAGTCATATCCGGGTGACGACACTGTTGACTCTGATTACTTTTCTTGTATCCCGCGGCCATGTTGGAGTTTGTTATTTATCAATCCAAAGTTGTATTAAACCGGGGTAAACGTCTGAAAAGAAAATAGAGATTCATTCCTTGTTCACGACGTATTTGATCTACGTCGATAATTTTACAATGGAACAAGTTCACTATTTACTCAGACTTCTTTTGACCTATATCTTAATTTATATGGCACAAAACACAGTTGTCATCAATTTAGGAAAGATGAAAAATCTCCAATACTATTAAATCTACAGTATCTGCTATATTTAAGAAAATAATAATAAATATATTTAGTAATGTTTTCAGGAATACTTTCCGTGATCTTTGAATATGAGGTTTTCTTGCCCTCCTCTGTAGCCTCGTGTTTTATTGCTAGTACATTTGACCGAAATATAAATGTTGTAACTATATATTTTTTTTTACCTGCTAGGGTGTTTTTTTTATGTAGGGTATACTTTCCTTATTTGCAACTATTTCAGCGAGGAAAGTGAAACGCTTTTGTGTTCATTGCACCTATTTTTGTCTTCGCGAATTTATGTGGCTTAATTATGTTTTGGATTTTCCCCCTACTGTCCAATACTTTTACTAGAAGCATAATTTGAAGAAGAAACATACACATGTCCTTTTTTATTTAATATATGCCATGTGTGAACTGTAGAGTGGACAGTCTTTAACCAAAATAAATTGGTGAGTTTATATCAGATATTTCTTCGATGTTTTAACTAAATGGATGATTTCATTCCGTTTCTTCAACCCTTCACACCCAGTGTTTAGTACTTCAGGACCGCTGTCTACCCAGTGTTTAGTACTTCAGAACCGCTGTCTATGCTTCTGTTATTTATCACAGCTTTACCCAAGATCAAATTATAGACATGTCAATCCCTGCTGGAGATACGTCACACCTCCGAGTAAAAGAAATCCCACCACGGAGACGAAACAGTTGCGTCACTAGGATGCCGTTTGTGCATGCTAATTCTCTTAACAATTTTGGATATATTTATAGAACTAGCACGCAAATTGACGGTAATCGTGTCCGGCCATCACCTAATAACAACAATAGTCATGCCATGCACCCCAGGAAACCGCCTGGTAATAACTCAAGAAACTGACCATGTTAAAATTGATTTATAACCCACGCCAGCAATGTCAGCGAGGTGACATTTACAAAAGTTGCTGGCCACCCTACCCCTTCCAAGTTTCTCCAAGTTTTACTGCTAATGGCGTTAAAACGGATCCTGGCGTTACCTTTTCAGCGAAGCCTGTGCTCTTAACATATTTTTTAATTACGTTTTTGAGAAAATAATTATATAGAGTTAAGAAAAATTGTTCTAAAAGTCCATCTTTTCTTCTGAGACATTGCATGATTCATAATATTTAAAACTATGACTGTTTTTTTAATATTAATTCCATATTGCCGATTTTCTCCTGAATCCATTTTTTACACATGCACGCCATCCATTTATTGTAATGGCTTAAATTACATATTTGGATTCATTTGGTTTTATTCCGCTCTTGTTTTAGATCTTGCTAATTATATCACGCGGCGTTTCTTTCCTTGTGTAAGAAGGCGACCCATTTATTATTCTCTCTAAGAGTGTAGACATATTACAACATTAAGAAATAAAATTGCAAGGCTTTCTTTTTGCAATATTAAAAACATTCAAACTAAATTAGGCTTGGGACCTGGAATAAGGAATTCGAAAACTATTTTGTAGACGATGCGGGTGGGTTGATAACAACGAAACACCCTCTAAACTTTGTGCTGTTGTTCCTAATGACTTAGAATATATATATATATATATATATATATATATATATATATATATATATATATATATATATATATATATATATATATATATATATATTAAAAATACAAGCAATAAATGGAATCACTTGTCACGAAACTTGGCATGAGAATGTCTTAGTAATATTGGTGACATAAAGGGCAAACGTGTAATCAGGATTTTGTACACATTCAAGATAGGTGTTTGCGGTTATCTTATAGTGGCGATTTTATTTTTATATCATTTTTATTCAAAATAAGTCATTTGTTCATTTGAAAAATCGTAGCGGTATGACTGAAAAATTGTTAAAGCTACGTTAAAAACCCAAACCTCCTCCAACCTCCTCTCTCTCTCTCTCTCTCTCTCTCACACATACACACACACACACACACACACACACACACGCTCGCGCGCGCGCATTTCAAGAAAGTATTTATTCTTTATTTTCTCCAAAGCTCTCTTTTATTCTATGACAAATACAATCCTTAATTTTGCTTTGAAAGAAACGTGGCTCATACAGTGCAAGAAAACATTATATCCCAAGATTTGCTTGCATTTAAAAAAGAGTTGATTCCTAATTTACTTAGGCTGAGAATATAAAGTGATACTATGAATTTAGACCGTGTAAACCAACGTTTTCATTTGCATAAAACAGAGCTCAAAAAGCCGTGTAAAATGTATTGATAGAATTAAAAGGTATTAAAACGAAAATGTTCCCGAGTGTTTCGCTGAGAAATAAACAAAATTGTTGTGAAGAAACATTACAAACCAAGCCTATCCACATTCTTGCCATAGGACCACTTCAGTACTCCCAACTAGGCAGTCCCGGATTACCCATTAGGCAGAGTAGGCAACTGCCTATGGGCCCCGCGACTTTTATGGGCCCCATCAGGGGCCCCCATGAGACCGTAACCGTGGGTCTGGGGCCCCAAAAGTTTGACTGCCTATGGGCATCCACGGTGCTTAATCCGGCGCTACAACTACGTACAGTTGGACACATTTTTCACACTAATTGTTTTACAAGAATCTAACCCTGCGCCTGTTACAAATGTGACAAATTATATTTAACATGCAATTAAAAAGGCAGCAAAGAGAACGAAAACACATCTGCTGAATGCATAAAGTTACAGAATGTAAAGTATTCAGTTTGTTGGAGATTCCCCGCTCTGATCAGATTCGTTGGAGTTACTTTTCCACCTTTTTTTTGGTAGACCTTTCTTGTATTTGTTTTCTTTTATTTTATTTTAAATACACTAAACGAGATGAAAGCGTGCTTTTGTGTAAACAATAAATTTTAAGATCATTTTAAACTGAAATGAGGACGCTGTACTTTTTTTAAAACGCGATATCGCTAAAAGATCGCTATTTCCAGATCAATCAAAGCCCTGCTGTGGACCGTTGTCCTAACCTAATCCACGACCCCGGTAATTTGATCCGTGGAGCATCATTACAGATTTAACGTCTCATTATGAATAGCGTCAAACTTGTCGTGTGTCGGGCGTAAGGCGCAGACTACATTGGGGAAAGCTGAAACCCGGCCCCATATCGACCAACTACTGAGGAAATGGCTGTATAATACTTCATTTCATCAAAGACACATGCTGAAATTACACTGATCAAAACGAAATAAAAGTCGTCTGCGCTTTCAAATCACACATGGCATCTGGGGCCTCTCAGAGGGCGGATACAGAAATTCGTGGAGTCAAAAGGACAAGGACGGAGTTTGTTCGCGAATCCGCAATATGTCGTCATTTATACTAAAAAAAATATATCCAACTCCTGTAACAAATATGTATTCACCAGCTGAAGACATTTAATAAAGCGAATCACACTTTTAAAAGCGTTTCCTCTTTTGAGATAAAAATAAAAGTATTATATATAATATTTACCAAGTAATATATGTAAGGGGAAAAAAAGATTTATTTGTTATGCGGTTATGAACGAAAAATTAGCAAAGGTTGATGGGTGGATATGAAGTCCATTTATGACGACACAATCACCCATTCATGTCACTGCATTTTCGCCGCTGAGTAAACGTAAGTGCGTTATTGGTGTTGTAGAGTTGAACACGCCATTTTTCAGCACACGATAGGCTATACACGGCGGCCAGTATTAATAGTGGAGGAAGAACCAGGGACACCCCCCTTCCCAAGAACCACCGACCCACGAGAAGCTTTTGGCAAGCTTTTTCACATGCCCACTTTGGCCGAATCGGAGACTCGAACCCACGCAGAAAGAGGCGTGATGACAGTGAACCGTAACGAAGAGCGATGACAGTGAACCGTAACGAAGAGCGCTTCAGTCCACTCGGGGCCTCGTCTGTGCTTTATGGCGAGACACTATTAAATTTAGTATATCTTCTCTATGGCGACCTGTCTGTCTGACAGAATAGTTTGTTAGGATTTCATCACACACAAAAAAGTTTCATACACATAGCACCTTTACTTTCTTGTGATAACTTGTCGAAGTCAACTCAATATGTGTCTTGACTGTAATTCGACCTCAGGAAATGCTTCTTAAGAATGTTTTAGCATGTGTTTTTGTAAAACCTAACATCTTCCATGCTTATTGGAGTACTTCGGTTGTCAAACTCTTCAGTTTCGAAAATGATTAGTTTTCGCACGTTGGTAAGTTCTTTAATTTTAGACGTAACTAGTTTTTGCAATCGGAACATCACTCGGCTATTTCTGTCGAGTCAAGAAAATAATTTAGACGTAGTTGTAGGAATACAAATAAATTGTATGGGTTTGGCGATTCGACTTCTTTGTGAATGCACAAAACATTGCGACAGAAATTACTGGGAATGTTCTTGGTGTGAATGTTTCTCTGCCGCCTTGTTGTGCCATTTAAAAAAAAGTAGTTACATATATAGTTTTAACAGCCACGAGTTATACCTACGATTTATCGACTAGACGAAAAATCCGATGCTCTTCATATTGGTTACAGGAGGTAGTCCACAATCCCATAATCCCTTAATGGTAGAAATTATTTTGAACAAAATAAAACCAACCCCCCAAAAACAACCCCTTATAGACCCAAACACTTTTATGTTCGAGTTTTCTATGCGCGTCGGCGTCTCGGTCTCTCCAATGATCAGAGCAATGTAAAGTAACGTAATATTATTGTATCTAAGGTCTAGTTTTTGATTGACATGAAAGCAAGAGATACTTAAATCTTGATGGAATAAATAACATTTACATTTATTAGTTCTGCATCAATTATACAAGTTTCAAAGCAGAAATAAAAATAACAGACGGTGAAACAGTGGTATGGATAGGTGTATATCATCTACGTTACGATTACGTCAGTTAAAACTTGATTGTTCAATACTTAAATGTTTTACTTCTTAATTGTATCACCTTTTATGCTTATGTTTTTTTTATATTAGATATACTTATTTTGTATGTTAAGGATATACAATCTTGTTCAGTTACTACCCGATCTGGTAAGTCCAGTCCAAATCGGAATGACATCTCACTTTGCCTAGAAAACTGATCCTTTCACAATACAAATTTTAAGATACTCCGCCATTTGCACATAGCAAGTAAATAATATCACAAAATATTTATTGAAAAAAAATTACTTTATACTTTATTTATTTATTAGCTTTTTATTTAAAAAAAAATGGAAAATGATACGTAACAATGCGTTAACGCTAATACGTCGCCATTGATGAACCAATACTTTAATACGTCGCAATCACGACTCGGTGGTTTAGCGTGTCGCATTCGCAACCTTTAGGGTGCGGGTTTAAAGCCTACCATCTAATCAAACCAGGTCGGCTATGGTGATGTGTCCTTCAGCATAGCACTTCAAATGCATCGGCACTAAATAACCCACTTGAGCTGCCCTGCCGTAAAATACCAAATCCAACCAAAACCGTCGCTATCGTTACCCATAATAGGGACCTGCATTTCAAATCAAATAAATCTACCACTCTTCTATATATGTGTAACATACGTCCAACCTGTACAATAAAGAGCTACATATATAATCACGCATGGAAGTTTTTTTTCTTCTTAAGATAATTACGGTATATACTCGCTTATAAGCCAAGCCCAGCTTCAAACCGCACAGACCCAGATCTGCTATCATGTTATGTGCGGGTAGACTTAGGTCTGCGCAGTGTATTAGGACTTAGTAGTAACATGACAAACATGACAGAACTGTTCTGCATGCGCATTATTAGGATCTTTATTCTTTGCAATATGGACACACTTATGAGCGATTATAAACCGTATGTGAGTGTATTATTTAGACAACCGCTGCTTTCTAATGTATGATAGTCGATGAGAACTGTGACAGACCTCAATCACACGTCATTTATATTTATAAATATATGTAAGGTAACAACTATCATAATGCATAAAGCCTTATATATAATACTTCCAAGATTGAAATCACGGAATAAACATTAAAAAATGCACCTGAGACGATTTTTACCGAGCCATACGCTATCACTTATTAAGGGTTACAGCTGTGTTATCCCGATAACTACCCCCACCCCATAGCCTAATAATGAACAGCAAGAACAAAAATATTTTGATAAGAGTTATTTTCTAAGATATATCCCGTTTGGTCGTGTATTTTCGTTCACCTGATAGCATGACATAAAACGTATAGCAAATATTTTCGATTCAAAGCCCGCTTCCCTTTAACGACCCCCACCAAGGCATGAGGGTCCTCATCACAAAACGCGGCATGCCATCATCCATATTCATACGCTCAGTGGTCCGTTAATAATGGCGGAGTCTTCAAAAGCATTAGCCGAATGCCTATTAATTCCTTTCGAAACTGAATGTCGCTGCATTTTGGTTAAAAGGAACTTCACATTAGCTGGGGATTACTTTATCAGCAATAATTAAAAATAATGGGCACATTTTCTGGGTAGAATTAAGATTCTGCTTTGCAGGGTCAGTTGAAACGTATAGGGACAGGATGTTAATGTTTGATTTGGTGTGATAGTCAAATTTGATAAAATGCCCAATGAGAGAGAGAGAGAGAGAGAGAGAGAGAGAGAGAGAGAGAGAGAGAGAGAGTTTTATTTTAATCAGATAAATCCCGCGCTACGGTAACTTATTTCGTCAAATCAGTACGGTTATTTAAGAAAATAGTCTGTAAGTAAACTGAACAATTTGCACATTTAATGTGCAAATGTTTTACTGACCATTGGATAAAATTGTTTATTAAATGTTTTACTGACCATTGGATAAATTTTTTTTTAAATGTTACTAAAATGTCTTTCTCGATTTAAAAAATGGTTTACGCTCTGCGTGAAGGTAGGAATGAACTTAACGTTAAAAATGGTTTAATATATAATTTGTGGAAGCGTGGTCACGTCAAACCTACCTTTGATCTATCACACATACCTTTTGATCTGTCAAACAAGCATCAAGGGCCCACATCAAGCGAGAAAGCTGGATATATCTCATTATAGTTTCAGTAAGATTTTGTTTTTAATAACAAATTGTCCATTACATTCCTAAACAGATCCCAGATCACCTGCTGACAAGGCCAAAAGGCTGGGCGCTTTATGAAAGGCATAGATCCGCGTCTACAAACAATACTACTACTACTACTACTACTACTACTACTACTACTACTACTACTACTACTAATAATAATAATAGTGGCCGTTTATAATGTGACAATGTTTATAATCGTTGCAAGCATTGGCATCGTCTTCTCTTCATTCAGATTATTGGATTATTGACCTAAGTGCAAGTTTAGACCTATGTCTAAAGACTTTCTCATTCACATCCTTTACTTCAGACAATAAATATCAGCAACACCAACATTAAATTCTCACAGTCAGTATGGAACCTAGGCGTTACTCTAGACAGTACTCTCACATTCCACAAACATGTCATGAATATATGCAAGGCTGCATATCTTGAATTGAGACGCATCAGTTCCATTCATAAATATCTTTCAGTTGATGCAACTAAAACACTTGTGTGTTCATTAGTACTTTCAAGACTGGACTATTGTAACTCAGTTCTGTTTGGTTCGTCACAATATTTACTCCAGAAACTTCAAAAAGTTGAAAAGACAGCTGCACGGATCATCTTTAGAGTACCTCGATCAGAGCACACCTCACCACTGCTCTGTACCCTACACTGGCTATCGATTCGATACAGAATCAAACACAAAATTTGTTCTCTGTGCTATGTTTCAATGACAGACTCCAGTCCAACATACATATCCAGCCTCACCCATGTGTATACACCAGTTAGATACTTACGCTCTTCTTCTGATAATCGTATACTCACTGTTCCCACGGTGAAAACAAAGTCATATGGACAACGTTCGTTTGTATACCAGGACCCGGCGACGTGGAACGATTTGCCCATTGAAATTATTTGACATTAGACACAAAGACACAGCGGTCCCTTTTAAGAGTGCTCTTAAAACTCACTTGTTCCGACTGCAGGGACAAACTTATGGATCTATTTGTGTTTTGTATCTTATATGTTTTCAGCATATTTTTGTGTTTTCCAATTTCATTGTTTTTGTCATTTGTTTTTCTTTAGTGTAGCCATATTATTATTGATGGTGTAAAGCGCTTAGAGCTTCGAAAGATTAGGCGCTATACAAGTCCTCATTAATATTGTTATTATTATGTACTTTTAATTGGTCAATTTTAACATGCTCTTAAATTAGAGCCAATCAGATCATTGGATTATTGACCTTAGTTCATGTTTAGACATATGTACTTTTGAATTGGTCAATTTTAAGTAAGATTTAAACTTCATTATGTCGGATCACTGAGTTCAAAGTTTTTTGTCATGACTGATCAATATGTCACTATCAGCCATATTTTGACGAATATGATGACGCAGACAAGATCCTACATTTACACCTTTACCTAGAACACGGTTCCCTAGAATACTGCTCCGACAGACCAGTCTTCGTTCTTTCCTATTACTGAGGCGTTTCATCTCAATATAGAATAAGAATACAAAACGTTGATTTGAACAGCGTTTTTTATAAATGAGATATCTGGAGAAGTTAGTAAAAAGGCGTGAAGGACGGGATAAAGATAAAACCAACCGAACTTGAGTTTGTTATTGTTACATTTCTTCTTCTTCTTCTTCTTCTTCTTCTTCTTCTTCTTCTTCTTATTATTATTATTATTATTATTATTTAGGTCTGGGGAAAAACAACAACAGAGATGGGGCCCCGGGTGGCATCACTGACATCTCACCTCCGTTTGGGTTCGAGTCTCTGGTTCGGCCAGCTTGGGTGTATGAGCCAGGATGCCAGTAGCTTCCCGTGGGTATGTAGTTCTTCCTCTACAAGGTATAATGGCCGCAAAAAAAAAAAAAAAAAATAATGATGTGGTGGAAAAACGGTGTAATACAACCACAGCCAAGACACAAGGCGGAGGATTAAAGCTCGCACTACACCTAAAACCAAAGTAGGGCATATCTCTGTATAGTGTTCTCTCGAAAATGTTCGCGCCAAGTGTTTATGTTGCATCTGGCAAAGCAGCGGGGTTTCTGCAATACAGACAGGCAGCACTTAAACTTTCTTATGATATGCCGCGCAGCCCGGCTCCAGTAGCAAGCCAATTTCAAATGACAGTAAAATGTGCAGGGCGACAGTAAACAGCGTTCGTGATAAGGTCATCTGATATGGCTCAGTCGAAAAACAAATGAGAGAGAGAGAGAGAGAGAGAGAGAGAGAGAGAGAGAGAGAGAGAGAGATGGTGGTGGTAGTGGGCTGTAACATTGTTGTAGCCTATTTACGAAAATTAACAAGCCCGTACAATTGTGCCATCATCCTCCTCCCATTAAACAAATTGAAATGACGGCCATAGTTCATGAGCCTGTTAATGGGCTACAAAATATGAGGGCAATTTAAAGATTGGCGGACACGATCAAATATCGATAGATCGATGTCAGTCGCTGATGATGTTTTTTTTTGTTTGTTTTCACTATATATATATATATATATATATATATATATATATATATATATATATATATATATATATATATATATATATATATATATATATATATATATAGTCACAGTCAATGTTATCTTCAAAAATGTTTTAAAATTATTTTGGAGAAATAAATTTTTTAGACACGTGTGTGTTTATGTTTATTACAATAAAAGTTCAAAATTTCATAATTTACTCTTGTTTTGCCAAATACTTTTTCAACGCTCAACAGTGTCACAGAGGGCCTTATTTGATTCTACTGGTAATTGCAACGTTTGTGTGCAATAAGATTACAAGACTTGTGTAATCACAATTTTCATTTAATGAATTAATTAATGTGAGCGCTTTTGTAAAACTGCTGATAAAACAGACCAACAGACATGGTAAATTACTACAATGAAAAGGAAGAAACAATTGCATAGACGTTCGAAGAAGTGAAACCTACCCTTGGTGGGGCCCAATGCTCTGTTTCTCATCATTATTGCCTCCTGGCGCGAGGCGGGTCAGGGTTTATCTGGGACGAAACTGACTGACAGGCGCGGCTGCATCGACTTCATACACAATCATTAACTAGGGGACACGGCAACCCTGCTGTCGCGCGCGCCGGAGAAAGAATTTAAAAACATGTGCAGATCCCATTGAGGGCTTCCATCACACCAGAAGTTATTTACTGACTCGTTCAAGCAAAATATTTGCTGACGATGTGATTGTTTTTCAGAACACCAGTTTATTGACTTTACAAGCGATATGCGGGTTTAAAAAAAAAGTTATTTGCAAAGATATATAATGATATCACTAATCTGAACTTTACTTTGAGAATAAACTTCCTCCTTGGAAATCTTATAAATGGTTATATGACAGTTGTAATTCTCTAAGCGGTTTACTTACTGACGATAATGTTGGTTAAGAGGAAAACCGCGGCAGTAAGTTGGTCATTCGGAGTTGTTTTTTTTTTTTTTTAAAAAAAGAAAACAACGATAGGATGGAATGTCACTGATGTCATGCTAATTTTGCGACTTTAATTGGATACATTATTTTGGAGGATAATTTAGAAATGTCTAGCATACTGATCTTGAATTTTTGAAATTGTTCAAATAATTAATTAAAATATATGGTTTGAAACTACTGTATATAAATTACAGTTATTCTAATAATGGATGTATAGGGGACTCTGGATAGACTCGAGGTATTACCTTTGTTGTCTGGCAGCTGCACTCTCTTAGTGGACGGACACACTGACCCTCGTCCATCTCCCTAATCTCTCACGTCTGCCTCCAAGAAGGAATCATTCCCGGCATAACCCAGTATACCGCTTCAGCTGGATGGCCAAACGACGTTGAGGGGGTGATATAAAAACTATCACTAGGCGTTATGAACTTCTACTGGGAAATCACCGGCTCGGGCGGAAGGTCTCTTCAGATCAACGGCGAAGTGTTCAGTATCAGGGCGCACCAATTAGTATTTCGCCAACCAACTACGGTTCGAAATAGCAGAGAAGGCAGATCTATTCAAGAAAAGCGAAGACTGAAAAACGACTTTTAGGAGTAGGTTTTATGGTCAAGGACTCAGTCGTCACAAAGGTAACTAACCTTCCCACTGGTCACACCTCATCATGTCTATGCGTCTCCCGTTAGGGTGCCAACAATATGCCACATTATTCACTGTATATGCCCCAACACACCAGACAGATCCTTCTGAAAGGATACATTCTACGCTGACCTGCGCAAACTTCTCAATAGCGTCACAGAGAAGTTATCAAATAATTTCAATGCCAGAGTGGGCCGAGACTCGGAAGACTGTAATGCCGTTCTTAGGAAACATGGCGTGGATGGCAACAATGCCAAAAGGGCCCATACTTCTTGAATTTTGCGCAGAATTACAACTAACCATCACAAACACCGTATTGCCGCAGAAAGACAGCCTGAAAACGACCTTGATGAATCCTAGATCAAAATACTGGTACCTAATCGATTGCATCATTGTACGCCAGAAAGACTTACAATATTTCCTTCATACCAGAATGATCCACAGTACAGAGTACCACACAGATGATCTCTGTCTGATGCATGCTCGACTTCCACTTCAAACCATAGCCCAAACAAGGAGGCACCCGGGAAGGAATCTTCAAATAAAAAACCCCGTTGTCTGCAGACTTCAAGGCAGATTTTCAAGAGAGCCTGCAGTCTAAACTTAAAGAACTTAATCTTCCTCCAGACCTGCCTCTGGAATAGATGCGGAATCACATCAAGTCTGCCATTCTGTAAACCTCAGAAGAAATCCTTGGATTCACCACTAAGAAAAATAAAGACCAGTTTCATGAAAATAACCAAGAAATCCAAGAACTGCTTACCAAAAAGAACGTACCAATCCCATCTCGCTAAACCATCCTGTCCACAGAAAAAAGCATCCTTCCGCTTTATCTGCATCTTCGTTCAGTACAGGCTCCGAGGCATACAAACATAATGGTTGACTAAACTTTCAGAAAGTACCCAGCTCTACGCTGACACTGGTGACTACCAGGGGTTCTATAATGGCAAAGAAGAAAAACTGGGAACAATCGGCAGCACCCACCACAACCCTGACATTGCCCTTCAGCCTATATGAGTGGACGTGCCTGTCACGTATTCGGATTGTCAGCCAACAGCGCGCATGCAATAGACGTGGACATCCCCTTTCTAAATCTTCGAAAGCGAAGTAAATCCTACAAACTACTAATGGCTCAGTGGCTAGCCTGCTTGACGCACGATCCAAAGAGTGCATGTTTAAATCCTGCCAGGCCATACCGGATCTGCCGTGGAATAGCTCTGGAATATCTCAGATATCACATTTTAACATTGTTCCATATGTTTGTGTGACTCTAAACAAATTAATTAATCAAGCCGCAGCAATGGCTTTCCACATTCACACTAACATTATAAGTACATAAGACAAAACTGAACTTTCCTCAAGTATAATGAGTATATCTGTATACATTTGGACCCAATGTTTAGAAGAAACTCGCATTGTCAGTCTTTAACGTTTGATCAATTTTAAGGCATGATTACGTGCCAGCCCACAGTGACATACCGATCCCTCCTCCATCACTCAGACTTATGAATCTTACAGATATTCAGATACAAAAATGCATTTTAGAAGGACACTGTACCAAGCAAGAGTTGTTGATACATTTGTTTTTATTTCGTTTATTCTTCCTTGATAATAATGTCAATCTAGTGCAATAATGTTGAAGAAATAGTTTATTTGATATAGCGATCGTTCGTGCTCGCCTTCTGTCAACATGACAAGTGCCACGTTGCCCTATCCACGATTGTGCAAGTCAAGGCAACAAAGAAATGGTTAGAAGCCATGTGTATTTGTTATTCCTCTTCGTAAAGGTACGAGACCCCAGCTTTGTTGGGTGTGAAAAGTTGCACATGGACGTTGAAAGCTTTTTTCAAGAATAAAGGACCCTAATAGGCGTCGTAAATCGTTGACAGACAGACAGTCCGGGGCATTGTCTGTTAAGTTGAATAGAAAGAGTAGAATCGACATCCAATCTGAAACGAAAGAGGATGTGGTCACCATGTGAAACAGAAGTTAATTTTGTATTTTCGAGATATGAACTTAAAAATTTCTCTATCATCGTAATGGAAAGTTATAAAGCAATACTCTGGAGAAGCCAAACGTAATTTGGAGGGGAAACTAAGGACATTTTAAGAAAGACAAAAGTTGTAAAGATCAGTAAATTATTTACTCGATTGTGGCAGAATATTACAGCATTGTAATTGTAATAATGTGCAGTATGTGTAATTCATTACTATAATCGGTAGTACGTAAAATTACATTTGTTTAATTTACATGCGTATTTGAGAAATGAGCTATGATTATGTAAAGAATTATGTAGATTGCCAGCTTACAGTCAGAACTAATATTGTAATTCGCTATTTGGTTACTTCGTAGTGTATTTAGTCATGTGATATTCAAGATTTTGCAACTGTTCGATTGAATTGTAACTTTGGAAAATGGTTGCAGTGTGTTAAATTAGTTAATATTTATGCAAGAATATATCAAAACATGGATATTTTAATATTTGTTTACACTTTGTAGGAATGTAATGTACAAAAATGGGTTTGATTGTTCTGATATTGTTCAATATAATGCGATTAAGAATATATATATATATATATGAAGCTTTGAGGGGACAAACTTCCGGTATAGTTTAGTCCTGAGACTCTAAGAGGGAGACATAATAAAGACTAGCGGAGAAGTCGATTGTGAATCGAAGACTAGTCGGGGAAGGAGCCAAGGAGGAGAAGATGGAGAAGGAGCAGTCAAGGAGGAGGAGTTAGGAGGGAAGTCGGAAGGAGGGAAAGAATTGACGGGGTAGGAGAGATACAGATGAGCAAGAAACAAGGACAGGTGGAAAAACTATACCACACCATAATTCAAATGATGCATTATACTGTCACTTGGTCGAGAGGAAGACGATTGGATAATTTATATTATTAGACTATTGAATTTTATTAAATTGTTATTGATTTGAATTCACCTTTTGTGTACTCAGTAATTGAACTGTTGGCATTGCTGCTTGGGGGCTCTGAGATTTACCTATCTTTCTTTCACTAATTTCACTTCCTACAAATCGAGCCTGGGTGGAACGTTTATAATAATTAAAATAAAATATTGGGATTACCCCACCCCAACCATAACACACTTATCATTATGGCAGCATCACAAAACCCGCCACAGCCTGCATAACAAACTCGCTTACATATTTAGCGAGAGTAAGTCATGGTCTTGGAGAGCCGCAGTATCACGCACGTGTATCTTTCGCACGTTTTACTAAAACTGATAAAATTCATGAAAACAACATGCTTATGATGATGATAGCCGGTTTACAACCACTTTGATACATATCTCCTTAGATAAACATATTATAAGTGATACCAGTCTAATTCCACATATTGCAGTTTCACACATAGCCCCTAATTTGTTAATGGCTTTCTCGTGTACATTAGTAATGTATGTGTCAACGTAACGTGGATTTTCAACGAGCTATCACACCTCTTTACGAGCTATCACACCTCTTTACGAGCTATCAAACCTCTTCACGGGTCATCACACCTCTTTACGAGTAATCACACCTCTTTACGAGCTATCACACCTCTTTACGAGTCATCACACCTTTTTGCGAGCTATCACACCTCTTTACGAGTCATCACACCTCTTTACGAGTCATCACACCTCTTTACGAGTCATACCTTTGAGAAGTAACGAGTCAGAGAGTAACTCATTTTTTTAGAGGGGTAGGTGGATGTAGGACAATTTTATTTTAGGCTTGGGTCACTGGTATATTCAAGACTGCTACTTCCTTGACACTTGTCACGCAAAAGAGAAAAACTAGTTGATACGCAAGTATATAATTACGTTTCACAAAAAACGTACACTTGAAGAAACATTCCGCATATTTCCATCAACTTTCACATGAGAACTATGGTATTGTGGTATCGTTGAGTGTAAAATCACAACGACGGAAGGTACAGAATACGACCGACGATCGAACTGCGTCGTCAGACGAATAGTGTTATCTTGTGCTGCTGTATATTTGATATTTTCCGTTGTTGTAATAATGTTTGGGATGCATATGAGATTCCCTCCGTTCTCGACATTTTAAGTAATCTGACCTGCGGGGTGTGATCAACGTTCCCTCTAAGCAAATGGTAGATGTGCGCGCAGTGCTCGCTGCACTGCGCAAGCATTACGGAGACGAGCAAAATTTAACGTTGGATTGAGCAAAAATTGACAATTCAACTGCGCGGGGATGCCTGAGCAGCTGCGCGCGCGCAGCATAGAGAGAACGTTGGGTGTGATGAAAGATCGTTGTAAAGTAATCAACGTTTTTTATGTTTTTAAAAAAATATAATTATGTTACGAATTTTCACGTTTCACGAGCGATTTAGAACGACAACATCTGTTGCACATGATCTGTAACTTTTTGTTCCCTCGGATATTTACAGTTATGCTTTGAATCTTAGTAATCCACTGAGATCAGTTATATTATCTTTCAGACACTGACACTAATGCTGTGCAACTTGGATATCAATTGAGATCAGTTTTGTTACCCTGCAAACATTGACAGTTATGTCACTGACCGTAAGGGTCTATTGATTGATGTCAGATCTGTCATTCCGCAGACACTGACAATTATGTTTTGGACGTTTGGTTATATCCTGTCCAAAAGACAATTTATACCCACATACATTGACAGTAGGTTATGGACGTTAGAGATCTATTGAGAGCAGTTTTCTTATTAATATATATATATATATATATATATATATATATATATATATATATATATATATATATATATATATATATATATATATATATATATATATATATATATATATATATATATATATATATATATATATATATATATATACAATTATTTTTATGACATTTGACATCCATTAATATAATTTATATTTTCTCGCAGAGATTGACGGTTATGTTGCGAGTCTTCCGGGTCCACTTTAACAACTTTTGTTATGCATCAGATATTGACAGGTATATTGTGAACCTTAATCATCCATTCAGATTAGTTTCGTTATCCCGCAGACATTGACTAATATTTTGTGGACCTTTGAGATCAAATGAAATTAATATTGGTATGTCGCATTGGGATCCAATGGGGGTACGTTTCGGTATACCGTAGACATTGCGAATTGTGTTGTGGACCTTATGGATGCATTTGGATCACACTACAAAGAAATTCAGACCCACATCGCACTATCTATCCCAGTATTATTCGATGACACCGTAATACGAAAGTTTAACTGAATCCTTACAGTTGTGCCATAAGAAATACATATATCCCCTTGTAAACACTGACCATCTCCCAAAAAATACTGGAAAATATATATATTTCAGTAAAATGTATGCTGATTGTGTTTCTCTATGTCTTGAATACAATTGCAATTTCGCTTGACTTATATCAGCTGCTGATTTGTACTAAATACACCTAATTGTTTTAAACAACTAAGACTTAAAAACGACCCGCAGAATTTACAGCATTTGCTGCGTTTTCTTCACCTCGATTTTCTATCTTATGGTACCTGAATTGACCTTACAGTATCATGGTACCTAAAGAAGCTCTCTTTCTGTATATCAGTAGCTCACAGCCTGTTCTGGCGGCTACCCTAACAAATATTTTGTTTTATGAGCCTCAAGATTCCGTTTCCACATTTTATAGGTTTTGGCACTCTCAAGAAAAACCATTGTGATGACTTTCCAGAAAGTCCTCGCCATCCTGATCTGGGGTTTGAGAATCACTGCTCCATCTAATAGAAACATTATAAACCAGAAATGTTAGATCATTCTTTCCCATGCAACATATTGTCTTTTGGCATAAGGTAGGTAAAGCTGACGTTATATCTGTTAAAGAAGACCGCTTTGTCTTGATGGGGTGTAACTCGAATGGTCGCGGTATAGAGAAAATAAACTTGTGCTTATATTGTTTCGACCCAGAGGAAGCTATTGCTACGCTGAATAAGAGGCATCCACTGAAAACTCAGCCTCTGAAGTTGAAGGAATAACATAAAATCTAATATCGCTTTTGATTCTAACTTCATGTTTTTCTCACGCCGTTCCGGCCAAGTTATGATCAGATTAGTGTAAGATCTGTGCGGAGCTAAATTGCTAAGATCCTTTCAGAATGCCAATATTGGCCCGATAACTTATGTATATGGATGGTATAACAGACCCTGCAATGAAAAGAGTCTCTTTTCGGTAAAAAGGAGACTTTTAAATGGAAACGTGACCCGAAGAATTATTTGGGTGAGTTTATCAGATCAATAGTGCCTGTCCAAACATTATGATATTTTAATGATGAAATAGTTAAATGATATCAGGGTACCAGTCATTTAGAAAAAATCATGTTATTTTAATGATGAAATAATTAAATGATATCAGGGTACCAGTCATTTAGAACATCTTTTCTTTAATGATGAAATGGTTAAATGATATCAGGGTACTAGTCATTTAGAAAAAATCATGTTATTTTAATGATGAAATAGTTAAATGATATCAGGGTACCAGTCATTTAGAACATCATGTTATTTTAACGATGAAATAGTTAAATGATATCAGGGTACCAGTCATTTAGAACATCATCGAGACATCATGACAATCCGAACATCGTCTTCTCAACAGCTCACACACAAAATAGAAATAAAAATTAAAGAAAAGATTTTAAAAAATATGCTAGCTACAACAGACGCATGTTTTTGCTTACGCTGTTTCAATACGGTTACGTGAATGATTCGGCGTGATGTCAATAACGTTCTTGAGACGCAATGACGACCGCGGACTTAGGGTAGCTCAGAACGGCGACTATTTGTTGCAATGGGGGTGCCGCAAGGATTTTCGTTCGAGCTAAGATATTTTTTTCTCTTAGTTCAAGGTAATTTAGTTTTTGAAACTAATATCATGGCTATAATAGGTTCTTTTTATAGGTCAAGGTAAGAACATTCGTTAAAACTATTTAAGGGCCGGAAATATTGTTTCTTTAAATAACCCCAGCACCCCCACCCCCTTCCAAGTCCATGCCTTACATCCGATTTTTGCTACCATAACTACTGATGATGAAATACATGTTTAAACTTGAATGTTTATTAAAAAAGAACAAAATCAATTATCCTGGTTCGAAAGAAAATCCAAGTCCCCCTCCCCCATTATACATTTTGTCCCAAAAAGAAACTGACAAAATAATGGCTCAAAAGCTACCAGTTAACGTTCTAAAACGGTTGACTCAAGAACCTCTTACTCTTCCTTATGGTCTATATTTACGTATACGATGCACTTAAATGCAAATTTCATTAACCTGGAAATAAATGACACGAACAATTTAAACATTTTGATTATCAGCAGAATACGAAACCTCTTTGAAAGAAGAAAATCACGACAGTGTACATGTGTTTGGATGGGTTTAATTTTCATTTAGCAAACATGGTATCTAGTCCAAGTAATAAAAAAATGAAAGCTGTAGATTTTTAGTTTCCATTGCCAAGTTGACAGTTTCAACGGTGACATGAAGTCGATTGGACACCCATAACGGCATGTACGTATTCATTTTCCAATAATGAACTACCATTCTTTTTTTGTTTTCAGCTACTTGGACGTAAATGACCTGGAAAAAACATCATGCGGGCATTGTATAAAGAGAACGCACACGTAATACCGAATTGTACTAAACCTGCAATGATGACTTTAACCTCTGTGCCACCAATCTTCAAGTCAACCAAATTAAAATTCCTCTTTTCATGGAAATCATTCCGTGTAACACTTTAATAGCCAAACGAGTCGGCCAAATATCAATCCACATGGCTTGTTATACATTGTGTGAGGTTCATGTCAACATTTGTGATGATTTCAGCACAATTTAACCCGTCTGAATTTGCATGCACTGTAAACTTGCTGTAGCCGATATATGAAAATTAACAAGCCCGTCAAGTTTTGCACCAAACCCCACCCCACCCCCCGAAAACACTTTAAACGAGGTCCATGAATTTAGCATAACAGATTTGATTAAAATGCACATTATTTAGACTAAGGGGCGTCCTCCCCGCCCCCCCCCCCCCCCCCCCGAAACAAAAATGGGTGAAACTTTTTGGATGTTCATTTTAAACAGTTGATGCAAGGTATGCCAAATTGTCCATATGCTGTTTTGGGTGATTTTTCAGCTCGAAGTCAATAGATGGTTTTACCTAATAGCATATACAATTACTATTTATTTGAGTGCGAATTCTAGCTGCTTTGTCTCTCTGTCAGTTTGTCTTTAAAAAATGGCAACATTAAACTATTTTTATATATAAAAAATTAATAGCAGTGATATCTTGAACGGTATTGTTAAATACTAAGTCTCATTTTAACCGCTCCAGTGGTCTTGTGGTTAGAGCGTTTGCCGCAGAAGCGGGAGGTCGTGGGTTCGATCCCTGTTCGAGTCATACCAAAAACTTACAAAAACAGTACTTAAAGCTGCCTCGCTTGGCGCTCAGCACTAAGAGGTTAGGACTGGACGGCCTGTGTCAGGAAAATGTGACTGGGTGGGACATCATGCTACATGTCTGCGGCATGATGCCCCAATGTTAGACATCACTATAAACTGCTTCACTGCAGACATCGTAGTGATATGACTGGAAAATTGTTAAAGCTACGTTAAAAATCCTAATCAAACAAAACAAAACAAAACCAAGTCTCATTTCAAATCATAAACAAAAAATATCTATGGATCAGCCAATTCGAAATATATCAACACATTCTCTAAATCCCAATCTCTCTTCTTTACGTCTTTGTGTTTGCATTGCATATTTACACGACCAACCGAAACAATTTTTTGTCTAAAAAAAAAATTATACTGGCGCGATCTCTACCATTAATCTATTTAACTGCATGTCTCGTTTTATTTTTGTTTTGTAGAACGCATCTTCGTCTCTGGGCTTCACCCATAATGCAATTTGACATGACATCCCTTTGAGTGCTGATACCATATGTTTGGTCTCACACAAGTATAATCTCATCTAAGATACATACTAAACTTCCGTGGATATTTATTTGAAGCTAATTAAAGATCTTAACTTCCCAGATTTTAAAATAATTATTTCATTTGCAAAACTAAATATATCATCCATCTTTGCAGACCATATTGATTATATGCTGAAAGTATTTCTGAAACTTTTTACCCGTTACAGTAAATTATTGTGTATCTTTATGCATATTTTGACAATCTGTACAAATGCCAATGACAATCTGTACAAATGCCAATGCTTCAAACGAAATTTATAGCCCCGAGTATTCGCATTGTATCTATTGTTGTTGTAGTGGAAGGAATCATCAACGATGAAGATAAATATGAGTTTGGGGGTATTTTTGGTCTGTAAAATGAAAATGTATCAAAACATATATCTGCAAAAAAAGAAATAGTAAAATATATGTTTGAAGTGTCAAGTCCTAAAGCAAGCAAGTGACTCTATTCATAATATTAGAATATTTCTATCCTAGGTCCACGGTACTCAAAAGGACCGCACAGTATAATGTCTAGGTTCAAGGAGACATAGTCAACGTTTTGGCATCTCAGCCATCTGTCGTCTCTTCACTCTCCCCCCCCCCTTCCATTTCCAATAGCAGCGAAGAATTTATTCCTGAGCCCATATCAATAGTTAAGCTCTCTAGAACTGAAGATAGCTCTCGGCGCTTTCCACAAATGAAGAAATGCTGCTCACTGTCTTTATCCATTTTTCTGCCACGGCTACCAATGTTTAACATTGCTGTTTTTTTTTTTTTCACAATGGGAAATTCGTTGTGTTAAAAACGTACAGACATGTAAAATGTCAGAATCTTGTTAAAAAAAAATTACTTATGAAGGTCATATTATTGAGAAATACAAAGCCTCTCCTGAATTATATGTATTCAAGTAGTTCCAATTAAGCAAGTTCAAGATTTTATATAAAATATTAAGCCATGACTCACTTAAAGTACACGAATTTACGGTGTTTTTGAAACATTATTGGAAAATATGATTGATTACAAAGCGATTCGAATCCGACATGTCCCAGACATATCACGTGGTTCTCGTGCCACCGAGATTGTCAACAAATGTTAGAATAACGTGTAAAATAATAATATAGCTGGAATGATTCTGAATTAGTGATGGGTCATTCAGGACACTGCTGTATGTGATGGGTCATCAAGGACACTGCTGTATGTGACAAGTCATTCAGGACACTGCTGTATGTGATGGGTCATTCAGAACACTGCTGTATGTGATAAGCCATCAAGGACACTCTTGATTTCTGATAAATAACTAGAAACTTAACTGAATTAGGGAGATGCATAGCGAAGTGGCTGGGCCAATAATCTACATATCCGCGGTCCTTGGTTAGATCTTCACTGAGATCAGGTCATGAGTCATTGATTGCAAATTCACTGCCCGTAGCTTTGAAGGATTCCACGAATTCCAGTTACTTAAAAGATCACATCATCTCTCCCGCTGATCCTTCTGGATTATCAGCAATAGTTGTAAGAATCGGCAGCATGACTTTAAAAACAGCAATATAAACATCTGAACATGCATTAAACCATCTCACTTTAAGTTTGAAAATTAAAATGCAACAATTATTGATTAATGGGTGATTGATTTGTGCTAGCTAACAATTCGACACATAAGGACTTTTCTTCCAACATCATTGAAGTAGAGTAGTGGATTTTATAATATTCTCTTTTAATTGGGAGGGCCCATAATTAAGTTTTGTGGAGGGTAGGCAGAATGCCTTGCTACGATACTCAAGTGATGTAGTTTACCCATAAACATGCCACCATGTCCCACCAAGGCTGGTTTGGGAAGGATTTGAACCTGTAACCAAATGACTGGAATTCGAACAACCTAACCATTAAATCACCGCGACTTCACGGTGTCTGGAATGCACAAGACTAGCTACAAAGTGCGTTTTAAATTTTATCTTCAATTACAGATTTTGTTTCATATCATACAATAGTCATTTAAAAATAAAGGATGTGAGACTGCCAGGGAAAGATGGTCTACCGAGCTTCATGCAGTTCATTTCGATCACGTCTGTCGACATATTTAATTCGATACAGTCGAACCGGAATATAACGAGCCCCAACGGACTTGTTCATTAATTTTGTTGAAGATGGAAAGAACCGTAGGTACCGGTAATATTGTCATCAGAATTTTAAAATAACCATTCTCAGAGCATTCGCTGAATAATCCAATTTATTGCTCCACTGTATTAAAGAAGCACTTAGATATTCCTGCTTGGCAATATAAAAACTGACTCGACAAGATTTGATGAAAATGGGGACCTACATCTAACTCGACAAGATTTGATGAAAATGGGGACTTACATGCTGCCATGGAAACATACATCTATAAGAATTATTCCTTTACACGACTTTACCTGTTTCATTCATTCTTGCAATGCTTGGGCATGATCATAACAATAAATGCATGTCGTCCTTACGTCGATATGATAAATAAAATACATTGTGAAAAAAATATTTTATGAGGTGCACGCACAGTTTGACACAAACACACACACCCCAACAAATTTACAATTGGAATTGCTAAAATTCTTTTGTTCCAAAATAAGAAAACATCTTCAGTATATTATTACATTCAAAGTTCGTATGAATAAAATTATAACTTTGTATGCGGGTACACAAGACAGCAACAAAACTAAAAGACTGGTCAATTTTACCTTAAACTGATTTCATATTGACAAGCATGTTTATCGTACAAATCAAATAAATAAGAATTATCGTCAGCAACAGCGATTTATCGTATGATAAGTCATGTGGATCATATGATAAGCCATATTTGACAGTATTTCATTTTTGAAGGTAAAAGTTAAATCACATGAGGTCATGATTAATGAGTAAGTAATATTTTGCCGTATGATGAATCATTTTTGACCGTAAGATAATAATAATAATAATAATAATAATAATAATAACAATAATAACAATAAGGACTTCATATAGCGCCTAATCTTTAGAAGCTCTAAGGGCTTTACAACATATATAATGATAAAACTGAAGAAAAAAAAAACACCATGAAATTAGAAAATATTAAGAAAAAATGCTGAAAATATTTAAGGTAGGAAACATTGTTAGTGAAAGTGTTCACTGTGTCGTTGTGTCTAATTTCAATGGGCATTTCGTTCTACGCTGCTTGGCCCTGGTATGCAAAAAAACGTTGTCCATATGACTTCGTTTTCAATGTGGGAATGATGAGTATACGATAGTCCGAAGAGGAACGTAAGTATCTTGCTGGTGTGTACGCATGGATGGATGAGGCCAGCTGTGTTTTGCCCATTTAATACACCCTATATGATATGCACAATTCAGCGATATATTTGCATTCTTTCCCGGAACCCTATTCTCTCTCTCTCTCTCTCTCTCTCTCTCTCTCTCTCTCTCTCTCTCTCTCTCTCTCTCTCTCTCTCTCTCTACACACACACACACACACGCACACACACCATATTTGACCATTTTAATAAATTTGATAAGTAATATTTGATCGTACAATTTATTTTTGACTATGATAAGTTGATAAGTCAGATTTGACCGTATCATAAGTCATATTTTAATGTATGATAAGTAATATTTGAGCGTATGAGAAGTCATGTTTAGCTGAAAATAAATTAGTATATGCCAAAAAAAGACAGACACAGTAAGACCCGTGAACGACCATTTCCTCTGCTGGACCAATGAAACCGTTCGTTATTATTGCTGTTTTCATACAGAACACTCATTAGAAGCATCATAAAAACATTGCAAACCCAGCATATTATGTTTGTTCGTGTGTGTGTTGTTGTTGTTGTTGTAGTAGTAGGGTTTAACGCTTTCTATGCACACGATACGCTATACATGGCGGCAAGTGTTAATGGTGATGGAAGAACCCGGGTACCCCCCCCCCCCGAAAAGAACCACCGAACGAAGAGAAGACACTGGCAAGCTTTTTCCACATATCCACGTTGGCCGAATTTGAGACTCGAACCCACGCAGACAGAGAGCGCTTTGGACCATTCGGCCACTCAGGGCCCCCTGTGTGTGTGTGTGTGTGTGTGTGTGTGAGAGAGAGAGAGAGAGAGAGAGAGAGAGAGAGAGAGAGAGAGAGAGAGAGAGAGAGAGAGAGAGTCACTTTCTTAAAGTCTTGCACAACGATGGCGCAATTTTAACTTATATACAATGACTCCTGCCACTTAAATACGTATTACATACAAGATTAAAGATTATCGCGTGCGTTTGTTCCCGGGGAGGGGCGGCTTTTAATATATTTTAGCAGATAACCTCCCCCCCCACTGTACTTTACCACCCAAAAAGAAAAAAACTGCCCCCCTTAATTGCACCAATCTTAACAGCAATAGAAAATGGTATCACTTAGCTTTTTCCTATTTTGCGTTTATTGTTCTTCACACCTTTAAACTAAAATTCGTTTTTTCCCCATCTCTTTTGCATTAGTACAATAAAGCGGTTTTCAATATTACTTAATTCAAGCGTAAAATTCACCAAATGATTTCTTGTTGAAAAGCAACTGTTTACTATGTGAAATCTGTGACACAGGATGTTGTTGAGAAACAATGTGACCGTTTAAGATACAAATATATGATCTGTCACGAAATGTGTTGATTATTCATGCACAAAGTTACTTTATTGTTTGATCAATGTCATTTTGCAATGCCTGTTTACACAATGCACTGAGTTGACTGTACCCATTTCAATATTCAACACTGCAATGGTGCAGACTAAAAATGGACAACAACATGTACGTGTAAAAATATATTAGCTTTTACTATGCATTTGGTCATAAAAATAAGCTTTCATGCTAAAGTTAGATTCAAATGTCACAGCCTCGACTAAAGTCTGCCGTCAAATAATGTCCAGGCTGATCCGCGTATATGCACTTTTTGACAGAATAATCAGTAGAACAGACAAGACAAAACCAGACACCTTCAAACTTATTATGCTACGGCAAAACCTGGTCTGTGTTGTCTGCAGTTACGTTAGACGTATACGTCAATTTCAACGATATGAACCTTTCCGTGTCAGAAATATGTGGTGATTTACTAAAGGATTATATGTGCGAAGATTTTAGACCCCATGATGTCAAACCATTATGTAATAATTGCGTCAGCTGAGGTAAGTTTTAGAACAACAACATAAAAACACGCTCAGTAGTTGAGGTAACACACATACTAGCATTTCTAACTTGTTTGTTTGCCTCTATAAACGCCATGATGTTTTACAAAAATCTCGCGATCTGACGGATTTATATCAATCATATAGCTGATTAACTTCATCATTCTCAGTTAATGCTAAAACTGGACATGTCATTTTAAACAGTTCAAAAACAGACTAACTTAATGTCCAATACACTGTTTGAGTACGTATCAGTATTTAACGTAGTTTTTTCGGGTTTTTTACTCCACCATGTAATTTAATACATAACTAATGTGTTATGCACTCCAAAATAATATCATAATCTGTATGCATGTAATAAGTGACGTCAAACAATTATGCGATAGCGACCTGCAATGGAAAAGCATAATAATGGATTTGTATTTTTATTTGACTTTTGTTGTGCAAAATTGCATGAGAGAGAGAGAGAGAGAGAGAGAGAGAGAGAGAGAGAGAGAGAGAGAGAGAGAGCAGATGGCTGTGCCCACCCCCACCCCAAAATATACTGGGGATACATTTTTATAAATGTAGTAAGAAGAAAGCTTTGTTTTAGCCATCGTACCTATGTAATCGCATAACAGTCACCTTTTTTATAATCTATGAGCAATTTTGCTCGTACAAATGATGTGATTGACGTGAAAATGATAGTTATAAATTGGAGCAGACTGGACTTAAAGGTACAGTTGTAAGAAGTACACAGGCCTAATTGTACAATGATGCGCACGCAATAACGTAAATACAGTTGGTTGTATACCGCTGACGGATATTGGCAAATATGCGGGGAAAGAAGAGTGATACGAAGGCAAAAGAGACAAATTTTACAAGTAACGATTTCTTTGCCGAAGGGGACATTAATATATTTTGAACTTACTGAAATGACTTGGTATTTCAATCGCAGTAAATACGACGTCTAGACAACCGCTTAAATGTGTGTTTACAGTGCATTAATATTATACTTTATATGTTCAAGAAGCAAGTCAAGATTTTATATTAAAGCTTTTGTGAAATAGTTAGCACCTGTTCAATACATGTATCCTGTTGCAGAACCAATATCTTGAACACCAAACTCCTGCGATTGCGGTATGTGATTTATGAGTGTGAGGAGCAAACGGAGAAGGCCTCTATGGTGTGAAAGATAAAGCTACTGCAGTGTCAACAATATAAAAAAAGCAAGGAGAAATAAAGCAGCAGCATGAAACCCCCACCCCAAAAGGCGAAATAAGGTTAATTTTCTCTTTCTCCTTTTCCTCCGTTAATTACTTCTGTTACTTTGAAGCACTATTACTCCATCCAATAACTGCACTACTAACAGCGCCATTGCTTTGAAAGATACCAGTATTTGAAAAACAAAAGGTAACATAATCAGTATATATAAGTATCTAAACACTACATTTGGACCGTGCTTCGGCATAATCATAATCGTGCTTTGCGTTTGGTTAATTGATATATTACGATGAAACCTTCAATTTCGGACCGAAGGACGATTTGTTCGCAATAGTGAATTGGAGTATAACATGCAGTTTTAATGCATTTACCGTAAGGCCTAATACGCTTGTTCATGCTAAATACCAATCCAAATCTTCAGGGTTTGTATTCTGCAAAACAACTTACTATGTAGGGAGTTCGCGTTACTTGTCTTTTATCTGCATGTAATTGGAACCTTAAACTACATCATTAATCTGCAGTGGTCACCCCAAAGGTCAGACAGATTTGAGTGGTGCTTGGCAATAATTCTGTCATTTAACAAGTAAAACTACAACCTATAATGCTGCACTGTGTCCCTTTTCCAAATTAACTGAAAGTGCATTTGTTAACCAAGCAACGGCCGATAGCATCCTGGCTTCTCCACAGACTGATAATATCCGAAGATGAAAGATTGGCAGCTAATGGCTGACTTATTTATTTATGATGCATATACAGATAACTCCTGGCTAAAGGTAACGACCGGACAGTGGTCAGCATAATATCCTCCTAGGCTTTCTTCATCCACTCATCCTCCTACTATTTATACCTCCACGAACTGGAATGATCTGGGTGGTGTATCAGCCATAATTTTGTCATCACCCAGTGGACGATCTGGGTAGTGTATAGGCTATCATTTTGTCATCACCCAGTGGCCGATCTGGGTAGTGTATAGGCTATCATTTTGTCATCACCCAGTGGACGATCTGAGTAGTGTATAGGCTATCGTTTTGTCATCACCCAGTGGACGATCTGGGTAGTGTATAGGCTATCATTTTGTCATCACCCAGTGGATGATCTGGGTAGTGTATAGGCTATCATTTAGTCATCACCCAGTGGACGATCTGGATAGTGTATAGGCCATCATTTTGCATTTTGTCATCACCCAGTGGACGATCTGGTTAGTGTATAGGACATACTTTTGTCATCACCCAGTGGACGATCTGGGTAGTGTATAGGCCATTATTTTGTCATCACCCAGTGGACGATCTGTATAGTGTATAGGCCATCATTTTGTTATCACCCAGTGGACGATCTGGGTAGTGTATAGGCCATACTTTTGTCATCACCCAGTAGACGATCTGGGTATTGTATAGGCCATAATTTTGTCATCACCCAGTGGACGTTTTGGGTAGTGTATAGGTCATAATTTTGTCATCAAGGTTATAGATTTGAAGATGACAGAATTTACCCTTCGGGAAACGGGAGATAACGCAGCATAACCGTTTTATCTGAAATCTGACATTCTTACTGAGAAAAGTGACTGAGATATTTCGGGCACTTATGTGCTTTGAACGAAAAATTGACCTTGACCCAAATACTTTTATATATGGTGTGAACAGATGACCACTGGCTATTCAATTTAATATAAAACCATATTATATAAACTGGTTCATTGTGTACCACCATGCTCTTAATTCGTCACCGTTATTTGCTACATTGTTTAACATCATTGTTCTGTAATGATATTTATTTTAAAAATTTCCTTAATAAACTTTACTGTCACAGTGAATTGGTAGACCGAGGTGATGGCATTAGACGGGATGCGACCAAGTGACGTTAGATTTAAATAAAAGTTGGAGATATACACGTATTTCGCACATATTATATTTATCGAACGGCAATTAAAAACAACACTCCGGTTACATTTTAGGTTTCTTTGCGCTTGAAAGCTAATCAACATAAGGTTTTAAAAATAATTATTTGACAAACAATTTGATAGGACAGTGTTAGGTTGCTTGAACAAGACCTATCAACTTCTGTATTCGAAACATTGTGTAAATATCATTCGAATCTAACATCGTTAACGCGGGCGTCTAAATCATTAAAAATAGCATTATTAACATAATTAATCTCTGCGTATGCGCGTGTTTACCTTTTTGCATTGGGCGTTTTTTTTTTACTTGTAACAGTTGATACTTAAAATTGTTTTAAAAGTGAAAGTCATTAAAAATCACAAGTAGGCGGCACTTATTTAGTCGTATGTCATTTAATCATTCAAGCTTGCCTTCATTATAACGGCTTACAAGCAGCAAAGACGTGTTCATTTTAAAAAATGCATGAAGATTCATGAGTGTTAATTTTAACTTTTTTGACAATTTTTGTTTAATAATTCGTTCAAACAAGTCAGTGTGAATTACAGTGGCTACCACAGAGTGAAAGGTAAAATACACAAACGTTATATTGACATAAAATTAAATGCGTAAAAAAAAAATATTTTAATTTGAAAGAAGGGCTTGCGTTACACATAAAAACAACAAATTACTTTCG
The DNA here is from genome assembly GCA_029339505.1 of Unio delphinus. NCBI lineage: Eukaryota > Metazoa > Mollusca > Bivalvia > Unionida > Unionidae > Unio > Unio delphinus. The sequence continues at coordinate 14,203,256 of JAQISU010000174.1, forward strand.
ATAAAATTAACATCATTAGTCATTTTAACACTGCTACCATTCGTTGTGTGGTTGTATATACAACGGTATCTAAATACTGATCGTCTCAAAATAACTCCATAAATTGAGAGAGAGAGAGAGAGAGAGAGAGAGAGAGAGAGAGAGAGAGAGAGAGAGAGAGAGAGAGAGATTTGAAATGGATGTGTTGGCTGTGTGTTCGGGTTAGTCAATTTTGAACTTTCTTCCTTCACGATAGTAAGAGTACAACATAAAGCATGAGGGAAATTGCTCGTCACCATGTATTATTGTTATAATGTTGATTCCACGTGGCTAAAGCATGCTCCAGCTCAGACTGATCAATGTGTAAGGGTCAAATAATGGCCAATGTACTACAGAAGAAGTCTGATCAGTTGCCCACCGCTAAGGTTAACGATGCAGTCTAAGTTACCAGGGCTATCTCCTGATTCACTGAAAATTGATTCCTCTGTTGGCGAAGATCCGATATTTTAATGGGAAAGTCCGGGCAAAGGTATATCATGCACTCAATCGAAAGAACTCACGTTGTTTATTATATCCAAACAATCCGAGCACACTATGTCCACATAACCTGCCCATGATTTTTCATTTGTCCTGCAGATGGCGCTAGATTTGTGACTGGTGTGTGGTTATTGCATAGTTAGAGAAATCTGCTGCATTAAACTCGGTCTTACTGCTATGTATGTGGATGTTGGCATGAGTTTTTACGTATATATATAAAAACACAAAAAAACAATGCATATAATCATTAAAACGTTAATAAAGTATATCGTTGGACGTATTTAGAGACTGAATGATATGATTTCATAGAATCCATGACCAGTCTACCGTTATAAATATATATATATATTGTACGCCAAACCTTTATCCATGACTGTATTTAGTAGTTTATGCTAATTATTTGTAAACACGTTTAGATAGCTGACTTTTGTCCACGGTTGTAGTTTGTACTTTAAGATAATGATACATTTGTAAGTCATGATGACATAACCATTTGACCATAGAAAGGAACTTATTATCAACATCCTGATCATCTTATTGCGTCTTAGCTTTTACAACAAGGTGTAAAAAAAAAAAAAAAAAAAAAAAAAAAATAAAATAAAAAATAAAATAAAAAATAAACGAAAATTGATCATTCCTGTATTAAGATCAGTCAGTGGAATTATTTAATGATATGTTCATATATAATTTGACAGGAATACTTTATTTTAAAATGATTCATTGCTCTTTGACATTTGGGACATATTCACTACTGTTGGATTACTGATGATTCGCTCATATACATTCTGGATTATATCACTGTGATGCATCATGACTGCTGGTAATCAACATAATTAATAATATTGGCACATCAGCACATTCAAACTTGCTAATAAATTGGAATATTCTATAATTTTGGATTTGTGATAGAACATTTATGATTATTTTGGGTTTTATTCACAATACTGTAAGTTCCTATAAAAAAAAAAGTTACTTGGTAACTAAGAGAATTATCTTGTTATATTTTTCTAAACGTTTTGGTTTCGTTTTCTTTGTGTTGCTAAGTTTAAGGCCAAGGACGCGTAACACTGCTTAAGGGCATTTTAAATAAGACCGAGTAGCATAGCACGCAGATCAACCTATCCTGGCAAATAAGATTGAAATTTATATGGAATGTATTAAACTTTAGAAGTTATGTGTTCATAAAATTAATTCCATTTCTTTTTGCTTATATTTGCAACGTTTTAGTGGAGAAAAGTGGATTCTTATGATATTGAATGAAACTAGGGTATATATATATATATATATATATATATATATATATATATATATATATATATATATATATATATAAACTGGCGGGTGCTGTTTTCATACCGAAGGGCATAACGTAAATTCATAGCGCCCGAATGGTGTCACAGATGATGATTTTTGCCTCGATTCTTTAGCTACACGAACTTGCCACAACCCTTAAATCTGTCTGACTCAAGTAGCTTCCACAACTAATATTCTCAAATAGATCGTCCATTCGTGGGACTGGATACGTGTCGAATAAGGTCGTATCATTAAGCTGATGGTAATCTACAAATAGTCGAATAGGGTTTCATTTTTTTTTTGTAAGCTAATACACAATCCGAGCTCCATGGACTGATTGAGGGTCGAATAAGGCCTTGCTCTAGCATTTCATCCAATATTTCTTTCACCTCGTTCCGCTGTGCGAAAGGTATTCTATATGAACGTTGTCTAATCGGGTCTCTGAATTTGTCTTTATGCTGTGAGTTAATGTTTGTTCGGCCAGGCCTTGTTGTTAGACTGGACTAAATTATCTTTTCTGCGTGTGACGATCATACAGTGCCTTGATTTTCATTCGGCGATCCAACAGATTATCTTTGACAAGATACCCGATGTCGGCAAACCTCTTACGCATTTTCACAACATGCTCAACACTTTACAACCTCATCTCCCGTAAACAAGCCTTGTAAAATATGCTTTGGCCCCCTAACTGGCCAACCATACAACATCTCAAAGGGTGCAGATCAAGTTTCCTCGTATGGGACTTTGCGGTAAGTAAACAATAAATAAATACAATTGCAACATCTCATCCCATTCATTTTATTTTTGTTGTCTGTACAAAAGGTCTGGAACATCGACTTAAGCGTCAGGTTTAAACGTTCTACCTTTCCATCTGCTTGTGGTGGATAAGGCGTTGTTGTAACTCAACGGATACCCACTAGTTCACATTAACTGTTTCAATAAGGTACTAGTAACGTTGGTCCCTTTGTCTGTTAATATGACCCTTGGAAAACCAACACGATTAAACAGCTCAATCAGTGCTCTAGCTACACGTGTTGTCTCCATATCATTCAAAGACAAAGCTTCGGGATACCTCGCTGCATCATCAACCACCGTCAGAATGTATTTGTGTCCAGACTTCGTTCTCGATAACAGTCCTAAAATATGCATTGCAATTTTTGAGAACGGTCCTTTTATCACCGGCGGGACAGCCATTGGTGCTTTCTCCCCTGCATTCCGAATTGCTGTTATCTGGCATTCGTGACACGATGCACTATATCCTTTTAGATAAAAAAAAAAAACAGTCCAGGCCAACAGAACTATTGGAAAATCCTCTCTTTTGTTGTCTCCTAATCCAGGTGACCTGCGAAGGGTTGATCATGAGCAAGCTGCATTACCATTTTTCGTAATCCAGCTGATACGACTATTTGCACCCCTCCGTGTGAACCATCGCCAGATGGCCATTTCCGTCGCAAAATATCATTCTCCCAGAAGAATGACATTGTCTCTCCCTCAGCCTCTTCACGAGTAGCAAAGGACTTCTCTCTAATACTTTGCAGCGAAATATCCGTAATCTGTAGTTTCGACATCTACCTGTGGGATTAATTTGTGTGTAAAGTAAATATCTTCTTTGGATGTCTGAATAGTTCTATTTTCATTTTCCTAGACTATCTGTGGGATTAATTTGTGTGTAAAGTAAATATCTTCTTTGAAGAAGCAATAATAGATGTGTGCTATTTTAACATCGACCTCGTAGAAACAAATGACTCTTTCTTGCTAAGTATGTCCATCCCCAATACGGCTTTAGCGGCTAAATTTGAAACAAGACTCATATGTGCTGGTCCCTTATACTATGTAGTGTCGACATCTACCACGGCCAACTGTGCGGTAAATGACCGACCCACAGCTGTGTATCACATAACTTTGTTCCCCTCCAGTTTGCAACTCTGGTCAAAAGGATCTCAAATAAAGGTTTCATCTCATCCAATGTCCTTCACAAACATGATCTCGCGCCCATCTACACATCCTGTTTCTGAAGTAAGCCTTTCACCAGTTTTTGGCTTACCAAATCAAGTTATTTAGATGTCACGATGTTCCGTGTCATCCATTGGACAATACCTTGCGATATGCCCCCATTACCTGCATGGATGACACTGCCTATTCTTATGCTTGAACTGGTCATACGTCGATGTAAGTTTCGCATGATGTTGTAAGTTCTGAATATTTCTCTTCTTACTATTTACATTTATATTTTTATGAAAGCTATTCTTCTGCATTGCTGTTATACTTTAGTGGGAATATAATCTTCCGCAGCCTCTACAACTGAACTTGAGCCCTTGTTCCTCCTAATCCACTCTGCTTGATCTTGTGGCAAGGCTTTCAATAAAAAATTCTTCACGAAGACAAATAATAGGGTAACGATATTCCAAGAAACGCTTTATTGCTTATCAATCCTGACCATCAGACCACGAAACGTTTCGGTACTTTCCTTCTTCGTGCTCACCAACGCAGTGAAATATTCATGCGGTCTCTTTCTAAAGCGACCAATCAGTCCTTTCCTGAGTTCCAAGTAATCCCCACAAATCCGACTTGCAACCCCATCAAAAGATTTCTTAGCGGTAATACTTTCAACTCGTCAGACAACTTAGCATGTTTTGCAATTGATTCAAACTTTGCTAGGAACGTCACAATATATTCTTCTCGTTCGTAGTCATATGCCGGAAGCTTTACTTTAAATAGCATTAATGATGTGTTTCTCGTCGTGTTTTCTTGACCTATAACTCTTTCAACTCAATTTCTAAACTCTTAATTTCTAATCTTAATTTATCTCTTTCCATTTCCCAATCAAACCCCTACTGTCTTAACTTCAATTCTTTGTTATCTTTCTTTACAATAAGTTTTCGTTTTGTTTCCTTGAATAGTTGCATGTGCTCAAGATTAAGTTCCTCTTCATACTCCAGAATTTCATTATCTGTAAATTCCATCAAATTCTCTCTCTCTCTCTCTCTCTCTCTCTCTCTCTCTCTCTCTCTCTCTCTTATGGTCGTCCTGAAGCAACCGTTGCTCCCTCAACTTCGACATCATCAGCAACAGACATAATGACAAACTATATTTACGAGTTTCTGGGCTTACACGTGTACACTCATTACAGTACTACACGATTTGCACTTAGCAAGCAACAACTGTACGTTATACAAAAAGTACAACCAGTCACTGCTAATATTCATGAAATCCATGCCGCTGACACCCAAATGTTACATTCGGTTTCAAAGGACACACACACACCAAGTAAGGGTTCAACACTTTTATGTAAAATTAATCTAAAATTTTCACATAAACTAGAAAAACCAGTGTTGCTTACAATACCAAGCCCAGATTAAAGCTGCGTGCTCAACTACACTACTATTGTTTTAGTAAGGATTATATAAATTAACATGTTCGCCTTATCCATTGGTCCGGGCTCAGTTAGCCATGGGAAGATAAACGAAAAAACCGAACCTGTTGACAGTCTTTGGTATCCAAATATACAGAATGCTGGGATTAATGTTCTGGCCAACTGTCACTAACAGCTAGAATCTGATTTAGGCACTAAGATTGAAATCGTACAGATAACACAAAGTGTAAACTGTTGTTTTTAGATGGGGCGATAAGGTTACATAATTGTTGAGGGAGGAACTCATTACAGCTTTAGGTATTCAAATGTTGTGTTTATTTAAAGAATAGGTTTAATAAAGATGCAAGCTTGTCTTTTTTTGCGAAAATGACCATGGGTCAAACGGCTAATGCTGTTAGACAATGCGCGTGTGATGTACCTCTTTTCTTGCTTAATTTTCAAAAACATTAGTGAGCCATTTTGGTTCTTGTCGAATATTAATATCCTTTAGATAGATCACCTTTGTTTGGAGCAACGACAGCAACAATTGTTGCGTGTAAAGATCGCTTATTGCGTCTAATTGAGAAAAACAAATTATATTTCAACACCTTCACTAAAGCCTAGTAGAAGTATAAAAGTAAGTCACAACCAGTCACTATGTTATGTGGTTTAAAATTGATGTGAACCTGTTTCACTGAATTTTGACATGGCAACCACGACATGGTACATAACATGGATAACGCTTTCGATTTGTGTTGATTACACACCTGTAAAATGCACTCTTTGTCACGCTATAGTGATTACAGGATATGACAAATTTTAATCTATTTTTGTGCTGAATGTAAATGTTGATTCCTAAATGGTCACCCTGATCGAAGTCAGAGAGAACTCAACAACCAGCACGTGTATCCTTGAAAACAAACAATATTAACGTTCATCTATAGGACTCAGCGGTATTAATGATACAGCAACTAGCATGGAAATAGATGCAAATAAAATGGAGTATATATGGATTTGGCTGACCATTATTGGCTAATAATATAAGTAATGTTTTAGGAAAATAAAAACTTTGAGAGCTTATCCTAATTGTCAGTGGGGGAAAAAAATAGATTTTTTAATTCATTACCAAAAATAGCACCTGACTATTTGGTGCGGAATTGAACGCACATGTTTACCACATCCAGGTCCTGAAAACGCACATGTTTAACACATCCAGGTCCTGAAAACGCAGCGGCTCATATAATTTCCTCTACAAAAAAAGATGACATACAGTTTCATCTATACTGATAAATATAGGCTTGATGATGAGATGTAAAAAAAAAAGTTATTGAATTTCTAATATGGTGTTTGCATAAGTTTAGTTTGGGATCTGAAATAGTACCGCGAGTCCTATAAATAGAAGCAATATGAACCGGATTTGTTACCTAAAATAGTTATTTCGATGAACATAGTAGTACAGGTAGAGACAAACATAACTTATCATGTATGTTTCCTTGACTGACAGTGAACATAACATACAGGCTGCGCGCACTAGGCAGGCAGATATTTGATCAAGTTATTTCAATGGTTGCACTTGCTACATACGGGTCTTGTTTATTTCCTTGTGAGCGTCAACAGCGCTGAAACAACTGCAGTGACATTTACATTTGCCTAGCATACATGACATAAAGGTTCCTGACTTTATATATATATATATATATATATATATATATATATATATATATATATATATATATATATATATATATATATATATATATATATATATATATATATTCACAAAAAGACTTTGCTTGAGTAGTATCTCTAAATATCTCAATCAACCTATGTTTTAAAGATTTCTTCCCTACGTTGTTATGGTCAGTAGCGTAACAAGTGTGTATTGATTGATAACCAGTCGTGACAGACTGAATCAACGGACTTGACAATTCTGTCAAACATAGGCGGGACAAGATTATAATTAAGCTTGACCTACATAACTCCATATAAAAATATAAAACCATTGAGTCCACCCACCTTCCGCCACCAACAAAAAAACTCCCCAAACTATTTGCTTGGACAATAAACAGGACGATGGGAGTAGGGACGCATGGCACCACAGCCATACTTAAGTGAGACATGATCAGCAGTATTTCCCCTTTTGTTTTGTTAAGAATATATACAATTAATTGTCAGCTTTTTATTAACCCTGCTGGAAATATAAACAGACTGAATTTATAGAGAAAAAAAACATTGCTTGTGCGTTTGAAGATTTATTATTCGGAAGGGATTTTGTGATACGATTGTTGTGCAACTCAGTAAGAGAGAGAGAGAGAGAGAGAGAGAGAGAGAGAGAGAGAGAGAGAGAGAGAGAGATGGACCAATGTTACATGTTAGTCAACGAAGCTTTTATCGTGAAAAAAGTCTTTTCTGTTCTATTTAAAGCTGATGGCGTGAAGTTATATCATTACAGCTGTCCCCTTTCCTGCAGTCAATTTCCCGATTTTTTGTGGGATTTTGTGGGGTTTTGTGGGATTTTGTGTTCAAACGAAGGGAGGAACCCATTATTGTGACCTAGCTTACACCGGGCATGTTAGTGTTCGATATCAGCAAATGAAATGATACGAGAACATATACCATAGACCCTTGTGTTTCGAGTCTAGCAATAAGGTCAAACAGGTATATCATAACCTGACATTGGTGCAATATGACCCCAAGAGGGTCACTGAGATATATATCATATTGTCACATAGATATATATCGATACATTATCTTCTCGATTTTTTTGGGAATTAGGTCTGGCTGAAAGAAATCGCATATCTCGAAAAGCTGAGAGAAAAAACACAGTGTTGAACAAGTTGAATACGGCATCACAATCTCGCAAAGATTATTTACATATTAACAGACGATACATTTCGTATGACTGACTGACTGACTTTATTTCCTCTTCAACAGAGATTACATCAGATTAATCAAATTCAGGATAATACAAAATCATGAAATACAACAGAAAAGAGTATAAAAAAATATTTTAAAAAAATTTAAACGTATACCAGTGTAATTATCAATGTAGTTCTTTCTACATGACATATGTGCTTATGCATACATACACATATATACACATACACACATATAAACACATATATATATAAATGTACACACACACACATACATATATACACACAAACACATATATACACATATACACACACATACACACATCTATACATATATATGTGTGGAACAACATGAAACCATTCTCAAATGAAAAAAGATAGCAAAAGGTGACACTCTTATGTTATATGAGCCATACACATATATACACATACACACATATAAACACATATATATATAAATGTACACACATACATATATATACACACAAACACATATATACACATATACACACACATACACACATCTATACATATATATGTGTGGAACAACATGAAACCATTCTCAAATGAAAAAAGATAGCAAAAGGTGACACTCTTATGTTATATGAGCCATACACATATATACACATACACACATATAAACACATATATATATAAATGTACACACACATACATATATATATATACACACAAACACATATATACACATATGCACACACATACACACATCTATACATATATATGTGTGGAACAACATGAAACCATTCTCAAATGAAAAAAGATAGCAAAAGGTGACACTCTTATGTTATATGAGCCAGAGAGCATTATATCTCCGTGATCTGTCATACAACAAAATTGCGGAATTTTACAAAAACAGGATGGCCTTTTGTTTATGTTTTTTTTAAAAATTAATTAATTTATTTATTTAGCTTAACTACTTATCTTATTATTGTTGTTATATTATGACATGTTGGTTGAGAGCAGGTTGAGAGTAGGGCATGCATTTTATTGTAAAATGAGGTTATGCTTTTTGCCGTCACCAACATGAGTTTATCCCATACATCATCGTCGATAGACGACAAGCAATCTATTCTGCTTCCAAGAAGTGTCTCCAATAGTATATCGTCTTCTTGATTGAATAAATTAACCCTGTCTCTCACCTCTAAAGTGTCGATCAGCCTCTCAAAGAAGACGTTTCGTTCTTCAAGTAGCATTTCACAACCTAAGATAAGATGTTTCGCTCTGTCGTCAGTCTCTTTTCCACAGAGTTTGCATATCATAACTTTTCTAATAGGCATGACATATAAGTTTCACTATTTCAGAGAGAGACCATAACATAGATGGAAATTTATACCCAAGAAACCATATACTGCTTGGTTGTAAGTCCAAATGAATGTTTCTGAAGTGAATTAAATCGCTCCTTAGTTCAATATCTGTATTCCAGGTAGATTCTTCGAGGTTTTGAATATTGTCAATAATATACCGATTCCAAACATGTATGTATGTATGTATGTATGTATGTATGTATGTATGTATGTATGTATGTATGTATGTATGTATGTATGTATGTATGTATGTATGCATGCATGCATGCATGCATGCATGCATGCGTGTGTCTGTGTGTGTGTAAAGCAAACATAGGATATGTTAAAAAATAAAATATTAAAAAATACAAATTTTTACGAAATTGATATGAGCAAAATATATATTTTCATTCATCAAAGAATAAAGATTGAGCTTAGAATCCAACCTGAGTATTTGTATTTGACTGGAAATGGTAAAACATTTTTGTTAACTCTTGTTTGATTATTTAACAATTCAAAATGGTACTAACAGCTGCATATACGCTCATCATTCAGAGTTTAGTGTTAGAACTGGTCGGCCTGGCGTCAGGATAATTTGACTGGGTGGGACATTGTGCTACATGTCTCTGACAAGATGCCCCCATGCTGACATCATAATAAACTGCCACACTAAAGACAGCTTAGCGAAATTACTGAAAATGTGTTAAGTTAAAAATCCAAATCACACACATACACACACGCGCGCGATTTTTAAGTTCATATGGGTGTAAAGAAAATAACGAATGTCAGGAAATAAATAACTATAGCTTTGTTTTCAGTACTTTAGTAGTTCCTTTATGATGTTTTAAGATAAGATAATTGTTTTCTGTGTGACATGACGAGGTTGTAACCAATCCAAATGTCTGTTACAAACATGACGAGGTTGTAACCAATCCAAATGTCTGTTACAAAGACGTAGTAAATAACTGTAATTAAGAAAGATCCTCTTATTCAGAGTGCATAGAGGAGGTTATGATGAAGAAAGAAAAACATACAAAATAAAATGCAGCAAGCCTAAATTTGTCCATATTAACAGAAATCAAAGTAATATATTACAAACAGCAAGGAAATATAAAGTTTGTTTTAACTAAATACGCCGTTCTGAATGATATTCTTGAATCTGGAACATGTGGGCATACTACACGAGGGTATGTTTTAACGACTGTGACATGGATATTATATCTATAAATAATTACCAACATGATTCCGGGTATTAACTAATCAAGTGTTGTTATCAGTTAACATAAAGCGGTGATTCACTTTTAATGGCACTTTCAATTACAAATTTATGGACAATTCTTAAACAATAAGGTTTTTGTTACCAAGGGAAATACGTTGACATAATACTTTTACAGATTTTCTAACGTTATTATTTTTTTTTATTTTTTAAAAAAACAGATCAGTAACGAAGGTGAGAGTATAACCGATGGAGAAAGAACCCTGGAAAACCGTGAAAAGGAAAACCCCGGGAAACCTTGAAAAAGGAAAACCCTGGAAAAAGAAAACTCTGGGAAACCCTAAAAAAGGAAAACCCTGGAAAACCCCTGGAAGAACCACATATGCGCGAGAAGCTACCGGCAAAGTCTTCCCATGTACCTATGTTACATATATTTGCTGAGTCATGGCGAATATAATCTGACTGTGGTTGTTGTTGGCATGTCAGTTTTTAAAAAAATAGAATTTAGGTCCATCCAGTACAAAATGGACGCACTACATAACATTTGCAGTTTTTGTAAGACAAAATGAAATTTTAAAAGACAATTCAATTTCATTGATTGTTTATGACGTAAAGTTCATAGTCATCCTCAATTAATCTGAGTTTGCTCATAAACAAAAGTAAAACAGCGAAGCACGAAATCTCTGTTATGAGAGAGTCATTTGTTTTTGTGTGTGGTTTCTTCAATCTCCACAAGCAACACACCCCGAATTAGGCACAGAGCAAAGAAAAACTACAATGACATGGCACCAGTACATACAGTAATACTGGTAGCGAGCCATTCTATCGTGTGCTGAAAAATGGCGTTAAACCCTACAACAACTACAATAACATTTTCTTCAACATTAGTCATAGGCTTGAAAAGAGCATGCAGTAGTTATCTAGTTTTAAAAACGTATGTACTTATATAACCAGTTCGTTCATTATTAATTTCTGGTAGGATTCTTGAAGGGGTTTTTATGTTATTTAATCGTTTATTTTTTATATAAACCGAGTACACCTTTTATGGAGAGCAGCGCCGGATTAAGCACCGTGGAGGCCCATAGGCAGTCAAACTTTTGGGGCCCCAGACCCACAGTCACGGTCTCATGGGGGCCCCTGATGGGGCCCATAAAAGTCGCGGGGCCCATAGGCAGTTGCCTACTCTGCCTAATGGGTAATCCGGGACTGATGGAGAGCATTCAGAATAAACGTGATTTCTGGCACTATTATATGAAGTTTTCTTGCGGTCAGCACCCTTATTGGCTGTTTAGCCCGTGCCAATGTGCGAGTTGAAATGTTTGTCTTGCTGTCCGGATGAATGAGAGCAGTGCTAACTACCAACACTTCATAACAGAATCACTTCTTACGATCTTGCTATTTCCCTCTGGACTCATCTAACTTCTGACTTTTGGGCATAATCCACTTCGTTGCAAAGACTGGTTTGGTCAAATTGCTGGATTTCAGCCCTAAGTGCCGACTTTGATTGTTGTACATGAGATTGGATTATACCTATTGTTTACTAGAATGTAGGTAACTATATTGGGCAAAAGAAGGTGAACGTTTCATGATCTAAAAGTATAGGGATGTATTAAAACAGAAATGGGTCGTTATCTGTACCCACGCGTTATGTTAACACTGGTAAGTATGACACCATCGAAACATGTTCAAATTAAGGGTGTGTCGCTATATTATCTCCGAAGACCTCTGGATGCTTTTTGTTTAAGGTAAAGGTTTTAAGAAGCGTTTGGGTAATACGGTGCTCTCAACCTGTATAACAGGATTTCAATGTATGTATGTATGTATGTATGTATGTATGTATGTATGTATGTATGTATGTATGTATATATGTATGTGGTGTGTGTGTGTGTGTGTGTGTGTGTGTGTGTGTACGTACGTACGTATGTACGTACGTAGAGACAAGAGTACCAGTGGAGAGCATTTGAGGAAGGTAAGAAATAGCGTCATTGCTGTGAATGTCATATATAGTTTGATCAGGCTTTGGTTTATCTGAATGTAATCAATACTTATTAAGGTAGAGTAAAATTAAAAATTGGATTAAATAGGTATTATAGACCAACCATAGTTCATATTAAGAGTTACTGCAATCTTGCACACTGCATAGTTTAAATACAGGTGTTCATGATCCGATCTATGTTGTATTCCATGATATTTCTATCCTTTTTAAGTTTTTATCCTTACCATTTCCTCATGATTTTAAAATTCATCAATGTGTGTATGTGGGTGTGTGTGGGTTTTTTAAAAATATTTTTTAACGTAGCTTTAAAAAAATTCAGTTATATCGTCTCGATGTCTGCAACGTGACATTTTTTAGTGATGTCTAGCACTGGGTATCGTGTTGCAGTCATGTAGCACGATGTTCCACCCAGTTACATTATCCTGACAGTAAGTCCTAATACTAATCTCTGAATGCCGAACGCCTATCGACGCAGCTGTAAGTACCAGTTTTATAAATATTTGATATGACTCGACCGGGTTCGGATCCGCAATATCCCGCGTTCAAGGCAGATGATCTATATAATGGGCCACCGAAGCGGTCAAACAATCAAGGTAAGTAAAATCACTCGGTCTACTCATGTTTAATGGTTCATGATATTGGAAAAGTCGATAATAGTACAATCTCTTGAAATTAATGTCAGAAAATCTCGGAGATAAAAGTATGCTGGTTCTTTACGATAGTTGTTTTGTCATAAATAAAAATAGCATATTGTGTGTGTGGATGCCTCTCATAATGCAATGTAGATGATACAATTGGATACACATTGAGTGTGTCATCTAATCAGCACAAAATGCAACTTAAGCTTCTGACTGGTTCAAAAATAAAAAAGGCTAACTGTGTAACTATCTTGTAACGTACCTACCGGTAGTTGTCTGTATTTGCTTGTCTAATAATATGCACAAAGTTGGCTCATAAAAATATTGTCATGCTACGGAAGGAGGACTGCTTTGTGCCAGATTGGGGACTAGTAAATCGAGCACGGTAATGATGCACAGGTGCCTAAATAGAATAGAAAAAGCATAGACTATTCACCCTAGCTCCCCTACACGTCCAAAATAAGCATTTGGTTTAAAGTTTAAATTATTTTTCTTTGAAAGCAAAAATCTATGTAAATACGAAACTATAGGGCGTCATTCCAGTGGCGGCGTGAGGGGGTGGGTGGGAGGAGGCAATTGCCTCCAGATGCGTTACTGGCCACCGTCGGGAGCTTTGCTATTTTGCAGCTGTAGTTTTATCATATTTCATTTTCACCTTAGTGTAATGAGAACAATTCTTCACAAAGCACAAGTTTGGGGCTGTAATGAGAACAATTCTTCACAAAACACAGGTTTGGGGCTGGCAACTGATTAAGAAATCTTATCTGTAGCAACGTTGGGGCGCCAGTAAAGAATATTGTCCCCGGTGGGTATCAGTATAGGCGCCACTAAGGAACATTGCCTCCTGGTACCTTGAACCCGCGCGCCTCCACTCCAAATTCTGTGTAATGTACAATGTATATCGCGGTGACATTCAACTATGTGGTCACGTCTGTAATTTAAAAGTTTAAAGCAGATGAAAATTTTGTCTAGGAGATAGCAGGTTTGAAAATTCCCGTTTCGATACATGCATTTCAATTCAAATTGTGAATAGTTTAAACTTTAAAACTTTAAACTATTCACGATTTAAATTGAAATGCATGTATCGAAACGGGAATTTTCAAACCTGTTATCTTCTAGACAAAATTTTCATCTGCTTTCCATCGAGCTACTGCCATTAAAGCAGTCCGAATGTGTACAAGTTATAATAATCTTCACTTATATCGCACACTTCACAAGCTCCAGTTTTTTGTTGAAAACCGGTAACTTCTATTAGGCTTTATGGGATTACGAACTAAAGGCAAGATTTACTTACCTCTGAAATTAAAGAGCTATACAACGTGCAATATTACTCACCTCCGAAAAATAAGAATTTACACCGGAAGTGCTCCAATAATCATCAGCAATTTTACACTGTGATTTTTAAAGAAAAGTGCTTTGTTTAACTTTACTTCCAAGGACCTATTGAATTTATTTCCGTAAGTAATGAAAATTATCAAAATAATGGAGCCACAAGTTTAAATCTAATTTGTTAGTCTTAAATTACAGACGTGACCACATAGTTGAATGTCACCGCGATATACATTGTACATTACACAGAATTTGGAGTGGAGGCGCGCGGGTTCAAGGTACCAGGAGGCAATGTTCCTTAGTGGCGCCTATACTGATACCCACCGGGGACAATATTCTTTACTGGCGCCCCAACGTTGCTACAGATAAGATTTTTTAATCAGTTGCCAGCCCCAAACCTGTGTTTTGTGAAGAATTGTTCTCATTACAGCCCCAAACTTGTGTTTTGTGAAGAATTGTTCTCATTACACTAAGGTGAAAATGAAATATGATAAAACTACAGCTGCAAAATAGCAAAGCTCCCGACGGTGGCCAGTAACGCATCTGGAGGCAATTGCCTCCTCCCACCCGGCCCTTCACGCCGCCACTGGAATGGCGCCCTATAGTTTCGTATTTACATAGATTTTTGCTTTCAAAGAAAAATAATTTCCCAGGTTTGGAGAGCCCCTGTCTGTCTTATGTATTCTTAACAGTACTTTATTCTGATATTTCATAAATGATTTTAGGGTTTCATTTGGATTAATGATTGTACATACAACCGCTCCAGTGGCCTAGTAGTTAGAGCGTCCGGCGCAGAAACTGGAGGTCGTGGATTCGATCCCCGGCCCAGTCATACCAAAGACTTAAAAAATAATGGTACTAACAGCTGCCTCCCTTGGTGCTCAGCATTAAGAATTTAGTGTTAGGACTGGTCGGCCTGGTGTCAGGATAATGTGACTGGGTGGACATCATGCTATACATCTGCAGCATCATGCCCCAGTGCTAGACATAACTATAAACTGCCACACTGCAGACATCGCAGCGATATGACTGAATTCTTTTTAAAACTACGTTAAATATCCTAATCATAAAGATTTTATAGATTTACCTTACTTCTGAAGTAAAGCTATATATATATATATATATATATATATATATATATATATATATATATATATATATATATATATATATATATATATATATATATATATATGCTTGCTCCCCTTGTTAATTTTCACTTTATGAACTTCAAAGGTAAATTGTAAAACAAAACATTTTAAAAAAATACTTTATATGTATTTTGTAATTCATTCACTGCACTTTCAGACGCTGGTAGTTCTACGGAAAGTCAATTTTCCTTTTTTAATATATGTTAAAGATAGTAAGCATGCTTTAGTCTAATTCAGGCAAGCACATACATGGAAGAAGCTGATTTTGGTTAGTTGTGTGTTTAGTTAATGTACAATTAATGTACAAATTCAACAGCACATGAAAGTAACATACAAGTATGCCAACGTTCTCTCCACTGTGCATCAGGGCCGTTCGGGGGTGGGGTGGGGTGGCAAAACATGACGGGCTTGATAATTTTCGTATAACTTTACAGCCCATGCAAATGCCCCCCCACCCCACCCCTGACGTCGCTACTGTGTATGTTCTAAATAAATTCAACACACACGTGTCACTCTCTCTAACGTGCTGTAATATCTGTTGAACTCCACTGATGCTGTAATATCTGTTAAACTCCACTGATGCTGTAATATCTGTTAAACTCCACTGATGCTGTAATATCTGTTGAACTCCACTGATGCTGTAATATCTGTTGAACTCCACTGAGCATTTGGTAGGTATAACAAAGTTTTCATGATAATGTGGAAAATCTTAGCAAATGAATTACATTTGCTACCTCAAACTTATTTCGTGGGTCGGTGTTTCTTTCTGGGGGTTTTCCGGGTTCTTCCTCCGCCATTGATACTGTCCGCCATGTATATAATAGCCTATCTTGCGCTGGGGAAAAAATGGCGTTAAACAACAACAACAACCTCGGACTTGAATGTCTGCAACTGTTAAAACGGCTGCAGGTAAAGACTACGGGATGGACAGGAAGTAACGTCAATTTACTATTGATTACTGGATAGTTGTTTAAGTTCCCTATCAAATTGATGATCAAAATAGATATGGACACAGTTTGGTATGCAGTCATTATGAGACCAAAAAAGAACAAAACAAGAAACAAAACAAAACAAAAACAAAAGTCTGTCTATCTATCTATCTATCTATCTATCTATCTATCTATCTATCTATCTATCTATCTATCTATCTATCTATCTATCTAAGACTAACATAATGGCGATTAGACAGAAACACAATCAAACATAGATTGTCATTCTTTGATACGACAATTATGGCAAAACCAGCTTTATTTCACTGAAACAAAAGCACAGTTAAACATCTTCCAGAGGGTTCATGGGCATAGAATGAGACTGGTGTACTGTCTTGTGTACCGCAAGAGTTTATTAATGGAGGCAGCGTCGCAATGGCTCAGTGAGTAGAGTGCTGGACCAGCGACCGAATGATGCGAGTACGAATCTTTCTACTTATCCTTGGACAAGACGCGTGTATCTTGTTGCCTCATCACTAAATAACCAGTTTCTACCGCTGTTTTGTAAAACACCGAACCAACAAATCACAATCTGCCTATATTTAGCGCAAGTGTTTTATCGATCAGATATTGAAGAAATAGTTTTGAGATAATCGTACTCTCGGGCATTTTGCGCGTGAGATTGGTTAAATATTCTTCAAAATGGTGTCTATTCCACCCGTCTTTTATTGACGAAATAAGGAAGAAATATATCTTGAAGATATCCCCCACCACATTTTCATATTTCAAACTAGACCCTGAGGAAGTCAACGAAAGCCGGGGCAGGTGTTAATTTATTTATATCTTCTTCACCAAATTAGACGAAGAGTGATCTAGAAAGATATATATGTCCAAAGGGTACGTGTCCACTCGGAGATTGACTGACATGCACTAAGTTATAAAATCACGTTCTTAGTTAAATTATTGCTCCGCGAAGCGTAAAACAGTATCGTGTTAGGTGAATAATCCGTGACGTGTCAAATCTATTCTTTCTAATGAATGAAATACTTTCTGCTAATTTGAAATGAAGGGACACTCTTGAGCAAACTAACCGCTAATCCCGTCGGCTTCTTATCTGTCTTTCACTCGTCAAGCAGTAAATTGGGAAAATGGGTGTAAGTTTACCCCTTAGAAAGTATTCATATTATTTCAACAGATTAATTTCTATCAAAACAACAAGTCCGTTACGTAGAACTCAAACAGAGCAATCTGCCAGACTTTACGACGTGAGATAGATCTTGACATTATTAGATAACCTGACCCTTAAACTCGAACTGGTACATTGACATCTCTTGCTACTGGGAGAAACACTTCCATTGGCAAGAGGGCTTGTTCTCAACAATGTTCGGGCGAGCTGGATTGAGGTCACAATTATTTTTATGTGTGTAGTGTTTGCATTTGTAATTACTGAACTGTCCATTTTGGACAAATCATAATAAAATCATATATTAATATACATTATCGTCAGTGATAATGATATAATAATCGGCTGAGTTGCGCTGTATTCATCCAAGATGGGTGAATACAGCGCAACTCAGCCGATTATCAGAAACTTGGAATCTTTTCAAGGCCTGTTACATTGTTTCTCGATCAATATCCATTTTCATATTAATGTTATCCATTTAGCGATTAATGTTATCCGATTGTCATATTAATGTTATCCCATTTAGCGACTTCAATTACTGCTAGCACCAACTGAGAAATGGGTAGACATCCACTAATAAAAAACTTGGCATATTTTCGAGCTTCCTCTGAAGAAAAAGCTTGCCAATAGGGTAGGGGTTGGTGGGGTGAACAAAAGGGTAAAGAATAATCAAGGGATAATAGGTTCGATATCCACCGATGCCAGCCCTGGTCGTCTTGTCGGAAAGGTATTTCAGTTCCCTTATCCTCGAAATGATATAACCAAGGCAAACGTATGGTGTACGAAATGGGGAAAAAGTATCTGTGTTGTTGCATTAGTATCCAAACATGATTATAAACGCATTATTCAACTAATGATGCAGTCTTGAATATGTGTTAATGTCACTTACATTTGTTACAACCCCATCCAGATACCGTTGCAGCAATATTCAAATACCGATGCGAGGGTAATTGTTTTTTTTATTGCGTAATACGACAATAACAGTAATATTACTGTTACTGTTGCAAAAGCAAGCGTTAATTTTATTTAAAGTTGCGACGATAAATTATCGTAAAAACAGTGATGAAAATACTATCACACAGATATTTGAATAATCGTTGCAACGGTAGATGAAACAGTGTATGAATTCAGTTGTAAATACAGCTGCAATAACACCAGTATCAACAATACCGGTTCAATGGTGATTGTTATCGTTTAAACAAGAAAAAATTAGCGTCGCAACAGTAATTGGATACTGTTGTTGGATACTGTTGTTGGATACTGTTGTTGGATACTGTTGCAGCGGTATCTGAGCTCTTTAGGGTTTTTAGTATACCATATTACTTACACGGCATGCTTAAGGACTCCCTTCATAACATTTCAAATGTAATAATCAAAAGAAAAAATATTTATTGATTTTAGGATGATATCAATCACTACCATATTACATGAAATACATTAAATTGAAGTAATTGATTATGATATTTCAACCTTAAGGGTCAACTTGACGCATGTAAGCTGGAAATTAAGAATGGCGGGAGAGAAGTTAGCAAAAACGTCACAACAAAAATGTATCGATAAGACAAAAATATCACTTAAAATGAAATCGCAAAGGTACAAAATTGTTAGGTCGTGTTTGTTGATATACATTTGTTTCCTAGTTTGATACGATACCATAAAATTAATATTACGGAGATAGTTGCATCTAATTTTGTCTAAGGTGTGGTATTTATGCTTGTTCATACTACGAGTTACTATCACTGGATAGTCATAAATGAATATTTAGAAGAAAAAAAAAATACACATCATCGATTTAGACCAGGGGTCTCAAACTGAGGGCCGCATGAACTTTTTTTTACAGCTAATGACACCTTGTGACGTCAATCATTTTGCAGGCCACATGATACGGCTTGGCATTACGCGTGCCACGTGTTTGAGGCCCTTAATTTAGGCAGTGGTAGGAATACGATGCATGTTTTTTCCTTCTCAGTATGTTACGAAAAAATACATTATAATGTGCCTACAAGATATTGATATACCTAATTAGCAATAAGTACATGTTTTGTTTATGAAAAAATAATTGGGGGGGGGGGGGACAATTTTATTCTAATTTTTTGTTTTGAAAAACTGTTTCAAGCAGATCATATCGAAAATTATGGAACAGTTGACCTGCCAGTTCGAGAGAATGGTGATACTTAAAAAATAAGCCAAATAATAAAAAGTCAAAATTATTTTTTTTCAAAAGAAGAAAAAAACCGTAGAAGATAAAGAAATAGTTTTCAGAACTTTTGTATTATTTGGTGTTGTGATTGGAGCTTGCTCTTTGCCACGAAAATGGATTAATACCATTTTAAAAATATAAATACGTAAAAAACAAGTGATATTTTTATTGAAAGATTACAATTATTTAGATATTTAAATATTCTTAAGTTAAATTTTTTATTTAACATGCCGTAGGAAATATCCTGGATAACAAGCTCCTTCATATATTTACTTGATTTCAGGTATTATGTTGCCACCTACTTGTAATGCGTCAGATGGATTATGTTGCCACCTACTTGTAATGCGTCAGGTGCAAGTACAAACTATTGTATTACCATACGGAGAAAGTACTTATTATTGCCTTGTGTATAGATTAAGTATTCCCCTTTCGTTTAATGGCGATTTTCCTTCAAGTTTCTCTGTTGCATCGTAGCTTGTCTTCTTAGATCGAGTCTGTATTGTATACGCATCCCCCTTTGAGTCAGATTGGTAGTTATTATTTGTTGTTGACTGGAGAATTTATGATCAGTAAAGTCATTATATAATGCGTGGGAAAATTTGTGGAATGTGTAATTTACTGTCATACAACTTATATGTGGCAGAACGTACCGACGGTATGAGAAAATTTGCAATTTGTGACGATACGATTTCAAGCCGCGTGAGTTAGTCACTTTGTGTTAACTAGTACGAGTGGGATTTGTCAATATCAATAGTTGTCCTTTCTTACTTTCGGAAACGAGTGAGTGTAAGTGCATCATCCAAAATCCAAAGCTGGTCATCGGTAATAATGACTCACTAGCTAGACACTCCTCTATAATGGCATTACTTGTTCTGCAAGAACATATATACATATATATTCATAATCTGATATTTTAGCGCATTTTTCGTAGGTTTCTTCTTTCCACACAAGTATTAGTTGATAACCATACTTTATACAAATCCAGGTAAATCAATACAAAGTATCGTGGCCTAAATCTGGATGGAGATTGTCACCAATTGTGGGGCATTTGCACGATACGTGTCAGTAACCCAAGCCGTTGCGGTGATGCCGGTTGCAATAACCAAATCCGGAATTGAACTTGGCCCTATTTCAACATTAGATCGACATCGCGGAAACTGGGTGGATAACTGTTAGTTCGGGTCAGATATTAAACTGGAGATCTTTATAATATCGATTTAAAACACATCGTGTATACCCATATAAAAAATTAAAGATCATAGCAATTCTGCAGACACGGTAAGTTGTTTACATTCTCATCGAATAGAGTTAGTCCATCAGCGAAAATCCCCATCCACCCTAAAAAAAAAATATAAATATGTTTCTTCCTTAGTCCTGTTAAATAGAAAACCGTGAATCCTAATCTACAGTGAAGAGAATACTGTTTTTTTGTTGGCAGTTCCCTTAGTTACCCGGATATATACGTGCGAGATCACCTATTGGTCTACAATGGACTCGCTGTTTGTATGTGGTGATTACTTATAATAGCAGTAATCAGTCTGTTACGTGATATGTGTACTCAAGAGAACACGCTTATATAAATCTGCAAACTTTGGTATACATATGAAATGATATATTTAAATCCCGTGTATGTGCATATAGATTTGAAACGGAAAAATACCACTGACATTTTGACATCCAGCAGAAATCTTGATAAGCACCCGCTAAACTGCCTACCTCGACTAAGATGTCAACTAAAATAAAAACAATTATATTTCTTAAAGATGACAGATAACTAAACCCGTATAGACAGTGCCTTTATCGATTCGAGTGGGTTATTCATGACTCGAAAGAGTTATTTAGTTGTCAGAATTCCGGATATCTCCTTACGTGATTAATTTTGCGTCAGGCATGACCTCGTTTTGTTCAGGGGGAACTCGGGTGAGTGTGAGGATGGGGAAATCAGGGTATAACATTATTTTGCGGAATGATTAATTGGTATCGCTTACACTGAAACAGATACACGATTTTGTTCACCAAATTATATGCGTCTCTTACATCTGCCCTAAACGGTTGTTTATTCAAACAATCGTTTTTTTCTGCCTGTCTTTTCACTTTTCATCTTTTTCTCTCCGTACTCCCATCTCTGCAGTCTCCCGTATATCACACCCCCCCCCCCCTTTCTTTTTTCGGTCCAAAAGTGCCATATTCTATTTTATCGACGAGCTACCTTTCCGCATCAACAAGTCCTTTCAGTCCTGGTATTGCTTTTAATTTCTCTTTTGTATGCAGACATCAATTTGCTATTGGTCACATTCATATGTGTATTTACCAATATATTATACTGATCTTCATTCATTCTTGGATGCGTCTGATTTGGTCTTGGCATAATTGTGAGTCTTTGTGCCCATTATTTAAAAATCTGTATGAACATTTTAACACTTACTTTCAGTCGATGGCCGAGTAGTCTAATGTGCCAGTGGTTTTGAGTCTCGGCCTGTGCCAATGTGGGTATCTGAGAAAGCTTGCCAATGGTTTTCCTTGGGCCGGTGGTTCTTACTGGAGTTTTCCCGCTTCTTCCTCCATCAGTCTTACTGGCCGCCATTTATCGTGTGTTGAAAAATGGCGAAGAACTTTTCAGACTACGTATTTTATACTCTCATGCATGTATGATGGCAAACAGGATGAATGAATTGGTAGATGTAGATAGACAGCTGGTGATATATCTATATAGGATATACATTGATAGACAGCAAAGGCGCCCGCAAATATTTTTTTGTGTGGAGGTGGGGTGGGAGGTGGCACGCTTAGAGCTGAAATCGAAGTAATGCTTCTACATACACAAATCTTTCTGATGAATCGTTTCACTTACCCATTTTCTATTTCTTTTGCTGTTATCTTTTATAAGTCTTTATCTGTCCTACCTACCTACCTACCTACCTACCTACCTACCTACCTACCTACCTACCTACATACATACATACATACATACATACATACATACATACATACATACATACATACATACATACATGCATACATACATAGTCTATTGTCTGGCTGTTTATTTATATATGTCGGCCAATCTAATTTGTTCTTGCATAATGCTGGAACACAATATGCAGTTTGTATTTAAAGGACAAATGACGAGCAGACGACAAACTGTTTTGTCACTAAATAATTCATAACTTAGGACGTACGATACGAATCAGTTACATATAACACGTAGACTTACCTGATTCCTTAAGACGCATTACCCTATATAGCTGTGTCCGCATGCTTTATCTTTTTATCTCTATATCCGTCTGGCTGACAGCTTATTTGGAAATATTTTGTTTATGTTTCTGTTTCTGTTGGACGATCTATACATATCATTTACCCGTTATTTTAATATCAACTGATGTTTTTACTTTAATCCCTAAGTGATCCTGCCAGTCTCTTCAGTATCATCGTCGTCATCTTCATTTCTAAGACAACCACCATATTAATCATCAACTATATCATTTACCTGTAAATAATAATAATAATAATAATAATAATAATAATAATAATAATAATAAGAAGAAGAAGAAGAAGAAGAAGAAGAAGAAGAAGAAGAAGAAGAATTATTATAATAATAATAATAATAATAATAATAATAATAATAATAATAATAATAATAATAAATAAATAATAATAATAATAATAATAATAATAATAATAATAATAATAAATAATGATGCTGATGCTGTTGCTGCTGCTGCTGCTGCTGCTGCTGCTGCTGATGATGATGATGATGGGGACTTTGAATAACACCTAAACTGTACAAGCTCTAAACGCTTTACAACGTTAGAAAACACGTATAACATTAAAACATATGTAATAATATGATTACAAAAAAACATCATGAAATTTGAAAACATCAAACATGCCGAAAATATTTAAGGTAGAAAACATTATTAGGAATTTAAGTTTGTTCTTGCAGTCGAAATAGGTAAGTTTTAAGAGCACTCTTGAATAGGATCTGTGTCTTTGTGTCTAAGTTTAGTTGACAATTTGTTCCACGTTGTTGTGCCCTGGCATGCAAAAGAACGTTGTCCATATTGCCAGAAAAGGAACGCAAGTATCTTCCTGGTGTGTACACATGGGTGAGGTCGGATAGGTATGTTGGACTGGAGTCCGTCAGGGAAACGTAGCACAGAGAACACATTTTGTTTTTTGATCTGGATAGAATGGATAGACAGTGTGGGTACAGAGCAGCGGGGAGGTGTGCTCTGATCGTGGGACTCTAAGGATGATCCTAGCATCGTTGTTTTGAACTTTTTGAAGTTTCTGGACTAGATATTAAACAGAGTA
This sequence comes from Unio delphinus, assembly GCA_029339505.1. Classification (NCBI taxonomy): domain Eukaryota; kingdom Metazoa; phylum Mollusca; class Bivalvia; order Unionida; family Unionidae; genus Unio; species Unio delphinus. The sequence continues at coordinate 14,227,553 of JAQISU010000174.1, forward strand.
GATACTATTGTGGCAGACTATTATTCATAATATGCACGACAAGAAGAAAAAAAAAAACACACACACAACTAAAATATACATTATTTTTATAATATGTTTTTCTTCACCCTCGTCCACATCGTCATCACCATTATTGATCTGTTTCACATGTGTCATTGCAAGACCAGAGTGAGTTTATTTTGAAATATTGTATCAAGGATAAACATCTGGACATCTATAACATGACCTCAGGTAGGCATAACGTCTGCTGTAGTGCGACTACATAAAAACACAAATCTGCCAGCCAAATAATGTACCGTAATCTCACTAATCGATTTTGTTAATTACGTTTCTTTGAATACACGAAAAACTTAAATGATTATCTAAAAGTGGGTTTCCTCTTGATTCATTTTTTTCACAATCCGTAAATTTCCTAACCATACAATCCCTAAAAATACGCTTCCAATGTTTCGTGGTTTTGTTGTTATGATTTTATTTTGTATTTGACAGAGCCCTTGTAGTATGACCTTGACCCAGTAACCAAATAAATAGTCCTTTTCCCGTCTTTACATTTACTTGGAAGCCGCGGTAGCTCAGTTGGTAGAACGTCGGGTTCGAAATCCAAGGGTTTGATAAATGTTCATGATATAGCCCATAACGTGCTATTAAAACGAAGAAAAACAACAACGACAAAAATGACAGTTTTGGTATTAGTGGTTTTAGTTTGATTTTTTGTTGGGAGCAAAATTGAATTCACAAAGGACACTACAAGGAAGCCCAACCGGATTGGTCTGGAAATCGAAGTCAGTACTCACATGTAGGAATTCTTCACCCTAACCACTTAGCTACCATAACTGTCCGCCAAGATGTAAAGCGAAATCGATGGACGATGAAGGTCAGATCAGGACTATTCAGGGTTACTATGGTCCATGGTTGCAGTGAAGTATGCAGTGGCAACTTTATATTCTATCCGATACTATAACCGCTCAGGTATTCACATTGGCTTTCCGGATGTAATGGAAAGTGGAGCAAAAATTAATTTTCCTTGTGCATTTAACCTTATAATGCTTAACTTGTCAGCTTTAAACTGATATATGATTACGATATATGTATGTTCTTGAACATACGATCATCCAATAAATGTTTTAGACATAACCATATACATAACATTGTGTAATTTACTTCAGGTCAGCCGTCCTACCGGTTAATATTTGCAAAGTTTTACTCCCATATTAAATAATGACGGCAATGTACATGCTGATGTCTTTTATCTGCAAAAGCACAAAGAGTTAAATGAATGACCGGAGCATATTAAAGTGGTACATGAAAACGCAGTTCATCGGTTTGGAAAGAGCACCTGTCTCCTACTTTCTTGGCATGATATAGCCAAACGCCGTAAAAAAAAAAAAAAAACAACTTAACTGGCCAACGGATGTAAAAAAGCTAGTGTATCTATTATTATTAAAAAAAGACTTGTTTATTTTCCATATGTCATTAACCATTTCCGATAAAGATTAGAAGTGTTACAATATCTCTGGGTCCTCGTGAATGCTTCCTGTTACAGAAAAAAAAATTGTTGCAGTAGGGCGTTGCTATAGTAATGACTAGTTTCTTGATTTTAGGTGCAAATAATGAAAGAAACAAAATTAAATGATCCCTTCATCACATTAGATCCGTAACGAACACCGTAGTACATACACATAAATGCAGACCAAAGATACACCAAAAGACTGAATTGCGTGATCTCCATTGCATTGTCTGAATAACCTTTGGCACTAACCTGATCACAGTTTACTTAAAATACGTACATATTGGTCTACTTAAAATACGTAAATATTGGTCTACTTAAAATACGTATATATTGGTCTACTTATAATACGTACATCATGGTCTACTTAAAATACGTACATCTTGGTCTACTTATAATACGTACATATTGGTCTACTTATAATACGTAGATCTTGGTCTACTTATAATACGTACATCTTGGTCTACTTATAATACGTACATCTTGGTCTATTTATAATACATACATCTTGGTCTACTTATAATACGCACCGAAACAGTTTCTTGTTCTGGCTCAGTTGACCACTTTTTTGTAATAACCTGTCAGAATAACTTTTGCATTTCGAATTAAATGTTGCGCTACTATTCTCGACCCCTTTAAGAGTATTCAACCCTTTAAGAGTATTCAACCCTTTAAGAGTATTCAACCCTTTAAGAGTATTCAACCCTTTAAGAGTATTCAACCCTTTAAGAGTATTCAATCCTTTAAGAGTATTCAATCCTTTAAGAGTATTCAACCCTTTAAGAGTATTCAATCCTTTAAGAGTATTCAACCCTTTAAGAGTATTCAACCCTTTAAGAGTATTCAACCCTTTAAGAGTATTCAACCCTTTAAGAGTATTCAACCCTTTAAGAATATTCAAACGCCGAAATAAGACAAACAATCGACAAAGTTCTGAAGGAACGAATTTGTTATACTGTATTTGGGAAATATTTTTCTACAACAGGAAATTAACTAATACCGGTGCTTCTTCCAGAATGAAATAAATTTATGTTCAATCCCGATTGACCGAATGAAAAAGCATACGAGAGACTGAAACGCTTCAATTACAGACAAGCTAATCACCCCAACCCCACACCATACTTATTATATATAATAATTGGTATTCTGCCAATCATAACCGCTATTCGTTGACATTCAACCTATCAGAAACAGCTATTTGGTTTATCTGAACTGATCTACGCGCTTTTATCACGTTGGTCATTCAATTTAACCATGATTCAAGTCTGTTTTTAACTGTCGTGTTTGTTTTATGATTCGAAAAATGTTTCACTTAACACGTTAAAATTTATCTAAAAAATTTGTCACGATTACGTTTGAGAAATGCTGTGAAAACACGTTCGGAGAGCATTTGGGCATGTTGAATGACGTTATCAGAGGAATCGAAAGCTGCCACCAACCGGAGAAAAAGGTACCAGTGTCGCCCCTTCGTTGAAATTATTGTCTGGTTATCCACGTTGATCAAAGTCAGATTGAAGATCTAAATTTGCAGTACTTTTCTACGAACTAAAAAACAGACACAACTATTGTTCATCTCGAGTAAGTGTTTCTAAATAAATGTGTGAGGACGCATGCGACCATTCTTGCATAAAATTATATCAGTGTAGTAAGAAAATGTCCAAATAGCTGAGGGGAAACAAAATAGAAAACGAAAATGTCCAAAACACACACACACACACACACACACACACACACACACACACATACACACACACACACACACACACACACTACTTTGCCTTAAAGAATAAATAATCCGTCCATATAGCGTGAATAGTCTCCCTTTGTAATAATTTAGACATGCATCGAATACATCAAAACCAATAACACGAGTTTTCATTTCTACGTTCACTTATAAATATTTAGATTTGTAAGGCAAGCTAGACTGCACTGTACATTATCTTTTTAAAACAAAATAATTAGAACTTAAATATTAAAGAACCATGGTGGCGCTCTAATGTTTCGTATTTTGCATAGGGTTAAATTTGAAAGAAAAATAATTTGCCAGGCTTATTTCACTGGTTAACTTTGCCATTTGAAAACATCCTTTGATATCATATGTACTTTTAAACGAACTTTTAATTCCCTCTCTTTTGGTGCATGATGTATTGGTGTAATTCGGGTGATAGAATATATGACATGGTTTTACTTCAGATGTGTACTTTTCAAAAACCTGCAGCTCCACTTCGTCGTTTTCACTTTCTGAACTTAAAATGTAAATTGTAAGAAAAAGCCAATAAGATATTTTAGTTCTAACATATTTTATAATTCATTTCTTTGCAAGTTCAGAAGCTAGTATTGTCTAGTATGGCAAAATTAATTTTCCCTATTTTAATAAGTACAACTTTGAACTAATTTGGGCTATAATTTCGAGCACAGCGGAGCAGCAATTTTGGTCAACTTACATTTCTTCTTGTTGTTTTTTTTCTGTTTTGTTTTCTTTCCTTTTGGCTAAAAATTGGCTTCTGACCACTAGTTCCATTTGGGACCGGTATCAAATAAAGTTCATGCACTGTTCACCTTCTCCACTAAATGTAGATGATAACAAACAGATGTACTGACTCCATCTTCTTAATATAAAGAGAATATAATAATGAGTCTTCTAAATGTAGATTATAACACCCGAGACACCACAAATATTCGCTTATAAGATGAGTCAAACAGCAAACAACAAAAATCCTTATCTGCCGTATCATAATATGCCTGCAGATCTGGGTCTGACTAGTTTGCAGTTGGACTAGTCTTATAAGCGAGTAAGTACGGCATGTGTTTATGTTTCTAGTAAGTATACTAACCTTTCAGCACTGAATAGATAAGACGCTCTATACCGCTTGACATCAAATGTTTGTCATCAAGCAAAGAAAGCTAAATTTATTATTCTTTATTTTAGCTGAAAACATACACTCGGAGAATATATCTAATAAACATCATTCGTGAGTATCAACATTTGGTATTGTTGGTTTATACGCCTACCCACTTTAGAGGCTTTATGACCATGCCGTACATTGACATCCTTCAGTTGCCGATTTGCTACGCACCCTTTCGATGACCACAGTGGCCGGTCAGCGACACTGACCAATACTGATAAGTATCTTCCAATATATACGAATTAAATTGTTTCCCGATCACTCCCGTAGATAGTTTGTAATTGCGTTGCATAGCATTGGAAAAATGTGTAATGTTCGATGAAAATTCCATTTTTGGTTTCTTTTCCTTTTGTAGATACAGACAGATATTATAAGACAGACATTATACTGCACTCACTTTAATTCGATATGACCCGTTCAAGAAATGACTGTAAAACGTATGTCCATACTTAGCTTTCCGAGATTTCGATCGACGTATTACTTTGTAGCGATTCCGAAAGTAGTAAGTTTGCACATTAATGGTTTTCTTCAAGAAAGGACGTCATCCCCCTTATGACGTATACTCAGTGTTAGAATAGGTCATTAATAAACAAATACGTAAGAGAAGTTTTCAAGATGACATGTAACTATAAAAAATATATATTCCTCAATAAAATATGTATATATAATAACAGATTGATAAAAATGTATATATGATAACAGATTGATAAATGTTTATAAATGATAACAGATTGATAAATATGTATATATGATAACAGATTGATAAATATGTATATATGATAACAGATTGATAAATATGTATATATGATAACAGATTGATAAATATGTATATATGATAACAGATTGATCAATGTTTATAAATGATAACAGATTGATAAATATGTATATATGATAACAGATTGATAAATATGTATATATGATAACAGATTGATAAATATGTATATATGATAACAGATTGATAAATATGTATATATGATAACAGATTGATAAATATGTATATATGATAACAGATTGATAAATATGTATATATGATAACAGATTGATAAATATGTATATATGATAACAGATTGATAAATATGTATATATGATAACAGATTGATAAATATGTATATATGATAACAGATTGATCAATATGTATATGATAACAGATTGAGCAAACACAGAACCATGTTAGGAAACAAACAAACAAGCAAACGATCAAAGAAAGATGAAGGAACAAATCAATAAGTCGATCAATCTTTCAGTGTAATTATGTCTGTTATGGTTGACGAATTTGTCGGTAAGTTTCTATAGTCGGTGTCAAGCCTTATATAGTGTCTTTGAGAATAGTAAGGCGGACTATATGTTCTTTAATATAAAACAAATAAAAATCAGCGTCATTCAGGGGATTCATATGACAGGTGTCACTGTTAATACCGGTAAGAATGGGTGACTAGTTTTGTTGTCACCGCAAGTCACGGGCGAAAATCCGTTTCGCTTTTCTTTTTTTTCTTTTTTTTTTTTTTAATCAGGAGCGTAGCGTATTTTCGCCAATGGCTTACGACGACGGACTTTTGTACGCTGAGGCAATATGAACCTAAGGTTGGAGAGTGTCATGATTTAGGCAAACGTTTCGTTCGCGGAAAATAATGACTGCAGGATAATTTATGACTAAATTATAAACGCAGCAGTATCGTTGACTGATGTAGATATAATAATTAATATATTTTAATTATTAAGCATATCGAAACAGTAATTTAAAACCTTTTAAGGTGTCTTTTAAAATTATGTTGAAAAACACATTTTTTGTTGTTGCTCTAAGTTTTTTTTCGTTTATAGTTTTAGAGAAAAGATGGAACACTGATCTTTGTTTATCCATGAATGACTGTTTACCTCACTCATTTGATAAAGATATAAGCTAATTGCTATTGTTATTTACTAAAACAGACAAACGTTAACAACATTCCTTGGTCATAACAGAATATAAAATTACTCTTCTATTATAAGGAATAGACTTTAAATTTTTCACATGCCTTTTAAAGCATTCTAAAACATAATTGTACAGTCGGAAAAAAGGATCTAATCTGGAAGGAATCCACGCCTAGCAAGTGTGCTCCAAAAAGCGAGTCAACTGCTCTGCTGGTATCACGCTTTGAAAATGCGCACCAAAGCAATCATCAGTGGAAAAGGGGACGTGCAAAAATATGTTTAGACGCAGGGTCAAGAGCTCAGCCCCGATTCCTACGGTTTAAAATATTTAGTTGACTCCGGGTGTTATGGACATACAGCATTCAACTACTTAACACCTTTTTGTATAAAGTATTTGTTTTCTTGATATAAACATGATGGTAATTATTAAATTGTATATACACTAATTAAACTTACACATCTGATCCTCGCTGATTTTATGCTTTTACGGTGGAAAATAAATAGTGACGGTGACATTAACGACGGTTTTGTAAAAATGCGGGTATTTGTACTAACATGTATAACAGATTCATCATTGGTTACATATTCGTCACTGTTGGGTTTCATATTCTCAAGTGAAATAGCAATCCCGCCTCCCATTTTTTTGAAAAAGACGATGATAACATTTATGATAACATGTATAACGTATTCATCACTAGTTACATATTTGTCACTGTTGGGTTTCGTATTCTCAAGTGAGATAACAATCCCCCCTCCCCTTTACGAAAAAAGACGACGATAACATTTGTGACAAGGTATTATCTTAAAAATCATACGATGAACTGGTCAGATAACACTAGGAGCAAAACAGGATTATAAACTTGTGTTTCTATCTAATCTACCTACGCCGCCGAACACACATATTTAACATGCAAAACGCGTGTCTAACATTCATTATGCCCATATTTAGATAATTTAGAAAACATGATTTCACTAATGAACAGTTGACAGTTTTAATTGTGTACATTATGTTGCAAGCACTTCGCTGATCGTTTCTGTTAGGATGACAAAGGACAGCTAGCTCGTGTAGGCATAGCTTTCAGGGAGAACGAAGTTTCGGCCATTAAATAAATAGCTCTAGCAAATTAAAACTAACTGTTAAATTTGCATGTTATGCAAAGAATTGCCTGGGAAAAGTCTGCATAAATAACATTTTGAAATCAAGCCATCCTTTATTAGTGTGACACTTTACTCATAAATATGTCTTTATAAAGACACTTGCTTTCGTTAGCACGTCATGTTTTGTTCACATTAATCATATTAGTGGAGGGACGAGAGAAGGAAGAATGTACAAGTTACTCACTCACTCTCTCTCTCTCTCTCTCTCTCTCTCTCTCTCTCTCTCTCTCTCTCTCTCTCTCTCTCGTCTCCGGTGGGGGCTACTGGTGGGGGCCACGAAATCGGGAGGTCGTAGATTCCATCCCCGACCGAGTCATACCTAAGACTTACAAAATGGTACTTACAGCTGCCTTCTTGGTGCTCAGCATTAAGAGGTTAGTGTTAGGACTATTCGGCATGGTGTCAGGATAATGTAACTGGGTGGGACATCATGCTACATGTCTGTGACAGGATGCCCCAGTGCTAGACATCATAAACTAAAAGAAAGAAAATGAGCAAGAATCATTAAAAGCTGACATTATTATGTCATCATTATTATTATAAATTATTAATCTAAAAATAATACTGTCACTTAATTAAGACGTTTAATAAATAATTTTAGCGTGTGAATAGTTTTCTTCTTACTAGAAGTTACCAACTTAAAAACTGCTCCAGTGGCCTTTTGGTTAGAGCATCCGCCGCGGAAGCAGAAGGTCGTTGGCTCGATCCTCGGCCGAGTCATACCAAAGACTTACAAAAATGGTACTTACAGCTGCCTCGCTTGGTGCTCAGCATTAAGAGGTTAGTGCTAGGACTGTTCGGTCTGATGTGATGATAATATAGCTGAGTGGAACATCATGCTACATGTCTGCGGCATGATGCCCCAGTGCTAGACATCACTATAAACTGCCTCACTGCAGACATCATTGCGATATGACTTAAACATTGTTAAAGATACGTTACAAACCCTAATCAAACAAACAAACAAACAAACTGAAAATGTTCCAGAAGTACTTTTAATTTAGTTTATATGTTAATACATGCTCGAACCACTTAAATAACCTCGCATCCATCTTTAATATCATGGTTGTCACATAGCACACAACATCGACACTCGGATCTCCAAACTCAACCTATTTATCACCAGATGTAAGCCGAATGATGTTTATTCCAAATTGCAAAAGGCCGCTAGCGTCTTTTACCGGGGAGCGGGTGATCTATTACGTAACGACACCTGCTGTACTTATATTGTAGGACTTCTACTTCACAAATGTTTAGACAGACTGATCCTTATAAAGTGTATAAATTCAATGCATGCGTCCAAATGTATTTCAAGTACTGTGATCACCCGAAAACATTTCTCTATGAAATTATAAAACTGTCACAAATAAAAAATGTGTATTGTAATGAAAATGTGATGATAATAAGAAGGGTCATCGTCAGTTTTCAATATCGTTACGTTATGTCTTTCAGCTTATTATTGCTTTTGTTTCTTTTATATTTCTTTTGTTAGACATTTATTTGTATGACCAGTATTGATTAAATGCATTGCTGCTTTTAGCATCTTTAATATTTGGCGTAGGTAATGTCATTTTCTCGAAATAACTTCAATTCGATGAAAGTAATTATATTGACAGCCCAGTCACACACTTGTCGACTTCTCGTGTCATTCAAAAGGAGAGAGAGAGAGAGAGAGAGAGAGAGAGAGAGAGAGAGAGAGAGAGAGAGAGAGAGACTTTATGGAACTAAACAGTTTGTTTTACCAACAATACCTCGAACACAGAATAAAACGTGGACTAGATTTTAGGCACGCTTACGTTTACGACGTTAAATCTTTTAAGTGTACACTTCAACGTCAAACGATTTTGGAGTAATTATGGTAAAATTGTTCGTAGACCACCTAGTTTGCGAATATTCTTATCATTCATAAATGATAAACCCTCTCCATCCATTTCTTTTCCCACCCCCACCCCAGTCCATCGTTTATATCTGATAGGGCATAACCGACTTTTGATCTGGAAATTGGATTCCACCGGATAATATGAACTTCCGATTAATCGGAGTCGGGCAAGGCAGGAACGACCGATTCTTATAATAAAAATAATAAAGTTGAATTTCTAAGGCACCGTGTCTAACACTGCGTGTCATTCGATAGTGCGTTAATAAAGTTAAATAAGAAGTCAGAAAAATTCAATATGGTCAACACAACCACGCTGTGAGACAATCTATTTTAACCAGCGGACGAAAACCGGAAATGAAGCCGGATATGATAAAGTACTAAGTAACATGCTAGACATGGCAAAACCAGATACCAGAAACCCGGAAACGGAAGATGAAATTTTTTAGAAAAAAAATACGGATTTAGCATTTCCGATTAATCGAATCGTATCCGGAATCGGAAAAATTTCATGCCCAAAATCCGGAATCGGAAATCAGTAGATAAATGCTAATCGGTTATGCCCTAATATCTGATATGGACCGTCTAAATCATCAAACGTCTTTAATATATGCGTGATCTGATTAATTCAGACATTTTCGAATTGTGTATACATACATACATACATACATACATACATACATACATACATACATACATACATACATACATACATACATACATACATACGTACGTACGTACGTACGTGCGTGCGTGCGTGCGTGCGTGCGTGCGTGCGTGCGTGCGTGCGTACATACATACATTACATACATACATACATACATACATACATACATACATACATACATACATACATACATACATACATACATACATACATACATACATACATACATACATACATACATACAGCAGTGTCGGTTGTTCACTACCAATTCATACAATAAGAATGATCTGACAGGTTCGTTGATTTAATTGTTTGTCTTTTATAACACAGTAACACTTTGAAGGTTATATCGTGCCAAGGCAAATAAAGTCTATCTGACGGGTACACCAATGTCCGTTCTAGGCAGATTTGACGGTGGGAATATAATCTGCATCTTTCTGTAAGAACTGTTTCCTTGACACGGAGACAGCGCGGCTCTGATGTGACAGGCATACGTTAAAAATATTACAGCCTGGTCATTCAGAGTAAATAAAGTAGACACAGATTCTTCTTTTGCCTCGTTAGTATCAAGCGTTACAAGCGTTACTCTGAAGTACAGTAACCAGCCGACACACATGTATTCTCTGTTTTTTTTTTTAAAAAAAAAAAAAAACGTTGCTTCGGGGCTTATGTGATAATAGTCGTCATGCGACGATGATCACAACGTAGAGATAGCTTGCCTGATCCAAAATGCTATCGGGAGTAATATCTTATCATTTTTATTTCTTTTTTTTTTTTTTATATGACCGACACTGTTACAATTGCAGCCGTTTATTATCATCTTGGATTTTATTACATGCTTGACGTAAGCATAAAACGTGATAAAGAGACTTCCTTATCAAATCATATCCAAATTAGTAGTAACGTGTACATATTCACGTACAAATTAGTAGTAACGTGTACAAATTCACGTACAATCGCATGTGCAGATGTCAATATTGTTAACATCGTTATCAGTGACGTTCTGGGTGTCGTATACGATTAACTAGTATCATTAAATTTTTTTGAATTTAAAGCGATTTGTGTGAATGGGCGGCGGAGAGAGCGATCCCTACAAAAGTTGATAGAAGCCTTATTTTGCCAAAATAACAGTTTAATAATAGAAGCCTTATTTTGCCGAAATAACGAGTAAAAAAAAAGCGGAGAGAAATCCCTATAATCGAGTGTGATCGTTACAGCCGCGTCAACGTCAACACCGAATTAATGTAACGCGATAAATATATGGAGAATATCGGAGAAGCGCAGATTACTAGATTAAACAGAGAAAGGTTAGCCGCTATTAAGAAATTTCTTCCGGTGAGAGATTCTTTCAGGGATAATTTCCAAGCGAGACAACAACAACGATTTGATTTTAACGCTGATAATGAACAGTTATTTAAACTGGTAACTTCAGCTACTGAAAAAGTTGTTACCGCCACTGAAAAAGCTATATTTGGAGATATTACTACTGACGAGGGAAAAAAGTGAATTTATCCATTATTGAAACTGATCACTGCAGTGCAATCTCAAATTGTTAAAGATGAAGGTGTTGTTGATGTGTCTCAAAAGAGTATTACTCTCGGACATAAACTCACTGATGAATTTAAAAAAAAAAATCGTAAGTGTACAATTATTAAAACCAAAAGATTATTATGAATTTGAGGAATATATGGCTAAAGGTTATAATGAAAGAAGAAATCTTTTAAAAGATAAAAAAGAAAGAATCACCCGTGATGATTGGCTTGATGGATTGTATAAAATGAAAACAGGAATTGGTATTTTAAATAAAAAAGAGGGGGATTACATATCTTATCGAGCTGATGTTTCCAGTTATGATATCCAAGAACAAGAAGAAGAACAACAACAACGACGATCAGATTGGAAACGTCAAACACCAACGCGAAAACAACGAAAACAACCGTCTCCACCGATAGAACGAGAGTATAATGCCTTCACCTTTACCTGAACGATATAATCCTTTTGAATATGATGATATTCCAAGTGATTATACACAAGGTGCAACGGGTGAAAAAAAAAACAGTAGCTAGTGGATATTCTCAACAAAAGGTTCACGGTGGTAATCTCTGTTCAAGAAGTGTCCTCGATGATATATTACGATTAGAAGTTCTCATCGGAGGAAAACGTGCTGGAAATAATTCTCCGGAGATAATTAATGAAGCCGCTGATATCGGTCAAGGGTTATTTAAGGGGGGGGGGGGGGGTTATGGATATTAAATTATATCGAGGTTTCATCGATGAATTAATCGACGATTATCACAGCGATTAGATATATAACATCTAAATAAAATGTATCGTAACAACCCAAGAAGAATTTACGTGATGAACTCGCGATTACCCGTATATAAGATGTATCACGGAGATTGATTAGGTAATATCATCTCAGGATTACTTACTAGAATCGCTCCAAAGATTATTCCTGTGGGAAAAGAAGTAATTTCGAAAGCTATTGGTGCTATCGGTAGTAAAGTTATCGGGAAGGTTGATGATTTAGCCGGTAGCGCATTTGATACCGTTAAAAATAAACTCATGTCATTGTTTCGAGGAAAACGAAAAACTGTAATATTACCGTCCACGGAATTGATGCCACCTAAAAGATGTAAACAGGTGAATGAAATAGTAGCTCAAAAATTAGCTCCGTTGATACAATCTGATGATGATTGCCAAGGAAATATTACCGCTAATGTAATAGCTGGTTCTGGTCTTAGAAGATTAAGATCAGTTGATTAATAATAAAATGTTCCAATCAATTATCGATGATGCCTTTGATATGGACGCTCCTGTTCCGCACTATGATTCTACGCGCGATTTTCAATTGTTCTCGTATAGTACAGCGACTCCTGATATTAGATCACGAATTGAACTCCGATTTGATGACACCTCCAAATACTATTTACCATGTGAAGCTTTTTTTCGAGGTTAAAGGGCAGTTATTGAGAAATGATAATAGTAATCAGTATGATAATCTCTCAACAACTCCGTTTGTTTTGTTAATAATGGTATGGGGGAGCAAGAATAACTTTAAAATATACACAGATAGCTAATGGAGGACCTAATAAACTCTCTCTGACAAAAACTTGGCTTAAAAATTTCAATGACGCTAAAAGAGCTGGTACAAGATTTCAGATAGATTTTTCATCCGCGGCAATTTCTAATATGATCAAATCAGCTGGGTTTCTTCCTCTTCTCTTTCCACTAGTTACCGGTGCTCTCTCTGCGCTTGGCGGTTGGGGAATAAATAAAGTTTTAGGAGAGAGATACAAAAAAGGGAAGTGGTTATCGATTACCGGGAAGCCGATTTACAAGGGTTATCAACCAATAACTCCGATGTCAAATTTTGATTTAATCACCGCGGTAAAGAAATCTCCAATAAAATATTTCAGATGTGTTTTTATGAGAGATCAAAACAACCGATTATACCAGAAACCGGTATAATTAATTTAGATGATAATACCGGCCCGGGAACTCACTGGGTAGCTTACGCGATACACCCACGATCAATTATTTATTTTGACTCGTACGGGTTAGCGCCTCCACAGGAATTTATCAAGTATGTATCACCGTTAAAAATACCGATGTGGTATTCGACGTTACCCACACAGACTTTAACGAATCCTCCGATATGTGGAAGAGAAGTTCTTAACGTGTTAACAGCGATTTCAACATCTCCTAATCTACCTCATAAAACCGTACACGATTATACCAGCTTTTTTAAGAGATATCAATGATATAACATGGTAGATATTTGGGGAAGATCATTACCGCGTATTAAACAACCCGGCGGCGGAGGAGTTTCCATTGAACGAGTAAATAGTCTTATATCGAGCGCGATCACGGACAGATTAATGGATCTCGGATCATCGGCGGAATCATTAAAAACCTTAAATGATAAAGACGACGCTCATGTAAATCAATTTGAACATTTACAGAAATCTGTGACAGACGTTCACATTCCCATCTATGATTTCTTTGGGATTCCACCAATGGTCCCGCTAAAACTCGATAAGATAAAATTCGACCTCGATAATTTACGAGTGATATTAACAGAGTATCTAGATTTTAGTATGAGATTTCTTAGTTTTCTCGGTGATTCTCCGATAGTTACAACAAATGTCGCGGATATAAAAAAATTTGTCGATGATATAAAAAAAAACTCATGATGATCATATTATCGCGTATGATATATTTTATCAAGGTCAAAAAAATTTAAATTTAGAGTTTATAGATTTCTTAGGAAGAAGAATACCACGAGATGTTAAATTAAATATCGTCGATACCAAAAAAAAACGCCATCGATGATATAAAGAAAACTCAACGGGAACATATTTTCGCGTATGATAGATTTTATCAAGATCAATTTAAATATAATATCGAGTTCTTGAACTTTCTAGGAGGAAAGCTCACCGCGGGATATCACACTGAACCTTTCCGATATAAAAACCGCTATTGATGAGTTAATAGCACTTCAATCAACACATGAAGATCACGTAAAACAATTTATATCTTTTTGTAGAAACATCATTAATAAATTCTTTGTAGATTTAAACAGCATCGAAATAAAATTCCCTAAAAGGATCCATCGATGATATCAAGACGATTCAATAAGCCGTCGAAGGTGATCTTCAAACCGTGAATAATTAACTCGATAAGATAAAAATCCCTCATGAAAATATCAAAAACGTACACGATTCAACATGGATCTCTCGATCGGACGCCGAGGAATAACACATTAGATCTACAGCAACGGTTAAAGGTTTTTATCAATTAGCAATAATTTCCATGGAACAGTTTACTATTGTGGGACGTGGTGGTATTGATCCCCTTAACCCTGATCAAGCAATTATTAATATAATAGGTTTTAATAATGTGATAATATTTTTTGCTTTGGATGGATTTAAAATGCAATTTAAGATAACAGCCACCAAAGATACCGTAATTAGGGAACAAATAACATGGTGTATAGAACTTGCGGTAGATCAAAGTAAATAACTTAATTGAAAACGTCGTAGTTTAATAATGTCTCAACAATACCGATACAACCAGGTGTTGCAGCTACAAACTAAACTCAAGTTGCTCTCCGAGGTGTATCAAAAGAAAATTAAAAAATATCAGCGAAGAATTACCGCGGTTGATGTCACCGTGTATTCAATCTCATGTGTGGTTGCCGAAGCAGGGGGAATATTATCTTCGGTGGTAATGATCTCTCCGGTCGCTATTCCTATTTGTATAGCCACGATGTCAACCATCGCGGGAACGATTTCTATAATCACCAAAAAAATATCGTCGTGTTCCCAGCGTAAACTTCAAGATTACTCAATAAAGTTTCATACGGTATCAACAGCGTATTCGCAATTATCCTCGATGATCTCATCAAGCCTCGACGATTCATTGATATCCGATATAGAATTCTCCGCGATAATAAATATTTATGACACCGCGGTGTCAAAATTAGAAAAACGAGATAATAATAATGCCATCGCAGGAGCTACTTCAACAAATAGCGGAGAACACCGCCCCGGTGAAAACAAAAATGATATCGGTGTTATCAAGGAAACCGGAGTTTAGTATAGAATTTCCTGCTATAATCCCGATAAATGAGATCGTGTTAACTCATCTTCGAGTATATTATAGCTGGCCGAATATTATTTCGGAACCGTTCGGGGGAAGATCACCTAATAACTCTTTTGTATTCGCGTATAAGAATAAACCCGATGGAAGACTTGATTGGCAAACAATATATATTCACAAGGGAACTTATGAAATCGAAGATATCGGTAATGAAATTAAACACCAAACGTTAGCAATAATCGGAAGAAAAAAAATCGTTGAAGGTGAAAAATATTCCATTGAAATAACCGGACACATACACACATTATCAACAGCCATCGCAATAAATTCCTCCGAGTACGCCGTTTGATATATATAACAGTTCGATTAAAACAGTATTAGGATGGCCAGAAAAAAAACGTCGATGATTGATTTTATGCGGCTACCAGAACCTAAAAAAGTTTGATTTTGTTACAACCGTTGAATCCTCCAATGGTGTTTATTTAAATTATGTTGGGTATTTACACACGTTACAAAATTGCGCGAATCTTACTGAAAAATATACCGTGTACGATGATCCAAATAGCTACGAGTATAAAACATACGGAGATGTATTATGGGATTTTAAATTTCCCCGTCAACAAGGACGATTTATTATCACGTTGAAAAATTTGTATAATGATTTTAATAATATTAATAACGTGTATGAAACAAATTTACAGCAACTTCGGCGTTATTTTCAACATTATCTCCTCGATATAACAGCGCCACGTGATAAGATTATTAAACAGGTCGAGTTGTTAAATTATATTATCTCCGATATGAATTTTCTCAAAGCGAGATTACTCAAGGTGATCATCGATGATAGCGGTGTTAACAAACAAAAGTTTTTAACAAAATTTTCATTAACGGAGGTTACATTACCCGGTTATAAATTTGAAGGGTATCGCGAATTAAAAAAAATCGCTTAACGATCTCATCGATGAGTATTTTCCTCTGATTCATGCTAGCTGTGGGGAAAAAATCCCGTGATAAAAGAACCTCTCATCGACGATTATATCACCGATGAAAAACCCGTCCCTGAAATCGATTTAAATTATCCCGATGATGGATTTTTTCACGCCTTAAAAACAGCTGAGAATATGACGGAGCGTTATAAAGCTTATACTAATGAACAAAGTTATGAGTAGTTGACATACGGTGCTATAACATGGAATTTTTATTCGCATGATCACGGAGGCTGGTTTATTACATTAAACAATAATTTATCGAGAAAATTTGATATTATCAATAGAACATATCAAACAAATTTACAGCAACTACGACAATATTTTCAAGATTATCTCCTCGATATAACAGCGCCACGTGATAAGATTATTAGCCGGATTAAGGTGCTAAATCAAATTATCTCCGATATGGATTATCTCAATGCGAGATTGCTCAAGGTGATCATCGATGATAAAAGTCCGAACTAACAAGATTTTTTAACAGCATTTTCATTAACGGAGGCTACATTACCCGGTTATAAATTTCTAGAATATAGCGTCCAATCGTTGAAGAAAATGTTTAATAATCTCATCGATGACTTTTTTCCTAAGATTCACGAGAGTTGGTTTAAAACAATTCCGGAGATTGATATTCTCAGGAATAATAACGCTGTTGATGGAACGGGTAGACATATAGCACCGGGTAATGTTGATATCAAGGAAACAATCGCGGTACATCTTATTTGTGATATCGTACTGGGTAGTTTTACCGTTGTTTTATCATCATCGAATAAAGCTAATCAAGGTTATATCCTATACACATTTACAGGTTTAATCGTGCAGCGTCCAGATAATTTAGTATACCTAGCCACGATTTACATCTTCACATCGAGAATAAATTTTAGATTAGTCAGCCAAGATTTTAATTTGATCGATTTGTCAGGAGAGCAGTTACAGATTATCCTGGATGTGAAGTCGTAAAATCCAAGGGATTTTCAGAGACTTTCGTCATAAAATCTAAAGTAAAAAATAAATAATATAATACGTACACTCACGAGAAGATCTTCATGTACGACAAAGATAAACTCGAGGAAGCTATTAGGAAATCGTTCTCGGAAACCATCGTGGGTAACTTCGAGTTCTACGTGGATAAATTCGGTGATGAAGATTTTCTACTGACGGATCATCAACTGAGACGGCTTTACCACGATTCCATAGCGATGATCAGTTGTGGTCGTGATCAGATCACGAATTACGTACACTCGTGTATGACCGTGGATCGTCTATTCATCTGAGTTTGAAGTTCTTCTGTTCTATATGAATCGATAGGTAGCCAATTACAATTATTCATATACAAATATATATTTTCTATTTAAATAAACCTTTATCTTAATAACAACATTATGTCTATGATTCCCAAGATTGAGATAAGTACTAGAACGAAGAATCGTTTTGACCTAGATGACAAAATAAAATTTCCAACGAAGTTATCCGCGATTAACAAAAGTATTAGACGTGCCAAGTATGAATTTAGAAAAGACAGCGCCAAGAACGTATTTTCAACGTTTCTAACTCCTATGTTGAAGTATAGAATGACAGATTCTCGCGCCAAGGATACATTATCGATGATCAATTTTAAAAATACTAGATACTATATTCAAGTAAAATATAGTAAACTTTACGGTAACAAATCTGAAAAATCGTGGAAGGTGTTTAATCATCGAGAACGTGTATTAACCACGACGGGGAAATATGCTGTATTGACAGAAAAATCTAAGCCAGGAATGTTAACCGGAATCGATAATAACTATTATCATAATGCGTATCCGGTGATAGCTCTAGTATACGGATTATACCAGCTAATTCAACCTGATGTGAAGAAACTTCTCTCGATGATGTTTTCGCGGAAATTCGAAGAATTTCACATCAATTGTGTCGTGGAAAGAGTTTTAGATCATTTTAATAATATTAAACGTGGAAATGGACTTACTAAACTTCGAGCGGAGAAGATATTAACGTGGGCGGAATCAGTTAAATCTACAAGAGCGTTCACCGATGATATTATCAAGCTGAAACGCGTACTAAGATTTCCGATCACCGTTAAAACGTGTACCGGAGATGTTTTACACGAAGCTCGGTATAAGAATAATGGTGCTCCCATCGAAATATTTAATCATAACGGCCACGCATGGAATATTTCCGTGATGACGTTTCCGTGTTCGAGAACGATACAGTATTATCGCGGAGATATATTTGACGTTATCCACGAGATGAATAAAATCGAACCTGTCGGCGTATGGTTGTCCAAGGATGAAACGGGAATGTATGATCAATTCGTTTTGACGAATGGCGATTTATATAAAACTGAAGAACTTCTAACTCAGATGAATAATCTCGCGTTGAGCTATAACGGTGATCAGAATCTCGCCGATGAAATTACTAAAAACTATTTTACGATACCATCAGTCTCGGCGCACTTCGCTAGAAAGAAAAATTCCTGGAGACCTATCCGGGTTGATTTCATCGAGGATGTTAAGGCGAGTTGCGTAGAGGCAACACACGATGGATTATGGAATATTAGGTATGATTCTAAAAATATGAAGTGCGCGAATATCGTATCGTGCTATCCGGCGAGTTTTCTCGGATACGGAGAGTGTAATGAGTATTTTACGAGATTTGGTCATCCCACACATGAAATGACTAGAGTATCTATTAACGTATATTTACCCGATTTTGATTTAACCGGATTTGTCAAGGTAACATCGTTTAAATTCGCTGATAATCTTCACCCGGTATTTTATTTATGGTGTGGAAAGCATCTCAGTGAGAAAAATTGAGGCACCGATAACGCTGTTAAGATTTATGCTAGATAAAAAGATTTTAACGTCGTTGACGGTTTCCTCGGCGATAATATCATATTGATCGCAAAAGGATATTTGGCTACCAACCGATAAGGAGTTATCAAGAATAATAATCGGAAAATTTACTCAGGGTGGATAAAAAAACTATCAAAGAAAAATCCCTCGATTGATAATCGACGACGCCGAATTAAATTTTATCATCGAAGATACAACGAATAAACAAATTTGTATATTATCATCAACGTCGTATTTATCCACGGGAGAAAAACTTCAAACCGTGGTAGAATACTACGACAGAGAATCACGGCAGTTTACTCACCTAATATCTTCAATGCTTAGTTACGCCTTAATAAACGTGTTCTCGATGTTATATGAAGTATCTGAAATCACGGTTAGAGTCGCCACTGATTCGTTTTGTTTCAACGTAAAACACAGTGATCACGTTAATAAATATATTAACAAGGCGGAACACTGGGGAACCTGGAGAATAAAACGCGAGCAGATACATCTTTACGATAAAAATATTGATGATCCCATCGAAGATAATTATCGCGAGGATATCAACGATGATATATCGTTACTACCGTGTGTGTATGATCCGATAACTAGATATAAAACTGTTTATCTGAACGGTCCAGGAGGATGTGGAAAGACAACAAGGGTTATAGATTGTTTTGGGAAATCCGCTGATATAATTGTATTAACCCCTACTCATCTTCTTGCTCGCGAAATGAAACTTTGAGGAGTTAACGCGAGTACTTATCAAGGTTTTTTTTTAATGGGATGGATCTGAGTGGGCTTATGATAGCATGGGAACAAAATATATTCCTCGGATAATCATCTGGTATGAAATATGTTTAACATCGTTGAATATATTAAAAATATTTCTTGGTTGACTACTGACGAAAAACACCGCTGTGATCATGTGTGGGGATCACGGTCAACCGCCGCCGCCATTTAATGGAGAATCTCCTCATGATTGGTTAAGAAACAACGTTGATATCTACGAAGAGATTAACACGGATCATCGATCCCTCGACGAGGAATTAACGTTGATGAAATTCACGATAAGATTACAACCGGATCATATACAGGGTGAGATAATGCGTAAGATGATTCCTGAAACCTCCATTGATGATTTCTGGCACACATGGAAACCAACAGATGTTGTTGTCGCTAGTAGAAAAAAAATATATGAGATCGTCTTCAGATAGAATTTTTTAACGCGCATAAAGAGAAATTCCATATGGAAAAGGTTCCATTGTGCTACCGGCCTGATGATAAACGACAACAAAATATCGAAGTTGATATTCCCGGTGAATCTCAGCGACAAGAACTCGTTTTTAATGATATTGTACAAGTTAATATTAACGTGGTAGAAGACGCGTTACGCGCTAATAAATCTCCGTGGATGCAATGATACGCGATGACGATTCATTCATCACAAGGATTAGCCATCAAAGATACTACTGTTTGGATCGTAGATGATTTCATCGAGTGGTCAAATCTAATATACTTCGCGGTATCACGAGTACGAAGAATAAGCCAACTTCGAAGAATCGCCATTATTTAAGATTAATCGGTGGTAACTGAGTATCATCCGGGATTATTTGTAATTGTTCACGGGTGAAACTCCGCTGTGGCGCGGTTGGATCGAGTTTATAACGCGTTGGTCTATTATTAGATGACACAGTAGAATATATTATATGCATTGTTACGCTCCATACAGGATCATTTGATCTTGTAGTACCTTTTTTGAGTTCTCCGGGTTCATATAAATATCTCACAGTGACATTACTAGGTAGGTTTTGAGACGTAAATTCTTTTTTTTTAAATCTGATATATTTTTTGTTATCGCGATAGCTGGTTTCATATTTATGGTTCTAGTAATCTCATTGTTAATCGATGCGATCACTTCCGGTAATCGTTTTACCCATTCACGAGATGGCCCATCATCGATAAATTCTTTCGCGTATTGATAATGAAATAGTTTATCTCCAAGAGTTCTGTTAAACCGTTCAACGATTGCTTGATCGCGATGAATCGCTGTATGTACGTTGTTGCTTCATCACCGATGACACCTCACCTTGAAATTCCTTGCCGGGATCAACCTGAAGAAGATTTGGCCTTCGTAGAGTACCTCGACGATAATCTTTTTAAACGCGGAGCCAACTTCCGAAGATGATGTCGTCGATAACGGATCGGCATCAACAACGGTTAACGCGTTTTTGTAAACGCGTTTATTAACGGTATCATGCGGTTGAAATAATATATCAGATTGATGAACTTCATTAGGAGTATTAACATCAAATGATGCGTATTGAATCTTTTTCGGACGCGGTAGATAAATCTGCCGTATAGCTTGTTTAGCTAACCAATCCGCGGCCACTTCACGTGTTACCTTTGCGGCACTTGCGAGTTTATCAATTGCGGAATTTCCCATGTAACATCCGGTCGGAGAATAATAAATCTTTTCCATTTTATACACCTAAACCAGCGACTAATTTTCCTTCCATGGCTGTTTTTATTAACCACGATGTTAATTTTTCTTTGAAGGTCTTATCGGGAATAGAATTCAACACGTGGATTAATTTTACATCCGCGAGATGACGCTGTTGAAGATCATTACTACGATAAGCTATATCGTGAACAAGACAAGCTTCATCGATAGCATTTATTGGATATTCACCCGGACGAGGTTTATTCTGATCGTCGAGTCTGATATCTAATCGTGTCCCGGGTCCACAATAATTATATCACGGAAGATGCTTCTTTTCTGGATACTTAGCCCACGGCACCCCTGGAAGTTTCGTAAGATTGGAGGTGATATCACCGCCTCTTTTTGTTTCTTTTACAAATCTAAATTTGCTTATCCCGCACCGTTCACATGTGCCGGTGGCCGCCTCTCTATTATTTTTTGTGTAATAGTTGTTAGATCAATTGTTGGTGTACGCTCTCTACATTTCACACAATATAAATCAATACTATTAGTAAGTTATATCTAATGGAAATTACCGATTTTTCCGCGTTAAAGAAACAACAACGAGTTAAACATCATCCCATGCTACCTAATTCCATCCGGATGATAATTATTGGACTATCGGGTAGCGGTAAGACACAGCTGTTACTCAATTTGATTATGAAATAGATGGCGTGGGATAAACTATATTTGGTAGCACCTAGAGTTGACGTTCAACAATGCTACCAGGTGTTAAAGGATTATAACGAAAAGGCCTCGGAGATCACCGATGAAGCGCCTTCCGTGGAGGATATTTCCGGAGACATAAATAACTTAGTTGTATACGATGATACCATGTTGAAACGACAAAAGAATCCCGCGAGGATATTTTCTCGAGGCCGACATAAAAACACCGACGTGATCTACGTTACTCAGCGATATACTCAGATTCCAAAAGTGATCCGAGATAACTGCAACGTGTTATCAGTGTTTAACGGAGTTGATACTCATACGTTACGAAATACCTGGCAAACATGGTGTAGTGATATGGATTTCAATAAATTTAAAACTTTCTTTAGCGGTGCTCAGGCAACCCCTCACGGATTTGTAACGATAAATTTATCCGACACAGTAACGCGATATCGGATAGGATTAGATCGCATATACGGCTAACCTTTCTCTGTTTAATCTAGTAATCTTCGCTTCTCCGATATTCGCCATATATTTATCGCGTTACATTATTTCGGTGTTGACGTTAACGAGGCTGTAACGATCACACTCGATTATAGGGATCTCTCTCCGCTTTTTTTTACTCGTCATTTCGGCAAAATAAGGCTTCTATTATTAAACTGTTATTTGGCAAAATAAGGCTTCTATCACCTTTTGTAGAGATCGCTCTCTCCGCCGCCGAATGATTTGAATTTTTAACGTAGATTTATAAAAAAAAAATCCAGTCACATTGCTACGATGTCTGCAGTGTGGGTTTTATGATGATGTTTTGCACTGGGACGTCATGTCGCAATGCTGAGCAGCAAACCAGGCAGCTGTTAGTACCATATTTGTAAGTCTTTGATGTGACCCGGCAGGGGATATAACCCACGACCTCCTGCATCGGAAGCAGACGCTCTAAGCACTAGATTACCGGTAAGGCAGCTTTTATCAAACGATATGCTACGCATGACTGCCAGCATTACTGGTGTAGGACGGTACTCCAGAATACCCACGCACGCTACTGGCGGGTTCTATCACATATCAACGTTAGTAGAGCCGAGAGACCAATAAGGACCCCGATAAATGGTTATGAATTGGAAAGCAGCGGGAATAGACGCCAGATAACACGTGGACATGATTTGACACACTTTCTCTAAAGCCTTTAAATAAAAACAAAATATAACTTACGCGGATTTACAGAACATGGTGTCGTGATCCTGTTATTATTAAACAGTAATGTGCAGTATTGTACTAATTGTATCGTTTATCTTGCAGTAGGCAATCTCTTAAATGCATTTTGTTCAGTGAAAATTACGAATTCTTTAGCTGGAGGAAACCGGAGATATAAGAAAGAACTACCGACCTAAATGGACAATCGCTGATAGAGGCCGACGTTCGAAATCGAGCCAACAGCCCAAACCGTACCCAGTCAATTATTCAGCCACTGGTGCAGCCAATGTCGCAATAAGAAATACACAGACAAGTTCCTGAAGCAAAATCAGAAATGAAACGATACTGAGTTTTCCTTCACTTATTTCATGAGTTTCCGTATCGTATAAAACAAATAATAATAATAAAAATAATAATAATAATAATAATAATAATAATAATAATAATAATAATAATAATTTTCGAGTCAATGAGTTTCCTGTCACCGATAGAAAGAGGTTCCCTGTAAAATATATCTGTATAACGATAACGTTGCTTTGACCTATCGTAACTCCTCAGGTACTATGTCACCACAACATGTCATTTGATATGCAAGACGATATAAACTTTTACGTACCATTTCCGGGGAGAATAAACCAAGCGGCTTCGTTTTATCTATCAATCGACGTATGTTCGCCAGTATGTCTAGCAAAAGTATAAAAACATTATCACTAGTGGAAAACCAACATGAACATAACCAGCATGCATCAGTCAGTCAACAACATAACTCCTCCTCTTCTTCGGACTAATTCCATCACCACCACTACCATTACTATAAATGCAGTCTTTTTTCTAACACCATTACCACTGCAACCACTGTTGCCGCTTCTAATAGTACTGTTGCTGGTACTACTACTACTACTACTACTAATATGGCTGCCGCTACTACTACTACTACTATGGCTGCCGCTACTACTGCTACTACTACTACTACTACTACTACTACTACTGTATTCATCAAATGCAGAAGATACATTCGTAACGTTCACTATACTTTCAGCATGTGTTCTTAGGGGAATCATAATTAATTATTCCGAATTAAATGCCTCGTAAAAAAAAAGTACAAAAAGGAGAAATTTGCAACACATCAAGACAAAGCATATTCTTGCAAATCTGGGATGGTAAAGATGCTCGGGATGCAAATGACAACGTTACATTCCAAGGCTGTTAAAATTCTACAAATGGATTTTCTTACACAATAAAATGCCAAGTTTATAACAGGCTCCTCTCTTTGCTTCTGTCAAGTGTTCCTAGCTACAGCAAGATTTGGGTTGGTTCTGGTGTTGCAGAAAAACATGTGTCTGTGATGTGTGAACTGTTTTTGAAGGAACATATGGAACCAACAGAGTAGACATTGATATGTTGGCTTAAAATGTTTCAGTAGACTCTGATCTGGCGGTTTAAAATGTTACCGTAGACTTTGATCTGTTGGCTTTAGATGTTACGGCACAGTTTAAGTAATGCCATCAACGAGACAACAGAAATACGGCAACGGTTGAGTACTGTAAGAATTATAGTATTTTTGCTTGTCATGATATAAATAAATTCGACGACTACAACCCACACCCTCCCTCCCCAGCATCATTCTTCTTGCGGACCCTGTAAGATTTAGTATTAGTCCGACACGCCCTCTTGCATGTCCGTAGGAAGCGACTAATGAGACAGAAACCAGAAACTGCAATGGTGGTTAGCGCACTAGACACGTGACCGAAAGTGAAAGGGTTTGAATCCTACCATCAGATTATCTCAAGCCGCCTTACCTTGGAGAAAAGCATTTTCACGTTGTTGTTGGGTAATAAACAATCTACACATGTTGCAGTGTCGCAAAATATCACACCAAACCAAATTTGAATTCGTTTCAATCTAGCACATACATGTATCTATATGACCAAAACACGTAACTGTGACAACTTTGGGCACTTACAGAAAAGAAAATATCTAACTTCAGCTTTGTCTTTTTGAAAGTTTAGTTTCCCACAGACATCACATTTATGAAAATGACAATTCTCTATTTTTGTGGCAAAATAAGGAATGGCATAGGACAGGCCAAAATCGCTCGATATCAATAGATCAATTTCGGAACAGTAACGTCACGTTTGTCAGTACAATTTATCAAGCACGTCACATATATAAAATTGCCCAAGGGAGGGTAATTGACCACGCTGTGTAATTGGCAATGAAACTGGCTCATTTAAGAAACTATAGAACTGAGCCATAAACTGTTCATGCTTATCTAATAGGTAGCAAGCAATGATGATGGGGTCTGACCACGACGTTCTGACCGTAAGGCACAATGTTAGTCGTATAAGTATTTATTATGTCAAGTTCATTCGTTCTAAAATTGCTTCTCAGCAAAATAAAAAATAACATGTCAAAATTTTTCAAAGAATTCCGTTTCATTTTAAAAGCCATTTATTGAGGATTTTGCTTTCACTTATCTTTTACTCACCCATACATGAAAAATCAAATGTTTATTGACCATCTCGTGTTAATAACGTTCATATTACTTAAACCCCATTTAGAAAAAAATATAACAAATCTCTATTTGTAAAACAAAATTAAAGGCAAAATAACTAGTTGAGAAAACCTGCAATTCTTTGACATGATATAGAAAAAACTCTTCCCATGCAAATCTTCAGACAATTTTTCGTATTGCTGTTGTTATTTGGTATTTGTTCTTCCTTCTTCTCAATGATAAATTAGTAAAACCATGTTTTAATGTAGAAATCTCAATGCATTCCATACCCATGGAAATATTACATATTTTACAATATCGCTTTCTCTCTTTCATTTTCCGTAAACGATTGCCATCATCATATGTCGTTTAGAAATATTTTCTATGATCTAACCGCGTGTAATATACTTGGAACATGAAAATAGAATACTACATGGAAAACTCTTCATCGTGCTTTCTGGTTTGACATAAAGTGCATAATCGCTAGATCCCCATTTCTGCGCATTTCTTTATTTAGAAATACGAAGAAATAAAATCCAGTGAATAAAACTCTTTTTCTTTTTGCTCACAACCTGTGCCTGTCTACTGCACAAACTGTATCTTTTTAACTTGACCATGCAGTCAATACACTTCTGCATTTATAACTACAATACACTTCAACCTTAGTGACTATCAATTTTCACGTCACATATAAGGACACAATTTAATTCTCAAAAGAAGTTATGCATTTGGTAGTTTTTGACAATTCTAACGCTCCATTCATTTAACTGCAACTTTCCGGCATTATAATTTACACCTGTACGTGCAATCAGAGGGGCTCGTATCGTTGGTTACAATTTAGCTGTCATTCATATAGTATAAAATAATACAACATGTATGACTGACAGTTAAATTGTATGTAACGATACAAGCCCCTCCCTCCACGTGCATGCAATGCACAGTCATACGTATGTATGTATGTATGTATGTATGTATGTATGTATGTATGTATGTATGTATGTATGTATGTATGTATGTATGTGTGTGTGTGTGTGTGTGTGTGTGTGTGTGTGTGTGTGTGTGTGTGTACTCAAGAATTATAGATATTAATCAATTAGCAGGTGCTTCTTGTTCAAATACCATTTCAACGTGTTTAGCTTAAATGTGCAAAACATATTGTAGAAGATGCATGCGAGTGGAGAATTATTTTTCACGCCTAGAAGAATATTAATGTACCTGTTAAGTATAGTTCAATGTGGAAGGTCACTGCTAAGGGCGATGCATTACCCGCCAAGGTCATTGTCATGCTTATGTCGACAGTTTTATGTTGTAATCTCGGCAATTTATGAAATATTACAAGCAAGTTTTAAATCTGCATGCATCTTTATCATGACGTGTTCTCAGATTATCTCACTGAAGCAAATTTAGTAAATTAGAGAAAGATTTTAATTTGAGGCTGAACTATTTTTGGTCTGTTGATCGATAAGTTCGTTTGTGATTGAGTTTCTGGTTAGAACCAATCAGAATCTATATTTCATTAGTAAACCTTATAGTTACTCCAATTCATATTGTTTTAAGTCTCTTGTTCGCACGCTTTAATTTATACTGATGGATA
Source organism: Unio delphinus (assembly GCA_029339505.1). Taxonomy (NCBI): domain Eukaryota; kingdom Metazoa; phylum Mollusca; class Bivalvia; order Unionida; family Unionidae; genus Unio; species Unio delphinus. The sequence continues at coordinate 14,255,432 of JAQISU010000174.1, forward strand.
CCAGGCTTTTCACAAAATGAGAGTCAAAAAGGGTCAGTACAAGTCAAAATCAAATACCATTGGGTAAATATGGTAATGTGGAACGATACAAATTGAATTCAGCTAGCCTTTGGGGGATGTAGATATAGTATGCAAGTATGGAGGGGGAAGGGATTAACCCAAATAAATACACTTACGTTTTGGGGTAGGTGGGCCTACTGATAACGTATTACGCATAGGAAACGGGCGTGGGGGTGAAACCTGATACTAATTTGTCTTATGCGTAACTTGTTGTTGTAGGGATTAACGCCATTTTTCAGCACAGGGTACGCTAGACATGGAGGTCAGTATTAACGGTGGAGGAAGAACACGGGAAAAACCCCAGAAAGAACCACCGACCCACGAGAAGCTACTGGCAAGCTTTCTCACATACCAACATTGGCCGAATCTGAGACTCGAACCCACGCAAGCAGAGATGAGATTGCAGTGATTAGTAACGGAGAGCGCATTGACTGGGTCCAATCGGCATTTGAAATTTAGCTGACACTAGAAAACGTCGATGGACTATCTGTTTTATTAAACACGTTAATGTTATTAATCCTTGATCATGTCTCAGTGGATTAAATATAGGCCGTTCTAAAGAATTCGGAAGGGGGGGGGGGTCAAGCGTACGTAAGCAGGTGTGCTATGTGTAAACAAAATACACATGTATTCTAATGGCGGGGGGGGGGGGGGGGTAGATTTACCTAGAAATTGTCAAATGTGGCATAATGTGGCGAAACAATTAAAATAGTACTTTACAAATATGACATCATGGGGAGACTAAAGTAAAATTCAAATCGCATTGGGCAGATTTGAGAACGATGCGATAACATACAAATTCAGATATAAATCAAATTCAAATTACATTGGGTAAATATGACATAACAGGGCGATAAAAGTCAAATTCAAATTACGTTTGGTAACTATGATATTTTGGGGCGATACAAATCAAATTCAAATTACGTTTGGTAACTATGATATTTTGGGGCGATACAAATCAAATTCAAATTACGTTTGGTAACTATGATATTTTGGGGTGATACAAATCAAATTCAAATTACGTTGGGCTATACAAATCAAATTCAAATGAAGTTGGGTAAATATGACATAATGGGGTGATACAAATTCAAATTTAAATTATGTTGGGTAAGTATCACATGGGGCAATACAAATTTTAGATTAGGTTGGAGAAATATGACATAACGGGGCAATACAAATTCAAATTTAAATTATGTTGGGTAAGTATGACATGGGGCAATACAAATTTTAGATTACGTTGGGTAAATATGACATAATGGGGTGATACAAATTCAAATTTAAATTATGTTGGGTAAGTATCACATGGGGCAATACAAATTTTAGATTAGGTTGGAGAAATATGACATAACGGGGCAATACAAATTCAAATTTAAATTATGTTGGGTAAGTATGACATGGGGCAATACAAATTTTAGATTACGTTGGGTAAATATGACATAATGGGGTGATACAAATTCAAATTTAAATTATGTTGGGTAAGAATGACATGGGGCAATACAAATTTCAGATTACGTTGGAGAAATATGACATAACGGGGCGATCAAACTCAAAATATGTTGCTTAAATATGACATATGGGACGAGAGAGAGAGAGAGAGAGAGAGAGAGAGAGAGAGAGAGAGAGAGAGAGAGAGAGAGAGAGATGTTATATACCTTCCTTTGTTTTTATTTTCAGAGAGTCTGACAGATTATTGAGACAGAAAATCGATCAAGATATTTAACAGGTTTTAGATTTGTTTCCCCATATCAATATCTTACAAAAATTACACACTTTACAATAGAAAAATAAAATAAAATGTATGTTCTGTAATAAAAACGAGCTTTGTTTATAGATTAACGATCTTTAGTTAGAAAACGCTAAACGTAAAGAGGGCAAATTTAATTGTTGACGTTCATTCTTCGAGTTTGAAGTCTGGCGGACAAGAAGTCCATCAATTCGTTGTTTGATTAAGTTGTAAATCATTTTGGTTGTAAACATAAGGAATGTGTCCACAAATAGCTCGGTTGGTAATTTATAGCCATAGCTGGGCAGTAATAGTGATCTGAGTGGTCTAATTATGTCATAGTTCCAGTTAGGAATGCAAATAGTCGCTAGCAAAGACATAAATTAGATTGAGAATTGACCATAGTTGGGCATTATATTTTTTATTTTAAGGGGAAAACGTACTGCACAATGGAATGATCATAGTCTATAATCAAGACGGTTGATGACCGAAAAGGAGAGAGAGAGAGAGAGAGAGAGAGAGAGAGAGAGAGAGAGAGAGAGAGAGAGAGAGAGAGAGAGAGAGAGAGAGAGAGAGAGAGAAGGAAAATAAATAACGGCAACGCAAACTGATCATCAACAGTGATGGAAAAGACCTGAAGTACGATCATATGGTGAAATTTGTTCTGTCAGCATAACTCAATTTCGCACAAACTTTCGGAACTCTTCTTCTGAGAGAAAGCGAATCATATTCAATGTCATTCTGTTTATTTAATTTATTAAATTGTTACCTTTTACAAATAGGGTTATTATATATATATATATATATATATATATATATATATATATATATATATATATATATATATATATATATATATTATATATATATATATATTATATATATATATATATATATATATATATATATATATATATATATATATATATATATATATATATATATATATATATATATATATATATATATATATATATATATATATATATATATATATATATATATATATATAATTGAATTATTAAATCTGTATATTCCATCCATAATTTCATATTTTATTTTACAGTTTATTCCATCTGGGCAATAACACCGTGGTTAATCATCTACTAGAGAACCAAAACCGAACAGCATAAGTAGTGGGGGATCTCTTATGTCATCACCACTTTATGACAATCTCCAAAGGAGACAGAAACCTATTCATACATCAAGCGCGTGTAGTGGAGCATGTGATCAAGTAGATTGTACCAGTTGTCATTGATCAACGCAGATTCTGCTCCTGTTCTTTAGTATTTGCAATGCTACGTAAGTATCTGACTATTTCAACAAAATAGGAAATTCTGATCCTCAAAACTTGTAAACAATGACATTCCCATTGTTACATGTACCTATTAAGATCATCGGTGCAAACATAACTAAAATGATCGGTTAAACATTTCTAGTATAATTTTAAAAGTGTCGGTTAACAATTATTAATCAGAATGGTTCCTTAAAATGTGATATCAATTGATGATATAGTGATACACTCTATAAAAGTACTAAATTAAAATATATTACCACTCGTGATAGAAATAACATTTGGGGTATCTAAAGTGCTTACAGCTAGAAATATGCCTTAGAGATAAACCATAGGTATAAACAAATATGTATGACGTACTCTGTGTGAACCTTTGATCCCAAACATTCTATAATAAATATATGGAGATATGTCATGTGCGATCTGTAATCATGTTATAACTAGTTGTACAAAATTTAATTCAAATAATCTGTTTATACATTGCTTGTGTAATGTTTAGAGTGTGTTAGCAATTATTATTATTGTTAATTAATAATGCATAAAGTAAAATGGTGAATTAGAGAGGGATATCAGTTCATGCCACATGTTGTCAATCAATCAATGTCTTAACCAAACTAAACAATAAAATGCATGCAGTTTTGTTAAACATTCTTCATTTTGCTGTTTTCGTCCACCCAAGGGGAATATGGACGTGGTGAAACTATATTTTATCCCTTGGACCCCATTTTCAAACGGCTTAGTAGACAACCTCAGTAAACCCTGCTGATTTGGATCAGAAAGGTGATCCAGTTGAAAAAAGAATTCCCTGATATATTTCAAGCTTGTGCAGTTACCAGAGCTATGGCAAAGAAAGCTCTTTAGAATGATGTTGATGAAGACAGTATTCCTTTAGCTGACATGTTTATAGGTTAGGCTTTTGATGAGGTCACTTTTACTCCTTGTTTGGATCAATCAGAAGGTATTGATCATAGTGATCCTCTTTTAACAACTCATTCTCTTTATTCTAATCAGGGTGATAAACGAGTCACTTGTCGTCGAACAGGAAAAGGATCATGAGATCTCCTGTTCGTTTCAAAGGGCCCTAAGTGAGAATGAAGCCACTGAAGTTCCTGTCTGTCATTTAATTAAAAATGGAATTCTTATGAGAAAATGGAGACCTCCCGAGGTACCTGCTGGTGATGAGTGGTCGGTGAACAATCATACAGCAGTTCCAAAACCTTACAGACAGGAAATACTTAACCTGGCCCATGAAACGTCTTTGGCTAGTCATTTAGGGATTAATAAAACTTATCACAAGATCTTGACTCACTTCTATTGGCCAAAAATCAAAAGTGATGTTGCCAAATACTGTAGATTTTGTCATATTTGTCAAATGTAAAACCCAATCAGAAGATACATAAGGCTCATCTACAACCTATTCCTGCCTTTGACGAACCATTAGTAGAATTATGGTAGATTGTGTAGGTCCCTTACCCATGACCAAGTCAGGTAACCAATACCTGTTGACCGTTATGTGTGCGTCAACAATGTTTCCAGAAGCAATTCCGTTGAGGAATATAAAAACTAAAACAATAGTAAAAGCTTTCATACAGTTTTTTACTCAGTATGGCCTTCCCAAATCTGATCAGTCTGATCAAGTTTCAAACTTCATGTCTGGAATTTTCCAACAAGTTATGTATGAGTTAGGCATTCAGCAATTCAAATCTTCTGCCTATCACCCTGAGAGCCAGGGAGCATTAGAAAGATTCCATCAGACTTTGAAAAATATGATCCGATCATATTGTTTTGATACGAATAAAGATTGGGATGAAGGCATTCATTTACTATTGTTTGCTATTAGATAATCAATTCAAGAATCTTTAGGCTTCAGTCCCTTTGAACTGGTTTTTGGACACACTGTGCGTGGACCATTTAAGTTATTGAAAGAGAAACGTCTCTCTAATGAAGATACTGAGATCAATCTTCTTGATTATGTTTCCGATTTTAGATACAAGTTGTCAAAGGCTTTTGAGGTCGCAAGAGCAAATCTGCACTCTGCTCAATCTAAAATGAAATCAAGATATGATAAAAGAAAATCGAAGGAAAGGAGTTTTCAGCCTGGTGATAGACTCCTGGCTCTCTTACCAATGCCACAAAATCCTCTTCACGCCAAATCTTATGGTCCCTACACAGTTGATTGGAAAATTAATGACAAATTACATCATAAATACTCCTGGGAGGCGCAAACAAAAACAACTCTGCCATATAAACATGCTAAAAGAGTATATTGAAAGAGATAGCCATGTTAAACATGTAATTAATTTAGTTGTAACTGTCCCACTCAGTGAAGGAATATCATCAGATTCTACTGATATTGAAATGACGAATCTTTGTAATTCAGAAATTATGAAAGATCTAGACCAGAAACTTTAACATTTACAAGTGCAAGAAAGAAATGAACTGAACCAGTTATTATTTGAATATGAGCACTTATTTCCAGATGTTCCTACAAGGACAAACAAAAGTTTTCATGACGTTGAAATTCTAAATTCCAAACCTGTCAAACAACATCCATACAGGATGAATCCACTCAAACAGGAATACTTAAAAAAGGAAATTCAATATTTGCTGGCGAATGATTTTATCGAGGCCAGTAAAAGTGATTGGAGTTCACCATGCATACTTGTTCCAAAACCAGATAAAACTTTCCGTATGTGCACTGATTATAGGAAGGTGAACAGTGTGACAAAAACAGATTCATTCCCGTTACCAAGAATTGACGATTGTATTGATAAAATCGGGAATGCCAAGTATGTCACCAAATTTGACCTTCTGAAAGGATTTTGGCTGATTCCACTAACGGATAGAGCAAAGGAAAGAGCAAAGGAAATCTCGGCATTTGTGACTCCAGATGGACTTAACAATATAAAGTAATGCCATTCGGGATGAAAGGGTCACCAAGTACATTTCAACGTCTCATGAATATGATCACCTCTGGTCTAGAAAATTGTGATGCCTATATAGATGACGTCATCATCTACAACGACACCTGGATAGAACATCTAGCAGCAATTCGAACATTCTTGACAGACTCACTGATGCATGTTTGACAGTTAATTTATCTAAAAGTGAGTTCTGCCGTGCTAGTGTGACTTTCTTAGGACATATTGTGGGACATAGACAAGTTAAACCAATAGCTTACTAAGATGAGTTTATTATTGCATGAATATAATCTTGACATCCGGCACATCAAGGGAAAAGATAATTTAATAGTAGACGCTCTTTCCGGTGTATAACAATATATTATATCATATACACTGTGTATACACTGTATTTCTTTTAACTTCAGGTGTAAATTGGTTTGTGGTAAAAAGAAAGTTGTATCATATGAACCTTTCTTTTTATTTTATGGGGGAAGGTGTTACGTATATTTGTTTTAAGTCATTTATTGTTTGTCTGTCAGATTCAAATTTGACATTTTAAGTTTAAGATTCATTCATTGGGAGATATTTTTTTAAAAAGTGGGATGAGTTGTACTTTACAAATAAACTTCAGAGTTGTAAACAAGCTTTTAAAATGATTGGTTTATTCCAAGGACATTATGGAGCTTTGTTATAAACATCTTTCTATTTTTAGTTGGGTGATACGGTGTGCAACAGATCTGTTGAACGTAAATTTGTTCTAAAGATTCTAGAAGATCATGTGACCCCTTCTTTGTTTACGTAAAAACAGGTATATAAATTATGTTTTGGAGCTATTTATTTAGTAGAAGTTGGGCTGTTAGAATACTAAGTTGTGTGTCATTTTGAGTTATTTTAAATTACCTTGTATTGGAAATTATTTCAATCCGTTTGGATCAAGATGATTTATTTTGTTATTTATCTGGAAAATAATTGTACTCATTGAATTTCATAAGACCAGAACTGACTTCATCACGTGACATAGTCTTCCATCTTGGATGCTTCACTAAGATTCGAACTGAGAATTATACCGACATTTTATTACCAGGACTTTTGCACTTTCACTAGTGGATTATATTTTGAATTATTTTTGGATTAATTTTTGGAATTGATTCTTAAAACCGTAAGTTTATTTTTTTTTCTGGAAAATATTTGTGCTCAATAAATTCTTTATAAAGTTTTTACAAGCTTGTTATTTTCAGTCTTTCTATGTTACTGTTTATTCGAGCCTAAGCACGTAACACATTACCTTAACTAAAACAAGAGCAGCATGAAACAATTTAAGATCCATAAAGTGCTGGGGGAAAGGTTGCATGTAGAAGGAACACTCCGTGGCAGGAAATGGATAGAAACTATTTAAAATCTATTAAACGCGATACTGACTGTAATTTCCACCTGATAGTGTTAGTCAAATAAAGAGGAAAATTTACAAATGATCCTGGCAGCAAATGAGCCGATTTTAACTGTAGTGTATGTTTCACTTAAAAATTCATTTCTACAGACTTAATATATTGTTTTAAAATAAAGAAAAACGTCACGTTTTCCGAAAACTCCACAGCGGGGTTTCCAAAAGATTGTGGTACATAAGCGATCTTATAACTTGCACAAGATATCTTCCTTAACATGAATTAAAATAAAAAGTCTTTGACGCGTCTTTTAATATCAGGAAAGCTTTTGACATTGTATGATGCGAAGGACTTTTCCTCAAGCGGTCTCTTTCTGATATATGGAAATCTTTAAACACCCCAAAATATGAAGAATGTTTCAAGAAAGCTTTTCTTATCGTGTATTAAAACAACCATTGATACCGTATGACATGACAGACTGTTTATAAAGCGTTTCCTATTGTGACACAATGAAAACCTTTGACGCTGTATGAAACTGGGTGTTCATAATGCTTTCTCTATTGCGACATAAGAAAACAGTTCACACCGTAAGTCGCGAGTGGCTTTTCATAACGCTTATCATTTTTAGATTTGCGTCTGCTTTCTAACGGCAGGCTCAACATACAGTTGGCCATGTCAGGCCGAGGAAATGGGAACTGAATACTTTTCCCAAGGACACAGAGGTAATCAACACTGGCTAGTCTGGGGATGTATCGAACCCATATATTACAACTCTCCCTTGGGGAAAATGCAGTTTAAATGATGTCCCTTCGCTACTGCATGTCTATATAAGAAGTTTTTTATTTTATTTATTTTTGTGGTAGCGACATGTAGTTCCATAATGAAACGAAATATATTATGAAGCTGATTGTGTTTCAGGGTTAGTGTTGAAGACATTTTCAAGAATTTTAATGTAACATTAGATAAGAATCAGCGAAAGCATGTTTAGACGGAAAGCTCTATTTCCTGTGCGCATTGTTCTGAAAATACAGTCTCAAAAATAATATATATTTTAGTGAGATTGTTTATCTTCCTTCGAGGAAATAATCGTATGAATTAAGATGGACTTATTCCGAATAAGTTATTCGTTATATGTGAAGAATCATAAACATATAACTGTAATAATTGAATGGCTTTAAACAAGATCAATATTTCAGCTACGAATGCGTGGATACACTTTACATTAAACTCAGCATACTAATATGAAAATTGAAACATATTTTAAATGATCCGTCCCTTCACAGATTAAAACATACAGGTTGTAAATCAGCAGTATATAAACGGGGAGGTGGGGGGACGGGAGGGTGCACATGCGCCATACGTCAATATCCTATCAACCAAATAGCTTAGACGTGTGAAGTTGAAACCAACACTTGAAAAAGCAGACAAATCCGTCTTTAAAATACCTATACTAACATGCGGTGTTAAGCTTTGTCTTTATAATAAGTCACGACTTTCTTGTCAGAAATAGTGGAGATTTATTAAAAGGCAACTTTAATCTGCAGGCAAAAGTCAGATCTGGGCCAAGTCTGATACACGACATGCCAGTCACGTCTTATTTTGACACATGTAAACAAGTCTTAAGAGCACATGGAACCATAACAAAACCCACAAAACATATGTACGTCTCCAGGTGCCTTAGCACCATCTGCTCACAACAGATGTCGCTCTGAAAGATTTAAGGACACACGGTACATGGCGCTTATGCATCACTTTGTATCGCTGCGTTTGTAACTCCTTCAGATACGCAAGTACTCTTAAAAGTAATTGTCCAAAATGGATTGGTGGTCATTACAGGACAGAAATTATATTATATTATATTATATTATATTATATTATATTATATTATATTATATTATATTATATTATATTATATTATATTATATTATATTATATTACATTCCATGCCTTAATTATACTCCACTCCCCCATTTAATTTTATAAAAAATTAATGACAAACTTGTTTCTCGCCATTAGTTGTCAAGGTAATCGTTGTATCGCAATGTTAGCTTACAAGATCAACAAATAAGAGTAAAAGCTGAAGTACGAATATTATCCAATTTTCTAGCGTACATTTACAAATGAGCAATAAATTTGAAAATAAAAAGGATAAAAATGGAAAAACTGAGAAAAATATGGCTTCCATTCAAGTTGTACTCGCAGTAAGATTCAACGAATACTGAATATGTTTTCGAAATATGACAACAGCGCTGTGTAATCCATAATAGTTAAATGTGCGCGCGCGCGCGCGCGTGTGTGTGCTAAAAAATGACATTTTGTTCAGTGGGTTTGGCTTTGAAAGCGTTCTGTGACAAGAAATATGGCTTTTAAAATGAAAAACTTAGAAAATTTGGAGACAGGCTATGAACTTTGCCTTGGATGTATGGAGACTGAATGATTCTGTTTATGGGGCTAACGATGCTCGTTTTCGTTGATCTCTACAGCATAAACTAATGAATATTTATATAAAGGTTTTAATTTCGAATGTTAAAGCTGTCATAGACCAGTACTTCACTTACATATGTGTCTGTCAAGATTGTAAAGAGTAAGTAAATCAACGACTAAAAAATAAAAGAACGAGATATATCTAACCACGTTTTGCCGTGTTCGTTTTTTGTTATTTAAGTTCATGTTAAATTCTTATCTTTATTGTACTATACATACTCGCCATGGTCCATTATAGAAAGACAACATACCGTATATAACTGCTTATAAGCAAAATGCAGCCAAGCCCCCCCCCCCCCCCGACAGAATAGGGTATAGGTTGCTTGTACTACTGAATAGTCCCGATAAACTGCACTTGGATTTAACGTGTGCAATACTATATACCGTATTCCATCCCGCCCATGAACATAATCAAATTAGCACAAAGTGAAAGCATCATTTGCAATTTGTTATTTCCAGTCTACCTGCAAACCAACTTTTAGTTTGAAACTACATTTGCAGACACCAGTTAATTACCTGTCTGTTGTGTACACACACACACACACACACACACACACACACACACACACACACACAAATGGTAAATAATAGATGTAGTTCCCATTCAAAGGTACACATTCAGATGTGTACAGATGCAGTATGTTTACTATTGACCTTTGTATTTTTTGTATTATCTTATTCTGAACGTTCGGCCACGATAAGTGCCTACTGGAACTCTCCGTCTGTCAAGAAACGCCATAACAAATCCACGCCATCTAGCGACAGGAAAGAGTGATTAGTTACATCCAATGCCGTCAGTGGTGCTTTTATATCACCGATGGACAACAGGAGTACGAAACTGTCACAGATACAACTAGTATGTCTGTAATGCAAAAATTTATAAAATCCATTAAATAGTCAGACACAATAATATGAAACAAGGTTTATTGCACAGGCAAGTTCCATTTTGTCTTATTCTTTCTCATTTTCGTTAATATATTTATCTGCGTTTTCTTGTTCCATTTTATTTCGTACGTCTTTTTATTGTTTACCTCTGAATCAGACAGAAACATGTAAGAATTCGTAAATGATATTTGGAAACGCAAGAATGACACATCAGCCTCAAAACTTCTCATAATGTAAACGATGCACACTTTCTCAAGATGAAGGAGATACCTGGGCCAAGAAATTACAGAACTATTTACTTGGCACATATTTTTAAAATGTATATTAAGGCGCCGAATACTTTTTATAATACAAAATAATCTTCATTTTAGGGGGATGGGTGTGGGACCGCTGGAACCTTTCTTATACATTCGTTGTCGTTCCTCTCTGAAGGTTTGCATGCCCACATTGTTTATCCTTATGTCATTATTTGACGGTGGTGGTACATCTGTCTACAATAAGAAGTATTTTAAATAGTGTAAGTACAGCCATCGCTGGAAATGGTGATGACAAAAGTATTTTTGGAGTTATAATCTATGGATAGGATAATCTATCCAACCCTCTCCAAAATGTGTGGCATACCACCATACAGCACCGGGATGACAGTTAAGACAAGACTAGAAGCAAATGCGTTTGCCACAACAATAATATTGTCTCACAAACAGCTTTATTTTTTACTGACTGGAACAGGTAATAATTGGAGTCGCGATTGATATTTAGGGCGCAAAGCTGTTACTGACGCCATTTTATGTATTAAGTAAGACATAGGTGGTGTTAGCCATCGGACAAATTAAATATATAATTTGTTTGGAAGTTTTCTTTGCAGTTTCAAGAACGAATACATTTTTCTTCAGTAGAAAGGTACATTAATTACTCAACTTTCTCTGATTAATTTTTTTTTTATACATGTACTAAACTCGGCATTAAACTGAACATGCGCTCGTGTGTTCAAAACCAATAATTTCCTATTAGGCCTTATGGACTTCATGCAAATATACTTAAGCTGAAATGTATGAGCTTGACAACGTGCAAATGCTACACAATGTTTTAATTAACATGTTCACATCAACAAAAGTAATGTGATCAGAGGAACTATTTTATTTGACTTCTAACATGCAACGTGACTGTCAAACTGGTCGTCGTACGGACAATATCCGAAACTGTATCGTAAATCAGTAGACAGCATAGTCGTTTACTTAACGGTGAATTCAGCATTTTATTAAAGGTTATAATATTAACATCGGATTAAGGGCAATAACTAATTACCGTGTCCACCCATGCAAACACTGCATCAAATTCCAAAATGCATAGACCAAGATTTGCGTTATCTGAATGCATCAGCATATCTGAACAGATGGTGGTTCCTCAAAATCGTGTAAAAATTCTAATCCTGTTCTGTCAGCGGATTATGCAGCGTTCAAATCTTGACTAACCCCGTCGGCTGTTAACTGAGTCGTATGAGCGGGTAAAGATGGTACAGCGAATGTCTTTAGTTATGGACAACAAATCTGTCATGTAAAGTTACAGACAGACATGAATGTTACTTGTCATGGATTTGAAGGCATTAAATATTAGCTCTGATTACTTTCAAATCACGTGTTCGTAAACTTTAGTCGTTTTCACCAAGGAAGGAAAGAAGGAAGGAAATGTGAGCACGTTGCATGAGATAAGAAGTATAAAATAGACAGACTCATGAGCAAAGAGGCAAAAGTCAAATTTACGGGTCAGATAAGAAATGCTGTCAGAAATCATCATGCCACGTTTATGTCATTGCAAAACGTTTCATATGTAACGCTGGTTTCCCTGTAGCGATATAAAAACAATGACAAGATAATTTATAATTTTCTCTCACATGACGTCATAATTGAAAATTAGGCCAAATTAGCATCTGAATTAGTTTATCTTTTCGCTGACCCCTTTGACTCTAAGTACACGAATTCAAGTGTTTTATCTACATTTTACCTCAGGCGGATACAACCATGGTAGTAAAACAGATGTAGTGAAGCAAAATTAGATATCATCTACAGAATAGAGAGGAAGTGTCTCAAGATTTTTTTCCGCAGATCATATTTATTCGTATTCTTCATCTAAATATTACTTGCTAGTAAACTTCGTTCTCCTGGTACCTATACCACCGTTATGGCCTTGAATACAGATGCTGCTAGATTAGCATTATTCAGGCGGATTCAAATTGTAGGAATCAGAACTCCTCGTCCAGTTATTTAAAGTAGCAAATATTATAAAGCATTTCATTTTGTGTTAATTGAAAGTTATTAACGACGTGTTTCGAATGACGTTTTCTATGTTAATAATTAAGAAATCTGTATTTGTTATGACAAGTGTATCTTGAGCGTCCACAGAAGACGACACGTTATGTCTGATGGTATCTATCAGAAGTGTAGATCACTTTTAACAGTAATAAAATTAATAATAATAATAATAATAATAATAATAATAATAATAATAATGATGATGATAACAAGAACAACAACAATTATTATTGTTATTATTATTATTATTATTATTATATTATTATTATTATTATCATTATTATTATTATTATTATTATTATTATTATTATTATTATTATTATTATTATTATTATTATTATTATTAACCACCGCTCCGGTTGCCTACGTACAAAATACACTTTCATGCAAATGAGAAATGAGACAAGCAGTTGGAACTGAAAGGCCACCCACTGTTAGTACTCTTGTCATGACAACTGGTAACATAGACCCGCATTTTAGTGATGTGGTTGGTAACAGTTAAAAAGACCTCTTCTGGCCGGATCCATGGACACGGACAATGAGATGAAACAGTAGCCAAAGTTGGTCATCGCCGGTAGGTACTTCGACAAGACATATTCACATTGTCTCTATCCCCCCTTCCCCATATAAATGCCCATATAAAAGACACTTTGGAAACTTTCAAATAAGATTTAAAAAAATACATTTGCTATTACATTATGGATTTTAAAAAAAATAATAATCTGAAGAGCTCTTATACCGACTATCAACCTTAGGGATTCCAAAGATTTTACAAGAGTAGCGTGTATGCTCATCTTATATGTTCGTCTGGTGTTTAATATGCGTACAAAGGGCAAAGTTGACAATAGAGACCACTGAATAATGGCATCAGTGACTTAGTCCATTACTAAACTTACTGTGTCCAACACACACACCCACCCCGTTTCATCTTATCAGACAGCCAAGACCATATCCTATGACGTTTTAACCCCAAAATGTGTTTGAAGTTTTATTATTCTTAGTACAAACCATCCAGACTGTTTGGCCAATGAACTTGCTCTAGGGAAATAAAACTATTCCGTAAAACACATCTTCTCACAATGACCCAGACTTATGACCCAAAATTCACGCCTCTTCCATACATTGAAAGAAGTATATACAAACTTTGGTCAAGGTACGTTATCAAGAACTAAATTTATTCTGCTTAAATCATTTTTCATCATAAAGTGACAGCCACCTAGTCAAAATAATTTTTCATCTTAAAGTGACAGCCACATAGTCCAAATCATCTTTTATCTTAAAGTGACAGCCACCTTGTCAAAATCATTTTTAATTTTTACGTGATAGCCATCTTGTTATCAATATCTCAATAACTTTCTTTATTATTCAATCAGCACGTCATTCACAATCATCGGTACATGGTCTACAACTTAAGTCTTTTGGTGAAACCATTCTTGTTTTTTTTCCCAGTCACAGCAAGATTGACCTTTGACATTTTGATTTTAAAATCAGTAAATCTTTTTCCTTGGCCCAAGTGCATACCCTCGACATATTTTGTCGGTCTCTGTTACGTAGAACGCAAGTTGTTTCGCGGAAATAACCGTCTTCTTTCAGTAACACTTCACTTGACCTTTGACCCCCAAATCGACAGTCTTTCTTCTTGATCCCAAGTGCAACCATGCACAAAGTTTGTGATGCAGAACTCATTTATCTTCTTTCAGTCACAGCAACTAAGATATCTGAGTTTTCAACTCTGAACTCAATATAGTTTTCCCATGACCAGAAGTATTGGCAATCACGCAGGGCATGGCTATGCCCCACCCCAATGAAATAAATTGGGTAAGCTGCAATAGTGTAAGCATAGTTGTGTTCCTGTACTAACGGTGACCTAAATATATTCTAGAGATATCATGAGCCAAACAAACTGGAAAAAATCTGATACAATTTATGCCACTAATTGATAGTTTGATTATAGACAGCTGTGTGGCTGACCTATTTTCAGAGTGTGTTCATTACATATATACATAGTCCAGCTTCCCTTCCCCCGACATACGAAGGAACTGAGGCAAAAACATATTTAAGAACGTTATTATTGGGTGGATGGATGGATGGATGGATGGATGGATGATGGATGGATGGATGGATGGATGGATGGATGGATGGGTAGATAGATAGATGGATGGATGGATGGATGGATGGGTGAGTGGGTGGGTGAGAGAGAGAGAGAGAGAGAGAGAGAGAGAGAGAGAGAGAGAGAGAGAGAGAGAGAGAGAGAGAGAGAGAGAGAGAGAGATGGAGGTTAGGTTCTGAAGTCAACAAACTGACATATATAGAAAAATAGAAAACAAACCGATATCAACGGGTAGACAAATCGATAAACAGATCGATAGACTGAAGAGGCATTCAGATACAGGGTCTAGTCAAACAGATCAATGTTCTGATAGACATACAGACAAAGGTTAGTTAAAAGCAAAAAAATATTTAAAAGTGTAAACAAATAATTATACTAGTACAAGAGCCAATTGGTCTGTGAGTGTATCTAGTGCTATGCTATTTTAGATAGTTTCATATTCAAGTACAAACAATTTATGTATTGGAAACACCGTCTAGCCAATGTACTCATTGAGTAAAGAGGGTTAGAGAACCCCAGGAGGACCACTTGACCTAAGAACCACAACAACATGCCTTTTTTAAAAAAATATTTCACCCAAAACATGACCAGCTTTACCAGAAGCACATTCTATCTGGTACACATTATGCCAACTTTCAACAAGATAACCGTGTGGGATTTCAGATTGACAACAGAACACTTTTGATAGTGATCCATATACAAAAGATAACCGTGTGGGATTTCAGATTGACAACAGAACACTTTTGATAGTGGTCCATATACAAAAGATAACCGTGTGGGATTTCAGATTGACAACAGAACACTTTTGATAGTGATCCAAGGTTTAGTGCAAATGATTTGAATGAGAAATTATGATTGATATGTGCGTGTACATGATCCAAATATTGGATCAATTAACATAAAACGTACAGATCTAATAATGAAAATACAAATAAATGACCTTACACAGTAAAAAGAAAATGGGCGAATCATTCACAGTGATTTCGCAACGAACAAAATGATGCCTTTTACTCAAACAGGAAAAATGTAGTATTTTACTCGTATAGTAACATGCATTCACTCAAATAGTGAAATTATCTTAACAAAAAGGAACAGATATACAATATATCTCTAAGGTCCCAAAAACACGCTGTGTATTACAAAGCCCCAAAATTTGTCCACGACTAAAATATTACATGTGTGGAGTTACACACTCCGTCACCAGCACGCTCAAAAACCAGTCACATTGGTCAATCAAAGCGTCAGTATTCCAGGTTGGTCTATCAAGCAATCAGCACCCACCAATCTCGATCAGCAACGCCCATCACCTGCTACTCGACCAGCAACACATCATTCAGCTGTAAGGCTACTATGGTTCAGCTTCACAGCTGATATGGTCGACTTCTATGGTTAGCTCTGCAGCTGATACCACGCCGACTCCGATCACTCCGATAAGCCTGATCACTCTGGTCAGATATTACTCCGGTCACATCAACATCTGATCTCACTGGTCAGCTCTACAACTGAAGATGTGCAAGTCCTTAAAGTAGACCGCTCACTGACAAGACGTTCCGTAATGACAAGATTTTTTTAACCTACGATGAAGTGTTTATACACAGATATCGTCTGTGCACTGGAATCCTTCGGTTCTTCCCATCGAACACCCTCTTATATATAACACCCTCTTGTAGTATTATAATAACCTGATAATAAAAATATTATCACTTCCATTAAATATGGAAGCAAACATTCCAATAAATTTCATTTGTCTACCCCAGGTGGATTTTGCTTGACCATGCTAGAACGCTTTTCTCAAAATAGTAGAAACTTAAATATTTATGCAAAAACTGAACAAGAAATCCAAACATGTCAAGATTACTCATCTACCTAACATGTCTAACTGCCAAATGCAAGAGCAGTTTAACCAGGATATTTGGACCACACGGATACTTTTGGTTGAAATTTTCCCCAATACTGTTGGTTGAGTAAACTGATAGTATTTAGTAAATATCGAGAGGTCACTATTTTGGTGAATACAGAAAGGTCACTAATTTGGATAATATGGAATGGAACCGATATCAGCTGCGTTGTGTCAAAGATGGTTAAATTATGTTCAGGGTTTTCTAAGAAAACGTTGTGTGAACAGTATGCTACTTTTAGACATGGCAAACAGAGTAAATGGCAGGATTGTTTTTCTTTTGTTTATACACAACAAAATTCAGCTCAAGTTTCATTCATAATAAAAAAGGCACGGCTCACTTCGCTAATACAAGATGGGAATTGTAAAGTTAACTATGTGGACTTCCGTCAAAATATGCTGGGGATGACAGGGGCAGCAACTATGTGGATTTTCTGTCACCAAAACGTTGGTAATAAAATTGATAACTGTGTGGACTTCATTCAGTGGGTTTAGCATGAACACGCAAAACAGTATAGACTATATTTTCTGGGCTGAAAAAAAAAAAAAACCCAGACTGGAATGCAATGAATGTCAAAAGAGTACAGATGCACATTAGCTGCTGAATCCTCTTCCATGGTTTCAAAGATGGTTAAATAATGATGAAGGGCATTTGAGCTATGACATTAGTATAATCAGTCAAATTCTGTTCAGTCTTCTTTTAAAAAAAATAAGTTATTAAATAATTGTTTAATTTTAGTAACAGTAACAGACTGGAATCATCTGCAAACCTAAAAGCTCTTCGTGCAAGAATGCTTTCTGAATAACCTGATAACGTTCTGTAGTGATGTCTTTAAAAATATTTGAATGGATTTTACATATTTAGTAATGGTGGACAAAGTTAATAGTGAAATGGCATCATTTGCATACATCTAAAAGCAAGCCCTTTGTGCCAGAATACTTTCTTTAAAAATTGGCAAAATTCTGGTGTCTTTTATTCATCAGATAAAGTCGTTATGTTTTTATGTTGTTGGCAAAAAGACAACAACACAGTTGATGGCATAGCAACACTCTTTATACAAGCATGACAGATCTTCATTCCAGGAAGCTTTCCTTTAAACATGGTCGAATTATATTTAGCAGAGGCTCTATATTTATTATTTTGGTTTCTCTATGAAGCAGAGAAATGACATATATAGGAACAATATATTAGTTAAACTTCTAGAGGTGCCAATTGCTTTTCAAAAGAATTACTTTTCAAATATAGAGATGCTAAAGACCTATGGGAAATTGACACTAAATCTACATACAAATGGCTCACAGAACAGACAAAAAATAAGGACAAAAATAATGTGGAACACAAACACATAAATATCAATTGGGATAGGGCCTGGGGAAACTGGGTCAAAATAGGATCGCAAAAAATGAAAAGTATCCTGTTCAAATACATGCATGATGCATGGTTGACAGGAAAAATAGCAGTGAAAAGGAATATGATCGTAGTGTCGCCTAAATGTTCACTGTGCAAAAAATTATAGCTTTTCTAAACTACACATCTTTACCCAATGTTGTGTTACCAGAAATGAAAGGAACACGATAATTATGTCCATTAACGAAAACAATTGTACAATATAAAAAATTTACTATACTTAGATGGAAATTTCTCAAGGATATTATTACAAGAAATAACCAGTTTTATAGTCAGATATATAATAGCATGCGGACCTTTCTATAATATAGGAGAAAATATTAAATAGAAGGGAGGGACGGGGACCTCAAGAGAGGGGAGTACTAGCAAGGAAAGCACGGGGCTAAATCACATGGAGCAACGCGAAGTGGGCAAGCCCGTGTAGAGCTGGGAAATAAACTCACTTAGAGGATTAAGCACGACCCATACAAATACATTTCACACACTAGATAGGGTTACTTAAAGAAAATCACTTCATTATACCCCAATATAAGCATGCTATCATATAAAGTCACTGGTAACCAATACATATGAATACTCTGTATAGACTCACATGAGTTTATACAGAAAGCCCGTTTTAAAGGGAATAAATAAATGATCACCTTTTGGTTTTGAAATAGGAAATATAAATACATAAATAAAGGGCGAAAAAAGATCGAGGCGTGTGAAGTACAAATAAAATTAAAAAAATGTACTGATCCTGTCTCGATCCAAGTAGACCTATTACATAAATATGGAAGATTACAAAACATGGAACACTATAAGGCAAACATTAAAACAATACTATAAAACTTAATTTAATACACCATGTATTTGTACGAAAAATTTGAAATTCATAATTAAATTTAAAAAACCCCACTTATAATAAATTAAATAGAGACCGTTTAGGGGTCTCTATATAATTTAAGAAAACTGGGAAATTTGATCAAAATACAATACACACTGTATATATATATATATATATATATATATATATATATATATATATATATATATATATATATATATATATATATATATATATATATATACATACACACACACACACACACACATATAACATCACACAAATAGCACAACACAAATAGCACTCACAGAATACAGGAAACCCCAGAGTTAACTTAAAGAACGGAGAGGACAGGAGACCCATGATGAGCCTTTTAGCTCGGGTAGCCTTGTCATAGAAAATACTAAGGACCAAAATATCGTCCTATTTTTCATATAATCCCGATGGGACAAAATTAAGGTTAGGATAAAGTAAATTAAATTTTTCTTAAAAAACACAAAAACTACACATCAGGGGGTACACACCAACACAAACACTTTTTTTTAATTAGTTTTTTTCAAATAGGAGGAGGGGGACACCTGTCTGGTGTCCCCCAAAAAAGAACTATATTTAGTGGTTTTCTGGAAGAAGCCATTTAAAAGATTTTTCATTTTCAGTTATGGTGGTCGAATTTGATTGTGGATTGGTCATAATTTGAACAAAAGTGAAAGCTTTTCATGGCAAGATGATTATTATCATACAGGTATGAATAATAACCTATCCTGAGTATTAGGATACAAACCTAGTATCTCATACGCCTCCTGTAAAAGAGTTTTCATCCACTACATGTTACAAATTCATCAAGTCATTTACCCACAAGACATGGCATGCATCGCCATGTTGTTTATGGACAAAAAGAAGAAAAAACAACACGAGTGTACACAATTGCTTATGGTGAACTAGATCTTAAAGTCCTAACATTTGTGCAGATTTGTGATTCACTGTGTAAGATAATTTAAAAAAGTAAATTAAAGAAGAACATACAATTAAAATGACATCGGTTCCATTGTTGTAATTTGCATCTTGTGTTAACTAACATTCCTAGTTTCAATAAAGTACAATGTTTTGTGAAATGTTCTGATCTTTTTAGTCTCTGATTTCTTCTAATTGGTATATAAATTCACGCCTTGTAATTCTTCTATTTCTCCATCTTTTCTTACATTCATTTACTGTTCGTTTTTCGTTTGTTTTATTCTTAAGAATACTCATTTACTTACCAGCTTTATATGCAAGTAAATCATTTACTTACCAACTTTATATGCAAGTAAATCATTTACTTACCAACTTTACATGCAAGTAAATCATTTACTTACCAACTTTATATGCAAGTAAATCATTTACTTATCAACTTTATATGCAAGTAAATCATTTACTTACCAACTTTATTATATGCAAGTAAATCATTTACTTACCAACTTTATATGCAAGTAAATCATTTACTTACCAACTTTATATGCAAGTAAATCATTTACTTACCAACTTTATATGCAAGTAAATCATTTACTTACCAACTTTATATGCAGGTAAATCATTTACTTACCAACTTTATATGCAAGTACCTGTTTGCTAATCCGTTTCACTGTGAAAAGCATACTATAATAAGACCGACTGGTGAAATCAAAAACAATCAGCTTCTTAAGAGTAGTAATAGGGGATACTCTAGCGACAATGGAAAATCCAGTCAAAAAGGGCTTGGGAACATCTAGCGACAAGGGGAATTTAACATGGGGGGACTATCTAGCGACAAGGGGAATTTAACATGGGAACTATTTGGGACTATCTAGTGACAAGGGGAATTGAACATGGTGGGACTATCTAGCGACAAGGGAAATTGAACATGGTGGGACTATCTAGCGACAAGGGAAATTGAACATGGTGGGACTATCTAGCGTCAAGGGGAATTGAACATGAGAATTATTGGGGTCTATCTAGCGTCAAGGGACATGGAACAGGGTGGGTCTATATAGGGACATGGGAAAAAAAGGGTGGCAATGAAAGCTACTATCTTTTCGAGACTTATGAGTGGCCCTGAAAAGAGCCTTTGGATATTTCTTCTTCTTTTATTTTCTGCCATTGTTCCACCACCTTTTGATTTCACCAATGATTCCCGTTTTCTTCTTCTTTTCTTCTTCGGGAATCCAGTCAGGATGTCCCATAGCTCTAAACTTTTCCTGAACTCTCATCCATCTTAGATTGAGTAGATCAAAGTCTTCTTTTGTCTTTTTGTTCTTTTTTTCCTTTCTCTCCTTAGACCAGTTTTCTTTAATCTGGATCACCTGTTCTTCCATCACCATTCTCATTATTGCTTCTGCTTTCTTTAGCCTGTCTAGACCCCACTTCACATATTCCCACTCTATCAGATGTAATGTTTCTTTTAGAAAACACCTGACTTTGATGACATGATCAAGTGCTTGCTTCAAGTCCCATATTCTTATATATTTTCTTTTAATACGTCTTCTTAATTTCTGGTCTTCCTCCTCTATCATACCTTCTAATAAATCTCTTGCTAATTTCAGTTGGCTTACAAAGCCATGGTTACTCTGAAATTCTTCCTCAAGTCTTTCCACTTGATATTCTGCATCAAGGATCCCAAACCAGCTGTCTCGGAGTTGGATAAACAATTCAAAATTCATCTTGATGTGTTCAAAATTGAATGGCTCCAAGGACCGAAGATTGCGTATATATATCTTAAGCACGGACGTGAAAGTAAACACCCCCTACATTCACTTGTCATATTAGATACTATTCACAAATCCTATTATATACTATCCAAAATCACACCCTATACTAACCACACACACGGGGAAGCAGCCAAAACAATCCCTACTATATACTATCCAAAATCACACCCTATACTAACCACACACACGGGGAAGCAGCCAAAACAATCCCTACTATATACTATCCAAAATCACACCCTATACTAACCACACACACGGGGAAGCAGCCAAAACAAACCCTACTATATACTATCCAAAATCACACCCTATACTAACCACACACACGGGGAAGCAGCCAAAACACACCCTACTATATACTATCCAAACTCACACCCTATACTAACCACACACACGGGGAAGCAGCCAAAACACACCCTATCATATACTATCCAAAATCACACCCTATACTAACCACACACACACGGGGAAGCAGCCAAAAACAAACCCTACTATATACTATCCAAAATCACACCCTATACTAACCACACACACGGGGAAGCAGCCAAAAACAAACCCTACTATATACTATCCAAAATCACACCCTATACTAACCACACACGGGGAAGCAGCCAAAACAAACCCTACTATATACTATCCAAAATCACACCATATACCATCTAAATAGAGTCAGTGTTTATAATCACACTACTCCTCTCTCACACCCATTGGCAATTGACATAGTATTTCTTTTCTTGTTATTTGGGTAGCCCTGAGAAGGGCTGTTTTTAAAACTTCAAATTGCACCTGGTTAATGCTGGCATCTCCCAGGTCTAGCCCCACACACACATCTCCTACTCCAATCATTCTCCCAATTCACTCTTGTGATTGGGAGTGCAGAGGGAGAATGAGTGGCTTCACTATCCCAATCTTCTGTTTGAGGGATAGTGAAAGTCTCTTCATTTCTGCCTCTATTCCGCAACCGTGGATGCGGCTGAAGTTGTTGCGGTCGAGGCTGTGATTGTTGCGGTGGGGGTTGCGCCTGTAGTAGACGAACTGGTTCTGGTGGTGAAGGTGTCCTCACCATGGGCTTGACTTCACTAGTCTTTCTCATCATGCGGTGAGGCAAGATGGGGCTTTTCTTCTCCTCCTCTTCTTTCTTTTTTCTTTCCTCCTCTTCTTTTTCAATTTTGGTCTGCTCTGCTATGGCCTCCATAGCCAGTTCGTCCAAAAGACGCCTAGCATTCTCCAGGTGCATTTGAAGCTCTCTCAATTTTTGAAGTCTACTCATCTTTGGTGTTGATGCGTCAACGATAGGTAGCCAGACTGAATTGAATTGAATAATAAGTTTAAAGTGCTCCGTCCGTGAGGCTCTTAGCACTGTTTTATCCTTCATAAGAAGGTTATTTAATTATCCCGTGGGTGGGAATTGTGCCGCGCACCCACTGGGCGTTTATGTGAACAGAGTTCACTATTTAATTTGGCCGTCACATCTGGTCAACATTGTATTGACACGGTGTGATTGGAAGGCCATTTGGGTGGGTAGGAATAGAACCCACACACACCCACCCCTACAGTATTCTTTGTATGTGCCTACCGCTGCAAGAGCAAGAAAGCGAGAGAAAATTAGCTTTCTCATATCGCTTTGGGCTGCGTAATATGGTCGTGCGAGCACGAGAATTTACTGCAGCATGGAGCAAGGTGGTGAAGCGCCAAGCACGCTTTGTATGTCAAATTCAGTCCAGTTATACTAATGGACACCCTAACAACCAATAGTGTGTAAGCCACCTGTGCAATTTACCAAATATCTGAGTTATAAAAATTATTAATTAAACATCCTATCCAAAATAGGGACTAGTACTAAAGCGTACATGCATAAGTCCCTATTGTATTTAACTAAAGTGTCTAAGCGACACATAAAAGTGTAGTCAATGGTAGGGGAATTTGGTTATGAATTTTGTCGAAGGCATACCAAATAGGTCATATTTGTGTTTTCAGGGCCAAATGGTTAGTCAAAGAGGGGTGCTCGATACCAAATGAGTCCCCTATTAATAATAAAAATGGCAATGAAAGTAGCCCTATTTGGGCTAGTACTCCACGGGTTGGAAGGTGGCCCTTCTGTCTTCCATCTCAGCAAGAAATGCGGCAGTTCTTTCTTCCAAGAAGGTTCGTCTGGGAAAGTAAATTCCGTGCTTCTTGGCGATATATGCTGCCGCATCTTGTAGGTGGTGGAGTGGCCTATCCTCAAAGGCCTCGTAGTAGTAGCTCCCCAAAATATTCAGTGCGTGATGCCACTGACTCACCCGTGGTGGCGAAGTTTGCATGGATCTAAAACCAATGTATTGGACCGCAGAGATAAAATTCGATGCCTTTTTCTTATTGGTTAATAAAGGTTCGAGTCCCATGTCGCTGCATAGCTTCGCCATTAATTTTTCTTTGTGTTCATCTGGCATCCGCACTGTCTTGACGGGCGACTCCCACTTGGCCTTCGGGCTTTCCTCTTCCAATATTTTATCCAGGTTCATTGCCGGACCTGGTGATGGAGTGGGGGGTGTAGATGTTGTTAATTTCCCCTTTTTCCCCTTATCCTTTCCTTTTTTCTTTTTAGGGGGTGGTGGCGGTGGTTCTGGAGTTTCCATTGCTGGTTCTAGTGGTATATCAATAGGAGAAGTGGCCGCTTCCACTGTTTCCGCTGTGATAAGATTCAGCATTCTGGTAGATAGTGTTTCTATCTGTTCTCGAAGAGCATGTAGCGTAACCTCTTGTACAGGTGAGTCTGCAATAGCCTCTCGTGTTACCTCTTCTTGAACTGCTGGTGGGGGGGTGGGTGGGCGGCGTGGTTGCTCGGTTTCCCGCCTTCGCTGTCGTCCATCTTGTCCTCTGTACTTTTTGGCCCCTGGTATGTCCTTGAGGATTTTTGTTTCCCAGATAAGCAGCAGAGAAGTTCTTTTCCCCGCCGCTCTTAGGCTCCAATTTGTAGCCATTTGCTGCCCCAAGCTAGATATTGCTCGAAGGGCCATCTCTGGTATTATTTCCATCGCTAGAGTAGATTTCTCCGACATTGTGCTCGTGTGTATAACGTGCCTGGTTCGCTGCGACTTAGCCAGACTGATATTGATTGATATGATAAGTTTAAAGTGAATCGTCCACTTGGGCTCTTTTCACTGTTTTATCCCTCAAAGGAGGGTTATTTACTTTATCCTGAGGGGAAGGAATCGTGCCACATCCCCTGCAGGCATTTATGCACTCATAGAGTGCTATTTACTTAGGCCATCACCACTGGGCAATACATGTACTGCCTCTGGGTGTGACTTCGGCCGTCACCACGGGCAATAATTGTACTACCCGGGTGAGTGTAAGGCCATAAGCCATAGGCCATAGGGTGGGTAGGAATGGAACCTACTCACACCCACCCCTATCATTCTGTTACCTACCGATCTGCAAGAGCAGTGAAGCGAGAGAAAATTAGTTTTCTCATATCGCTTATGTCGGCGTAATGTGGTCGTGCAAGCACGAGAAATTACGGCAGCAGGGAGTAAAGGTGATGAAAAGCAAAGCGCGCACCTGTATATCAAATTCAGTCCAGTTATACTAATGGACAGCCTAACAACCAATAATGTGTAAGCCACCTGTGCAATTTACCAAATATCTAAGTTACAAAATATTACCTATCATCCTAACCGAAAAATAGGGACTAGTACTAAGTGTACATGTGTAAGTCCCTATTGTATTTAAACTAAAGTGTCTAAGCGACACATAAAAGTGTAGTCAATGGTAGGGGATTTTGGTTATAAATTTGTTGCGCAGTGCCAATAGGGTCAAATTATTCCTTTCAGGGCCATATGGTTAGTCAAAGAGGGGTACTCTATACCAAATGAGTCCCCTATTATAATAAAAATGGCAATTTATTTCCCTTAATAGGGCTGGTACTCATCATATTGGAAGGTACCACGCCGTCCCTCTATTTCCACCAGATTTGCGGCTGTTCTTGTTTCCTCTCTGGTAATTCTGGGGAAGTATAAACCATGTCTTGTGGCCAGGTACGCTGCCGCATCAAAAAGTTTAAACATGGCTTGTTCTTCGAAGGCTTCGTAGTAATAGGTGGTAAGTATTTTCAGTCCGTAATGCCACTGTGGAGCTCTGGGTGGGGAAGCCTGTAGTGAGCGGAACCCTATATAAGTTATTGCTGTGATAAAGCTGGTTGCTTTCTTTTTATTCTCCAGCAATGCTGTTAGTCCTAGTTTTTTGCAGAGTTTCCCCATAAGTGCTTCTTTGGTTTTTTCTGGCATTTTTGCTGTTTTTACCGGTGTTTCCCACTTTGCTTCCGGGGTAGGGGTAGAGGTAGCGGCGGCCTCCAATTGTTGGTTTAGGTCAATTGCCAGACCTGGTAGATGAGTAGGGGTGGAAGATTTAAGCACCCGCTTTTTCCCCTTTCCTTTTTTGTGTGTAGGGGCTGGTGTTGGTTCAAGATCAGACTGTATTAATGGCGCCGGCTCTACTATTGGTGATGTGGCCTTTTCCATCTTTTTTGTGGCTGTAAGTACAGTCCGAAGTTGTGTAGTTAGTACTTCTAGCTGCTCCTGAATTAATTGCGTATCCCCTTGTACAGTTGATTCCCTTTCGGTCGTCGTCTGGGTTTCTTCATTCAGGGCTATTGGGGGTGGGGGTTGTGCAGCGTACTTTGGTCTGGTTTCCCGCCTTTTTCGCTGTCTATTTCTCCTGTACGTGAGCCCCTCTCTTCTCTCATTGTTTTCTTCCTTGTCCCAAACGAGCAGCAGTGTGGTTCTTTTACCTGCTGCTCGGAGGCTCCAATTGTTGGCCTCTATTAATCCTAGGCCTATAATGGCCTTTAAGGCTGGCGCTGGGATAACTTCCGTCGCTAACGTTTGTAGTCGCTCGTTGTTCATTCTTGCTCGGTCGTTGCTGACTTTAGCCAGACTGACGAGTGCTTCTTTATATATAGTTCAAGCGCGGACGTGATGGAAAACACCCCTTTACGTTCCAAAAACTTACAGTATCCTTATCATTACCAAAACACGCGGACGTGATGGAAAACACCCCTAGATCCAAGAAACTTACATTATCCCTATCATCATCAAAACAAGCTGACTTTTAAAATAAAACACTCACTCACTTTTATACTTGACTCCTATTAATTATACATTGAACAAGTTATTTTGAAAAAATACGTTGTGCTTATAGACGCACTTCAAAACAAAAGTTAAAAGAGACAGTGATTATAGACTCACTTCTATTTTTTTCTAACTTCCTCACACCATAAGCAAATTGAATAATTAATTCTTTTCGAGAATATTGGGTAGCCCTGAAAAGGGCTGTTTTTTTGTGTTTGTGTGTACGAGGAAGGATGACAATCTTTTATCGTCTAAGATTGCGTCCTCGTTTGGCTACACGATAGGGTCTGCTTCTTCGGAAAGAGAAAGAGAACTCTTTCGTGTCCACACGACAGTCGACAAAACTTCTGTCTGGTTCCTGCTGCTGTTGCTGATGCTGCTGATGCTGTTCTCTCTGCTCTCTCTGCTGCTTTTGAAGTCGATACTTCTCAGTCCATTCTTCTTTCTCTTTTTGAATTTCCTCTCTGAAGAGTTCTTCTATGAGGTCTTCCGTTACTTGTAACATTCTTACATTCTCAATCTCTTCAGGCTTTGGCATCAGATTGTGTCTGATACGATGCAGAGTGACATAAGCTTCGTTCAGCTTAGCTAGTCTTGAGCACATCTTCGTAGGAGGATGAGTCAAACAATGGATGGCCAGACTGGAGACTACCCCTGCTTTATATGGTTCAAGCGCGGACGTGATGGAAAACACCCCTCTGCGGTTTAGGGTTTTGAAACGTTTAGATAGTTTGATGTGAGGGATAGAAAGAAAAGTCAAAGAGCATTTATATGAATACAAATGTAAAACAAACGACAGACGCATTGGTTTTCAAAACACAACATTTTTATTCAAATAACAAACATTATTTCAAAGAACAAACATTATTTCAAAGAACAAACATTATTTCAAAGAACAAACATTTTTTTTCTTCCATAACACTAATACATTATCTTTGACATGGTTGACAACGTTGTGAATTAAATTGAGATTTCCACTGTTGGAAATCATTGGGCGATTGATGTACACTACGTTTCCTAGCTAAAGACAACAGATAACCATAATGGTCACAAAACCATCGATCTACTTTGTCATCGTTTCGAGACGAATGACGATCAAAATAAGTCACTAAATGTTCTAAAGAATATCCAAGACTGCGATGATGCAGATAATAGATACAATATTGTCCACACACCATAGAATCTGTGCTTTGTAATTTCACATTATTGAATCGTGTCGTCTGAGCATTTCTTCTCATAAAGTCAATGATATCATCTTCGAAAGGAGGCAATCCATACGAATCAAAATACTCCGCACAACCCTCTTGAGGAAAGTAGACAGCTACCCAGTGAGTTCCTGGAAGATGACTGTCATCTGTGTTGATGACATAAGCTTGATTCTCTTGAGGTTTGCGATGAGGTAGTTCATCTTTAGCACACACGACAGGATTCCAAGAAGCAGTGTACGAACTACGGTTCAAAAGATAATAAAGTTCCCAGGTATCCATTTTTTGTTGTGTAGCCTTGTGTTTTTCTCTCCTTTCTTCACAGGTGATGATAAGTCATCAATTCAATCCAGACTTTTTGTTTGAAACGGTCTGACAAGTAACTGATGGTTTGCTTCGTCTCTTTACTTTTGGCCAAGAGAGCTTCGATGCGATCGATTTCTCGAGCAAACAATGGAGGAGAGGAATGATCACGTAAGCCTTTATACCACTGAAGTAACACGTCTTCTTCGGAGATGAGACTCCAAGCTTCGTTCAGATAATTGTCCAATTTTTCTTCTTGACTCATCATCATACATTTATCGTGTTGAATTTGACTGGGATGATCGATTTGACATCCATAACAATCTTTTTTAATCAGGTCCCTCATTGTATCTTCCAAGTGTTGTGCAAAACAAGCCACTAACTGTTGTTCCTGTTCTGACCATCTGGATTGCATGATCACTACTTCTTCTTTTTGGTCTTTGGGTTCTGCTTTTTCTGTAACCTCCCATTCCATGGATTCTCCACTATTCAAAGAAGGACAAGGGTCTTCCATAATGTCTAATAGTCTAGAATGACTTCTCTCAAACTGTTAATTTCTATGGTATTATCGAATTCAGCATACAGAATGATATTCACCGTTTCGGGAAGAGGTGCTGCAAACTGAAGTTCCACACGCAGTTGCCCAGATTTTATAGGGTGGAAATGTCCCTCGTCGCTGCCTTGGTCTGGAGTGAAATCAAAAGCCCACAACGTGTAACCTCTTGCATAGTCGTCGTAGGAAATACCGTGACTGGTGTTGGTTCCTAACTGTCCTGTGGCTTCGTACAGCGACAAGTACGACCTCAAGTAATTTTTCTGTTCGCCAAAGTCGGGTTCGAAGGGTCTGGTACACAAAGTTTTGCCATCGCGACTGACTTCAATTTTGGATACTCTGCAGTGCTTAAACTGGAAAGGATTTTCATCGTGGGCACCATTGAGGGCTGCATTGCTGACAATACCAATGAATAAACGTTTGGGTAACTGTCCTTGGAACAGATGATCTTCGATCTTAGATCGGAGTCCAGCGGCAATGGTGAAAGTTTTGACTTCCACGCGTCGTATCGGATACTTGGCTGTCGTTCTGCTCAAAGTGTGACTGATATCATTTCCCACTTTAGGTAACACTTCCACGCGACGTACGTATAACCTGGCTTCTTGGATAATGGTTTTGTATTCGTTGGCATGAGCCATCAAATGGAAAGCAGTACTACTTCGATTCAGTCTCAAGCGAATATCTACTCCGTTCAACAAATACTTCTCTTGAAACCACATGTCCAAATGCAAACGATCGAACAGTTCTAAACTACGTCCTTGCAAAATTTTCTTTCGACGCTCGTTAAAACCTTCATTGTGAGGATCGGCAGGAGCGCTGCCATCAGCAGCTGCTGCTACGGGCAAGGCTGTGTCGTTAAACTTATCTGCAGTGTCAGGTTTCCATACCACGCAAGCATCTAGATGAGTGTTCTTGGCTTCTTTTCCGTACGTCAAGAGATTTTCGAGGTACGCTCGGTAAGGGTAAGTATCCATGCTACTGCTGATCAGTTTGTTATTCATGTACAAATCCACATCGCTGAACAAGGAATGCATGAAATTGTTGACAGGAGCTACTCTATCATTGGCTCCTGGATTGGTGTTGTCTGTTTTGCTTACTTTCAGTTTCAAATACAAGTAACTGTTGTTGAGATCGATGTAATCTTCGGGTTGTCCTTTGATTTCAAACTCGATGGGAGCTGAATCCGTCAAAGAGGAGACGGGATGAAATTCGACCCATTGAGCTTCTTGCATGGTCATCATCGTGGGTGGCATGGCAAAGAGATCCAGTTCCGACTTGGAACAGGCACAAGATTCTTGGTGCATCATTTTTTCTTTAGGTTTTTTTTCTTCACTTTTAATAATCAAAAATGTCTAAGTCTCGAGCGGTTCTTTTTTTCTTTGTCTTTCGAACTTTTGAGGTACGGAGACTTTTGAAAGGGTGTCTTCGTCGACGCTTTCTACCTTGTCCTTGCTGTGTCGTCAGGGAAGTAGGAATGTCAGACGTGGTACCGTTCAGAGCATTTATAGGACTTTCTCGTCGACCCAAAAGCTCTTTACCCGTTTGAAGCAAGGTATTTTTGCCTGCTCTCAAAAAAGCTTCTTTTGGGTTTTGTTTGTCAATGAGAACATTGTAAAGAAAATCTTTGCCGTGAGTCAATGCGGCATCTTTTAAGGTGTGCAATCCTCGTGTCACCATTGGTTTTAAAACAGGGACTACGGAACGAAAGGCTGATTTAAACATATCTCCTAAGCCATGTCCTCGTTGTCGAGTGACTCCTTGGTACACAGGATACATCACTTTTTCAGTTGTTGGAGAATCGTTTTTGAAAATGGAGTTTCACTGTGACTTTCCCTTTGGTAAATGGAATATTTTGACCTAGTTCTCCTTTTATAGTAATGTTGACACTGTCGAAATACGACTTACTGACGGGTAAATAATGAGGATGTACAAATTCACGGTGAACGTGATAGGTATTTCCACCTTCTTCTTCAGCGGTAGTGGTATCCACTTTGAAAGGAATGACACGCAGTAACGGTACAGAGGTGTGTCCTACCACGTTGTACTCCACCACATCGGAGTACACAAACATCAAATTGAGTCCTTGGTTCATTTCTACAGGGGATCGAAAATATTTGGTAAAATCCAAGTTACTGGCTATGCCTGGTATTTCTTTTTTGTTCGGGAGAATCTTGAGGTCTCCACCTAAGATATCAAACAATTCAGGACAAAAGGTAATGGCTATTATTTTCTTCTCTGAAAATTTGATCATGAAGCGGCGAGCCGCTTTAATGTACTCAAAGGTAACACTTTCTCTGATTTTGTCCAGGGGTTTACCAAACACAACATTGAACCTGGTAGCAAGTGTAGTCACTAAATGTTGACCACTAAAATAGTAGCCTGCAGGAATGGTCAACACATGAGTGGACAGTTGTTTAGTTGCGGGTCCATCTGATTTCTTGTTGTCAATGCCAGTGATGCCTCGTTCATCTAAGGCTTGTTGCAATTGCTTGTCGTACACTTCAACTGTGAAAAAGTTTTGATTTTCGACGATGTTTTTGATTTGTGTCGGGTGTATTATTTCCACTAAAGCTGCTTCCCAGTGATCATCTTGATCCAAATGCATGGCTTGAGGTAATTTAGACGTGTAACAACACAATGTGTTGTTAGGAAACACCTCCATGGAACTGTCACTGGGTAACGTTAAGTAAAATTGGTTAATAGTGTTGTTCATATTTCCAATGTTCTTCTGTCCGAGGAGTCACTCGAGGTTAAAGGAGTATCTAAAAGAGGATTGTGATTGGAAGGGTGACTGTCAGGAGAAGGACTAACGTTGGCCGCCAGACTCCCAATATTGTTACTGTTGTTCCCGTTGTAAGAGTATTTCAGGGAAGGATTGGGAAGAAGATACCCGATGCAACTGCTGAGTAAAATGGTCCACAATTGTTTGTCTCCTTGTTGCAAACTCAAATTAGCAATGGCTGCACCAATGACACAATATACCACAAAGATTTGACAGAAAAAAACGATTTGCGTTTTAGGGACACGTTCTCCACACCACACCCACAAGGGTTGCTTTTGTAAATCTTGCAGAGATGACGTGGGTGAAGGAGTAGTCACTGTGGTTGCTGAAGCTGTATTGAAGGGCATGATGGTTACTTCTTTTTATAGTCGATGACTTGCGAAGCGTCAATCCAAGAATCAAAACTAGGAGGATATCCTTTCCAACGTACTTTGACTTCTTTGACACGACGTTTTCCTACTTTACGGGTTCTTCGTTCGAGAATGCTTTCAATGTCGTACACGTCGTCTTCTTTTTTGGTAACACGTTGTAACTCAGGCAAGTAAAATGTTCCTTTTAATACTTCTCCGTTCATGTCTTCCAATTTATAGACGGTAGGATGACGATCGCGCACTCGTCCAGTAACACGAAACAATTCGGTGGTCCAGTTGGGTAAGTAACCTTTGTCGAAAGTGCGTTTGGTTTTGCCAATGCGTACCCAATCTCCCGTGGTTAACACTTCTCTACCTTTCTTGGGGACAGCCCTCGTCCGGGACGTACCAAACAGACGCTCAAAAACAGTGACTTCGTTGTCAGGTGTCACCTCTTGTGGGGCACGTCCAATGCTTCTATGGTAAGATTGATTGTAGGCTTGGACTAAGTGTGGTAAGACGTCGATGTACTTGAGAGTGTGTTGATGTGTAAAATATTTCCACATGCGTTCTTTCAAGGTACGTTGAAAACGTTCCACGATACTGGCTTTGGTTTCAGGATTTTCGGTGGTGAAAAAATGAATGTCACGTTTTTTTAATTCTCGTTGGAAAGCTTGGTTCAGAAATTCGGTGCCTTTGTCGGTTTGCCATCGAAGAGGGTGACGACCGCTTTGTTTCAACACCAGTTGCAAAGCTCGTACTAACTCTCCGCTCGATTTGGATGTCAATGGTACGACCCAGGCAAATTTAGAAAAGACGTCGATGACACAAAACAAATATTTGTAGCCACGGTTGTAGGTGGCTAAATGAGAGACATCAGCTAAATCGGCTTGCCATTGATGATCGATGCCTTCCACTTGAGTGCGACTTCTGTGAAATTTTCGTCGAATGGGTTTGTGTAAAGTGTACGTCGCTTGTTCTTGTAACCATCGTTGTACTGCTGGTAAACGGAGCTTTTTCAGGCGAGTTTTGGCAGCACGATACAATTTCTGAATGCCTCCGTAACCTGCAGGGTGAGCTGGATCGTAGTAAATGCTGGCTAAGACCTTCTCCATGGTTTTCGTTAATAAGGGACCCACTCTTCGAGGATATTGCTTTGGGCGGGACGAAATGCGGGTTGTTTGGAAACGGTTTTACGTGTCCGATGTGCCACAGGAGTTGACGTCGAGGGTAATGGTGGTGGCGGAGGTAATGGGATAGCTTCTTTGGCCTTCTTTTCTTTTCTCACTTCTGGTTTCCTTTCTTTCTTTTTCACATCTGTCGAAGAAGGAGTAGCCATCATCTTTTTAACCCAAGTTTTGAGTTTTTCTCGTGGGGGAGTGGGGGAAGGGGTTAACAAGGAAGTGGCAATCTTACTCGGAATGGGAGTAGCAGTAGGTGTTTGAAAGAGATCATGGGGTTCTTCTTCCTTGGGTAATGGTGGGGTAACGTCTGTTTTAACTGCTGTAGAGGGTGAGGGTGAGGGTGCCGGGTTATTCATTAGAGCCTTAAAATCGGACAAAGTGGGTTGAGCTGTTTGTTCCACAGCTTTCTGATGAAAGAGTTGTAGCCGTTTCAAGAGTTGACCGTACTTTTGTGATTTTTCGGTTTCGGATAAATCGTGGCGATGGATCAAGGATTGCAATTCGTGTTGTAATTGCGACATCTCAGCCAAATTGGGATTGGGCGGTAAATGGGGGGATCGTTGTTCTTGCCAATGATGGTATTCCATCCATCGTTTGTAAGGAACCAAAGTTAGTTTTCGTCCTTCCATGGGCTTTCAAAGGTTATGTCTGAGATTGTGGTGCTCCATAGTGTCCTTTTATCTTCTACCCATCCCTTGGTTAAACCCTTGGGATATCCCTTGGGTCACCCCTTGTAGCAAACCTGGTATTATGCCTGTCAACAAAGGAGCAAGAAAGGGTAAAAATCCTCCGCGTTGCACCAACATCTTTTTCTTTTGACGGACGGATATTTTCTTTTGAACCATTTGACGAAGAACTTGTCGATGTTTGGATAAGCATTTTTTCTTGTGTGGAGACAAAGGTATCGTGCCTTTCAAAACATTCAAACAACATTCACACACGGTATCGATGACATCTTTGGAGGCTGTTTTAATGATTTGTTTTCGCATGGACGGAGAGGCTTTGGACAGGACGGACAACACGTCTCCGTGTTTGGCTAAACGAGGAGGTAGTCCTTTCCTTTTCTTTCCTTTGTGGGGTGAATAAGAATGTTTTTTGCGAGGTGACATCTTTGCTTGTTCGTTTCAGAAATACACTGATGTCAAAGACTTGGTACACACCCTCTTTTATCTTCTTTTTCCTATTGGCTTCTCCAAAAGGTAACGGCATGCTTCGCTAAATCCTCAAAAGCAGGGCTAAAGATACCAGTTCGGTTATTAGCTGCTTTGTCTAGTTTCTGCATACCTTTAATAAAACCAGTAAATATGCCTCCTCTTTGGTGACTTCTCTTTTTCTTTTGACGTTTGGGTATTTTCTTTTGTGTCCTTTGACGAAGAACGTGTCGATGTTTGGCTAAACGTCCTTTCCTTTTCTTTCCTTTGTGGAGTGTAGAAAAATGTTTTCTGCGAGGTGACATCTTTGCTTGTTCGTTTCACAATACCACTAGTGTCAATGACTTGGTATACACTCTCTTTTATTTACTTTTTTTTTGGGAACTAGCGCTTTGTCAAAAAGGTAACAATGTGTTTCCCAAAATTGTCAAAGGATCCTCCTTTTTGGTGTCTTTTCTTTTTCTTTAAAGGTCTACGTCTTTGGAGGGAAGGACGTTGATGTT
Organism: Unio delphinus; assembly: GCA_029339505.1. NCBI lineage: Eukaryota > Metazoa > Mollusca > Bivalvia > Unionida > Unionidae > Unio > Unio delphinus. The sequence continues at coordinate 14,290,572 of JAQISU010000174.1, forward strand.
TGGTTTTAAAGCTTTTGGTGAGATGACGAGATTGTCTTGTTCCTTTTCCTTTTTGGACGGTAGAACGTCGAGGGTGATGGTGTGCACGTTTTTGAGGAGGCATCCTTGAGTGTTCATCAGTGGTACAGAAAAAATACTGATTGACATCGTGGTTTTCAAGTCATATTTTTATACTGGAATGCGTCGCCACTGATTATCTTTGCGTCGTATCAACTTCATGGCAGGTAACACACGTCGTGAAGGAGTTCGCAATGGACTCAATCGGGACAGTTCTTGTTTGGACAAATCTAGTAAACTCTTTAACATACCAGATCTTTCTTGGACTTTGACTTTGGGGGCAGGTACTTTATGAGCAGCTGCTACTGACGCTAAGGTGGACGAGGGTGTCTCCGGTGGAGGAGACGTTTTGGGAGACGCAGATTTCCAATGTTTCATCAAATTAGGAAAAACGGGTGTCAAATTGGGTTTGGCTGGCATCACCCGCAACGGAGAAGTGGCAGCCCCTGAGGCTACTGGCAACGTAGTCCCTGCCAAACGTCCTTGTAGATCTTTTCTTACAGGTCGTGGTTGACGAAGGTAAGGTTGTGTCCTGGCCGAAGTGCCTCTTTTGCGGGTGACCGCTTTTTTCTGTGGACTTTTCTTTTTCTGTGCTTTGGTCTTGGTACCCTTGTTCTTTTTCTTAGGGGTTTGTTTGGCTTTTTTTGTTTTCTTCTTGGGGTGAACTTTGGGAGTATTGGGATCCCATTTTAAAAGGGAACGAATGATGACACCTCCTAGAGAACCACTACCTCCAGGTTTCAATATGATTTGCTTTTTGGTGTGAGTGTCAAGGCGAGGATTGGCCAGTTGCGTCAAGGCTACTTTGTTTCTGTCAAAAAAGCGTTTGGTTTGATGTGGAAGGTGAATGATGCCTTGCAGTATTTGACGTGCTGTCACCGTAAACCATCGTAAGACTTCTTTGAGACTGGCTTCTAAGACGTGAGCACGTCTTTGTGGATTTTTTTCGCGACTGATGCCGTACAAGGCACGAATCAATTTGATCGGAAGATGAGACTGAAGGGACGTCATGTTGACAATGTATGAGACCAGGTCAAAGTAACCCAAGGTTTTTATAGATTTTTTTTAGTGCTTCATAGTGTTATGTCGACGAGGAGGACGTGTACACGACAGGTCCTCCGTCTTGACACCAGTCGTGAAACAAATCGGTACGAAATCGCAAATAATCAGGGGTAGTGGGTTTTAAATCCACGAGTAAATAGGCGTGTGGCGTTTGAGTGGCATCATCGTACGCATGAGTTAGCCAAGGTGTTCCTAACTGTTTGGCTAAAACTTGCACTTGTGATTTATCTCGAGGACTTTTAAACAAGACCACGTAATGAGCATTGAGACTAATGGTACGATGGGCTTTACTTTGTTGAAATAAATTTTGTGTAATGTAAATGACACTGGCATTACGATGATGCCCTTTACGTGTAAACCATAGTTTAATTTCTTCTTCGTCTTCTCCTAACATGTCGTCAAAAATAACCCAATGAGTTTGACTAGGGTCAGACACGATCCCCTCGTCTTCTTTAGGAATGCCTGCTACAAACACAATGGAATCACCTTGACTTTCTTGCAAGAGGCTGTATGCCGATTGCCACTCTTTGTAACACCACACGATGCGTTGAGGTGGACGATCGATCAAATGATGTTTATGTTCGATCAAACGTTTGACAAATTCGGTTTTGCCTGAACCGCTCGGTCCAGCAATTAACATGTTAAAAGGATGACGAAGATACAAGGCTTTCCAACTAGCCTGATCTAAGTGTTCGTCAATGACTTTGAATGTGGAGGAGGAAGGAGTAGTAGAAAGAGTAGAGTGAGCCATAGTCGTGTAGTGGTATGTCAGTATTGACACAAAAACAGACAAGACAAGAGGTTTTTATACTTTTTTCAAGACAAGTTTATTTCAATGCATGTTTAAATTCGAACAACATGAAAGACAAAAATACATAAAAGCCAAATGGATAAATACAGGGATAAAATACATAGGGAAACGATCAAAGTGGCATATAAACAAGTCACTGTACAACATGTTTTGGGTAACGAAGGTGTCCTAGAGGTAGTGTGCAATGTTCTTATAGTCTCCTCTACAGGGGGTATAGTCACATACGTGTCTTCTCTAAAGGGTCTTTGTGGGGGAATGTCCATGACAGTTCTGTCTTGAACAGATTGATTGTCCTGGGTGACAGATTTTTTTTCTTCTTCTTCTTCTGGTACTGTCACTAACACAGGTTTAAAAGTGACTTTTTTCACTCGACGATGCATTTTAGGAACACAACGCTTGGGCATAATGGGATACTTCGTTTGTCCAAGCCTCAAAATCCCAACTTTTCCAGTCACGTACATCTGTCCAATGAGGGTGTAAATCACAAGCTACACACACATCTTCGTACACTGCTTCCGTACGTAAAAGTTGACGAATCTTTTTTTCTTGGAAAGGTCGAGACGTATCCAGATGAAAACGTAAGGCTTTGAACAGAATAAGTCTCTCGTGGACATTTAAAGGAGTCACCATACTGTCTTATTTTTTTGATAGGTAGTGTTCGTAAAGTGTCCACAAGGAATCGGCAGGTAAACGAAATCCCAGAAAGCAAGTCACTAAAACACACACGACACGTCGACCCCAATTCATAGGGTATAGTTCTTGCAATAAGTGTTCGTAATCTTTCACCGTGTGAATCTTCTCATTGATATCCTTCCACGGAATCTGTTGGATCACCAATGATAAAGGTTGTGGCATGGTTGTTCTCTTTTATACTTCTTTAGGTCAAAGATTACAAGTGTAGATTCAACCCAGAATTGAACACAGAATTAAATTTGCTCAAAAAGCGAAAGTGATTAATATAACGTGTAATTTCGTCCCACTGCCATTCAGGGTAACGGTTAAGAAGGATCAAAGCATCTTCAGAGGTAAACGTAGTAAATTGGTAACAGAGCAAAAAAATACCCTTAATCCAGAGAAATCTAACACGTCGGTTAATTTTTGTCACTTTCCTCTTGTGAATTTCACGACACAAAAGTTCTACAGTCACCCATTGAGATTTTTCTTTAGCAAGGCCTTGCCAAACGTCCTTGTAGATCTTCTCTTGCAATTCGTAGGGTAATCCTTGAATATTATGTTTTATATTATATACTGGTCTAGGTGTGTTCAACGCCATGGAGCAGTAGTGTCACTTCCAATCATTAGGTCCCACTAAAGGTAGGTATTGACAATTCGGAGACCATCGAGCATGTTCCAGGTAAGCGGAATCTTTCTGTTCCCACTCGTAAATGGATACACCACAACTGAAACACTTGACTTTATCCCCTTCGCCCAAGTAGAAAAATCCAGCTCTGGCTAATTCTTCAGGAGTTGGTCCAGGCAGATATTTTGGCCATTTATCTTTGAAGGTTTGAAATCGACTTTTAAAGTGGCAGTATTCAGGCAAACTCGTCGGGAACGAATATTCGACTCTCCTCACTTCTGTTCGATGCAGGTACGGTGAAATTCCTAGGAGTCCACGATAACGTGTCGCACCGCTTTCGCATCCCTCAGGTTTGACACGCACAGCATCACTTTCCAGGGTAGATATAGGGGTAGTAGTCATAGCAACGTTCCTACGATATCCTGCTGAATCGCTAACGTCACAGAGCCTGGCATCACTACAATCGCAAGGTTTAGCATCGCACTCCACTTGAGAATTCCCAAATTTGAATGATGTCTGTTTAAATGGATTCATCTTCTTTTCGCTTAGCTGTGTTAGTCACAATGAACTATTGGTCTTGGACAATGTCCCTTTTTATATGCTGCCCGATTTCGATGTGACCGTACGGTAGAGTGAAGTGATTGGGAAGTCGTACTCTCTTTTGGTACACGATTTGGTAGACTTTTTCCAAAGGTCGGCTAACGATTTGGTGTGTGGGTAAACGGACAATCTTGTGCGGTTCGTGGGTAGTCACTTGAAACGTTTCATCCTGTCCCGACTGTAAGGCTTCTTGAAGCACGTCAAAGTTCACCACTTGACTGGTGCGATAATTAAGAGTCAATCCTTTCACTTTACATTTGGTGTGCATTTTTCCTTGGGGGTCTCGGTATTCGTAGCCGTAATTTTTAGGACCGCCACTTGCAAAACTTAGAATCTTGTCGTCGGGATGTTCATCGGTCCAGGCTCCTAAACGGTCTCCTTCGATGACAGGGTTACAATCGTTCGGTCGGTGAATGTAGATGCAACTGTCTGTGTCAAAATACAACACGCGATCTCCTAACAGTTCTAACACTTCGTACAATTTTAAGCGAGCGTGGGCTGTCACGTAAGCCGCAATGATGACATTTCCAAATTTGTCGGCTTCTACAAAGTCTAGTTCTTCTTCGTAATTGACTAAGATCAAGTCCTCACGAATGACGTCCACGTGTTTGATGACTTTGGTTAGGTCGTGAATCATCTGGAAGTAGCGAGACGGTTCGGACAAATACTCCGTCTTGGGTAAAGACGGACGTTGTGCCATTTTACCCCACAAACAATTGAGCATCACTTTGGCAAACGAACGCCTTCCTTCGTTTTTCTCGATGTGGTCTAAAGTGATACCTTCCTGCTTCCGATATTTTTCTTTGAATATCTTTTGGTCTTCGGGAGTGTGACACCAGGAAGGATAGCCACTAGCTTCTTGTTTTAGTTTTAAAAAGGTATCCACGTAGTCTGCAAAAATACCTTTCTGTCTCTCGTCGCCCTTGCAGTATTGTTGTGTTTTGGGAAAGTGGTAAATTTCGTACACTTCTAACAGTTGATATCCCAGGTCCAGAGCTTTAAACAATTCCACGCTCACCCACGTTCCTGTCAAGGCACGTTCTTCCTGAGTGTGATGACAAGGTTGGTCTTGGTTGCACGTTTCGGCACATGTGCGACACAAAGGAAACATCAGTTTTCCTTGGCAATGGTGAGGTAAAACGGGATGGTACAAGTCTGTGGGTGGTAAGACTTTACACTTGATCAATCCTTCGTACTGTCGAATGTGGTCCAAATCAATGTGTTCTGTCATCAATTCTGGATGCCCTACGGGAAAGTGACAATATTTGCACACGTACGGATACAACGAACACACGTCCAAGTATTTGATTTCTTCTTCTCCCTTCTCCTCGTCCGCTTGGTACAGTAAACAGGTAGCATTCGTTCGTCCTCCGTACAAACTATCCCGTGGGTTTAGGGGGTCCACCCACTTGTAACTTTCTACGATGCGTTTAAACTCGGGATCAGTTTTCAAACGCTGATCGTACTCGTGTTCCCACATTTCCACTACCTGGTATCCTTGCTGTTCTAACTTCAAACGTCGCTGACACGTGGTCTGGTACAAGTCTTCCATGGTTCGTTGTAAAAACTGATTTTTGGTGTCTCGTTGAGGGTAGCATAGGGGACATCCGTGAAATAAACATCCATTAAACTCGTACACGATCTGAGGGTTTTCTAAGTCCCAACCATCTACCGAATACGTTCCGATGGTCTTTTCGCCTCCTCCGTTGCGAGCGTGTTGGATCCATTTGTCTTCCTTGTCGCACAAGTAATGAAGCCAGCGTAGGGCTTTGACTGAGTATTGACGTTTGACAAAATTTGTCGTTTGAGGACTGATGACCGCTAGAGTATTTTCAGGCATAAAGCGTTTTCGGTACACTAAAGAACACGCTTTGGCGATGGTACAAGCTTCTTTCAAAGGATCGATCCCTCCGTATTCCATGAACAATTCTCGAAATTTTCCACAGCAACGTCGTAAAATGTCCACGTCAGATCGACAGTACTTTAACATTTCTTCTTGAAAGTCAAAGGGGTCCGAGGCGTGAGTCTGGTACCAAGCATAGAAAGCTTCTCGTTGTTCGGTGCGCATGTTGTCGGGGTCGTAGTCGTCAGCCTCAGGCAAATGGGGTAGAACGGTATGTTGATTGGCTTTGGTATTAAAAAAGTGTGGAAAATAACCTTTAGCCATTTCTGGCATACCAAACGTTTTAGGCATGCGACTTAATGGCATGGCCAAGTAACACATCGAATCTTTAAACTGTACTTGTCCTACTTGCATAGAAATGATTTTGACTCCGTTCAAAGTCACTTGAGGCCGTTCGGTACTTTGTTCCGCATAGTATCTAAGCAGAAATTGCCCATCGTATCCCGAGAAATTGTGAGCCATGACCGTGGCATGGCAATGACACTCTCCGTAACGTTCGATGTCTTCTGGACTCCACGTTTCGTCGATGGGGTTTAGGATCCATTGGGCAAAATCGGCTAGCGTGTTTGACCCTCGAAAGATTTTTTCACGTCCTCCAGGAATCTTGCTGCAGTAAGGGCAATGACTAAAGATAGGTTCTTGGATGCACTGCTCACACGCACGGTGAGCTACGCAGAAATTAGGAATGTGAATACCAGTTTCTTGCATGCATTCGAAATCAAAAAAGATAAAATTCCCTTTCTTCTGGGTATCTTTTGGTTGGGGTTGATATTTTTGAATGAAGCATTCGTGCTCCAAGTCCACAATTTGGCGACAAATGTGACATCGTTTCTTCCCTCGACAAACGTGTAACTTGACACTATTGGTACGTATGCCTTGTCCACAAGTGGGGCACAATCTCAAAAGCTGACAAGCACTTTTCTGCTGTGAACCTTGCATCTTCAAATGTTGTTGGTAACAGGTAAGACTGACAAAAGTGCGCTGACACACAGAGCAATGCACTCTTTCTTGTCCTTGGTCCAGACAAGGTTTAGAGGCCAAACATCCCTCACATTTTGATCCACAATGTTTGTGTTGTTCTCGATTGTTATAACCATAGTCACATTTTTCACAGTAGTAACCGTATCCCAGGAATCCAGTGATACTGGTAATGGTATCAAAATGACCATCGTGATGATAGACGTGAATGTATTTTCCGTCTTTGAAATCGTGGCCTCGAAACAAAAGAGGTCCACGCACTTCTTGAGGGTGTACTTTCAAAGTGTAATGTGGAGCCAAGACGTCTTGCAACTTTTGCATTTCTGGAATGCCACAAGGAGTGTCTTTGGATATCCCCGCTTGCTGTAACAGAAGTTCTGCTTCACTTCGTTGTTTGGCTCGGTCCGATCGTTGAATAGTTTTCCATGCTCTTTTCCATTCTGCCGTGTCGTTCTTGTTGGCATACGTTCGTCCCACGATGACAGCACGGGCTAAACACATCTGGTCTTGAGGATTGTTAATTCGGACGAGACTTAGTTTGGTGTTGCGAAGGTTGTCGACCAATAATACTTTTTTGCGTCCTGTCCCCTGGGGAAGAGACACGTGGGTCATGAACAGTGTGGCTTTTCCGTCGTCAATGTGAAACTTGTCGTTGGATTGTTGCACATGTTGAATTTTGTCGATGACTTTGGAAGGTGTTAATTCTGATGGGTTAGTAAACTCGATCCAAACGGGAGACTTTAAATTATCGTGATGAATAGAAAGTCTCAAGCGATCGTCTTCTTTGGCTTGACATTGCTGTTTCAGTGCAGTTAACAAAGAGTCCCACACCTCAGTAATGAACCCTTCTGTATTCTCCAAAGGTACATTGGCTTTAAAATCTTTAAACTTTACGGCATACGTGTAAGCCGTTGTTCTAAATTTTCGAGAGGAACGCTTTTCTGTCTCTCGAATGTGATAGTAATTTTCAGGGTTTACTAAGGGTGGTGCACTTTGCTTGGACGTGGATTGTCTGGGTGTGGATTCGGGCTCACTCATGTCATCTTCAAAATCACTGGCATGAATTTGAGCCAAGACTTCAGCTACTGTGCTAGGCGATACATTACGTTTCTGTCTCTTACTATCTTTTCCTTTCTCCACAGCATGATGTGGCCTTTTCATCTTGTCTGCAAAAAGTCAAATGACTACCTTTTAAAGACCATAACCCCTATATATTCATGTCCGATCCGTGCATATAAAAAGGGTTAGTGTCTAACCGTTCAGTATTCATTTTACTCTCACATTGTCCAGAACGATGGAAGAACCTACACAAGTGGAACTTCTCATCAGAGCTTTACGTGGGGTCATACGAAAGTTTTCGTCAGACCAGCCGACGGCCTACTCTTCCTCCTATCGAGATAAAAGTCAAGATACTTGCTATATCTGTAAGAAGAAAGGACATTGGGCTACAGAATGTTCAGATCGTAACAAAAATAAAAAAGGCTACAATAGAGACAAAAGTCAAGATACCTGTTATTATTGTAAAGAGAAAGGACATTGGTCTCCAAACTGCCCTAAGAAACAACAGGAACAGGAGGAGGAGGAGGAGGAGGAGGAGGAAAGAAATTCTGAACAGGAGGAGGAAGAGGTACCCTCCCCCAAGGAAGAACCCCGACACGTTCACAAAGACAAGAAAAGAAGACGAAACGAAAGTGAAGAGGAAGAAGTAAAAGAAAAACGTGTGACAGTAAAGAAAATGAAAAAACAGAAAGAGTGAAACAGAAGAAAACTTATGAACTTTTTAAAAATGGTATTGTGTTATGTTATGTTGTGATATTGAATTGTAACGTTTGTACTAGAATAAACTAGAGAGAAAAAACGTAAGTGTCTCTTGGTTTTGATTTGATAGTATAATTACCTACACTTACACATTCATTCACTCACACGTGTATTATGGGTTTTTTAAAAAAATATAATAAAAAGGACTTTTGAGTTTTCATTGAAATAGGCAATTGACATAGTATTTCTTTTCGAAATAATTGGAGTGGTCCTGAAAAGGACCGTTGGTGTTTTGTGTGTTTAAAACAAAACAAACTCAGAAACGGGACGAAATCCTCTTGAGCTGTCTTAAGCCTTTGCCACGGCCAAGGCCTACTTCGGGACTGGTGGTTCCTGTCAATGATTTGGTAGAAATCACTAACGGTGGTAAGGTAGACGTAGTCACAGAGAGATTGGGTTGTTTCGCTCGAGAAGGTCTTTTTCTCTTCGGTCGTGATAAAGAAGTCTGATACATTTGTTTCAGACTCCTTAACTCAGCTAAAATATCTAAAAGTACCGTCGTGACCGTTTGATTTTCACTATTTTCTTTCTGTCCTTGGTCTTCATTCTTCTCCGTTGCTGCTACTGCTGCTACTGTTTCTTCCTGGTGTTTTCTTCTTGCTTCTTCTTCTTCTTCCTGCTGTTGCATAAGAAAAGCTTGTTCTTCTACTTTCTGTTGTTGTAAAAATCGCTCCAATGCTTCTTTTTGTCTCTGCTTAAAATCATCGACGTGTCCATAAGAAGATACAGAAGGCAACGAAGGTTCCGGAATAAATTCTTGCGATGTTAAAAAATCCACAATGTCCCAGTTAAAATCCACTTCTTCTGGATGTAGATTTGTCATGACTTTAGTAGTCACTGTTGGTCCATGACTTGCTGTCTCTACTCCTGTCTCACTCCAATTCATTGTCTTCTTAGTGTCCGCCATGATTGACAACCCTCTTGAATCGATGGACTGCACACAGACGCTAGTACCTCTATATAGAAAAGGTGACGTCACAGACTACTCTCTTCCGATTGGATGACTGTGACTGACTTTTGTAACGCACGTTTGGATTGGTGGATACACTCAATCCGTTTCAATCTGCTCTTCCCCTATAAATAGCCGCAGTACACGGCATTCGCTTCACCTGTTCTCATCAGAAGATGTGGACTAATGTTGAATCGTCAACCCTTGTGTCAAGTATGCTGTTTAGGACTGACATACCCATGTATGTCAGATCATCATGGAGTGTCATTCATATGACGGAGACAGCCTATTGGAAGAGAAGAGTCTATGTGGAAAGACAAGGTTGTTTGAAGAGAGTTCTCTTCTATGGACCTACAGTAAGGAGAAGTTTAAGGAAGAGAAGAAGATCTGTGAGATGTCCTCTATGTTAACAAAATACTGTTAACATTACACCTAACGGTCCTTTTCAGGGCCACTCATAAGTCTCGAAAAGATAGTAGCTTTCATTGCCACCCTTTTTTTCCCATGTCCCTATATAGACCCACCCTGTTCCATGTCCCTTGACGCTAGATAGACCCCAATAATTCTCATGTTCAATTCCCCTTGACGCTAGATAGTCCCACCATGTTCAATTTCCCTTGTCGCTAGATAGTCCCACCATGTTCAATTTCCCTTGTCGCTAGATAGTCCCACCATGTTCAATTCCCCTTGTCACTAGATAGTCCCAAATAGTTCCCATGTTAAATTCCCCTTGTCGCTAGATAGTCCCCCCATGTTAAATTCCCCTTGTCGCTAGATGTTCCCAAGCCCTTTTTGACTGGATTTTCCATTGTCGCTAGAGTATCCCCTATTACTACTCTTAAGGCATTAAGTTGGAATTAATTAGATACAGCTATGGTGGAGGAATTCCAAAAGATTATCAGAACTTTTATTAAGTGAAAGAATGTGTGATTATAAACTTTTCATCATTTATTAAGTTTTTCAGACATTAAAAAGATTGCACATGCCCAAACCGGCATGAAAACAACATCTATAAATAATAATAAAAACCGGCATGAAAACAACATCTATAAATAATAATAAAAACCGGCATGAAAACAACATCTATAAATAATAATAAAAACCGGCATGAAAACAACATCTATAAATAATAATAAAAACCGGCATGAAAACAACATCTATAAATAATAATAAAAACCGGCATGAAAACAACATCTATAAATAATAATAAAAACCGGCATGAAAACAACATCTATAAATAATAATAAAAACCGGCATGAAAACAACATCTATAAATAATAATAAAAACCGGCATGAAAACAACATCTATAAATAATAATAAAAACCGGCATGAAAACAACATCTATAAATAATAATAAAAACCGGCATGAAAACAACATCTATAAATAATAATAAAAACCGGCATGAAAACAACATCTATAAATAATAATAAAAACCGGCATGAAAACAACATCTATAAATAATAATAAAAACCGGCATGAAAACAACATCTATAAATAATAATAAAAACCGGCATGAAAACAACATCTATAAATAATAATAAAAACCGGCATGAAAACAACATCTATAAATAATAATAAAAACCGGCATGAAAACAACATCTATAAATAATAATAAAAACCGGCATGAAAACAACATCTATAAATAATAATAAAAACCGGCATGAAAACAACATCTATAAATAATAATAAAAACCGGCATGAAAACAACATCTATAAATAATAATAAAAACCGGCATGAAAACAACATCTATAAATAATAATAAAAACCGGCATGAAAACAACATCTATAAATAATAATAAAAACCGGCATGAAAACAACATCTATAAATAATAATAAAAACCGGCATGAAAACAACATCTATAAATAATAATAAAAACCGGCATGAAAACAACATCTATAAATAATAATAAAAACCGGCATGAAAACAACATCTATAAATAATAATAAAAACCGGCATGAAAACAACATCTATAAATAATAATAAAAACCGGCATGAAAACAACATCTATAAATAATAATAAAAACCGGCATGAAAACAACATCTATAAATAATAATAAAAACCGGCATGAAAACAACATCTATAAATAATAATAAAAACCGGCATGAAAACAACATCTATAAATAATAATAAAAACCGGCATGAAAACAACATCTATAAATAATAATAAAAACCGGCATGAAAACAACATCTATAAATAATAATAAAAACCGGCATGAAAACAACATCTATAAATAATAATAAAAACCGGCATGAAAACAACATCTATAAATAATAATAAAAACCGGCATGAAAACAACATCTATAAATAATAATAAAAACCGGCATGAAAACAACATCTATAAATAATAATAAAAACCGGCATGAAAACAACATCTATAAATAATAATAAAAACAAGCATGAAAACAACATCTATAAATAATAATAAAATCCGGCATGAAAACAAAATCTATAAATAATAATAAAAACCGGCATGAAAACAACATCTATAAATAATAATAAAAACCGGCATGAAAACAACATCTATAAATAATAATAAAAACCGGCATGAAAACAACATCTATAAATAATAATAAAAACCGGCATGAAAACAACATCTATAAATAATAATAAAAACCGGCATGAAAACAACATCTATAAATAATAATAAAAACCGGCATGAAAACAACATCTATAAATAATAATAAAAACCGGCATGAAAACAACATCTATAAATAATAATAAAAACCGGCATGAAAACAACATCTATAAATAATAATAAAAACCGGCATGAAAACAACATCTATAAATAATAATAAAAACCGGCATGAAAACAACATCTATAAATAATAATAAAAACCGGCATGAAAACAACATCTATAAATAATAATAAAAACCGGCATGAAAACAACATCTATAAATAATAATAAAAACCGGCATGAAAACAACATCTATAAATAATAATAAAAACCGGCATGAAAACAACATCTATAAATAATAATAAAAACCGGCATGAAAACAACATCTATAAATAATAATAAAAACCGGCATGAAAACAACATCTATAAATAATAATAATAACCGGCATGAAAACAACATCTATAAATAATAATAAAAACCGGCATGAAAACAACATCTATAAATAATAATAAAAACCGGCATGAAAACAACATCTATAAATAATAATAAAAACCGGCATGAAAACAACATCTATAAATAATAATAAAAACCGGCATGAAAACAACATCTATAAATAATAATAAAAACCGGCATGAAAACAACATCTATAAATAATAATAAAAACCGGCATGAAAACAACATCTATAAATAATAATAAAAACCGGCATGAAAACAACATCTATAAATAATAATAAAAACCGGCATGAAAACAACATCTATAAATAATAATAAAAACCGGCATGAAAACAACATCTATAAATAATAATAAAAACCGGCATGAAAACAACATCTATAAATAATAATAAAAACCGGCATGAAAACAACATCTATAAATAATAATAAAAACCGGCATGAAAACAACATCTATAAATAATAATAAAAACCGGCATGAAAACAACATCTATAAATAATAATAAAAAACAGCGGTAATTATTTAATGTTGAAAAAGGTTTATGCAGATGATTACATTTCACTGGATGATCTAGTAATAAATTTAATGATGTGGCAGGTAGATACGAAGGTGACATTGCTTAAATTTAATGATGTGACAGGTAGATATTCGAAGGTGACATTGCTTCCGATACTTTGTTTTGTAACTTCTTTTTACAGAAATAAGTTACGCTTACCAGGTAGTCATGGAAAACACTGTCATTTTACAAAAAAATTATCAAGATATCATATAAATAAATATTACGACAAATTTTGGTATGTCGATCCATCTTTTAAAAGATTTGAACGTTTAACTGCATCTCCGAGTCCAGTGTTTACATAATAAAAACTTGTACTTAATGATTGACTGATACGATAAAATGTGCTCCAATATAGCGACCATTTTATATGTATTATAGGACAGCAGCCTAAATTACTGAAAAAAAGAATATTAATTTACATCAGTGTCAACTTCTAGGTTGATGAAATGTTTACCAGCAACATTGTAACCACTGTCTCGGTGACTGTCTAGAAAGGCAGTGACATTAAGTCTGCAAATTGAAACTTTGCCGCAAAGTTTTCCTGAAGGTTTTAAGACACTGCCCACATAGGTTAGTTTTAGGCATGATATAATTATGTATTACATCACATTTGATTTATTCATAATATGATTTAGTACCTATGTTACATATTCTGTATATCATAAAAAAAGATATGCTAGATCAGTCATTTTAGCACTTGATGCATGTCATCAACCAAAAACATTTACGACTTTCAAAACTAAATTTGCTCCAGAAAAATTGCCTCCTCTTTTAAATTATATTGATTTAATAATACCTCCTATTTTAAATTAGATTGATTTACCGGTAATATGATTGCAATGCACACGTGAGTTTATTAGCATCTCTCTTCCAGGTACGGCAGAACATTGATCATCAATTATCGCCAACTGTCGTTAATATGGAATGATGTAATGTCCTCTGCAGCTATAATTTGTTACTGTGCTAACATTTGTACCACCCATCAGAAACAAAATTGTTTTTTCGAGGTTGCAGCGTTTCATTCAGTGGTAGGTGACACAGACCTTTGTTACTAATTTTCTCTGCTACTGTTTGATTTGTCTTTTTCTGTTCACAGTACATAAACACATTGTGATCAGTGCTGCAGAAAAGCTGCATTTTTTATGCAGACAAATTTGACTAAAATGCATAAAGAAATTTGTTATCGAGTTCAAATTATGAAAAACAATTTTAAGCATTTATTTCAAAGTTTCTAGTATTCCATTCTTGCTGTATACACAACCCATGTTGTCACTACAGGGACGTGGACTGCTGGGGTGGGCTGCCCCCAACCCCGCTAAACAAACCATCAAGAAAAAAAAACGCGCATATACATGTACACAAACCTCAAACGTACATCACCTGTTACTTGAAATTTTACATTTATTTACTTCTAGTTCATGCTTATTGGGTATTATGCACACTTTGATAAAATAAACAAGGGAGCGGGTATGTCGTGGGTTCGATACCTGGCTGAGTCATACCAAAGACTTAGAAACATGGAACTAAGAGCTGCCTCGCTTGGCGTTCAACATTAAGAAGTTAGGGAAGGACTGGTCGGCCTGGTGTCAGGAGAATGTGACTGGGTGGTACATCATGTTACATGTCTGCGGCATGATGCCCCAGTGCTAGACATCACTATAAACTGCTTCACCGCAGACATCGTACTTAGCGATATGACTGAAACATTGTTAAAGCTACGTTAATAATCCTAATCAAACAAACAAACAAATTAAATAAACACGTGGACTTTAGCTTTAGTCCTCATTTAAGGAAAGTCAGGAAGGAACCTTTAAAAATGTTGCCCCCCCCCCCCCGATCTGATTTGGCGTTATTGACATCTTGATGATCAGTGCTCAGTTTTTAAGTGCAAGTTTTGTGTTTCTAATGCTTACAAAATACCCAATCAAATTTATAAAAACTGAAGTTAGTTTCACACCAGGAAGTACCTAATTTATTGCAATCTTATCTCGAGCTGTGTTATTACAACAACAATACAAATTGATTATTGATGTAATATTTTTAATACCGTTTAAAAGTATTTAGAGTGAATCTAAGGTTGTATAGATAAATGGGATCTGACTGTGAAGAAGAAAATCTGCCACAATAATGAAATCAAAAGTATTTGTAAATTAATAATGAAATCAACAGTGTTTGTAAAATAATAATGAAATCAAAAGTATTTGTAAAATACGAATGAAATCAAAATTATTTGTAAAAAAAATAATGAAATCAAAATATTTATAAAATAATAATGACATCAAAAGCATTTGTTTCAAAAATCATAGATGTTAAAAACGTTAAAATTAAAATAAAAACGTGAAAAACGCATTTTTTTCTCAATAAATAAAAAAGAAAGAAGAAAAAAAAAAAACAAAAAACGTTCCAGTAGTTTTTGGCAACACAAAAATCAATATTTTACTTATTTACACGCTACATACTAGTTTTAAAGTTTCAGTGATACAAATATGAAAAAATTTCAAAAGTTTTAAACCGCAATCCAGATAACATTGATTTTTTTTTCACTCAATCACGTTATCACCATCTGACTGATCTGACACTCTATGGTTTCCTCCATATAATTTATATTGTTCAGCATCATAGATTCATTATTGATCGATATTTGATATCTAGAGTATGACAGAGGACCGCCTGTATGGCCGATGATAAACAAAAATCGAAGTACTAAATATATAAACCGAAAGAAAAAAAAAAAAAAACGAAAGAAAAACCGCGTTTTTCGAGGTAAAATAAAAAACGAAAGAAAACGTTTTTATCATCTATGAAAAAAAATAATGAAATAAAAAAAGTATTTATAAATGAATAATGAAATCAAAAGTACTTGAAAATAAATATGTCTCTTCAGTAACTCTTTTTGAAATAATTAGCGATAAAGTATGGCTACTTGTATAAAACATGTTGGTAAAAATTAGGGCCAAATAGGGATATATTATGAAGAAACAGTATGAAATTATGCAATGAAAACAATAAAATCTTTACTTTAATTTCATAAACTTGAACAAAAGCAAGCTGTTTCTCACTTACAAACTATTCCTTTACTTGTTGTTGTTTTAGGGTTTAACGCTAGTTTTCAGCACAAGATAGGCTATACATGGCGGCCAGTATCAATGTTGTAGGTTAAACCAGGAAAAGAAAACACCGACCCACGAGAAGCCACCGATCAACTTTCTCACGTATCCACATTGGCGGAACCCGAGACTCGAAGCCATGCAGACAGAAGTGATATACAGTGGTACGTAACGGTTTGCGCTTGAGATCACTCTGCCATCCACACCACCCCTTTATTTTCTTTTTCTTGAATTACACCTTATTGTTGGGGTATCTGTTCTGATTGCTAGTTAAGGTATTATTTTTAGAAAAGGGATTTTCCTGATTGCTGAAGTTTAATTATCTTTTATAGTTGGGGGTGGGGGGGGGATAGAAGTCCTGCAACATACAGTCAGAAAAACTTGTTTTATAATGTCAACATCAATTGAAAAAAGTAGGGATAGTGCGGATATTTTGGGAAAAGTATGCAATGGGGAATCTAACCAAAATAAAAAGCTGGAAAAAGTAGGGAAAACTAGGGCTGCTGGAAAGACCGTTGTTAACCAAACTGCCCAATATCTAACGTATGGTCAAAAAAGATCTGATAGCTGATAACGAATGTTTGGACTGTAGATAGTACACTCCTTGTACCCTCAGGTTTCAAAAGGAACCACTTTAATTCAGTGGTTAGTGTATGAGACCATCAATTAAAAGGGTGTGGGTTTAAATTTGATCATTGGAACAGTCCATGTTGGATTCTGTGGCATGCCGATGGACATGACATTTTACTCCAATTATCCTGCCACTAAATAATCAACTTGTATTTATGTGCCATAAAACACGTAACAAACAAAAACCTGTTTTTTCTAGTACAGTGCTAACTTCTCTGTATAAGTAGCAACTAACACTGTATGTAGCAGTTAGTCTTCATAGTAATAATTAACTTTCACATGTAATAATTAACTTTCATATGTAATAATTAACTTTCACATGTAATAATTAACTTTCATATGTAATAATTAAATTTCGTATCTGTCAGATTCTCGCGGGTCATAAGCGTTACTCGTATAATATTGTATAAGCCCCACTTGTCAAAGGGTAAGTATTACGTCCCACTTTGTCAAGGGGTATTGCACAACAGATAATAATAACACTATAACCCACTCCCCGCTGATACTCGTTATCTAAGAGATGACCGCCCTCAGTATAATTGCCCGGTTCGAGTAAGAGAATTTATATGGTAACCTGAGCGGGCAAATTGAACAAAACAACTCCGAGCCCCCGTAAAGATAAATAAACAATTTAATCAAATACATACACAAAGAAATTTCCTTTCATTAGGATTACACGCGGTTTAAAAATAATTTTTCACCGAATTACACAAATAGATTTGAAATAGCATTAAACAGATTAGCCGTTTTATTACTAATAGTTAAAAATCATCATTGGATCGAGTGTCACATTCGAAGTCAATGCTTTTGTTCGATTTTCATAACCTGTTATCCTCGAACCATGTTCTCTGTTCAATCCAATGTTGTTCTAGAAGCTACTGTCTCTCGAGATACTTTTCCTTCGTGGGTGTTCCGCTTGAACTCAGACTTGTCCATTGTATCAATGTATATACTTCTCAATTCTCTTTTTCCAACGTGTGCGTCTCTATTTCCGTCTTCCCGTCTTCCCAAAAAAGCTATTTTCTTCCTTCCAAAAGAAAATTGGAACAACCTAAGTCCCTCTACAATGGTTACAATTGAAACTGAACATTATCCCTGGTTCGAATAATCAGATATTACTATCAGTGATAACAATTTTACGGCTAGTAATTAACTAGACATGTCCTCAAATAAATATAGTTTAACCATTTGTTAATTCGTTTTGCCTTGACCTAATACATTAACGTACTACATAGCGAGACGTTGTGTCGCTAAATTATCTATGACATCAAAATTCGGTGAATTCACATGTATTCTTGTAAATCATTAATTAATGTAATACATTAAATTCTTAGAACACAATCATTATTCAAACAATATGATAATTTTATGAATTAACGTAACACTTCCTAGTGTTTTTACGACATAAATTAACACAAAGTCATCCTTAACTAAGAATTAAGGTAAGAATTCTAATTCATAATTCAAAAGTACATTATTAAATGATTGTATCAAATGAAAATAATCATACAAATTTATCAACAAAATCATGTAGACCTGTAAACGAAGCAGACATTCTATTAATTGCATCACAATAAACGTGGAATTGAGACAATACCTCTGTGTGTTTTTGTTGTGTCTCTCAACCGTTGGTTTTGGCGGTTTTCGACCATGCTTCCTTGACGAATGGATTTCTCTCAAATCCCATCCGAGTCTTATTAAAATAATTCGACACGGTTTTCCTCTCACAGGAACAAATCAGACTAACTTCTAATTTAGCTAGTAAGATATTATGTTCGAAAGATTTCTCGTGTAAAACACACCCCTTATTCAACCGTGCCCAATCGGAAACAAATGTATTCCCCCCCCCCGCTTCCCTCTAAAAGTCGCTTACATCATGGTCAATATCACATGCTTTGGTTTTAAGTAACATAATCTCTGTTTTCTCTAAATTCTGACATTTTCGTGATAAAATGAAACTTTACAAGGTCGCTGTCAGTCAGTCAGCTCCGAACAAATACGGTTAATTAGTACAACGGTAACATTTTACTATACCGATACCTTTCCTCTGCACACTGTGTGTCATAAATTTAACTAATGGCTATCTGGCCACAACTGATGGTTTATTAATAGATCGACCGAAAATGTGGCACTTCACAATATGTAATAATTAACTTTCATAAGTAATAATTAACTTTCATATGTAATATAAGAGGATCCGAGTGGTCTAAAAAGCTATCCGTTACTGATCACCGCCATCTCACCTCCGTCTGCGTTTGTTCAAGTCTCAGATTCGGCCAGTGTGGGTATGAGAGAAAGCTTGCTAGTAACTTCTCGTGGGTCGATGATTCTTTCCGGGGGTTTCTCCGAGTTCTTCCTCGACCATTAATACTGGCCGCCATGTATGCCTATCGTGTGCTGAAAAGCCGCGTTAAACACTACAGCAACAACAACCATATGTAATAATTAACTTCCATATTTTTTTATATAATTGTCTCTTTTATTATAACAATGGAAAATGTTCTTTTTCAAGTCTGATAAACAGAGTTTACTTATTCTAATTATTTTAAAACTTGATCATATTCATTTTTACATAGATTTAAGAATTTACAATATTACCAAATGTTCCAGATAGTGGAGTTTGTCATATATTTATTTGAAAATAAAGCACACACAAACGCACATCTGTTGGCATATTTTACAATTTTATTGATGCAATGACATTTCAAGGTGTATGATTCTTGCATTCTGACTTAACTAACATGCAGAGATATACATAAATGAACCACTCCGGTGGTCTAGTAGTTAGAGTGTCCACCTTGGATTCGGGAGGTTGTAGGTTTGATCCCCGACCGAGTCATACCGTAAAGACTTACAAAAATGGTACTATCAGCTGCCTCGCTTTGAACTCAGCATTAAGATGTAAGTGTTATGACTGATCAGCCTGGTGTCAGGATAATGTGACTGGGTGGGGCCATCATGCTGGATGATGTCCGCGACATGATGACCCAGTGTTAGGCATCACAATAAATTGCCACACTGCAGATATCGTAGCGATATAACTGAAAAACATTGTTAAAGTTATGTTAAAAATCCAAATCACACACACATAAATGAAAATAGCAGACAACCGTTAAAAAAGGTCAAATGACCCATTTAATTATGATTTTCGATTACATACATACAAAAATGATTAAAGTTTCATTTTTTAGTGTGTGTGTGTGTGTGTGTGTGTGTGTGTGTGTGTGTGTGAAGATTTGGGACAAGCAAAAAAGACTATAAAGACTTCTACAGTTTAGTACAGTACCATATACACGTGATGTGCAAGTCAGAATTATAATGAATATATACTATCATCTACCATTGCATAATATATTGCCCGATCAGGGTGTATGTTGTGCACAGACCAAGAATTGCTTTCACAATAGCTGCTGGCAGATAGGGGTCAATGCAGTTTGCAGTTGGATTACTTACATGTGAATATATATGGTTTGTATATAATTAATATGAAAAACACATTATCCATGAAAAAAAATCAGGAACTATATCCATCAAGTCAGAATTTACAGTTGATCAATTTATGATTATCCAATTATTGATATTCAGATTCGAACATCAGGAAACGTAAAAATTGGGTGGGGCATGAAACTCTTAGAATAGATTTTAGCTGCAGCCCAGTTTTCCTGGAAATAGTTGTCCATCAGAGTGAGTCAACCTACCTTTGCTTTATAATCACCATCCACATAAGTGCTGTATTATTGACATAATAGGATTTTAAGCCTCAGGTAACTACCATATATAATTCCTTATAAGTCAAACCAAACTGCACGCAACAAGGAATATTGTCTTGCTGTAACATAATGCACCCATAGATCGATGTCTATGTTGTTTGATCTATTGATTACTCATAACAAACTGCACAGACCCAGATGTACTGACAGATCTGGGTCTGTGCAGTTTACAGCTGGACTTGTCTTATAAGCGAGTACAGATGGTGGTTTAATTTCAACATTTTATAATGCTAATATTTTCTTAATTACATTTGTGTAGGATTGGCAATACATGCTAATATATTATGCAAGATGTTTGCACGAAGAAACGTTTAGAAAATGGAAATTAATATGCTGTGTTACCTTAGAGGTATAATTTCTTAGGCGTGCTCATTATAAACATTTGGCAAGGAGAAAAACAGAAAAACTGCTTACATAATGGTGTTGCTGTACAGGGACAGTAATACATGTAAAGCCTACATTTGTGTATAATTCACCCATATTTAGGTTCTTCTGAAAAAGGTTGCATTTGTAATTTTGTGAAATATTTTCTGCCAATGGGCAAACTTCATTCTTTAACTATTTTTTTTTATGATTCGACAACATATAGACTGGTTTCCTCCCTCACAAATGATCTCTGGTATTTATTACAAAAACATTGTAACAATCTTACATGGATGATCTACTTTTGATATGGATGTTCTAACCAAGTTGTTCTAGACCATACACCCAGCTAAAAATATTTAGGTGTTTGCTTGATGTCTGAATGCTGATATTCTTTGATGAGCTGAAATCTCAATATGTTTTGAATTCCATTAATAATGTACAGGTTAAAAAAAAAAACATCTTTTGAAAATTTCACAAAGGTGTACCAATTGTTTACCGCATAGACGCACGAAATCATTTTTGTTTTACAAGAATATTTGGAACGATTGTATGATTTGAGACATTACAGATAAATATTTTTACCAAGACAAAAGGTTTGGGATAATTGTACTAAACTGTGAACTTCATATATGGGTTTGCTTTGTTACATAATAGCTAGCTTATTATCACTTTTAGCACACGTAATTAGGCTGAGCGAAGAATGCAATGTGTTGGGTGAAAACTGCTATGTTCTGGTTGGCTATGCAGCTGGTTTTCTTTCATCTGACATGTTGAATCCAATTTAATATCGAAGTCAGTAGCTGGTGATTTATTTTTTTACCAGATAGCTATATACAAATCAAAGCCAACAGTTCCATTATTGTTAAGAGCTTACTTTAACAAATTACATAATAAAACTTTAATCCTTTTGGTATGTTTAATCCAATCAAGATAATGTTTAACCCAATCAAGATAATGTTTAATCCAATCAAGATTATGTTTAATCCAATCAAGATTAGCATCTTGGCAAATTTGATATGGATAGTTCTATGTCTATAAGTTGCTTGCTTTTGTCAAATTGGCATCAATATAAATCTGACACAGAAATTGGCATCAATATAAGTATGACACAGAAATTGGCATCAATATAAGTCTGACACAGAAATTGGCATCAATATAAGTCTGACACAGAAATTGGCATCAATATAAGTCTGACACAGAAATTGGCATCAATATAAGTCTGACACAGAAATTGGCATCAATATAAGTCTGACAGAAATTGGCATCAATATAAGTCTGACACAGAAATTGGCATCAATATAAGTCTGACACAGAAATTGGCATCAATATAAGTCTGACACAGAACAACTGAATTATTCAAAATAACAACAAAAAAACCCCCATAAATGGTCGATTTTTTCATGACCATATAACAATGATTAAGAACGGTCATTACAGGCTAGTAATAGAATTCTGCATAAATAAATAAAAATTAAACAGGCTTGTAGCAAATTATAAAAAGTTGTGTAAATTTCGTACTATGGAGACGATGACATGAAACAGCATTTACTGGTTACATTTAGTATTAAACAGCATTTACTGGTTACATTTAGTGTTAAACAGCATTTACTGGTTACATTTAGTGTTAAACAGCATTTACTGGTTACATTTAGTGTTAAACAGCATTTACTGGTTACATTTAGTGTTAAACAGCATTACTGGTTACATTTAGTGTTAAACAGCATTTACTGGTTACATTTAGTATTAAACAGCACATCGGCACAATAATGGTCATATATTGCCAAATAAAAGCAATTACAAAACATGTACATGATATATATATATATATATATATATATATATATATATATATATATATATATATATATATATATATATATATATATATATATATATATATATATATATATATATATATATATACAAGAACTTCAAAAAACAAATTAGGAAGATAAACCTTCCAATATAAAAATGTATTTGTGTATCAAGTAAAGCAGTATTGGCCATATGTAAAAGTACAATTCCAAAAATCTAAAAATGAGGAAATGCACAAAAAACCTACAAATAAATCCTTCCAAATAAATGTAAACATGAAAATACAACATGAGAGAATATAAATGTAAAGATGTTACAATTCTGTACAAGGCATATAAATAAAAGGATAACATGTACAATCCTTACGACATGTAGTCTTGGGTGGTACATCAAAATGCAGTCTCTTCATCACGTTTGCACCAAATTATGTCTGTCCAACAGAGTGGTCACTGAAATACATGACTAGAGTAGTGTTAAACTCTCACAGGAGTGGAAGTGATGTCTGGCCAGGTTAACCTTTCTGGCATGAAACATATGAAATAATAAGCTTACAGACTGATTGATTTATACATGAGTGATGATTGACAGGTAAACCAATCTGCTAACAGTCCGATGTAATACTAGAGAGAAAAAACATAAAATAAACATACAATATAAGATGAATAATACACTGTATATTCTAGAATACATCGTTCGCATCAACTATCAAAAAGTTGTACCAAAATGAACCAAATATGTTGTTTTTTATTTTTAAAATCATTCATTATAATTTCAACGTCTTTATTTTTTCTTCGTTATTTACTTTCATTACTCAAAAGATCTGGGTTAGAAATGAAAGATGCTAATTCACATTCACGAGAATATATTCCGAATTATTTTATATACAATGTAAAAATCAAAACTACGAGATACAGAAATGCTAAA
The DNA here is from genome assembly GCA_029339505.1 of Unio delphinus. Classification (NCBI taxonomy): domain Eukaryota; kingdom Metazoa; phylum Mollusca; class Bivalvia; order Unionida; family Unionidae; genus Unio; species Unio delphinus. The sequence continues at coordinate 14,314,294 of JAQISU010000174.1, forward strand.
AGTCAGAAGTGATTAAATTCTTTGAAGTCTGGACATTTTATAAAATCTGTCATAAACTAGGCACAAAGTACAATTATTTACCATATGTACTTGCCCATAAATCCAGTTAAAATGCAAACAACAAAGATCCTGTTCTGTCGTAGCATAATGTGACTGCATATCATGTTCTTTATTGTTTGTTCTACAAATTTACTCCTAAAAAACACTACACAATCCCACCTCTGCCGGTGCATTAATTAAGTGATGGCAGATCTGGGTCTGTGCAGTTTGCAGTTGGGGTCATCATATATGACGCAAGAACATATGGTTACATAGAACTACATAGCTACTGGTGTGTAGAAAACTGCTTACATCAATGAAAAAAGAAACAATTACACAAAAATTGACATCTAGACCAGCAGAACAGTTGCTGTCATAAACATGAAATTCAAGCACTGAACTTTTTCATTTACAAAAGTGACCTACAATTTTGAATTCAACTGTTATTTGATAATTATCTTTGATAGTGTGCAAAATCTATACTCTCATCTGATACTGCAGCTGTCCAATAGCATTTAATGGGAAATAATTACTTTAGAGTGCTTTCAACAGCACACTAAATGGGCTGGCTATTGGAAATCTTTTTCAGTGCATGCTTGAATGAACACAGTTCAGTGTCTCAAAATGATCCCTGACTCATTTGTATGAAAATCTGTATGGGGAATGATTAAATCACTCTAATTTTACCAGCATGACTGTATGTGTTTCTCTGAAGACTGAAGGATTTACAAATGAGACAAGATGACACAATTGTATGAATCAGCAGATCGTATGCTAATAAGGTTTAAGCTCAGCCTCCACTGAAACGGACCTGACTGCAGGTGCTACTGTGTTATTGCTCACCCAGATCAATGTACCGTATCTACCCAGTCATACCACACGGTTAACTTTTCAGTAGTAAGCACTAATGAATCTAAGAACCTGGTAATTACTATGTATAATCGCTTATAAGTCAAGTCAAACTGCCAGCAACAAAGATTCTGATTTGCCATAGCATAATATGCCTGCAGATCAAGGTCTATGTTATTTATTCTACTGATTACTCCTAAAAAAAACTGCACAGACCCATGGCAAAATGAGCAATGGCAGACCTGGGTCTTTACAATTTACAGTTAAAATTATTAGTGAATACATATGGATAAAAAAAAATCATGATTACAGCCCTTAATATTATACAGTTATACAGTAAAACATCTATGATATGGAATTGTAAAGAAATACTCATTTGTTTTTACAGTCAGAATAACTGATAAATAAATTTAAAAAAAAAATCATATTCTTATATGTGGATGATTTTTTTCCAAGTGTTATCTCAAGACTGCTGTATTTGATCACATGACTTAATATAATCATAGTGTTTTGAATACACCAGCAAAAACTCCCTGGTTCTCAACAGTTGCTTGGACATTCTTTGACAATAATCAAGAAAAGTATTAGCTGCAACATGTAAAAATCCTAAATCGTGCAATGCTTGAAGCTAGTGTCCCACAAACAGGACCTTTTACGCAGACATGCATGCAGAGATTCTGGTTAAGAGCTAAAAATGTTGTAATTTGGGATCAAAATTTAGTGTCGAGCATGAGGCTTTGGGCTGACTTTCCCTCTCCTGCACTGCTGAAAATAAAAACTGATGCTTTTTACTGTAGTTTCCATAATTGTGTGAACTCTCTGTGAGGTAGTATAAAAAGGTGTCTCTTTGAGGTTGTATAATAAGGTTTGTCTCTGTGAGGTAGTATAATAAGTTATGTCTCTGTGAGGTAGTATAATAAGTTATGTCTCTGTGAGGTAGTGTAAGGTATGTCTCTGTGAGGTAGTATGTGTCGTCTCCACAGGTAGTACAAATGTAGCAAGACCCTCTGAGGCAGTATAATGTGTTATGTCCTCATGAGGTAGTATAATGTGGCAGAAAAATGTGTCAAGATCATATGAGGTAGTATAATGTAGTAAGTCCCTTTGAAGTATTAAAAATTGTCAAGTCCATATGAGGTAGTATAATGTGGCATATCCCCAAATAATTTCACTTCAAACTTATTTTTTGCACCAAACGTGCAAAACGTCTTATCTCATTCAAACATGTTTTCTACTTCGATAGATGATAAATTCTCAAAATGAGTGGGAGAGGGGGTTCTAACTATAATTGATTCTCATTTAAATCTCTAATATTCTTGGTGATTTTTAAAAGGCAGATCTCTTAACGTAATAAATATGGTACATTGTCTAAACATGGAATGCTAACTAAATTAAAGCAATTGGCTTCTTGTCAACAGAGATCTTTCTAACCCTAAGTGTGAGGAATAAATCAAACACTTTAGTTTGGGATAATGAGCTCTTTTTATTCTTTTTCACATCCAAGCAACTATCAGATAATTCTACAATCCCGATAATTATCAAAATTCGCATTTTTAATACCAATTTTCATTACCAATTTCCATACGAATTTCGCTTCCACAGTCGTGTAATACAATGATTGAATCAATTTTTCATGATTGTTTTCAGGATTGCACATACCTTTAATTGAATATGCAAATGCACTTTTAGTTATCATTTTTCTCTCCAGATATTAGAGTCTAGTCATTGTATAACCCAAACTTAGAAAGCAATGATCTTCAGTATGTGAAAATATGCCGAAACGCGCGCGCGCGCACACACACATACACACACTTTTCAGTAATGGTTAAAATAAATTTATACAAAGACCAATGATGAGGAGAAAATGTCACTGCCATGTAAAAAATAATTTAGGCAGGGTGACTCAGTGCTGCAGGGTATTTAATATCTCAAACACAAAATCTTTACATAAAAAACTGTCATTGTAAGATTCTTCCATGAAAATAGTATTTTTCATTCCAATACATTCTGAAAGAAGAAAAGGCTGGACATCATAGCCATGCATATAAAAATACATGCAGGTGATAACTGTCTGTTTTGGACCAATGAAAGCAGGGGATTCGATTCATTTTTGATCTGACGTAAACTTCCTGTCTTTTGAATATGATGTGTCATACTCTGAGTTTCAATTTTTTTGCTGAAAGTTAAAATAAATACATATTAAATATATAATGACCTTGACCTGAGCTAAAGACTTTACTATTGTGTAATATGGTGTGGACCTGAGTAAAGTTGCATAAAAATATGTAAATGGATTAAAAGTGACCGCCTGGATAAGAAGAAAAAAAAATACTAAAAAAAAGGACTAATTTCATTACATTATTACTCTTACCTTCCACTTGAAGGCTCAAAACCTAAACAACTGTCAAGTCATAGTATATAGCATGCTAAAGTTTCATTAAAATATCTTCATTGGTACATAACTTGGCTCGGGCAGTTGATATGCTACTGTCATGTCCTTGACCCATTCGGATGGAGATATCTGACATGATACCTAGCTGGTTTGTTTCATTAAAATACCTTCCAAAGGTTACAGTCTGTGCAAAGATGCAAGTCAGGCACACTTTCCGCTTATGTGACCTTGACCCTGAGTGAATAGGCATGTCTGCAGTATGTGACACACCAACTATGGATGATAAATGGCAAGGTTCATCATAAATATCTGAAAAGTTGTACCCTAGAAAAATATACAAGTATACAAATTACAGTGTCCTTGTATGTGACCTTGACCTTCGTGCATGGGTGTGGTTATAGTATGCGACACACTGACTAGTCATTATATATGATACAAGTAAAATAATTAGATTTTCCTCTGCGATGACAATGAGGCAGGTGGCAGAACCTTTTACTACAGAACACACCATCTATGATGAAAATATGGGCAATATTTCGTGGATATCTCTCCAACTGATAATGATGAAGTTGTTAGCAAGAGCTTTTCTTATACACCCTGTCCACTTGTATGGAATATAATTTCCAGTGAAAACAAGGCAGGTTTCGTGTGTGTTCAGATTCTTTTTCCTCATTGTCAATGTCTCATATGGATGGAAGCCCAAAACATCAAATTGTTCTAAGTAATATCAATACCTCCTACATTTCTGTTTATAAATTTATTTTCATAAAATAATTTGTCAACACAATATGATATTGTAAATATGTTTATGTTATGATCCGTTGACTGTCGAGTGCTTCTCTTAAAGCATAATGTGGTGTTTTAAATGGGTTGATGTTGTTTATATTCGCTTTCTTTAAAAGTCCTATTCATATTTGCTGCGAATTGATTTAAGGTGAATTATTTATTGACAAAACTTGACCAATAAATGATGCTGTTTTCCAGGTTTCATTTGCAAGCCAGTAAACAGGAATTCATATGCAATGTTTATATCAACATAAGTCTTTTGTTTAAGTACATGTTAGCTATACAGTAGACTTCCACTGTACATTAACATGTGAATAATTGATTATTTATTCATCTGTTGTAAAAGTTATTGGATATTAATTCCTGTTTAACTTTCATCTGTATTCATGTTAGATCAGATCAGATGAGATCAGCTGTATCTTTTCTGCTTCAGGCAGAAACTTAAAGACCAAACAATAATTATGTTTACTCATTAACCTGAGAGTTCAGGAGTAGCAGTAATTGATTTTTTTTTCGTATGTGGTTCTCAGTCCCGGATTACCCATTAGGCAGAGTAGGCAACTGCCTATGGGCCCCGCGACTTTTATGGGCCCCATCAGGGCCCCCATGAGACCGTGACCGTGGGTCTGGGGCCCCAAAAGTTTGATTGCCTATGGGCCTCCACGGTGCTTAATCCGGCGCTGGTGGTTCTTGTCTTGTTGACTTACTTTTTATCCAAGCCAATCTGACAATTATCATCCCATTTGATTAAGCCAGGAAGTGGTGACATCATTTCAGCGTCGCAGGCTTCAATTTAAAGAAATTACAAAATATTCATTTATAAAATTAAATTAAGCGCTAGAAGACTTCATCTGCTAAATGTTGTATGATGCTAAAGTGATACAATTTTTTTCAACGTTTTGATGCTGATTTCATCTTGTGTGAGTACATTTTTGAATGGAGATACTTAATCATAAGTGATAAATAATGATGTGGAGGCTTTTGCTGTTTTATTGAAGACTAGTACAAAGTATGCAGCATTAACGAGATTATTTTTTAAAACGGATGTTAGTTACTGTATATATTCACTTACAGGTTGAGTCCAACAGTAACTGCATATACCCCGATATTTGGTGTATTATGGAACATCAGATGTGGATCCATGTAGTTATTAGGAGCATTCAGAAAAAGAAACAAAACCCTTGATCTGTCGTCACATTATAAGATAGCAGATGAGGGCATACATTATTAGTAATCAGAACAATAAATCTGTCGTCACATAATGAGATAGCAGATGAGGGCAAACATTATAAGGAATCAGAACAATAAACAAAACGCCTGATCTGTCGTCCCATTATAAGATAGCAGATGAGGGCATACATTATTAGTAATCAGAACAATAAACAAAACGCCTGATCTGTCGTCACATTATGAGAGAGCATATGAGGGCATACATTATTAGTAATCAGAACAATAAACAAAACGCCTGATCTGTCGTCACAATATAAGATAGCAGATGAGGGCATACATTAGTAGCAATCAGAACAATACATCTGTCGTCACATTATGAGATAGCAAATGAGGGCATACATTATTAGTAATCAGAACAATAAACAAAACGCCTGATCTGTCGTCACATTATAAGATAGCAGATGAGGGCATACTTTATTAGTAATCAGAACAATAAACAAAACGCCTGATCTGTCAGGACATTATGGGATAGCAGATGAGGGTCTACATTATTAGCAGTTGGTCCAGACTTATAGCCACCATTTACCGTATATACTTGTGTATAAGTATAGTAAAACCATACAATGCACGTGCAGATCAGCGTCTTAGTAGTTTGTTCTACTGATTGTTCCTAACAAGCTGCATAGACCCAGATGTGCTGGCGCTTTATCCAACAACAAATCTGGATCAGTACAGTTTGCAGTTGGATTACATTTGTAAGTATATATGGTATCATGTTAATTAGTCATGTTTTTCAGCATCAATGGGCTGACTGAGAAAGCTCATCTGGTGTAGTATTCACATTTAATTTAACATTCAAAAGAAGCATCTTTAAAAATGTTCATGCTTGTAGAAATATTTTAGTTCAAACTTCATACAATTCAAGTGTAATTGTTGCATATTTGAAATATCCATATTGCAGTTGTGAAGTGTATGAATGATATGAAAGCACCAGAGGCCCTCCAAATGGGGTTGGGTTCACTGCAGTGCTATATCTAGAGTTAAGAATAGCGTACAAATGAAATTTAATTTTTTTAAATACAAATTCAGTCATAATAAATATGTTTATTTGAAAGTATAAAGATTATGCTCAAAACTGATAAAACGTATCTTGATCAAAAAGGTCGAAAGCATTGGTTAATTAACTTTGCAGCAGAAGTCGGACTGGTATTCAAATAGTTGTTATGTTGGGAATGGAAGAATTACAATCACGAGATTCAACTGCATAGTGCATGCAGCAATTGTGAACCAGCCAACTTTGTGACTTCATGAATAGTCTTATACAGTAGTTAATAGTAACAGTGATAATATAGTACTTTAAAGGATTTTACAGAAATACAAAGTTGCAATAAATGCAACATGGATTTTTCCTTTAAAGCAAGGCGTCAATTTATACTTAGATAATAAATCAGTCCCCAAATATTAAAATACAGGTTGAACGCTAGGTCATAAAACAGAAATCATAAAATCTGTACACAGTAATCATTTATTGTGTATGGAATATATATATATATATATATATATATATATATATATAGCGACATTCCTGTTAGAAAAAAGCATTGAACATTAAAGTTGAATGCATTGAGCATTAAGATTGTATCACATTTAGACTGGAGTAGTCTATGTGAAGGGTCACTTCGACCTTTAAGCTTCATTTCTCCCATGTCTGTGTTAAAACCTCAAAGAGGCCAGTGTTCCGACTCAATGAAATTGACCGGATATCTTAGCATGCTTTTGAGGATGAGACAGCTGATCTTCCGATCCGTGTCAAAGTCATTCTTCAAAGGGAAGAGTTACATAACATAGTTCAGAGATTCAGACTGACGAAAGAAATGCTTGTCTAACGAATTTTTTAGAAACCCTTGCCAGTCAAATTAAGGCGTACAACTTGGAAGTAATGTGAATTTAAAGTGAGAGCCTTGGTCAAATTCGTTACTATTCAACTCATAAAAATGTTTTCTGATGTGTCTGAAACTGATCACCCTCCATTCGTTGGTCATGAATTTAATGTGTTTTGTTTCCTTTTCAGAATTTCATTATAGGAGAGAATGGTTACTAAAATTGCTAGAAATTACATTTTTCTTTAACATGAAAAATTCTAAAAAGGCATTAAACACTTTTGATCAAAGTAACCTCACTCCCATTACCTTATACACTTCAAGGGAAACAGGGTTATCAGTTTGAAAGCTTAATCAAAGTAGTAAAATAAATGTTTTAAAAAATATTTCCTTTTTTTATTTTAATTTGTAAGCTATGGCAAAATGTTTTAAATACACCTGGATAGGAATGGTGTATAATTTATCTCTTGTCATGGATTTGAATGGGTTAGAAACCGTATAATTTATTTTATGGTTAGTATTAGCCAAAGTCCTAGGTCATTGACAGCAGGTGGGATACTAACTCTGGTTCTAAAGTACTCATTAATTGTTTACCTACATTCATTTTATTTGTAACAATTGAAACCTGGCTCAGATTTCTTGTCCCACAATAGGTGTCCCTGTCTTTCACGCGGGGAGCAGATCAACCCTTTTTAAATTCATCCTGGCATATGTGATGGTTAAGTCAATAATTTGTATTTTGACTGTACACAGAGTGCTAAATATATCAGTTTTGATACTAAAAAACTTCTTACACTGAGAAACATGGTAGTAATGACCTTTAGTGTACAGAAGTACTCTCACATCGCAGTTCAACTGCAAATTCTACAGACCCAGAGCTGCTACTGCATAATCTGATGGTAGACCTGGCTCTTTGAAGTTTGTTAGGATTAATCAGTAGAACAAACAACACAGACTCTGATCTGCATATGCCTTATGCAAAGGCAGATCAGCATCTTTGATGTTTGTAGTTTGACTTGACTTATAAATTAGTATATATGGTATCTCATGTTCCGAGTTCAGTGAAAAATATGAAAAATACAGTAGAATGGCTTACCCTGAACAACTGGTTGCAATGGTAAGTTTTACATTTTTTTTTGAGAACATGGTAAGAGTTTGTACTAGCAGAAAATATAATCAACTGCCATTTTACTATATTTACTCTATTGTCGCATATAAATAAAATGCAATGACCTACTGTTGTATAATTCCAGCTAGAAAAAGTTCCTTATGAAGAAGCTTTCGACATGTTATAATAGGCCAGGACAAATTATACTACTGCTCAGAATTTTTAAATGAACAGCAAGGAAATCTAGATTTTATGCAAGTTTAAGAAAACAAAGAATTATATACCACCTTTGTTTTGGCATACTTAACCATTAAATAATCTTTATCCTTTTCTTACCACCTGTATACATTGCAGGGGTGTGTGACGATTTAAAATAATATGAAAGATTTGATCCATTAAATGCTACAAATTAAAATGTGGCCAAATTCAGATAATTTCAGGTCTATACAAAGTCCTCATTAATAATAATAATAACAATAATAATAATAATAATAATAATAATAATAATAATAATAATAATATTATTATTATTATTATTATTATTATTATTATTATTATTATTATGACAATAATTCAAGCTTCATGAGATACAAAATTAACCTTGACACAAATATACAAATAATGAACACTTTTTCATGTACAAAATGATATCAGAAGACAGTGAATTGTGTACGTCTTGCTGACCAGTTGTGATCCTGAAACAAATACTTTGAATAATGTATTTTTCCACTTGTCAAATATATCCTTTTATATTATTCAAAGATTTGCCACGTTGTTATAATTTATTTCATTGACACGGGGAAGCAATTGAACATTCTCGTTATTTAGTTTTAGTTAGTACTGATTAGATATGATTAGTATACGTAGAATATATTCACAAGTTTAATAGTTCTTACAATGAGGTATAAAACAGTACCCACAAAACAGACAGTATTCCTTCCACATACTGGTAAGTGATAACAGTATTTTAGCATACGCAAAGTTATTAGAAATATTATTTCTCCCAAAATACATCCTATGTCATTTAAAGATCGGGATTGCTTTGTATTGTATGACATATTAAGGCATTATCATGCCAGGGATACAATTGGATTTAGCTACGTTATCTAGCGAATGACCTCACTCGATAGTATGACCCGGTGTGACTGAAAATATTATATCAACAGAGAACTGGGCATACGAGGCACCTTAGTCAAGAAAAATAACAAATATTATCAAATTAATTGTGGTGATTTCAATTCAACTTAAGTTATATCAACATGATTTAATAGCAGTGTCTAATTTAGATTTATTTTATCATCATAAAGAGTGTTGAAAAGTGTGCAATGTCCACAACTGATTGTATCACCTTCATCTCAATCGTGTTCTAACGTTTACTGTTTTCTCGAGTCTTCCTATTCTGATTGCCTCATCCTTCGTGGACTTCCTAGTCCTTTACTATTAACTCATTACGTCTCCTTTTATGGACTTCACTCATCACTTCTCTTTTTTTCGGACTTCACTTGTCACTCTCTTTTTTTTCTTCTTCCGACTCTTGTCTTGGGGCTGCTGAGTCTCTCTCACCAGCGGCAAACTGTACACAAAGGACAAAATTATCCCTAAATTGCTATATGTACCATTTCTATAAGTACATAAATTCCTTCAGTTACGTTACTTAGAACACACTAGCAATCTACACACTGCGTACTATAGACTTAATACGCTAGTACGTTGCCATCACTTCATAGCGACAGGTATTAAATTACAGCGGTCTATCGAAAACTATCATATGCTACTACATGTTCGATTAGTATTGCATAAAATTCACAAATCCTTAATCTACAAGATTATTTAAACATTGCAAAAGCAAATAGGCAAGTATCGCTAACTCACGATAATCAGTATCGTTCTAACAGACAAAAGAAATTATTTCATACTTATTTCATATACCCTATGAAATCCTACACATGAAAATTTGGATTGCATGCAATCGATTCCACCAATGAACTGATACTGTAAAATTAAAAGATAAATTGCATAACATACCCAGCATCGACACTTTTCCATGTAATTGAATAAACTATACATAATATGGAACCTAGTCATATCAAATGAATTGCACAAACAATACAAAAAATTAAATTGCGTACATGTCTGTTAACTTTAGAACTTGTGCATCCAGCACTAACCCCTGTCTTTCTCACAAGACATACACCTGGGCCCTTTCTTGTTTAACGAGTAAAATACTATTAATATTTCTAGGCTTTCTCGTAGAAAAAAAAAACCTTTCTCAGAAAATTTCGGACTAAAGAATTTAGATCAAGGTTGTCCCTTTAAATTAACATTACGTAAAAGGTGTACATCATAATTTCACTCTGGCCATTCATAAGCAGTGGTTTCTACGATTTTTCCGAAAACAATCATTTCTTTCGTCGGTCAGAATCTTTGAATTGCGTTATATAACTCTTCCCTTTGAAGAATCACTATTTGACATGGAATGGAAGTTCCGCTGTCTCTTTCTCAAAACCGTGTTAAGATATCTGGTCAAATTCATCGAGTAGGAACACTGGCCACTTTGAAGTTTTAATACTGATATGAAAGAAATGAAAAATAAAGGACTAAGTAACCCTCCACAAAAACTCCCCCGATCTAAATGTGATAAAATCCTAATGCTCAATGCATTCAATTTTAAGGTTCAATCTTATTCCAAATTTGACACTTCACATAGGCCTATTTTTATGAGTAAAATCTGGGATTTTTCTCTCTGAATTTTGAAGTTGCATACAAGTTACTGTTTACATGTCTTTAAGTGATCACTTCACCTCAGAATCAATTAGTCTACTTAGACAATCTGCTCCTACATTGGCGCTACCTTAATGTAACACAACTGAGCTTGATATTACTGAAGAAGAAAAATGAGAATCTCTTTAAACAACCATTTGTCAGTTTAGCTTGTGGCAAACAAGCAAGTGGTTGGTGGTCAGTTTCCAGACAAAACTTTTGTCTATACAGATTGCGCTTGAATTTAGAGATCCCAAACATAATCACTAGACATTCTCTTTCGGTAACAGAATAATTATGTTCAACTTCCTGCTACCATAAGCAACCTGGAATAAGTTCCCATCATGCTCTTGCAGTAACACTGCACCAAGACCCCTATCAGAAGCGTTGATACGTAACACAAAGTCATTTGTCACGTCCAGTAGTTTCACTGCAGCATCTGACATCAGCCTATCCTTCAACGTCTGAAATGCTCTCACAAGCGTCTGTCCAGATAACCTCTGACGGAGCCTTCTACCTTGTCAAGTCAGTCAACGGACAAGCAATAGCGCTAAAGTTTGCAACATACTTATGATATTAACCTTCAAGTCATAAAAAAGCACACGTCTGTTTTTGTAGTTGGACGTGCGTCGTTTTGAAGTTGGATAACTTTAGTCCTATCTGGGATTAATGTATCTTCACTGAGTGTGTGAAATCCTTTGTGACATTTTGAGGGTTGAGCAGTGACCAATGTCTAAGTCGCTCCAGAACCTTTCTCAGTAAGATCACGTGTTCTTCCCATGCAGGTGTCACCAGTAACAACTCGTCCATGAAATTTGAAAATCCGGTCCCTCTTAAAGGTTCTAGCAGTTTCCTCAACATTCCGGTGAAAATGCTGGATGCATTCTGGACCCTGAATGGCATGAATACCCATTGGTCTGTCCCATCTGATGTTACAAAGACAAGTTTTGGATGGTCTTCCTTATGAACTGAAATTTGCCAATATCCCTTCGACTAGTTTAATATAGCTAAATATTTGGTTACTCCGGTAAATATTGATTCGGGATCCGATAACTTTTCGACCGGAAATTATGTGACCCTGTTTAATTTCGACATAAAAGTGATGATTACAATGCCTTCTTTTGGATCAAACCAACCTATGAAAAAAATATGCATATTCGGCTGCTTCAACGACCCCTATGTCAATAATTGTTCTAATGTCGCCTAGTACAGTTTCTAAATTCGCATGAGTTAGTGGATAGGGCTTTAGTGTCGCAAGCGTTTCATTCCGCAACTTCAAACTGAACTCCTTCAAGTCCGTCATATCTGGTCTTTCTGTCAAGACACCTGAGTAGTAGTGGAGTATCTCCTCCACCTTTAAACGCTGTTCTGATGTTAACGTTACGTCAAGGAAGACATCCGCGTATGTCTCGTTCTTTATCAAAGGACAACTAGGAAGTACTTCCACCACTCCTCCGTTGTCGGTGGGTTCTTCAGTCACAACTGTAGCAACCACGAACTCATTGGGTGTCTCCTTTTCACGATGAGTTTAAGAATGTTTAACGCTGTACAACTTCTCCTTATCTTCTACTTGGATATGTTAGTTCTGGCCACCCTTTTCCGTTATAACGAACGGTCCCCTCCATGATACTTGAAATTTGATGTGCTCCTTGTCACCCACTTCAAATTTCCATTCTTTCTCCATCCAGTTGTAGTGCTTGGATTTACGTTCCCACGCGTCACGGAGATTCTTCTAGGCCAAGTTGCAAACCTCCTCCAGTTTGTTACTGTAACAAGATAACCATGTAGAATTTCAGATATACAACACAACACAATTGATGACACCATGCAAATACAATGTTTAATGACACATGATTTGAATGTGAAATTAACTATGATTAATGTGTGCATGCATATGATCCAAATATTGGATCAACATAAAACGCGCGGACATAAATAATGAAAATACAGTTACACGCACAGGGGTATTACTTGACCGAGCGGTGTCAAACCCTAGCGCGAATCCCGCTGGAAGTAAAATGGATCCCCAAATTTGAAAAGACTTCCATACAATTTTAGCTGTGAATTGGAAAGCCAGACGTGTCTGTTTTTATATACTAACTTTTACTGTAATCAATACAAGACCACAGATAAAACAACTTGCCAAAAGTCCATCAACCGCACATTTGCATGGTTTTTCTTAATCAACATAAGATTTCCGTACCGCCAGCCGGTTATGCCATATAGAATACCCTAGTATTCACTTTTTCACTGGGAACTATTTTAACTCCGCCCCGTAGGCCAGTCTATGTGCACGTTTACAGGCACATTACGACAATATAACTGCACCCATTTTCCACTATGGATACATAAACGATATCTACCAAGTCCCTATTTATTGATTCCACTGTGTAATTTACCGGTTTCCTACCCTACATACTGCCATCTCAGCCACACCACTATTGTACACCACTAGATTTTAATATGGATTATGTTACTCCAGGGACAGTCATTCGGTTTGGACCTGAATTCACTACTAGTGAACCATGGCATCATTCAAACTCACTAACACTCGACTCTGTGACGTTTGCTTCTAGTAATTGGCTAATTATTTCGGGCTAGGAATATTTCCATGGCGCCGAATCCCAATAATCACGCAAATTTAAGAATTGCTTAAAACGTGGCGCTATCAAATGTGCATACTCCAAATTTATTACAGTACAAATGCATGACCTTACACAGTACAAAGGCAAGAAGTGAATGATTCACTGTGATTTAACAACGGAAAAAATGATGTATTCTACTCAAAAAGTAAAAATATTCACTAAAATAGTGAAAATACATGTATGTAAACAAAATGGAACATATACAAATTATCTCTACAGCCCCCAAAACACACTGGGTTTTTACGAACCAACAAAATTAAGCTTACTGCTAAAAGATTATATGTAGGGAGTTAATGCGTTCCGTCACCAGCACAATCGGCTACTAGTCATACTGGTCAATCAAGCCGTCAGTATTCCAGGTTGGTCAAACAAGCAATCAGCAACCCCCAATCTCGGCAAGGAACGCCCGATCACCTACTACTCGACCAGCAACTATTCAACTCTACGACTGCTATGGTTCTGCTTCACAGCTGATACGTCGAATCCGATCACTGATCACCTCTACAGCTGATCACTTCGGTCAGGTATCACTCCGGTCACTCTGTTCAGACTCAATATGATCACTGGTCACTGATCACCTGAAAATATATATAACGCCCTGTAATATGCATGGCACAGTTTAACTGAACCGTGGCTGATAAGAATCCAACAGTACTAAATGTTTCTTAAAAACGTGCAATTTTATATTGCTAATATAACTCTTGCTAAATCACAAACATGAATAAAATATTTGCATTACACTACGTAGACCGAATCTATATAGCAAATATACAAAGATAAACGTGACAGTACAATAGTTATAACAATTGCGGCATATGATGAACTGAACTCAATATTTCGGAATATATATATTGATATATATCACCCTCCCGTAACCTTGTACACAAAAAAAAAAAAAAGAAACCCAAGTATACGTATTTAATAAATAAAAGGATTTATACAATTTCGTGACAATACCTCCCATCTTAAAATAGTGGTAACACTTTTAGAAAAATCACGGAATGTGAACATAAACAATTGTTACAATATTCAATTTTGAATACTAAATGAAAATGATCTACTAATTACACCCTACTTAAAAAGTCAGCACCCAGTTTCTGATCCTCGAATCGCTTCGATTCGGAAGTTATATAGCTGCAACGGCAATTCAGAATGCATCAATATTGCGCTGGCAACCTTTGCCTTGTTCAATTATAAGAGCCACTGCTTGTTTGTTTCTAAGGTAAATTCCCTCCCAAAAAGGTACGTATGGAATTATCCTTACCCCCATTCTAAGGCTAAGCATTCCTTCTCAATCAAGGAGTAGTGTTGCTCCCTAGAGAGCGATTTTCTACTTGCATAAGCAATGGACAATTTCATCCCCTCTTGCTCCTGTAGTAGTATCGGACGCATCATTCCTCAGCACAAAAGTTATGTTCAATTCTGGAAACTTTAAGATTGGTCCACTTACCACTTTCTGTTTTCAGAGTGTTAAAAGTTTTTTTCCTGGCACACACCCTAGGGAACTTTATTCGGTTGGCCTTTCCCAGTCAAGTCTGTTAATGGGCTTGCAATAGCCTCAAAATTAAGGACACATTTTCTGTAAAACCCAGTCGAACTTAGGTAAGGTCTTCCTTGTTTATTATCTCTGATTGTTCCTATTTTGTTTGGGTGAGGTTTCACTTGGCCTAGTCCACTTATAAGATGTCCCAGCGATTCTAGGTTGCAATATCCTATACTGCATTTGGTGGACTTAGCTGTAAGATTGGCAGTGAGAAATCTATCGAATCGTTACTACCTTAACATATTTATCCCAGTTATAGGTATAAACAAAGATATCAGCTACAAAACTGTCGACGGTTTCCATATTGTTTAATACTTTGCGCATGAGACGAACACACGACACATCGCCGTTGACTAAACCGAAAGGTACGACTTTAAATTAATAACGCCCTTTGAGAGTCGGGAGAGCTGTTAACTCGCGAGCATTATCAACGACTGGTATCACCCAATATATTGGCGAGGTCTAATTTGGAAATGTACGTATGATCTGCCAACTTTGAAAATAGACTTTCTATATCTGGCATTGGTTTTGTATCGAACACGCTGATTTTGTTAAGTTGTCGAATGGACAACTTGCAAAAGCGGTCAGTCCCATCTTTCTCTGGCCGAACAATACTCTATTTAACTTTTCTCTTAGATACCGTCTTCTGGCAAGCATCGCACGAACGATAAAACTGCGCTACTTCGCTAATTACACATGGCCAATAGAATTATCTTAATAGCCTAACTGTTGTTTTATTATTACTCAAATAGCCACCCTGATTACATACGACCTAAATTTCTGGGGAACTACTAGTTGCAAGAACTTCCTATCAAGTGTAGAGAATTCGCTGTACATTAAACATTTTGAAGTATAAATTTAGAGGAATCCCTGCTCTTACATTCTTCATGGTACCTGATCATGCTTTCTCTGCGGTTCCATGTAAAGACGCGACGTATTTCTGCTCATCCAAAAATTCTTCGCAGGAGATATTAGTAGTGATTCCGATACTTTTAACTTACATAGAGGTTTGTTATCCTCTTTTACCTGAGCTCTGGTTTGCACTGCTTTGATGATTGGGAATCGGAAATTCGACATGGTTGGGAGCAACGTTCCCTCTAAGCGAATGGTAGATGTGTGCGCAGTGATAGCATTACGGAGACGAGCAAAAGTTAACGTTGGATTGAGCATAAATTGACAATTCAGCTGCGCAGGGATGACTGAGCAGATGCGCGCGCAGCTTAGAGGGAACGTTGGTTGGGAGTCTAGATCCATGTACATTGCCAGTCGTAAGTTCATTAATCAGGTTGGCATTGCACAACGCTACAACGGTTCCGGTGACGAAAGGTGCTTCGATATCTATCCAGGAACGTGATCGATTGTTTGGTCCAGTAGCATACAAGCAATGTAAACCCAAGCAATTGGTCATCACAAACGAGGTTTCGTCTCACGACTACACTGATGCACCCTGTGTCTCACAAACCGGTCAATTTATGTCCGGTGATAGTGCAATTTGCCGTCGGTACACTTGCTTCGGGGAAAAATACACGTGCTGATCGATTGGATTGCATCGCGACCAATCTCGGCACGCACCATTGGCTAGTACACTGTATCCCGCTTAGTCTGCTGGGAAGATTAACATTTCCATCTATCGAACGTCTGCCTTCAATGGCCACCGCGACTCTTTGGACTGGTCCTTTCCGCTTAGGACAATTGGGGGAGATATGATCCCGCTCCTTGCCAGTGAAATATTGGCTGCCTTTATCATTTCCTGTTTATCCCTACCAGGTTTCTCAGGTTCCCTGTGTTTTTAGTCCTTGACCCGACTTTTACCTTTGGAAGAATTGAAGATTAAAGGTCTTAGTGACCCTTCATAATTACCCCCTCTCCTCCCCCGGTCTAAATGCTCAATGCATTCAACTTTAAGGTTTAATGCTTATTCAAAATTTGACACTTGACACAAAGCAAACCATCTATCAGACCGCCCACCACAATTGAGCATCAACTGATAATGGACTAGTTTTAAGTTGAAAAGTACAAGCAACTGATAATGGACTAGTTTTAAGTTGAAAAGTACAAGCAACTGATCGCTGTAATTAAAGACTTTAAGCTAATACTCTGAGGTTTCAGAATGAATAGTGCAAATGTATTTCCTAAGTGCAAAGATGCAACAATGTGGCAAATTTAATTATGCAATAAAAAGCTGTTTCTTGTATCAACTTTGAAATAAAGTTTCATAATCATGTACATGCCCATAGCAGTATGGGTAATAATGTCTGACCTGATGTACTGCAACTACCATATATATAGTTACGTTTACGTTCAAATAGACTGCAAAATAGCACCGATCCTGATCTGCCATAGCATAGTGCGCATACAGATCTGTGTCTATGATGAATATTCTACTGAATACTTCTAACAATCTGCACAGATCCAGATCTGCCTGTGCATTATGTGACAGCAAATCTGGGTCTCTGTAATTTGCAGTTGGACTAGACTTATAAGAGAATATATATGGTATTAGAGCTGGAACGAATACCTAATCTTCCTGTTTGAATATTCGTTGAATGTATTCAAATAGGCGTTTCCGATTTGCTTATGTTAATAAAGATACAAAATCCATAAAATTTTCTTTGCCTTCTTTAGTATTTATTGATACTAAACTAAGTCACTCAAGTCCAATTAAATGACATTGCTGGGATTTTGAGTAAATTTTTGAGGATTAAAAAAAAAGTAAATAAAATAACAGTCTTCAACTTCGTTATTTCTTTGAATGGATATCACAGATCTAACTACTGATGTGGTGGTCACAGATCTAACTACTGCTGTGGTAGTCACAGATCTAACTACTGATGTGGTGATCATAGATATAACTACTTTGATCACAGATCTATCTACCAATGTGGTGGTCACAGATCTAACAACCAATGTGGAAGTCACTGATCTAACTACTGATGTGGTTGTCACAGATCTAAATACTGATGTGGTGGTCAAGAATCTAACCACTGATGTGGTGGTCACAGATGAAACTACTAATGTAGTGGTCACAGATCTAACTAATGATGTGGTGATGAATGCGACCAATAAGAATTTTGATCTAACTACTACTGTGGTGGTCACAGATCCAACTAATGATGTAGTGGTCACAGATCTAACTACTAATGTAGTGGTCACAGATCTAACTACTGATGTGGTGATGAATGCGACTAATAAGAATTTTTACATTAAGATTACGGCAGTCGGAATTTGAAATTTACGTGATTTAGATTTTAAGTTGTTCTGTTATAAACTAATTCAACATTGTAAAGTTTATATTTCACCTTGTTGGCTTCTTGTAAAGCGCTTAGAGCTTCGAAAGATAAGGCGCTATCCAAAGTCCTCATTATTATTATTATTTTACAAACTGCAATCCTAAACGATGCGCTGGATAAACAAATGAATATTTAATACCAATTTTCTATTCAAATATGCACTGACAGACCTGGGTCTATGCAGTTTGTTGGGCGTAGCCAGTAGAACACACAACATAAATCCTGATGTGAACGTGCATTATGTAATGGCACATCAGGATTTACGTTGTTTGTAGATGGAGCTGGCACATAAGAGATTCCGACTTCAGCTATTTTGGGGTGGGCAGTAGTGGTGTGATGATCAATCAAATACTGGCCAGGGTGATCAAAATGGTCAAGTATTTGATTAGTTGTTTCAATAACTAATTGCAGATGTCTTTTTATGTTTTTAAAATATTTTCTTTTGAAACCCATATGCTTTCATTGTATTATAAGTGATCATTTTTCTTGGATCAATGATCAACTATTTCAAACATATACTCTTCCTGGTTGACAATCATGTATACCATGCAATTGGAGTTTTTATAAGATAATCTGATGACTGTCATAATTCCATGACTTAATCATGGACATGGAAAAAATAGTAGACACTAGAACTATGAAAATGTCATGGACAGGAAATGTCAGGTAAAACTTGGGAGTACAGCCCCAACCAACCAACCAACCACATTACTGTACGTACAATAACATTTTGTTCGTGTAAAAAAAAGTATTTTTTTTACCTAACTGGAGCAGTAGATTGCAGAACTGATTTCTGAGACGGATTAGCTGGTATTATCTATATGTTTAACTACAGAGTTTATAACACCTTTGTCCCTGAGCATTTGTCAAAAACGTTCAGAAAATCACTACAACACCAACACTACAAATGATCCAATTATACAAGGATTGCTTAAGTAAACATAATCACAATATCTCTTTTGAAAATAGCACCAATCGTTCTTGAAGAGAGTCGAGTCCAAGAAATACTGTTTGCTAGTCAAACGTTGTTACAAGCCAATTCTGGAATAAACAAGAGGCACATGGCAGGGAGTACTAATGAGACATTGTTGCTACAAGCCAATTTGGAATAAACAAGAGGCACATGGCAGGGAGTACTAATGAGACATTGTTGCTACAAGCCAATTTGGAATAAACAAGAGGCACATGGTAGGGAGTACTAATGAGACATTGTTGCTACAAGCCAATTCTGGAATAAACAAGAGGCACATGGCAGGGAGTACTAATGAGACATTGTTGCTACAAGCCAATTTGGAATAAACAAGAGGCACATGGCAGGGAGTACTGATGAGACATTGTTACTACAAGCCAATTTGGAATGAACATGAGGTATATGTCATGGTACCTAGTGATAGTACGATAAATCCCCCCCCCCCCAATCTGTGTTAATACTGATGGATGATATGCGAGTCTGATGTGACCTGTTTATTAAAATGTGCAATTATGATGTATGGTAATCATTCCAGAACAAACCTGCGTACAGTTTAGACACATACCGGTAATTGGTAACATCTGTATCAAGCGCGAAATTCAAAATGGCCACATGACAGATGGTTGTGTTATTCCAGATCGATTTAGACGTCACCAAAATTATGATTTGCTCCAGAAATATAGTGCACGTCACGAAATAAACCTTTTAGCCAACAGTTGGTGCACAACCATGATAAATACTAGCAAGTGTATACAATTAACACCGACGTGTGCAGCCAAATTTGATGCAGATTTCAATGAATTGGCGATATCATCCCCTCTCCTGAAAATCAATATCATCACGGGTCAAGGGCTGATTTGTCTAACCTAGTGAGTGCTGATGAAATATTCTTACTACAAGTTATGTGCTGGAATACAGAAGCACATTATTAGCTTTATTGGTTGTTGCATTTTTTAAAAAAAATTATGAGATATTCAATTGCTTACAAGAGTCTTACTGTTTTACATGACAAACTTTGTATTTTAGTACCATACACAAGAAATGCACAGTACGTACAGTTCTGCCTTTCAAAGATTACATCTGTAAAAGATAACATACCAGAAGTTAATGTATACTAACAACACCAGTGGTCCATTCCAGACAACACTGACGTATTTGAGCTTTATTTTTGAAAACAATGTGAGAAATATTAAAATCACAATTTGTTTCATGAAAGAGGTAATTTGTTTCTTATTGTCATTTATCTCTTTTCTATTTAAGCCTGCGATATACGTGAATCACGATTTACACGATTCTGAGATCGAAGTAACCATCAAAGTGCATAAATTACTTCACGACTATAGAGTTAAATGTCAGAAATGAATTAATATTACCCCAGAATATATAAACTTTAAAACTAAAGTAAGGTTGACATAAAGTTAATGTAGATAAAATATGAAGTTCCAAACATTCTCTGACTGAAATCATGAGTCAGCATTTAGCATGTTGTTAGAGACCAAAATGACCAAAGCCAGAGGCGTCATCAGCATTAAACATGTTGGTGAAAACCTTAGCGACCAAATTATGAGTCATAAGCAAATCATAAGGGGTTATCAGCATTACGCATGTTATTAGAAACCAAAGTGACCAAATTATGAGTCAAGAGTGCAAGTGAGTGCAGACGGTATATATGTTTAAAACTTATGTCACCTATTCTGCACTAAAAGAATACACTGCAAAATTCCATTATAAAACAAAAGTCCCCAGTGAGTCTGATATCACTCACATTTGACCAATTCATCAAACAGGCTTATGTAGAATAAGAACACACTCCCTAACATTATATATATATATATATATATATATATATATATATATATATATATATATATATATATATATATATATATATATATATATATATATATATATATATATATATATATATGTCCTGATCAGAAATATCTTTCTAAAACAGATGTAACTTAGTATGCATAGTCTCTTGTTAATAATCAGTCATCCAAGAGCTTGATGATATAATAAAAAAAAAAAAAATGAGAAATACATTTCAATAAATATAGGTAACAAGATCAGTCAGTCAGATGCAAAGAACCTCATTAATATCTCACTTGTCATAGAACCCGTCTATGGCAATAATAACAGAAGATTAAGATGGAGGAAAATCCTATTGGAATCTCCAGAGTGGCAAGGAAACACAGTCTGATACACGATTACCATGGTATTATGTGTAGATCAGCTCATAATCAAACTCCACCAATAATATAGCAGGCCCGCACCTGGGGAGGGGCCCGAACTAGATAGGCACATATACGCACATATTTGAAACACGAAAGGGGCCCAAACTCTGTCAGCTGCCTGGGGCCCAGAATTTCCTAGGTGCAGGCCTGAATATAGGACTATTTAAATAAATCTGGCTAGATTATTGACAAGCTCAGCCGATCAAATGCTATGTCACATCAGTAATACACATAAATTTAGCTTATAATCTTATTCAAACAAGACCTTGATGAAATAAGCCAAAGTACCATACATTATCAAAATCTGATAAAAGAATAATATTTATATTGATAAAGAATCACTATATCAGATGCAATATTGCCTCATAAATATGTATGGGTCTTACTCATAGAAAAATCATAGTACAGAATCATTCATAATAAAAATTATCCAACATCTTGACAATATTACCAGTGTTCTCACTTACCAGTTATACTCATTTATGAATCCATGTGCTGACTGTACAGACACAGACCTGGCTAGCATATCTGGATCTGTGATCACAGATCCTGATCTGCAGGTACATTATACTACAGGTGATCAGGATTTGCAGTTTGACTGGACTTATAAGTGTAATAAAGCTGAATTAAAATTGGATACATAATACAGTCTATCAACTGGTAAGAAACTAGCCATTCATTGTAAGATTACATCATTTGCATGTGTAGATCTTGCTATTTGAGAAAAAGAAAAAACATTTTGATGATACAAGCAAAGTACTATGTAATAGACATGATCATAAATTGAACAAAGTGTTAACAAACTCAATATACGCAAATCATCTCATTAATATGCACTGACCGTATTCATCATTATAAGTTGATACTATTTGACATTTTAAGCTTATTGACCCGGTCTGATCAAAACTGGATCAGGAATATAGCTTCTGGAGAGATAACCAGTGGAACCAATTAAAAACAAGATCTTTAACGTATACAGATCCAAGAAATGATTGGACTCACCTGAGCTCTTGATTACACAAGTCTTTAGTTTATTCAACAAAATATAGCTTATTGAGTGATATCATGCTCAGCCAATCAAAATCACCACACATTATGGATGAATCCCACTCACCTTAGAAACATATTTGAATTTTTAAAAATATGGGTCAGAGTTGTGGCTTATAGAGCGGTAAAAAGACAAGAAAATCAGATGTGCCTCATTATTATGCATGAACATTTCTTATTATCAAAACTGTCCAAGATCTTGATGACATTCCATGTTTGATCAAGACTGGAACACATATATATGGCTTTCTGAGTGGAAACAAACTTTGCCAATCAAATGCAAGGCTGCATTACCATCAGTGAATGTGATTCAGTATTAAAAAAACACTGAAGATCTAGATGATAAAGGCAAATATATTCCAAATTGGATCACAGATAAAAAATATGACCTTTAGAGTGGTAACAAGCTCAGTCAATCTGATGCAAGATCACATAATTAATATGCATGGGTCTTGTTAATTGCTGAACTCACCTGAGATCTTAACATGAATTCGAACTCAAATCATAAATCTGACAAACTCAGGCAATCAATGTTAAGAGCACCTTGTTAATATTCATGGATTATTATCAAACACATTCAAGTACGGTACACATTTCAAGCCTGATGGAACTTGGATCAGAAATTTTCAGAAGTAAGACATGTTCAGTCAAGATTACCATATTAGCACTGATTTTGATCATCATCAAACCTATCTGAGAATATAATAATTTGCCGTATATACTCATTTATAAGTCAAGTGCAATTGTAAACATAGAAGACCCTGATGTGTCGTCACATAAAGCACCTACAGATAATGGTTTATGGTTGGTTCTACTGATTATTCCTAACAAACTGCATAGACTCAAATATGCAGGTGCATTATGCAATGGCAGATAAAGGTCTGTGCAGTTGCAGTTTGACTTGTCTTATAAGTGGGTACTAATGGTAAGAATATATCACAAGTTTGATCAAGACAAAACCACGATAGGCTCTCTCTCTCTCTTTTTCAATCTGCACATTAAAGTTGCTGCTGATGGCTACTTACATGTAAACCATGGACAATGTTCACACAATACCTCACTCAATTTGCAATTGTTTCATTTGGGGTAAATCTTTTATGACAGGATATAATTGTTAAGATATAGCTTTGTTAAGTATATCACTTATTACATCACAACTACCGGTATAAACATTTACAAGATGATTTTTAAATTACTGCTGTAAATTCTTACTAGTAAGTAGTTCCTCCTTATGCTACATTTTTAATGATTGTTACCATATATACATGCTTATAAGTTGAGTCAAACTGCAAATAACAAAGATCCTGTGCCCATAGATCAGGGTCTATATTGCTTGTTTTACTAATTTTTCCTAAGTGGCAGGAGTTTTTCCATAGTCTTGCCATTTCTTTATGCTTTATTGGCTTAACTATCAATTTTGGTATTGCTATCTGATTTCAAGGCAATGGCCTCTGTTGTCATTGAAATTAATTTAATTTCAATAATTTCCTAAAATCACTATATTCTTAGTGTCTGCATTTGTACTAAACCATCAGTCATTATCACTTTCAATGATTTTAGTATCTGGTGTGAAAAAAGGAGGAATTTCTTAATTCTGTAAAACTCGATTAAATCTGGAAGTCATCTTGATCTGTAAGTAGCTTGCCACATTGTTATGTGAAAAATGACTTATTGGACATGCTGAATTTATTAACCCTTGGTGCCCCATTTAAGTGTCAGAAGGTAGTATCCTACTTCTGAGCTCTGTAACATCAAGGTCATTTAATATACACTATAATGGGTGGTATTACAAAAAAAGGAGACAGATGTAGCTCTACAATGGTACCAAATAATCCGGACTTTTAAGCTGTATTACAAAATACATTGTTTGAGACCCGTTTTTAACACCCAAAATTCATTCCTGGTTATAATCCAAATTTATGTCTCAATTTTAGACTTTTGGGCCTCAGATCTAAGGCAGACTGTTCTGAACTGCATACAGACAGGAGAACCTTTGCAAAAAGTGGGATAAGATGGGGATTGGGAATGAAAAGGGTCCAGGACATGATGTAGCCCTCAAAATGTGTTTCCGACTCGCATTTCAGGTGAAAATGACAAAAATCTCCAGGGGTTAATGACTTAGTAAGTTTAGCCACTGTGCACAAGATAGCAGACAATAAAGAAGGCCAATAATTTTTGTGTGTGCCTATCATGGATGTTTGGCCAGTGTTTGTATCAGTCCCTCTAAACTGTATTGTAAAACAAAAACAATGATGCCGGCATGGACAAAGCACTGGATAATTGATTTGTTCGTTATCAAGATGAACTGAACTATGCAAAAACAAACTTGTTATGATATAAAGGAGAAGAAAATGCAAATAAACAGAAACTGAATATCCAACTAGTGATAAATGATACGATAATATATGCAATCTAAGTTTTGAAAGGTAGCAAGTGTAAATGTTTGATATAAAGGGAAAGTACATTGTTGATTAGACCTTGTATAAATAAGAGTATAATGAATGACAAGTGCAGTCCACACAATTTGGTAAATGAAGGTATGGAAGACTAAAGTTACTGTGAAGAAACAATTTTTCCCTGCAATATGTAACCTTGACCTTTGACCTCTAAATTTTCCTAAGCCATCCACAGAGTTGAGTCTGGTAATTGTAGAAGATGGAAACCCAAGTTATTGTGCAGAAATGAGCTTATATTTCAGGCAGTCTTGACCTTTGACCCTTTTGAGCCTGAAATCGAAAGGATTTTTACTTACCCAAGTAGAGTCCATCTATAAAGTTTGGTATTTACAGATGGTGGGGACCTCAAGTTATTTTGCAGAAGCCATGTTTCTTATTTCGGTCAGTGACATTGCTCTTTACCATTTTTACCCCAAACTTGACAGGATTTGTTCATACTTCAAGTGCAAGCCATACACAGTGTCTGATAAGTGGTGAAGAGTGTGAGTGTATGTGACCACAAAATTGGTAAGGGACAAAGATTATAATGATGTACTCATAATGTAAGAAAGCAAACTAAATGACCCTGATGATTTATTTCTGTCAGGGAGATTATCAGCTCCAGTAATTACCACAGTACTCAACTTGGCAGGTAGATATAAAAAAATGTACAAAATCTCAGTGTATACTAGAACTGTACAATAATCAGGACATCATCTAAGTAATAATTTTTGTACAAATCATCATGTAAACTACTATGGAACTGGCTGACTGTATATGCCAGTAAAAAGGAACTAAATGTAGTAATTTCTCATGATGTGTGAATTCTCCTTTGAAAATAAGCAAGCATGCAAAAATTGTGCAGTCTGTTTACTGTAGCACAATGTAACATTAATAAAATATCTAAGTCATAACGTTAAAAATATATGTAACAATCATCAATATTGATACAATATGTCAGTCATTAATATTAATACAATATGTAAGTAATTAACTTTAATGCATTATGTAACAATCATCAATGAATACAATATGTAAGTCATTAATATTAATACAATATATATATAAGACATTAATATTAATACAATATATATATAAGACAATAATATTAATACAATATGTAAGTCATTAATATTAATACAATATGTAAGTCATTAATATTAATACAATATGTAAGTCATTAATATTAATACAATATGTAAGTCATTTATATTAATACCATATGTAAGTCATTAATATTAATACAATATGTAAGTCATTAATATTAATACCATATGTAAGTCATTAATATTAATACAATATGTAAGTCATTAATATTAATACCATATGTAAGTCATTAATATTAATACAATATGTAAGTCATTAATATTAATACAATATGTAAGTCATTAATATTAATACCATATGTAAGTCATTAATATTAATACAATATGTAAGTCATTAATATTAATACCATATGTAAGTCATTAATATTAATACAATATGTAAGTCATTAATATTAATACAATATGTAAGTCATTAATATTAATACAATATGTAAGTCATTTATATTAATACCATATGTAAGTCATTAATATTAATACAATATGTAAGTCATTAATATTAATACAATATGTAAGTCATTAATATTAATACAATATGTAAGTCATTAATATTAATACAATATGTAAGTCATTTATATTAATACCATATGTAAGTCATTAATATTAATACAATATGTAAGTCATTAATATTAATACAATATGTAAGTCATTAATATTAATACAATATGTAAGTCATTTATATTAATACCATATGTAAGTCATTTATATTAATACCATATGTAAGTCATTTATATTAATACCATATGTAAGTCATTAATATTAATACAATATGTAAGTCATTAATATTAATACAATATGTAAGTCATTAATATTAATACAATATGTAAGTCATTTATATTAATACCATATGTAAGTCATTAATATTAATACAATATGTAAGTTATTAATATTAATACCATATGTAAGTCATTAATATTAATACCATATGTAAGTCATTAATATTAATACAATATGTAAGTCATTAATATTAATACAATATGTAAGTCATTAATATTAATACAATATGTAAGTCATTAATATTAATACAATATGTAAGTCATTTATATTAATACCATATGTAAGTCATTAATATTAATACAATATGTAAGTTATTAATATTAATACCATATGTAAGTCATTAATATTAATACCATATGTAAGTCATTAATATTAATACAATATGTAAGTCATTAATATTAATACAATATGTAAGTCATTAATATTAATACCATATGTAAGTCATTAATATTAATACAATATGTAAGTCATTAATATTAATACAATATGTAAGTCATTAATATTAATACCATATGTAAGTCATTAATATTAATACCATATGTAAGTCATTAATATTAATACAATATGTAAGTTATTAATATTAATACAATATATAAGTCATTAATATTAATACCATATGTAAGTCATTAATATTAATTACATATGTAAGTCATTAATATCAATACAATATGTAAGTCATTAATATTAATACAATATGTAAGTCATTAATATTAATACCATATGTAAGTCATTAATATTAATACAATATGTAAGTCATTAATATTAATACAATACGTAAGTCATTAATATTAATACAATATGTAAGTCATTAGTATTTATAAAAAGGTTAAATCTGCACATTGGAGTGCTTGACTTTGAGAGTAACCATCATAACAAAATGCTTACTTAGTGACTGCATCTGAGTAATGAGCCACATTCACTGATTAAGTTAAAATGCCATTCACTGATAAAGTTAATTCACTGATAAAGTTAAAAATGCCAATCAGTGATTAAGTTAATTCACTGATAAAGTTAATTCACTGATAAAGTTAAAAATGCCAATCAGTGATTAAGTTAATTCACTGATAAAGTTAAAAATGCCAATCAGTGATTAAGTTAAAATGCCAATTATTTATTATAGTATCCAGGCATTAAAATTACTTTAAACAACTGCGCTTGGCAAGGTTATTTAATGGCAGAAATGAAACGAAGCACTCAAGATTCAGTGGTTATGCATCTGCTCTTACATGATGTTCTAATGACATTATAACAAGACTGATGTTGCTACATGTAATTCTAATGATGTTGTAACACATGACTGATGTTGAAATGTGTAGTTCTAATGATGTCACAACACATGACCACTGTTGTTACATGTAGTTCTAATGATGTCACAACACATGACTGCTTTTGTTACATGTAATTCTAATGATGTTGTAACACATGACTGATGTTGCAATGTGTAGTTCTAATGATGTCACAACGCATGACCACTGTTGTTACATGTAGTTCTAATGATGTCACAACACATGACTGCTTTTGTTACATGTAATTCTAATGATGTTGTAATACATGACTGATGTTGCATTGCAATGTGTAGTACAAATGACATCATAACACATGACCACTGTTGTTACATGTAGTTCTAATGATGTCACAACACATGACCACTGTTGTTACATGTAGTTCTAATGATGTCACAACACATGACCACTGTTGTTACATGTAGTTCTAATGATGTTAATAACACATGACTGTTGTCATTACATGCAGTTCTTATGATAATTGATTCGGTTTTCTAAACTTTTCATAAAGATCTTTTTTTTAAAGATTTGTGTTGTTTAGGATATATGAAATTATAATCTATAATTAATGGTAACTGTTAGACCTGGGCACAAGTTGGGACCTAATGCAAACAGCATAGACCTTGATCTGCCTATGTACAAAATATCAGCAGATCAGGGTCATGCTGATTATTCTACATATTACTCCCAACAAACTGCAGTGATAATGTGCATGCAGATCTGGGTCGACAAAGTTGGATCTGACATGCATGTCAGTATATACTGTCCATAACTTGGCATCAGATATTTAATTTTATTTTAGCAGAAAAGACAGCTTTATCAAAGATGTTGCACTTGGAAAAATAAAAAGTTAAAATATTAATTTATATAAAACTGAAGGTGGAATTATCAACTTCAAATGAAAAATTGGGGACACTGGCTCAACATATCATAGTTCAATGAAAAGAATTGTTTAGTTGAGTTTTAAGTACAATTTTAGAGAAATTAACATGTCTCATCCCCTTTCCTTGTATTTTGTGTTAGCATCACACTTTTATGACTCGGGGCCCCTTTCCTTGTATTTTGTGTTAGCATCACACTTTTGTTTTCATAGTACATGAGCATTGTGTGAACTTTCATCATACATTACTAGGAAAATAAAAGTAAGAGTTTTCATTTTTCAGTCATGCAGTTAATGTGACTGTGTTCAATACTACATAATCATGTTAGTTTTCTTGCAAAATTGTAGCAGAGGTATCTACTTATACAGAATATATCTTCTACAATAACAAGCTTTCTCACATCCCCACATTAGCCGAATCTGAGACTTGAACCCACACAGACAGAGGTGAGATGCCAGTGATCTATAACGAAGAGCGCTTTAGACAACTCGGCCACTTGGGGCCCCAAATCACAAATTGTAGCTCAATTACGTACCTATTTTCCTTTAATACACTCTAATTAAAATATTAAGTCTAGAAATTGGTAATTTGTGTTTTGAGTAGTATATAAAATTGCTGCAACTATTTCAAACCTTATGCATGTGTCATTCAACCTTTTTTTTAAAACATCAAGGCGTTAGTTTTTAGCAAGCATGTTAATTTTCAAGCACTTCAAAGGCCTTGATTTTGTCATCTTAATATCAAACATTTCAAGGAACCTGTATGAATCCTGAAGATAATCTCGTTCTTTGACTACTAGTAGGTTAACAAATATGGTAATCCCCTCAAGTCATCCCCCACATTAATAAAAAATAAACACAATAAATATATTTACCGTAACAGTATATTGAGGTATCTACACAAACTGATAGCATATGAAAAAAGTTCTTGAAAAGATCCTTATTTTCTTAAAGCCAGCCATTAAACATGGACACAGCATTACCTTGACTTAAGAGCAATTTGAGAAAGAGTGTAAACTGGAAATTAGTACTTGGTGAGCACCCTATGTACCTGCTTATAAGTTCAGTGAAATTGCAAACAAGACAGATCCTGATTAGCCGTATCATAATGTGCATGCAGATTAGAGTCTGTATTGTTAGATCTATGCAGTTTGCAGCTGTATTCATCTTGTAAGCGTCTATTTGCATAAACTAACTCAGGACTATTTGCGTAAACTAATTCAGGACAATTTTTCAAGGACTGTCCTGATGTGCTATATATGCATATATTTCAAGATTTTTAATGTTTACCTTTTCTGCTGGAACCACATGTTTACATTATTTGTAATGTAAAAACTTCATAAAAGCTTTTTTAAATTCAAATATTTGCCTTTACATGTTTGGAACTTAACTTTTGACATGCAGGATGGTGCTGATATGCCATACATACATACATACATACATACATACATACATACATACATACATACATACATACATACATACATACATACATACATACATACATACATACTTTTTCTCATAGTGACCTCACACATGGTTGTAAGGTTCACACTTCCTTCTGGTTTTCTTTGATAAGGATCACTGTGATTATGATAACAGTAAACAATACACAAATTAAGTACTTGGGTGTAAGTAGGTCAACACACTTTGCCACAATAGTCATGATCTCATACAGGGAAATACACAAATAGGTCTAATAACAATCCTGGAGGAGTGCGATAACACTTGATTGCCTGAAATTAGTGCTTAATTATATAAAAATATGGAGACCATTTGAGAAACTCTTAGGAGTGTATCTGAAACTTATCAATATCTATGATTATACAATATATGAGTATATTTGATAGCTATCAATACATAATTATGAATAAAAAATATATATAATACTGTACATATGATTCAATTTCTCGTTATCTGCTGTATTTGCAGCTGTTTGTACTGATGCCAACATGAGCATGATTTCATAAAAAAAAAGGTCAGTGATCTTCTTGATACAATCCCCAATAATCTTAATTCTTCCACCACTTGATTGACTGATCTAATTTCATTCCAGATGATGCATGTATTTCTCACAGATCAATCAATATCAGAGAAAATCTGTACTTGTAACTGGGTCCATTAACAAAACATTTATGTTAATGAGTGTACAAGTAAGTTTGTTTATTCCTACATTTTGATAGTTTTAATGACAGGCCTCATTTTAGCACATTTTTTATGCTTGTTCTTGATGCAAATGTGACTATTGCCATGCACATATATAAAATTCATATTGTTTTACCTTTGTGATTTAACTGTGACAGAAGAAATCTGAGCTGTTTGTTTTTGTTTTTATGGTTTAACGCCATATTTCAGCACAATATATAGGCTATACATGGCGGCCAGTATTAGTGGTGGAGGAAGAAACCGGAAAAACCCCGGAAAGAACCACCGACCCACGAGAAGCTACTGGCAAGCTTTCTCACTTAACTACATTAGCCGAATCTTAGACTCGAACCCACGCAGACAGAGGTGAGATGGCAGTGGTCCGTAACGGACAGCGCTTTAGACCACTCGGCCACTCGGGGCCCCAAATCTGAGCTGCATAACAACTTTATCTGTTAGTGTTTGAGACTACATTATGTCATTTGAAAGTCAAATTTACATTCAATGAGGTACAATGTTATTTAGTTCCAGTATAAATGTATTCAAGACGAGGCTGAAGAAATGCTATATAAAAAAATGAAATAATCCTTTTTTGTACAGCATTAATTTATACTAATAAAATTATCACTAACATTAATAATACATGTAATAATAATAATAATAATAATAATAATAATAATAATAATAATAATAATAATAAACAAATGCTAAAAAAAAATTCTGTCTACCATTACAGAGTCATGAAAGTTCAGTATAATGTCCTTTAATACAGAGTTGTAAAGTGACTGGGTAGACAGGAGAGAAATTATGTCTGACAGCCTTATCTCAAAATGCATTGGAGGAAAAGTGCAAAAAAGGGTTTAAAAATGTAAATGACTTTGACACATCAGATGCAAACAAACATAAAACTTGTATCATGGTGTATTCTTGTACCTCAAACAACTGTAATATGATCAAAAGCAGAAGCAAAAGAAACTTTAAAATATTGACCTTTGACTTTTAACCTTGTGGACAAGACCAGAAACATTTAATGCTACATATCTCTTATTGAAAATGTATAAGTATGCCAACATTAATCTATCTACCTTAAACCACTTTGGTGGTCTTGTGGTTAGAGCATCTACCATGGATGAGGAAGGTCATGGGTGTTAACTCCAGCTGAGTCATAACAAAGACTTATAAAAATGGTTCTTACAGCTTACTCACTTTGCATTCATCATTAAGAGGTTAGTGTTATGACTGGTTGACCTGGTGTCAGCCTAATGTGATTTGGTGGGACATCATGCTACATGACTTGTAGTATAATGTCCCTGTGCTAGACATCACTATAAACAGCCTCACTGCAGACATTGTAGTGATATGACTGAATTTTTTTTAGTTATCTTAAAAATATAAACACACATTTCCCTTAAGCAGTATTCCCTGGATACTGGGATGTGGAATAGGCTTGATGCTCCCTCCTGTAAAAACTGATGGTAAGAACCAGGCTGACTCGGGTGTGTCCTTAGGCAAGGCACCTAACTCCAATTGCCTCAATACTAAATAACCTATTTGTGTTGCTGTGCCATAATGTGCCAAACAAAATCAAATTTTAAACATCTTGTAGGTCACATTCACTGGTCAATAATGTAATTTTCAATCATATTTGCCCTTCAAGATTCTGGATTAAGAGACAGGACCCAAAATGTGTGGTATGCATAACACTTGTAATGATGATTTACAGTTACAAACCCTGAAATAGCTACCTCTATCAGATCCACATTTTCGCTGGCATTTCATTTGTGTTCAGTTTAGATTCCATTCATATCTACATTTCATTTATCATTGTCATTTTCATTCAGATTTTGCATATATTGCTTTCATCCATTTTTTTCTTTCATGTTCACTTGTTTGGAATAAAATGAAAATGCATTTACCAAAGTCAGTTTTTCTATTTTAAGTCTGATAGCTATATTGTCTTAAAAACATTGCATGTTAATGAAATAGTAAATGCATAACTAAAATATTACTAAATTTACTGTAAATAAAAATATAACCAAAACATCAATTAGTGTAAAAATATAGCTGTAGATTACCATATGTACATGCTAATAGGTCGAGTCAAACTGCAAAAAACAAAGATCCTGATCTGCCATAGCATAATATGCTTGCAGATCAAGGTCTATGTTGTTTCTCTTTCTGATTACTCACATCAAGCTATACAGACCCAGATATGCTGGTGCATTATTAGCAACTTTTATTTCTTATTTTGTTTTGTTCAAATATAGATACAACCATCACATCAACTGGTTTGAACAAGAACAATTCTATGGTTTGTAAGGAATGAAACACTGTCTGTAAGAGTAATGAAGCTAATCTTGAATTATCATTTTAACAAAGTTTTCAACCATAGAAATTTAGTGGCAGCATGAAAATAACTGCATTTCAAATCCATTCATGAACTGCATTTTGTTTATCATTCTTAATCCTGCTTTTGAATTTTGCACTTCCACTCTGCATCCTTTTCAAAATGCAATAATCACTTGTTTTGGATTCATTCTGTAATCTAAAGGAACCATTTTTTTTTTTACTTCACTGGTAAAAGTACCTATTGTACAAAGTTTTATCCTTTCATCTCAAATAGTTATAAAATTATAGCGGAAAGAAAAGTATAATGGAAAACTTAAACATACTGTACAATACCATTAAAATAACCTTGTATATATGACCCCTATATATGACCCCTCAGCTAATGATGTCAAATAATGCTGCATCCTTAATCCTGAGACCTCTGAGATTATGGAGTAGATAAGTGTCATGGAAACATTATTCAGTTGTGATCCTGACCTTGAAGTCTTCAAACCACGTAGTTCACACAACACATATTCAAAAGATTACATATCCAAGTATACTTACCAAATTACAGCCCTTAATGCAAAAAAAAGGCAAGAGTGGTAGTGAATATGGTACTGTTATCTTGACCTTCAAGATCAAACCTTAATGTGGCATTCAGTTGTGTAAGTATACAAGGAAAAGTGTAATGGAAACTTTAAAAATGTAGAATGACCTTGACCTTGAAGATAGGATTCCTAATATAGTAAGTAATGATGTATCTGCATACCTTAATCTCAAATGGTTTTAAAGCAATGGGAAATGGTAAAGGAAAACTTAAAAACATTTAGATGTGACCTTGACTTTTAAGATGGGATCACCAATGTGGTATAAATTTAGCACACCTTCTAATGAAGATATACAAAGTTTCTGTCCTTAATCACACAGCTTTAATGATCTACAGCAGAAATGAATGTTTGACAGATGTACAGAACTGTTGATTCTACTTAGTGGACATTTCCTTGCCTTAAGACAGAAATGAATGTTTGACAGATGTACAGAACTGTAGATTCTACTTAGTGGACATTTCCTTGCCTTAAGACAGAAATGAATGTTTGACAGATGTACAGAACTGTAGATTTTACTTAATGGACATTTCCTTGCCATCAGACAGAAATGAATGTTTGACAGATGTACAGAACAATAGATTCTACTTAGTGGACATTTCCTTGCCTTAAGACAGAAATGAATGTTTGACAGATGTACAGAACTACTTAGTGGACATTTCCTTGCCTTAAGACAGAAATGAATGTTAGACAGATGTACAGAACTGTAGATTCTACTTAGTGGACATTTCCTTGCCTTAAGACAGAAATGAATGTTTGACAGATGTACAGAACTGTAGATTCTACTTAGTGGACATTTCCTTGCCTTAAGACTGGAAGCAAAAATAATGTCATAAAACTATATGAGGCCCTAGTCAGACCTGGAGATGAGAGTTGTGGAAGCAGACAGAAGCATAGTCAAGCTGTGAGGTTTGTTGGGGATAATGCACACCATGCCTTCTTTCCCTAAAAACATTACATAGGTTTTATTTATAAAGCATTATCTAACAAATAATTTCACATCAGTATCTGTGTTATTAAAAACAAAACAAAGGAAACAGTAATAGACACTGATGTAAAATTTTTAGTGAAATGCAAGATATTAATTAATTCATGAGAATTAATGAGTTATATGTCTGCACATGAACCCCAAGGAATTCCCCATTCTGATTGGTAATTCTGTAGGCAGAGCACTGGACTCCTATTCCAAGGGTCACAGATTCAATACCTGCCCTGATGGCTACCTTTCTATATGCTTTGTTAATGCACTTAGCTTTGATTTCCTTGGCTTAATTAAGGCCAATAAGGTCGTGTAAGTGTTGTTACAAACAACAACAAAAAGAATTAGATTCATCATCCTCTGATCAAGCAAACCTCATTAAACTTTAGTATATATATATATGCTTTCAACCAGGGCCACCCATCAGGTATATATATAGTTAACTCCCTCCCTCCCTGTAATGGCTCATATATCTAACAGGAGAAGGGTGTCAAATTCATATAGCAAATTACAGGTGACATCACCACATTGATGGATGTTGAATGAAAAGTAGGTAAGCTACCAAAACAGATATGTCTGATATGACCCAGTTAGAATCAGCTGGCTTGTTTTTATTATCATTGTAGAGAAACTGACTGGTGTAAATAGGAACAAAGTAGTAGTGTTATCATATGCTGTAAACATATTGCCACACCCCCTGTACCACTGGAAGCTAATAGAACATATGCTACAAAATATTGATCAGTGAAAAGTGAAAATGTTGATAAAAGCCAACTGGAAGCCCCACATTTAGAAACAAATACAAATTAGAAAAGGTATCAAGTGAAATTTGTGTTTTAATTTTAGTTTTAATTCAATTTCAAAGTAATTAATCATTATAAATGTATTTAAAATATCTGTTAAAAACAATAAAGCTGACTATCATGGTATCGGTCAACAGTGCCTCCACGAGAACCATACTAAGTGTTTATTCAGCATCAATGCTGGATTCATTTTTTAACTAGGATTATCAGGTTTAAACTTTCGAAAGAAAGGACACTCTTGAGAGTGGGTTTATTTCAATCAGTATTTCTATAGATTTGACAATCAAAATGAAGGACATGCCCAGTAAAGGTATTACATATGTCAATCAAAGATTAACTGAATCCAGCCAACTACAACACTGTACAACACCGAAATAAGCTGACATCAGAATAATGTTTACATGTAGGTCAGCTGAATTGATTGTTACAATCACACGGCACCATGCTTAAGTTTGTCTTTAGCTTACCAAATTTTTTGTTACAATGACGCAGCACAATGCCTAAGTTTGTGTCTTAGCTAACCAGTAGATCATTTTTCAAAATGTTTACTAGTGCATATGAAATTAACTAATAAGTCTAACTGATATGTCCATATTTTTTGTTTTCAGCTGATTTATTTATTAATTTGGATGGGCAGTTCAACTGCTGTGTGCTAATGCAGTACAAATTATAGAGAACTGTGTCAACCATTGCCATGGTACATCAATAAAGATGTGAATGGTGATAATTAATATTACTATTGTGAGGAATTAAACAGAAATTAATTACTGTGGGCATAATAATGGGGTCGGATCAGCCATGTTACGAGTACAACTCCAGCTTTGAAACTTCAGTTCACTTACGGCTGCTTACAATGGATACACTTTAGAGGCAAGCATTCAGTAACATTCAAATGAAATAGATGAATATTTGTGCATGAATAATTCTCAGGTATCAATCCAAGTTGCAAGCACTACCCCTGCCCCCAGTGGTTTTAACGAAAATCCCAATTATCCTTACTATCTCTCATCCTCCCTTACGTTTATGGCCCAATTATGCATTTATAATCGCAATGGCATGACTACCAAGGAAAACTTTGCAGACCACCTGAAACTCTACTGACAATTATGAAACAATACTTCTACAAAATGGACTAAGAATCTAGAAAATCTCATACATGGAGTATAAAACTGAATTGAAACTATACGAAACTGTACAAGAAACACAATGGAAGTTTTCAAATTGACTGATAAAAAAAATCACAGGTAGCTCATGAAAACCGCAAATGTTGCGACACAAGGAAGTGACAGAAATGGAGAAATTCTTTCATACTAGAAGGATTGAAACAACAGAAGGAGCCTTTTCTAGAGTGCAATCATAAAGAAACGGCACAAGAAGCAGATATGAGAGAAGTGGAGACAAAAAAACGACCCAGTATGGCAATGGTACTGACCATTCTTAAACTTATGGACCCAAACTTAATAAATCTTACAGATTTATTAAACAGGAAAAGAGAATATGTCTACATCCTGAGACCCGAAGGAAACAAACCTATACTGCCATATGGGAAACTAGAATGGGGAAACCTCACCTAGAAAATAAAAGAACCACCATCTTTAAAAAAGCATATAGAAAGCATAAATATAACTAAGAAACTAAAGGATCACTAATTGAAATCATAGCAATTAACACACATATAAACCTTCAGGTCAGTATACAAAGTAAGCCTTTGGGTAACCATAACGTTAATAACTCAGATGGTCTGAATAGATCAAATGGGGATCCCCCTCCCAATTTTTTTTTTATGTAGTCAAGAAGTTGAATGTCAGGTACTTACTTTGTACACAGGTCAATATAGCAATTTCTTAGATAGCAAGACAAAACAACACACACACACACACACACACACACACAAACACACAGTACCACACTATTTTTGGCAGGACAAATCACAAGAGGTCAGGGTGTTCCTAAATAATTCTTCAGGCTATTCTCCCATTGAACAGTTTCTGCACAGTGCTTTGCATTATCTGGTGATTGACATCAGTTCTATAAATAGATAACAGCTCTTACAGTTGCTAGGACTAGTAAAGTAATCAAAACCTAGACAGAGCGGGGTTGGGGAAAACAGTGAAGACCACTATGTTAAATCAGTTTGAACAGAGTAAAATCTCAGTAATAAACCTTGCTAATAAAAGTATGTGATATAACACATTTGACACATATTTAGAGAATACATGGTCATAGTCAATGTATTTGACACATATTTAGAGAATACATGGTCATAGTCAATGTATTTTCTGGTGCATGAGCAATTCATATTGACCATCTGTTATACAGATATCTTTCTAACATGTCAATCAACCATGCTTATCCTCTACTTATCAAATTACCCATTGCCCATGGGCAGGCTATTAGTTTATGACAGGTATGACTACATCAGGCTAGGAGGGTCAACACATGGGAAATATTCCTATAGATTGGACTAATATATAGGAATTATTAGTATATGGGTGTTTAGAGAACCTGCCACCCTACAATGTTTTATAAATTATGGATGATGTCATTTACCCAGAAGGCATTGCACCTTTTGCAATATTGTTTTTGTGCAAACAGATGATTTAGTATTCAGCTGACTTTACTGTTGTTTTAAACAGTTCTAAGCAACAACTGTTGGTGTCTATTAAATAATGGTTGTCAAATATTTGTTATGAAAATAAATGTTATGGAAATAAATGTTATGGAAATAGATGGACTACTTCTTGCCTCAATGCATTGCTTGACTCTACAAAGATATATCTAAATAAATAAATAAATAAATAAATAAATAATAATAATACTAATAATACTACTACTACTACTACTACTACTAATAATAATAATAATGTTTGTAACAACACCAACAAAATCTTTGTAAAATTCAGTTTTAAATCTTTGGAAATGATTTCCAAGAAATAAGGAATATTCTAATAATAAAAACTATTTAATTGTATCCATTTTGAATAGAAAAAAACAAACAAACCCTTTTCAAATTTGATCTCAACACCTGACACCTCTTGGGAAAATCCAGTGTTCTAACTGACAGACAAAAAATGTTTTCTCCATGGTATGGCAAACGCTAAATCATCATTTAACTGTCCTGTTACAGAAATGATATAAAAACTGGAGGGTCTGGACTGAGGGTCAGAAATGATATAAAAACTGGAGGGTCTGGACTGAGGGTCAGAAATGATATAAAAACTCGAGGGTCTGGACTGAGGGTCAGAAATGATATAAAAACTCGAGGGTCTGGACTGAGGGTCAGAAATGATAGAAAAACTCGAGGGTCTGGACTGATAAAAGATGATTAGTTAACAGATTTTAATACGCACTTTAACATATATGATTAAATTAGACTAATTAGGTAATGAATTGGAATTTGGGCTTGGGTATATCCGATTGTCGTTTCATAAATGGGAATTTCGTATGCAGTATTTCTACACATACTATTGTATTTTCTGTTAGTGTTACTTGCATTTAAAGAATAGAATTACAACTGTATATAATTATGTATTTTATTTCTTAAAAATGAAAGAAGTAAAATTTTCAAAAGTACAATAAGACAAAAAGTGAAAAAATATACAGCATCAAATGCTTTAATGACGTCTCTAAAACTCAAATTAATTGTATGTGAATAAAATATAACTGTAAAATTTATTGTTAGCTATCTTAGCTTGACTTTCATTTCATGTTGTCCCAGATTAACAAGATTCTTCTTTAAAATACGAGAAAGGCAAATCAAATAGAAATTATTATTAATAACAGTGATTATGGTCTTACATCTATTTCTTTTGTGTTAAGCGGTATATGCATTCCACATTTCTTTGAAATCTGTCCAAGAAAACTTTTATGGTATTTAACTGAAAGCTAACAACTTTAACTTTTATAAGGAATAAACAAATTTGTCCAATTGATCTTTTATTGTTATGTGAATTTAAAGCTGTCCGACAGAACTTTGGTTCTTTTATGGAATTTAACTGAAAGCTAACAACTTTAGCTTTTATAAGTAATAAACAGAAATTTGTCCAATGTTACTTTATTGTTATGTGGAACTGATCTGAAGACTGTTTGACAGAATTTTTGTTCATATGTGGAATTGAACTTAAGGCTGTCCACTAGAACTATGTGAGACCAAATTTCTGGGTAACAATTACACAAATTATTTCATTAGGCCATGAGTTAAGATGAACACAACAAATTTCATTTAAATATGTCGATTATAAATCAAGTTGTTGGATGGGAATTAAATCTTTTGGTACAGTAGAACACTTCAAACCCATGAAGCTTGCATAAAGCATAACAGAGTGAGATGGATTGTAACATTTACATTGTAATTCTGGTCAAATGTATTTTCTATGATGAAGAAAAATCCTATCATTTAAAATCAGGTACCCATGAGGTGGTTTGTTGCTGGTGGGGTGGGGTTTAGTGGTTGGTCTGGGAAACACCCAAAGCTATGTCAGATGTTAATTGTCTGAATGTGTTCAATTAATTGTTGACAAGTATTACCATTATCTAAATAAATGTTACATGCCACAGAAACTTCATTATGTAATGTCTATACAATGTATTGAAGAGTACAACCTTATCCTACATATAGGAGGTGGTACAATGATCTGTGCAAGCTAAGTCTCCCATATATAAGCAAATGTAAGTCACAATCAGTAAGGCTAAAGCTACAACCATCATGAACAAAATGTCTCCCATATATATCCAAATGTAAGTCACAATCAGAAAGGCTAAAGCTCCAACCATCTTGAACAAAATGTCTCCCATATATATCCAAATGTAAGTCACAATCAGAAAAGCTAAAACTACAACCATCATGAACAAAGTGTCTCCCATATATGTCCAAATGTAAGTCACAATCAGAAAGGCTAAAGCTCCAACCATCATGAACAAAATGTCTCCCATATATATCCAAATGTAAGTCACAATCAGAAAAGCTAAAACTACAACCATCATGAACAAAGTGTCTCCCATATATGTCCAAATGTAAGTCACAATCAGAAAGGCTAAAGCTACAACCATCATGAACAAAATGTGTAGCATAGTGCCCATACCTGTTGTATTTAACAGAGCAATACCCCCCCCCCCAAAAAAATCTCATTATATTCTCAAAGAACAATAAACAAAATATGCTAAGATGGTTCCTGGTGATTTAAAAATAAAAGACACACAACAAACAAAAATAAAAGTGTTTTCATAATAAAATTCAGTCCGAGTAAACCTGAAGGTGGAGTGTAACAGACAAGAATCTAATATTACATACAATCTGCAATTTATAAAATGTATGGATGTGATTTCAAAAGACAGCCTGTTCTCCTTTTGCATCAATCCACATGTATATTCTAAACTAAGAGCTTCCAGGATTTACTCTGATGCAAAGTGTATTGCCATATTTCAATGAGCATATTGCCATATTTCAATGAGCATATTGCCAGATTTTACTGAGTATATTGGCAGATTTCTGTGAGTATGTTGCCAGATTTCAGTGAAAAAGCATTACTAAAGATGGATTTAGAAACTATCATTTCATGTGATCTTAACACTGACTACATGAAAACTCCACCATTAACAAGGATAAGTAACTTTGAAACCTAGAACTTTACTCAATTAACACTGCAACTTGAGTAACAGATGCTAATAAACCTGAAAATGTAAGTGAAATTAATGCGCCATTGTATGCACTGAGTGACCACTACCAAGTCTGTATAATTTGACATGTTTTAAAATCATCTAAAAATGGTCAAAACATTGAAATACAATACAGGGAGATCAAACAGTTTGATGTGAAAATGTTCTTTAACCATTCAGTTTCCAAACCCTTCCAATCAGTCTGCAATATAGCTGATGTCAACACTCCATAGACAAATGGTATGGGATATTCAATGCAGCCTTAGACAAGCATGCCCCAATTAAAACAAAAAGGGTTAAATATTAAATTACACCCAAGTTTATTACCCCTTAGATCAATGAGGCTAGGCACCTAAGAGATAATTTCCACAAGAAAAAAGACATGAAAAGCTATAGAAAGTGGAGGAATAAAACTAAGCAACTGATAGATAAGGCAAAAGAGAACTATAAACAGGATATTGATGAAGTAAGAGTGCTGATACAAAGACATTGTGGAAGCATCTAAAAGAGCTGAAACCCACCAAAGAACAGTTGTCTTCCCCCTAGACTTAAGCAAAATGATGATATAGCAACAGCTGTACAAGACGTCGTGGAAAGCTCGCACTATTCATTTAGGGGTCCCTCAAGGCTCAGTTTTGGGCCCTCTTCTCTTCCTTATCTATATCAATGATCTACCATTAAATAATGAACCCACAAATACAGATTTGTTTGCAAACGATGCAATCTTGTATGCATCAAATTCACATACTGAAGTTATCAAAATCAGATTAAACTCAGACCTTATAAGGAGTCCAAAACTGGGCACAACAAAATAGGATGGTAATTAATAAAGGTAAAACAAAATGTATGATTTTGGGGACGCCACAAAAGCTATACAAGTCAGGGAGCTCAGAACTATCTCTTGCAATATATAATCATCCATTAGAAAACGTCAAACATGAAAAGCTTGTAGGTGGGTCCATAGCAAATAGATCATTATGTAATGACCATATTAGTAAGCTATGTAAAATACTGTCATCCAAAATTGCTCTACTCAGCATAATCAAGAAATATTTAACTATTTAAACTTGCAATCTATACTACAAGTCAAATATTCTTCCAACATTGGGTTATTGTTGAAATGTATGGGGAAACTGTGCTAAATCTGAGCGTGACAGGATTTATAAACTTCAGAAACAAGAAGCATACATAATGTGTAATGCATCTATTGATCATCCCCCAAAAGCGTTATTTACAGGAACTCAAATGGTTCACAATATATGACAGAGTAGAATTTCACAAGGCAGTTCTTTTATATCAATGTCAATATGAAACTGCACCAGAGTATCTTCAGGAGAATTTCAGGCTTTTTGCAACACAATCCCAAGATCAATATCACACGGAAACCTTCTAGCACCAAAACCAAGAACAGAGCAATTTAAAAAGAGCTTCCAA
Source organism: Unio delphinus (assembly GCA_029339505.1). Lineage (NCBI taxonomy): Eukaryota > Metazoa > Mollusca > Bivalvia > Unionida > Unionidae > Unio > Unio delphinus. The sequence continues at coordinate 14,357,440 of JAQISU010000174.1, forward strand.
TACTCCGCTACAGTTCTGTAGAACAAGCTTCCAGCTACATGTAAAATCTGCTGCAAATATTACAGTATTTAAGAAGAGTTATAATGAGCATGTATGTATTTTTAATAGATAATGGATCTCAGACTATTCCACTGAAAATACTGCAGGCAAGACTGTCCCAACAGATGCTTTGATATGGCAAACTTCCCTACACTGATATTACATGGAATTATATGGCTATTTATAAAGTACACAGTGTGAAGAATGACATAACTGTATGATACAAAGATTTAATTTTTTCTTATGTTCCAAGTTTGAATTTTGAGATCTACTCATTTTTTTAAAATTTAAACTTTGTATGGAGTCCTACACTTTTGTCAGGTGTTATGCCACATTGTGTATGGAGTCACATACAATATTTATGACATGATTTAATTTGACAGGTGCATAATAAAATTAAAAGTGCAATTATAGTAAATTTAGTGGTAGGTTTGTAGTAATAACAGAGAAGACATGTGTTACAAGTGAGTATACATGATGGTCTAATTAATTGGAAAAATGTATGAAGGTAGCACTTCTAAACAACTCCCTCCCTTTCTGCCCTGCAGATGCTGATATGCAAATCCTTGGTGCTAGACCTTCAAAGGGATAAGATAATTGCTGTTTAAAGGTTTAATTATTTCATCCTGGGATAGCAGGGGTTTTGAGAGAGTTTTGAATTTCAATAGAGCTGGAGGAATTTTGACCATCAATCTTCCATGCCATGTTTCTAATTTGATTCTAAACATGGCCAATTTCAACACAAGTATCTTGAATACAAATGCAAATATCCAGTACTGTCTTCACTTGCTGGTGAGTTCAGTCCAACTGCAAACAACATAAACCCTGAACTGCTATAACATCATATGCAAGCAGATCAGGATCTCTGTTTCCTATTCTATTGAATTGCTGGCACCAGATGCAATGACAGATCTGTGTCCATGCATTTTGCAGTTGGTTCTGACAGCTAAGCCACTTTACATGATACTCCTAAACAAACAGGGTGGAGTGGGGTGGGATTAGAAACCATTGCTTCAAGCACACATTTTCTCAAGCAATGTGTAGGGTTAGAAGAAAGAAAAAAAAACCAGGATTTGTACTGATGACCAATATATACCATTAAATTTTGTTACTTGATAAAGTGAATTTTCTTTGATAACAGTACAAAGAAGTTTGGGATGTTATATAATAACTGCACCTTGTATGGAACACATAGTAGAACAAACAATAAAGACCCTAATCTGCAGGTGCATTATGCTACAGCATATCAGAATCTTTGTTGTGCAGTTTGACTTGTAAGTGGTTTTACATAGCAATTCCAATTTACATGTTCAACTATTTTTTTTAACATTTAGCTTTTCCATGGGATATATGTCACTCTCTGCAACTTGAATTTAAAAGTGTAATAATAGATTTAGATAAAAAAAAAAATTACACCAACATTCCATCATTAAAGTGCATACTTGGATATTTTTTAATAGATTAGGTTGACTTGATAATGGGAGTCCATGCTATCTGCTTCAGGAAATGATGCCATCTACTGTAAACTAACAACTTTGATACTCTACAGCAGAGATGTAACAATTCATAGGATACTACGAAAGGCATCAGATGAAGTTAACTGCAGATGGAATAAAAGGGATTTGATTATTTGTTATCACTCAGTCCCCCCCCATTTAAAAAATTTAAAAAAACAAAAACATTTACAATTAATAGCAATCAGTTTAACATTAGAAACATTCAAGAGCTTTATAGGTGGAGGCAAATTTATAGGTGGAGGCAAATTTTTTATTTTTCAAGGTTTTTGTAAGGGTGGTTAGTGACTTTCTAATGCTTTCCCCCCCCCCACTTTTTCTAACTTGAGGCTTCATTACTTATTAGTACAATAGACTGTAAACTTATGCCTTGTGTATGTTGATTGGAAATAATGAAAAACTGCATAAAAATTAAATTCCACAGTTTGGATTAAAAACACTTGATGGAGTTAACATGTCTGTGAAAAGGAGGGAGAAACTATACATGTTAGAGCTGTCCCCAAAAATCAGGCACCATTAACTACAAAGCAAGTGCCTAAGAAACTCTATTCCAGACTAGAGGATAATTTTCCACTGGCTGTAATGGATAATGAATGTGTTAAGAGCAAATCTCTAATTTCATGCTCTGAGAAGGAGTGTTGATAAGGCTTGAAGGCCAAGGTCAGTGGATTCACTGACTGCTGATTGACTGAAAACTGACCCTGACCGACACCCTGATTATCTTTCACATCTATACAGTCCCTTTCATCTCCTGTTAGAAATGATGGAGCTTGATGGCTTGGAGCTATGATAATGGAGTTAGTGTAATCCCATAGACAGACTCTAAAGCCAGTGCTCTGGTGAACAGGATCTCATCACAAAGTAACCAGAATCAATTAATAATCAATGAAGTAGTATAAATGATATGACACTATGATCAAGAACATGTGCAAAGTTGTAAGTTATACAACTATGTTTGGAATTGGTGCATGAAAAATGAGAGGTAGTTGTGGTGTGTGAGGGTGGTTTGTTTTGCTACCACTGTGCTTGGTGTGTTAATATGGTTGGGGTGGGATGCTCCAAGTATTTTATTTCAATTAATACAGAAGTCCCACCCATGCTCAATTCTGTAGGAAGTGAAATTAGTGATAGAGAGAGGTAAAGTTGTAAGTTATACAACTATGTTTGGAATTGGTGCATGAAAAATGAGAGGTAGTTGTGGTGTGCGAGGGTGGTTTGTTTTGCTACCATTGTGCTTGGTGTGTTAATATGGTTGGGGTGGGATGCTCCAAGTATTTTATTTCAATTAATACAGAAGTCCCACCCATGCTCAATTCTGTAGGAAGTGAAATTAGTGATAAAGAGAGGTAAAGCTCTGAGTCCCTAATCAGCAATGCTGACAGTTAAATTATTGAGTATACGAAAAGATGTAATTCAAATGAATAACAATTTAATACAATTCAATAGTCAAATGATAAACCAACACTGGACCATAACGATTTAAAGAACTACCGCCCAGTTTCTAATCTCCCATTCATATAAAAAAATCTTAGAAAAGGTTGTTCTAACTCAACTTGTATCTCATTTGAATTTAAACAGTCTTTTTAGCAATGTACAGTCTGCATATCGCCCTTGCCACAGTACGGAAACTACTCTTCTGAAAGTATTTAGTGACATTCTCTCTGCTTTGGATAGTGGAAAGATTACAGTCCTCACTCTCCTGGATTTATCTGCAGCATTTGACACAATAGACCATGCTTATTACTTCACCGTCTCCAGCATGTATTTGGCATTCAGAATATAGCCTTACAGTGGTTCAAGTCCTACTTAGTCAACAGGACACAAATTATATCTGCAAATGGTATACACTCCAGCCCAGTTGACGTATGTTATGGTATTCCACAGGGATCTGTTCTTGGACAATTTCTCTTCATTCTGTCCACTCAGCCGCTCTCAAGTGTCGTAGATTATCACCCAGTGTCGCACCAATTGTATGCTGATGACTCCCAAATATACAAGTCTAGCCACCCAACTGAAATTGATGCTACCATCCATAGAGTAGAGAAGTGCATTTCGGATGAGAAATCATGGATGACATGTAGCAAGCTGCAGATGAATGATGATAAAACTGAGGCTATTCTGATCACAACGCAAAGACTTTCTCATTCACATCCTTTACCTCAGACAATAAATATCAGCAACACCAACATTAAATTCTCAGTCAGTACGGAATCTTGGTGTTACTCTAGACAGTACTCTCACATTGCACCTACATGTCATGAACATCTGCAGGGCTGCATATCTTGAATTGAGTCGCATCAGTTCCATTCGTAAATATCTTTCTGTTGATGCCACGAAAACACTTATGTGTTCATTAATACTTTCAAGACTGGACTATTGTAACTCAATTCTGTCTGGTTCATCACAATATTTACTCCAGAAACTTCAAAAAGTTCAAAACACAGCTGCATGGATCATCTTTAGAGTACCTCGATCAGAGCACACCTCACCACTGCTCTGTACCCTAGCTGGCTATCAATTTGATACAGAATCAAATACAAAATTTGTTCTCTCGGTGCTATATTTCAATGACAGACTCCAGTCCAACATACCTATCCAGCCTCACCCATGTGTATATACCAGCTAGATCCTTACGCTCTTCTTCTGATAATCATATACTCATTGTTCCCAAGGTGAAAACAAAGTCATATGGACAACAGTCGTTTGCATACCAGGGCCCGGTGACGTGGAACGAATTGCCCATTGAAATTAGACACAAAGACACACTGGTCCCTTTAAAGAGTGCTCTCAAGACTCACCTGTTTCGACTTCAGGGACAAACTTAGCGACCTAATCATGTTTTGTATCTTATATATTTTCAGCATGTTTTTATGTTTTCCAATTTCATTGTTTTTGTCATTTGTTGTTCTGTAGTGTAGTCATATCATTATTGATGGTGTAAAGCGCTTAGAGATTTTAAAGATTAGGCGCTATACAAAGTCCTCATTATTATTTATTATTATTATAATAATTCTCCAATTGTACTTCCTCTCCACCAAGTGATAGCGTATTGCATCATTTGATTTATAGTGTGAGATAGATTTTCCATCAGTCCTTGTTTCCTACTCATCTGTATCTCTCCTACCCTGCCAATTCCTTCTATCCGTCTCACTTCCCTCCTAACCCCTTCTCCTCCTTGACTGCTCCTTCTCCAATTTCTCCATCTCAACTTCTTTTCCGACTAGCCTTATATTCACAATTGACTTCTCCACTAGTCTTTATTCCATCTCCCTCCTAGAGACTCAGAACTTAATTATGCCGGAAGTCAGTCCCCCAAAAGTTTCCTGTGAAAACACAAGGATCTTAGCATATTTCCATAGCCATCTCGTCTCACACTAACCAATAATCAATCACCTGATAAAGGCTATTACATTTTTGGGTCACGCATTTGTGCACATCGAAATATGTTCTTGTATGGTAAATGTTGTAATAAAAGCACAGTATCAACTACTTATCATACAGACATCAATAAATTGCATCAGATCTGTATATATATTTTTAATCTAATTATGCTGAACAATATCACAACAATCAGATGCATTTTTGTACATTATACTCCTACAAAGTGTACACAAATATTAAAATATCAATGCTCTAAAATATCCTTACATCCATATTAACTAATTGTACACTCTGCAACCATTTTCCAAAGTTACAATTCAAATTTCAGCAGTTGCAAAATCTAGAATATCACATGATTAAATGCACTAGTTTACTACGAAGTAACCAAATAGCGAAATAAAATCTTGACCAACGTTCCCTCTAAGCGAATGGTAGATGTGTGCGCAGTGCTTGCTGCACAGCACAAGAATTATGGAGACGAGCAAAATTTAACGTTAGATTGAGCAAAAATTGACAATTCAGCTGCATGGGGATGCCTGGGCAGCTGCACGCGCGTGTAGCTTAGAGGGAATGTTGATCATGACCATAAGCTAACACTCAACATAATTCTTTACATAATCATAGCTTATTTCTCAAATATGCATGTAAATTAAACACAAAAATGGCAATTCTAAGTACTAATGATTCTAGTAATGAATTATACATACTGCATATAACTACAATTACAATGCCATAATATTCTTATTGACCTTTAAAAAGCTTTGCACTTCTTAGAATTTCTTAAGTTTCCCCGCCAAATTACGTGTGGATTTGCCAGAGTATTGCTTTATAACCTTCCATCACAATGTTTGGTCAATTACTAAGTTCCTAGCTTGAAAATACTAAATTAAATTCAGACTGAAATGGTGATCACACCCTCTCACAATTCTGATTGGATGTCGATTCTACCCTATTCTATTCAACTCAGCAGACAAAGCTGGGTTTTTGTAACCTTATGAAGAGGACCCTCTGTAGCCATGGTCTAGCATATACACATGGCTTCTAAACATTTCTCTGTTCCCCTGACTTATGCAATCGCCGGCAGGGCAAGGCAACAGTAGTGATCCATTATTAGGTCATTTTATGAATACATAAAAATCATGTGACCAGTTATTTGGAACAGAGTACAATGTACAAACAAAATCCCACCAGGAAAATAAATCCCCTGACAAAATCCCATCCCCCCAGCAAAATGAAAGGACATAATCCCCTCCCCTAGACTAAGTTTAGCCCTTTTTAAACCTGTTCCAAATGTACATCTCTGTGTGTCATCTTATGAAGAACATTAAAACACCTCAGTTTGATCTAAAGACTAATTGCACATGTATGTGCTTTGCTCGATCGCTTTCATAAGCATCACTATCCACATTTTAAATCCAGCACATTTTAAATCCTTATGAGATGTTTTTAACACTTGCAAGATTTTGGGACTTATTTGTTTGTTGGAGGAATATGGGTGGTGAAAAGCTGTGCTATGGTGGTTACATGTACATGAAGAAGACTAAGAATAAAATCTGACTTCAAATTTGAGTGCAAGGGCTCAAGTACTGTACACTTTGACTATAATGATTTACATGTGACCTGACCACACAACCATGATCAAATTAAATACAAGGTTTACTAACAATGATTCTATAATGATGGCATACTGAAAATAAGTCACTATATTTGTGATGATTTAGAAAGTTGTAAACCTTAGACTTGGGAAGGGGATTATGTCCTATCTTTTATTTTGAAAGGGGGAGGGAGGTTTTGTCCTACACCCATTTGGGACACAGGGTGGGTGGCAGATTCAGAGATATGGTTTGGTCAAATTAACAAATGTCATCTTTTCCATTTCTAAAAAGTTAACAATGAAGCTAAAGCTTATTGGACAAATATGATAAGAAATGTGTGAAAGTTTGTTAGACATTTTTAGCTTTAGCTGTATTGAAAAATGCCAATTGTCATGACTATGTTAAATATGGTCCAGTAAATAAATGGTGTAGAATCCTAATTACATTCATGTGACCATGCCTATCTGAATGTGTGGTTATTAAGTGTAGAATCCTAATTACATTCATGTAACCATGCCTATTTGAACGTGTGGTTATTAAGTGTAGAATCCTAATTACATTCATGTGACCATGCCTATTTGAATGTGTGGTTATTTAGTGTAGAATCCTAATTACATTCATGTGACCATGCCTATTTGAATGTGTGGTTATTAAGTGTAGAATCCTAATTACATTCATGTGACCATGCCTATTTGAATGTGTGGTTATTATGGGTTAACTACTGTTGTGAAAAAGAGGTGAAAACAAGAAATAGAATGGCAATGTATTGAACAAGAAGAAAGAATTACTAACATTGAAAATTAAGAAGGATTTGAAAATGAAGACCATCAAAACCCAGGTATGGAGATTAGCATTGAATGAATCAGAAACTTGGACTCTTGGAATGAAGAAAGGTAAGGTTAGAAGCTTTTGAGATGTGAATCTTAATGTATGGTGAAACTCAGCTAAGTGATGTGAAAACAAATTAAGAGGTACTAATTTTAGCAGGTGACAAGAGAAGATTGTTGCGAGTAAATTTGGAGAGGAAGAAAAGATGGAGATGAAATCTGAGTAAGAGAAGTAATACAAGAGAGAATGGATGGAAAGCGACTTAGAGGGAAAGCAAGAATTATTCATCTGGATGACCTCAAAGAGGGACAGTCACATGAAGCAGAAATGCTGAATGATGTCAAGAGAAGAATGGAAAATATGGCTACCTCAAACCTGCAGTATTGCAAAAAAATGAATGAATGAATGAATGAATGAATGAATGAATGAATGAATGAATGAATGAATGAATGTCATGTGATGTGATTTGGATTTTTAAAGTAGCTTTAACAATTTTTCTTTCACATTGCTAAGATGTCTGCAATCTGGCAGCCTATAGTGATGTCAAGCACTGGAGCATTATGCCACAGACATATAGCATGATGTCCCACCCAGTCACTAGTCCTAACACTAACCTCTTTAATGCTGAATGCCAAGCAATGCGGCTGTTAGTACCATTTTTATAAGTCTTTGGTATGACCAGAAGAACTACAAATCTTGGTTCCATCTGAATGTGACCCTAAATTGACCATACCCCTGAAAAATGACCCTAAATTGATGAAAACATTTGCCAGTCAGTGTCCTACAATAACATTTTTGCAGAAGAAATCTGTTTTTAAATAAATAGCTTAACCCCATGAATCAGATTGTATTGCAAGAAATATACAGCGTACTGAAAAAAAATTGTGTTTCTTTAGGCCATTAAACCTGCAAGATAAACTCCCCTTGCCATCAGACTGGTTGCTGATAAAAAGATAAACTCCCTTGCCATCAGACTGATTGCTGATAAAAAGATAAACTCCCCTTGCCATCAGACTGGTTGCTGATAAAAACTATTCTGTAGGATATATTGAAACATGAAATGTACACAATCAATATATAAGATAACCTCTTGCACAAAAGCATTGTTTGCCATTGATTTATAATTTGGTAAACTGATACAATAAACTGAAACAATAATGAGATATATATTTTCATCTGAAACTTTATGGATTTGTGACATTAATTAACACACATCTACTGGTGCATTATGCATGGCAGATCTGTCTCTGTGCAGTTTGCAGTTGGACTTGTCTCATAAGCAGGCATAGGTGGTATATGGATTTTCACATGTAACAACAAATCAGCATTGTAAATAAAATGGCACAAAACTATGATTAATTGAGTTACATTCTTTATGTACAACATTGGTATCTACCATTCTGTTGTATTACAGTATTAGTTATCAGTTGGACATGAGTGGTCATAGAGCTGTGGAAATTTGTTTGCAATGGCCCTCACTCCAGATCCACACAACTGTGACCCATTTGTAAAACTAATTAAAGATAGACTTATCCCAATTTGCAACAAATACTCAACAATAAATGGTGCAAAATAAATGTAATTATTACCTTTAAGCCACTGTTTGGAAAGTATCTTGTCAGATTTTGTTACAAAAGCTAAAATACTCCCAAAGAAAATGCATGTACTTACTCTAGCCATTACAGGCCTTCAAATATGAATCCCTTTACCTTTAGTCTAGTTACTTACCATATATATTCACTTACAAGTTGAGTTCAACTGCAAACTACATTGATCCTGATCTGCCATCACCCAATCAACTGGAAGAACAGGATTTATACTTACTAACAAACTGCTAAGAACCAGATTGGCTGGGACAGATCTGGGTCTGTTCAGTTTGACTACATGTAATGCAAATTCATATAAAATATTTGAAATGTTAGAAATGTTATTTTTTCTAAGTATGTACTATGGAATAAATTGAGGAGAAAGCTCGGATTTATGATTATTATATATAACTTGGTGTTACTGATGTACAGAGAAAAGAAAAACTTTTGGGGCATGTGTGTGTGTGATTAGAATTTTTAATGTAGCTTTAAAAAAACATTCAGTCATATCACTATGATGTCTGCATTGAGGCAGTTTATAGTGATGTCTAACACTGGGGCACCCAGTCACATTATCCTGACACCAGGCCGACCAGTCCTAACACTAACATCTTAATGATGACCACCAAGTGAGGCAACAGTTAGTATTACATTTGAAAGTCTTTGGTATGACTCTGCCAGGGATTGAACCCACAACCTCCAGCTTTCATGGCTGATGCTCTAACCACTAGGCCACCAGAGCGGTCAAATTTTGGGGCAAACAAATATGATCACATAACAGAGGTGGCCAGCATAAAGAATTAATCTTTAAATAAACTGTCTTTTTTGGTACCAAAATATGTGGCCAGTCCATAGAAAAAGTCAGGGTACAAGGAAGTAATGCTGCATTATACAAATTTCAAACTGAAATTGTTTTGTGATTAAGCAATGTGTTTTTGTGCATGTGTGTTAGACTGCCTGTCCAGATTACATGAGAAAATGCATTAAACAATTGTACTAATTAGTGATAAAAAAACACCATAGAGTGTGAACTAATCTGAAATATGTTGTTGTTGTTGTAGTAGGGTTTAACGCCATTTTGCAGCACACGGTACATGGCAGCCAGTATTAATGGTGGAGGAAGAACCCAGGAAAAAAAACCAGGAAAGAACCATGGACCCATGAAAAGCTACTTGCAAGCTTTCCCACATAAACACATTGGCCTAATCTGAGACTTGAACCCATGCAGACAGAGGTAAGATGGCAGTGATCCACAAGGGAGAGTGCTTTAGACCACGCTGGCCTTCAGAAATATGTTGTAAGCCATGATATCTAGATGACAAATTTCAACAATTGAACAAAGAATTATGACCTTATTCTTTTATTGACTTCTTATCTATCCAGTAGAGGTAACTGTTGATGGTAGATGCAATAATGTAACAAAGGTCTAAGTGTGCCAGATATCCTTTACTCTGGCTTGCATAGCTTAACAGCTGACCATTTAACAAAGTCAGCTTATGCAATAATGCATAGCCCAACTCTGTCAAGTGCCACCAAACCTTGATACCATGTTGATTTAACCTGTCACTAAAACCTGATAAAAATTCTTTCCCAAGATAAATACAGGCAAAGAACCCACTCATAACAACTGATTACTTCCAAGATTTGATGATGTAATTATTATGCAAAGGTCCTGCTCCTAACTGAAAGATTCTAAGACTTGATCATATAAACCTATTTACCAAGACTTATCCAAATCAGATACAAAATATAGTACTGTATATACTTGCTAATAAGTTGAGTCAAACTGCAAAAAAAACCCCCAAAGATCTTGATCTGCCATATCATAATGTGCCTGCTGATCAAGGTCTATGTTGTTTGTTCTATTTATTACTCCTAGCAAACTGTATGGAACCAGATCTGCTGGTACAGTATGCAATGACAGATCTGGGTCTCTGTGGTTTACAGTTGGACACATCTTGTAAGTGATATACTGTATGCAAAGAGGCAACAAACACAGCCAATCAGGAACGAGATCATCTCATTACTATTCGGATTTAATTCCAGGCATTCTTAACACATTATCATGCCATGGAAATGTGAGCATTTCTCAAGGATGCACAGAGGCAGCTGACCAGGGTTGGGGGGGGGGGTATCAAACTTGGGACCATTGGATTACTAGTCTCATTCTCTACAAACTGACCTTACATAACTCCTTTAATTTATGTCGGATAAATAAAACTACTATGTAAAACAAATGTAATTGTTTAAACTTTTTGTCATGAATAATGAAGACACACTTTTGTAATTTAAGTCATAACAATATTCCTCTTAAATTTCCTTATTGATGTAAATAAGTGACATATCGTACAGAGCATGAGTACTGTGATATGTAACACCAAAAAAATACTGTAGTAAACCAATGATAGTGTAAATATACCCATGCTTTTCATACACCCTACTCCAAAACCTAAATGAATCTTGTGTAAAATAATAGTAGCATAGTATATGACTATTATAAGTTGAAGTCTTTGTATCTCAATGGAATTTCTTTTATTCAGTCAGTGACCTTCAATTTTGACCTTTTCAAATTCAACAACCTTCTTCCATAACCAGAATGTAAGCCATCCAGAAAGTTTGATCCAGGTAATTGGCATCTGACCATTTGACCTAAAAATGATATGGTTGTTCTTAACCCCCATTGCAAACCATCCTCAAATTGTTTTAACTAGACATAGTGGAGAATGAGTTATTGTGCAGAATCCATATTTTTTCAAACAGTGACCATGACTACCTGTATGTACCTTTTCTGACCCCCAAATTTACAGGGTTCTTACTTACCCCAGTTTGGTGATTGTATATGGTGGAAACATTGAGTTATTATGCAGATATTCAGTCAGACTGACAACGAACTTTTAATCCTAAAATTGATATTGTTCTTCCCTACTGGACAATTTAAGTTACTGTATGGATAAGAAACTAGCAAAAAATGGAGGGACATTATAAAAAAAACTCTTTGAAAATAGTGAGTATAATGATTTGTCTATATCCACTGTTGATCATTCAAGAAAAGTAGTGATAAAAAAGTTTTCATGCTGTAATGGCCATACTGGTTGTCTGAGCAATACCATTTTTATTAGGACCAAATGGACATAAAAAAATGTCTTAGAGAAACCACATGTTGATGTAACCATCCATTTAGGAGGAGTTACAAGGCAAGATTCTCAAGATGACTGTTACGAAATGCCCGATATGGCATAGAGGATACACTATACTCCTCTAGGCTATATTTTAAGCATTAATTTTGTCATATAATGTGTTTGTCGACGTTCTGTATTTCATGAATTATTATTTTTAAGCTCGTTACGCAATATCCGAGATGGCGTAAAGGGTACACCATACTCCTCAACGTGAGTTGTCCTATACAGCGAGTTGCACGTGCCGCGCGGATAATTCATGCGAATTACTTTTCACAAGACTACTATATAGGTACAGTGCAGGGTCTTTTTAAGACACAGTGGACATTAGAGCAGACCTCTAAACGTTACATTTGTCAGATATTAGAGCCAAAAAGTTGGGTGAGTTAAATACATTCTTTTTGGTTTAATGTTTCAGTTGAATGTTCAGTTTCGGAATAGCACGTTCGTTTTTATGTATTGTGTAAATTCATTTCTATTATTTGGAAAATTGTCGATTTTTCATATTCAGCTCGCCGGTCGTGTGAATAGATGAGTATTCAAGACCAATGATAACCGGTGGAATGGAGACGGACAATGAACTACTGTCGCACCGGAGGGAAGTGAAATGTTAACACTCGTAGTTTGGTTATTTACTACTTCATGTAAAACACGAATAGCGTGTTTGTAGTCAAGAGAACCTTACGTCTGCTTTATTGACTATTATGTAAAACACGAATAGCGTGTTTAGTCAATTGGATAGTATTGTTTGGTTTTTATTGATTATATTTTGTGTGTGTAACACGAATAGTATGGTTATAGTCAATTAAACCTTATGATTTGAATTACTGACTATGTTGTGTGGGGTACGAATTTCGTATCAATAGTCAAATTCATGCTACGTTTCTAGATATATAATACAGTAGTGTATGACTAGATATATAATACAGTAGTGTATGACTGGATATATAATACAGTAGTGTATGACTATAGACATAATACAGTAGTGTATGACTACAGAGATATAGTACAGGGGTGTACGACTACAGATATATATAGTACAGCAGTGTATGACTACATATATAATACAGTAGTGTATGTATTCCGTCATATAGTAGGGTGGTAGATTCATTTGTGTGTGTATTGTGTGCTCATTATATATATATATACCTATCATGATGATTTTTTTTTTTATAATATAAGTTTTATTTGAACAAACGTGTTTGTTATTTCTTCAAAACCCAACCTAATCTCAAAGGGTCGGCTCGACTACGTTACAATGACAGCAGCGACAGCCATACTGGTCATGTATTTTCATTCTAAGTAGAAATAAAATAATCATCAAGTGAAAACCCAGTGTCAATATGATAATTTGTTCAGGAGTAGTAATTTAAAAAAAGTTGGTCACTGATGTTGATTTGACCACCCATTCAGAAGTAGTTATTACATGATTTTCAAGATGTCCACTGTGGTGGTTACATTGGATGCAGAATAGCACCATTGGATAAATGTGTTTGTAAAAATAGAAAAGTAATTCTCCAAGTACTTTAGGAGGAATGGTGATAATACATTTGTGCTAACTTACAGACAGAAGTCAGATACCTGACCATCCCATAAGTTTTTCTGGCCTGTGAACAGCTGAACTAAGAAATTACAACATTTCTCTAGAAACAAAATCTTTGGCCATGAAACCTTCAAAATTAGAATATGCAGCTATTGGACTGGTTACTCTATTGACCATTATTCACCCTGCATGTGTGAAACATCAATGTCCTCCAATAATGGTGCTGAATTGGATCAGGCATTTTCTTGACCAACTGACCTTTCTGCTGGGTGGGGCATATGTGAATCAACTATTGTACAACAAACATTCCAATGAACAAATGTCTAATCTTTTCACCTGTCACAGCAAAAATCATAGAGGATTTTATCAGGTCAGTTCAGTGGCTGGGCAAGAATTTGTCCAAAAGAGTGGGCTACTACAGCAATTTTGGCTATATAACACAATTTTAAATCTGTATAACTGAAGATTTTCATCACAATTTCAGTAAAGTTTCATAACTTAACTTAAATATAATTTGTCTGTAATTGTTACTAATTCTCTAGGACAAAAATGTTGATTTAAAAAAAAAAAAACAGTTATGCTAATTAGTGGGCAGAGCCTTGTCCTTATCTTCATGAGGTCATAATTACTTGGATTGAACTAGAGCTAATTATCAGTAATGGGTGAACCACACTTGGGTCCCACTCACAAAATTTGTTCTAGAAGGCCTTAAACAGAAAAAAATATATTGGGAAGCAAAAGATAGGACAAAATGGGCATATAGCAGGCCATGACTTCTCTAAATGGTGTAATGTTTAAACTCTAATTCCATCAAGGACTTGTCAATGGTATCCAAGATATGAAGTTGATGGCAAGGGACATTAGTCACCTAACTCTATCCAAATTGGAAGTGAGGAGATAGAATCCATACAAAATATATACAAGTCTATGAAAATATGTTCACATCAAATTACACCAGAATATATTCAGTGTTTTTTTTTTAGGATTGCTGATTATAAGTAACAGCATTTACAAAGATCTGAAGTTGACTGACAAGGGCTATAACTCTGTCCAAAATGGTGTAAACAAAGACAAAGCCCTTAAAAAGTACATCTAAGTATAAAAGTCACATGACCATCTCAGCACTTGTATATCAACTTCCAGAGGATAAAGACAATAAGTTCATAAGGTTGAGAATGCAATGCAGAATGGTCTTAGCTTCATAATTATTCATCCAAAGTGTGCACAAAATTCATCTAGTGGTTTAACCAAATAAATTTTAAAAAAAAATCAAATTCTTTAACTCCCCTTGTGTTCTATGAGTGTGACCTTGACCCAAGGTAAAAGGGTCACAAATGCATACCATACAGTGAATTATCTTAGCTTCATAACATAATTCATCAATGGTTGTAGGACATATCTGCAAATAAATAATCATTGAAGTAAATTCCAATTTTCCATGACCTTCAGTTTCGGGGATACAGGAGTGGTCTAATGTGCTTGGCTTTACCCATCAATGTCATCAACTGCTCCAGTGGCCTAGTGGTTAGAGCATCCACCTCGGAAGCGGGAGGTCGTGGGTTCAAGCCCGGCCGAGTCAGACCAATGACTTACAAAAATGATACAAACAGCTACCTCGCTTGGTGTTCAGCATTAAGAGGCTAGTGTTAGAACTTGTAGGCCTGGTATCAGGATAATGAGACTGGGTGGAACATCATGCTACATGTCTGCAGCATGATGCCCTTGTGTTAGATATCACTATAAACTGCCACACTGCAGACATTTAGTGATATGACTGAAAAATTGTTAAAGCTATGTTAAAAAATCCCAATCACACACATATCACTGTCATCTCACCTCTGTTCTCATGGGTTCAAGTCTTGGGTTCAGCCAATATGGGTATGAGAGAAAGCTGGCCTGTAGCTTTCCTTGGGTTGGCAGTTAGTTCTTACTAGGGTTTTCCAAGTTCTTCCTCCAACACTGACATTAGCCTCCATGTAGGTTGCACTGAAAAAAAAAGCATAATGTCCAGGTTAACTTGATAGGGGAGAGTGATGTCACATAATAAATTCTTAAGAATTGATTAATGCAAAGTATGACGAGAATTTATCAGAGTTTTTCTAAATATTTGCAAATGAGGAAACTAAATCAAAACTTAGAGTCAATGGTTTAATCTTAATGAGGATATGGGTCTGTACAGCTAGATTGAACTTATTAGTGTGTATATACAGCATTCAATACCAGCTGCATTGAACTTATAAGTGTGTATACACAGCATTCAATACCAGCTAGATTGAACTTATAAGTGTATATATACAGCATTCAATACCAGCTGCATTGAACTTATAAGTGTGTATATACAGCATTCAATACCAGCTGCATTGAACTTATAAGTGTATATATACAGCATTCAATACCAGCTGCACTGAACTTATAAGTGTGTATATACAGCATTCAATACCAGCTAGATTAAACTTATAAGTGTATATACAGCATTCAATACCAGCTGGATTGAACTTATAAGTGTGTTTATACAGCATTCAATATCATGATTGCTACAATTAAGTAGTTGCTGCAAAGTTTCCACCATTTTGAGCACATTCTTTAAAACAGGTATTGTAAACTTGAAAACTTTGTAGCCATATTAAGAAAATGTAATTTTACACCTCTTCCAGCATATCGTGTGTTTGTGTGATTAGGTTTGCAATGACTTTACTTTTGTCAATGTACATCGACTTTTATAAATGTGTAGAAAAACACAGGGTCATTCTTTGTATCAAATGAAGACAGCAACTTTAAAAGCTGGAAGGTTAGATTATTAAAAAAATATGTTTTGATATATGAGAGGAAATACAGATTTAATTAATTTGTCCATTTTCTTGACACATTATAAAATGCTTTATTTCTTTGTTTTGTTTTTGTAGGGTTTAATGCCATTTTTCTGCACACGATAGTCTATACATGGCGGCCAGTATTATTGGTGGAGGAAGAACCCTGGAAAACCCTGGAAAGAACCACGATCCACGAGAAGCTACTGGGAAGCTTTCTTACATAACTACATTAGCCGAATCTTAGACTCAACCCAGCAGACAGAGGTGAGATGGCAGTGATCCGTTACGGAAAGCACTTTAGACCATTTGGCCACTCAGGGTCCCTCGAAATGCTTTATTAAAGTTAGTCAAAACAAAGGTGACATTAACTACTTAACAGATTCATGAAATAAAAAATCTACATGGTGTCAATTTTATTAAATTTTTATAACAGCATATACTAGAATATGTTTGGACAAAAATAAATATCTTTAAGCAAAAATCTTCTTTATTATAAAACTGTGTAGTTGTCAATATATGATTACATCTTAATAAAACCCTTCCCTCCAAAGAAGTTTCAAAAATAACAATTTCCAAATTAACACTAATGTTATCTATAACAACTCTAGCACTGTTCTATGGGTTACATAATGTCAAGGTTAACACTATTATGGTATGGTACATATACATTACATGCAGCTCAGTTTGCTTCACCCTCTGATTGGTTGTCAATAGATACCATTTGTACTTGCTTATCCAAATGCAATCTTCAGAGACCCAGACCTGTGATTGCATAATGTGCCTGTTGAACTGGTTCTGTGCAGTTTGTTAGAAGTAATCAGTAGAGCAAATAACATAGATCATAATCTGCAGGCCCATTATGACGAAACAGATCAGGATCTTTGTTGGTTGCAACTTTGATAGATTTACAAGCAAAAAGGGATGGTAGCTTACAATAGGTTAATTGCTACTGTCTATAGATGTCTATTTGAATTCAGGAACTGAGGACAACTGCCTCTTGTGTTTAGAATACCCTGCCTAAAAGTTGGGTCTAATGGCAAAAAATCATAGACCTTGATCTGCCCTTGCATAATATCCCTGCAGATAAGAGTCTGTTTGTTGGGTCTGGCAACTTTCAACAAACTGCATGGATCCAGAGCATAATGTGCCAGCTGATCTGGGTCTACCTTGTTGTTTTGCTGATTATTCCAACTTTCTGTATAAACTTAAGAGTACAATGCAACAGCAGGTCTGGGTCTATCATGGTTGTAGTTGGAGTTGATTTATAAGTGAGTATATATGGTAATGTTTGTTAATGAATAGTAACTTTAATTCCTGCAATGAGCTAGTGATTCAGTAATGCTTAGGCTCGAATAAACAGTAACATAGAATGATTGAAAATAACAAGCTTGTAAAAACTTAATAAACAATTTATTGAGCACAAATATTTTCCAGAAAAGAAAAATAAACTTATGGTTTTAAGAATCAATTCCAAAATTAATCCAAAAATAATTCAAAATATAATCCACTAGTGTAATTGCAAAAGTCCTGGTAATAAAATGTCCTAATAAATCCCAGTTCGAATCTTAGTAAAGCATCCAAGATGGAAGATGATGTCACGTAATGAAGTCAGTTCTGGTCTTATGAAATTCAATGAGCACAGTTGTTTTCCAGATAAATAACAAAATAAATCCTCTTGATCCAAACGACTTGAAATAATTTCCAGCACAATGTAATTTAAAATAAATCAAAACAATACAACTTAATATTCTAACAGCCCAACTTCTACTAAATAGTTCACTCCAAAACATAATTTATATACCTGTTTTTATGTAAACAAGGAAGGGGTCACATGATCTTCTAGAATCTTTAGAACAAATTTACATTCAAAAAATCTCATGCACACCGTATGACCCAGATGAGAATCAGTTATTTTTACTCTCAAGAACTAAAAACAGAAAGATGTTTAAAACAAAGCTCCATAATATCCATGGAATCAACCAATCATTTTAAAAGCTTATTTACAACTCTGAAGCCAGGTCAGAAATGAGGTTAACATCTGGTGTTTATTTGTAGAGTACAGGTCATCTCCCAATGAATGAATCTTAAACTTAAAATGTCAAATTTGAATCTGACAAACAAACAATTAAAACAAAAATAAATGACTTAATAGTGACCACTTGGATACCATAGATGTTAAAAACATTAAAATTAAAATAAAAAATGTTAAAAATTATGCATTTTTTTCTCAATAAATTAAAAAAAAAAAACAAAAAAAAACGTTCCAGTAGTTTTTAGGCAACACAAAATCAATATTTTACTTATTTACACGCTACATACCAGTTTTAAAGTTTCAGTGGTATGAAAAAAATGTCAAACCTTTTAAACCATAGTCCAGATAACATTGAATTTTTTTTTCACTCAAAAAAATCTGACCACTCTTATGAAAGTACCAAATATAAAAAATGCAAACAAATAAAAAAACATAAAACACCCCACATTTTTGAGGTAAAATAAAAATTAAAAAAAGCGTTTTTGTCATCTATGATGCATACATTGTAGTTCTTCATTTCGGAACTTTTTTTTTCAAAGCAAATAAAACGGGTTGAAAAATGTTTTGAATTATTGATGTGTTGTCATAGGTTCTATCCTATTTCTATTAATTACAATTTATTCTTGATTACACAAACACACAAGGGACCAAACAAATTAGATGGAAATCTGCAGTTCACTTGATTATATAAGCACCCAAAGGACCAAGCAAATTAGATATGTAGTTCACTTGATTACACAAACACTCAGGGCATTTAGCAAATCTGCCCTTCAAAAGTTTGAGATCTGCCCTTCAAGTCTGGTTTTGTTTTGTTGAGTTTAGTCCACTTTTTCAGCAAATGATAGGATATTCATGCCAGCAGGCATATTTGGTTGAGGAAGAACCTGGGGCAA
This sequence comes from Unio delphinus, assembly GCA_029339505.1. Taxonomy (NCBI): domain Eukaryota; kingdom Metazoa; phylum Mollusca; class Bivalvia; order Unionida; family Unionidae; genus Unio; species Unio delphinus. The sequence goes on from JAQISU010000174.1 coordinate 14,376,837, forward strand.
GCCAATGACCCACAGGGAGCTGCTGGCAAACCCTTTCACATACCCACCATGGTTAAGTTGAGTCAAACACCTTGGCCAAGTCAAGATACTGGTTACCTTGAGACAAACTTGTGCTGAGGTGAAATGTGTGAGTGATCTATAAAGGTGATTGCATTAGACAAATAAGCTTGTACTTTAAGTCAACAAGCCCCCCCCTCCCCCCGAGTGGCTGAGTGGTCTAAAGCACTCACCATTAGGGATCACTACACTGCCATCTCACCTCTGTCTGTGTGCGTTCGAGTTTCAGGCTTGGCTACAGCTGGTATGTGAGAAAGCTTGCCGATGGTAGCTTCTCATAGGTCAGTGGTTCTTTCCAGGTGTTTTCCTGGGTTCTTCCTCCATCATTAATACTGGCTGCCATCAACGCTCCCTCTAAGCTGCGCGCATGCGCAACTGCTCGTGCATCTCCGCGCAGCTTAATTGTCAATTTTTGCTCAATCCAACGTTAAATTTTGCTCTTCTCCGTATAGCTTGCGCAGTGCAGCGAGCACTGCTCGCACACCTACCATTCGTTTAGAGGGAACGTTGGCTGCCATGTATAGCCTATCTTGTGCTGAAAAATGGCATCGGCCCCGATGCCGCCTGTACGCGTAATGCAGTTTCTGCATTCAACGGCCGATACCGCCTTTTCGTGAAATTTTTCGTCTGCATTCAATGCACAGGCACTTGATTCTGCGTAAATTCATGTATGGTGAGTGTATACATGAATTTACGCAGAATCAAGTGCCTGTGATTCAATGGCCGGTACCGCTGCTCGGCGGTCTGAATGTATGGTCGAAAGAAAAATAGAAAGAAAAATACATCACTGTGTAGACAAATTAATTTGGATTAATTGGTGAAATTATCATGGATTAATATTGGATATAAATAGAGAAATTAAAGTAAATGTGAAGGCATGTGCATGATTTCTAAAAAAATTTCCAAACAGGTAAAACACTCTGGGGCACAAGCAGCTAGTCACAGCTTAGTATGGCTGGGGTACAGTAACAGTGTTACTGAAAAGTTTCTTGGGGCTGAAAGAGTTAAACCCTACTACAATAGCATAAGTCAACAAGAATAATATAATTAACATGAACAAGGCAATACCCTGAAGGCATTTATGCCTAAGTGGTATCGTTTGTGTGTTTGGTATAGCACCTTTTCAACACAATGGACATTTGTATTGAACTGAAAATGAAACCACATATCTTCTACATTTTTTATGATGAGTAAGTTTCACCACCAAGAAAATAATCTGATTAACAACGTGGACTTGTTCATGTTTCTTCATTCAGTTTCACAATGAAGCATGCACAATATGGCAAAACATTGGCAGAGACAAGAGGCACTTTTGTTGCCACTGTTTTCAAATGGTTACAAGTCCAGTTTTTGCAGATACATATTTCCAAACCACTTGAGTTCAAGTTTTTACATGCCATGCCTTACAAATACATGTTTCCAAACTGCTGAGTTCAGGTTTTTACATGCCATGCCTTACAAATACATGTTTCCAAACTGCTGAGTACAGGTTTTTACATGCCATGCCTTACAAATACATGTTTCCAAACTGCTGAGTACAGGTTTTTACATGCCATGCCTTACAAATACATGTTTCCAAACTGCTGAGTTCAGGTTTTTACATGCCATGCCTTACAAATACATGTTTCCAAACTGCTGAGTACAGGTTTTTACATGCCATGCCTTACAAATACATGTTTCCAAACTGCTGAGTTCAGGTTTTTACATGCCATGCCTTACAAATACATGTTTCCAAACTGCTGAGTTCAGGTTTTTACATGCCATGCCTTACAAATACATGTTTCCAAACTGCTGAGTACAGGTTTTTACATGCCTTGCCTTAAATATACAGGTTTCCAAACTGCTGAGTACAGGCTTTTAATGCCTTGCCTTAAATATACATGTTTCCAAACTGCTGAGTACAGGCTTTTACATGCCTTGCCTTAAATATACATGTTTCCAAACTGCTGAGTACAGGTTTTTACATGCCATGCCTTAAATATACATGTCTCCAAACTGCTGAGTACAGGTTTTTACATGCCATGCCTTACAAATACATGTCTCCAAACTGCTGAGTACAGGTTTTTACATGCCATGCCTTAAATATACAGGTTTCCAAACTGCTGAGTACAGGCTTTTAATGCCTTGCCTTAAATATACATGTTTCCAAACTGCTGAGTACAGGTTTTTACATGCCTTGCCTTAAATATACATGTTTCCAAACTACTGAGTACAGGTTTTTACATGCCTTGCCTTAAATATACATGTCTCCAAACTGCTGAGTACAGGTTTTTACATGCCATGCCTTAAATATACATGTTTCCAAACTGCTAGAGTTCAGGTTTTAACATGCCATGCCTTACAAATACATGTTTCCAAACTGCTGAGTACAGGTTTTTACATGCCTTGCCTTAAATATACATGTCTCCAAACTGCTGAGTACAGGTTTTTACATGCCTTGCCTTAAATATACATGTTTCCAAACTGCTGAGTTCAGGCTTTTACATGCCTGGTCTTACATATACAGGTTTCCAAATTGCTAGATTTCAGGTTTTTACATGCCTTGCTTTACACATTTCCAAACTGCTTGAGTTCAGGTTTTTAGATGCCTGGTCTATACAGCTTTCCAAACAGCTAGAGTTCAGGCTTTTACATGCCTGGTCTTACTTATACAGGTTTCCAAACTGCTAAAGTTCAGGTTTTTACATGCCTTGCCTTACAAATACACATTTCCAAACAGCTAGAGTTCAGGCTTTTACATGCCTGGTCTTACTTATACAGGTTTCCAAACTGCTGAGTTCAGGCTTTTACATGCCTTACATTAAATATACATGTTTCCATGCTACAGGTCCAGTTTTTACATGTATATTTTTTACATATGTGTACATTTTTACAAATGGCTTCAGGTTAGATTTTACATGCCTTGTTTTACATATACCGGTACATCAGTGGTGTGCTGTATTTTTACTAGTATACTGGTTTACTGTATTTGTTTTCTGGAAGTACATATCACTAGTTTTTTGCACTGTACCAATACATCAGTAAATTGTCTAGGAATTTTGTTATAACTATTCATGAGAACATAGTTCAAAAAATTATTTTTGTTGAAAAACAGTTGTATCTGTCACAAATTAATGGTGAATATTACAAATATAATAATATTCTCGATTGTTTAGTCCCATGTTTGACACATATCACGTATGCTAACTCTTTGTCCAAATGGAATTTTGTGAAGCATATTCGGGCCAAATCCAACTTTTGGAAAAATGTCAGATTACGGTACCCTCTGCCCAAACACGTCATGTTTTGGTTATTTAAGTGAATGTGTTAAGTACAGATTCATTTGTAAGATTGTGAAGCATCCTACAATTTTCAGAATTGTTTTCTGTCTGAACTTAATGTATTTTCTCAGTTCACTAAATATTTTCTTGTTTATTGAGTAAGTGTACTTTATGTATGTTAACCAGCCCTATCTGATAAATATATTTCCTGCCCGGGTGTTGGCATCCCATTTAAAGTTTCCCTGCCTAGTATATAAGAATACTTAGAACATTGTAGGCTTCAGTACCAACAAATCCTATTCTCATCAATACACCTTCTAATGCCATGTCTTATATTATGAACTAAATCATTCACCTTTACAGCTTTTATATTACAACACAGCAAATTCATTTACCATAGCATAATAGCTATTTAAATTTGTTTGTGGGGAGGCTTTGATTTTCTTTTAGCTGAAAACCTTTTCTTCTTTTATCACAAATAATTTTTAAAAAATTCCAAATAACATCATGGATATAAATAATATGGTGTTAATCTGCTATATATAAATCAGAACAAGATATGTTTCCAGTTACTGACTGATGAAAATGAAACAAAAAATGTGTCAGGCCTTTGCCTCCTGAATATTATTACATTGTTGGCCCTGAATATAACTGTGGTATAACATGCTGCATATCGCAGCACATTCATGCACAGTGCTGTATGTCATAGAACAAAATCAGCTGTAGTATTTGTGTTATTTAAAGTGCTCACTATGCAAATAGGGTCCACTATGCAAATAGGGTCCACTATGCAAATAGGGTCCAAGACCAAGCTTGAGCTTCAATCTCTGTATACTGTCTTCAGTCTTAATAATATAGGAACAATTGATCCTGGTGTTTAAGCTAATAAGATTATACTGTATTCTTTATTAGTTCCTTTATTTACATCTTAAGATGCTCAAAAAACAATATTTTATATCTTAGAATGTTACTGGTACATGAACTTTAGTCAACACTTTATTCACTAACGGAACCTTGACACTGGGAGACATTTATTAATGATAGAGATAATCTGATTGCTTACTTTACGTCATGATATGAATTAATTATTGGTTCTGGATACATTTGAGAAAAGTGGTCGCTGGTGAGGGGAACATTTTACATTTTTGTTTTTGTACTAATATGCTGGCCACATTAGAGGGGTGGCCGTCTATGAGGGGTACTTTTAAATACAAACTCGTTGGTGCCAACGGATTTTGGCCATAAGCAATGGGTAGCTGCTGGTTGGGGGGGGGGGGAGCCTGTTCAAGACGGGGACTACTGTATACCCAAAGCTTACTGATGCAGTGACAAGAAAATAAATTGGAAGCAGGGAATCAAATTAACAGAAATATGCAAACTGATATGATAATAAACCAAATTTGTTTAATTTAACATAAAATATATCCAAAGGTGATATAAAACATTGATCTACCTTTTTATTACCTGTACTAAAAAATGTGCCATATTTAGTTCTGGACTTGCTGCTGCTTTAGTAGTAATATTAACCTTCCATGTTTTAATCATTTTTCTCTCCAACTAATTATTTATAGTCATTTTGTTCTTTTAATAACTATACTATACTATCAAATTTCAACCATCAATAGTATTTTATTTTGTGCTTTTATTTAAAAAACATTATAAAATTACATCAAGCAGGCTTACTAACTTAAAAATATGTAACACCTAATTCAAGTGCATTTCAAGTAAAGCAGGAGGGTGAAATTTTATTTGAGCAGGTCCCCCCATACATTTTAGCAAATTAAATTTTATTTGATCAGGTCCCTCCATACATTTTAGCAGATGAAATTTTATTTGATCAGGTCCCCCCATACATTTTAGCAGATGAAATTTGATTTGATCAGGTCCCTCCATACATTTTAGCAGATGAAATTTGATTTGATCAGGTCCCCCCCCATACATTTTAGCAAATGAAATTTTATTTGATCAGGTCCCCCCCCATACATTTTAGCAGATGAAATTTTATTTGATCAGGTCCCCCCATACATTTTAGCAGATGAAATTTTATTTGATCAGGTTCCCCCATACATTTTAGCAGATGAAATTTTATTTGATCAGGTCACTGAATAAGTCTTAGATGATAATAATTAAGTTTCTTGCTAGATTATTTTCTTCCTTGTATAGACCAAAACTTCACACTGTCCATGTTTGCCTATAAGTTGAATCAAATTGCAAGCAACAACGATTGTGTTATACCACAGCATAAAACTACTCCAGATTGGAGTCTATGTTGTTTGCTCTAATAATTACTCAAAACAAATGCACAGATCCAGATCTGCTAGTGCATTATGTTATGGCAGATCAGGGCTGGTGCTGTTTTCAATAGGATTCAACTTATAAGCTGGTATAGATGGTATTTATTTTGAAAGATATGATGTACTAACACTCCACGATATAGTTTTAAAAAAAGCACAGCACACAGTGTGCAAGGCATATTATGTCTATGTCACTGAACTTGGGCATAGGCTGGAAGAGGCTATCATTCTTTCTGAAAATGATAATTTGTTGGAAATGCATATAGAACACAACCAGACCTTTGTGCACACTTGGAACTACATGTATTTTCTCACTCTTACATATCACTGCCATCTCACCTCTGTCTGGGTGGGTTCAACTCTAAAACTTGGCAAATGTGGGTATATAAGAAAGCTTGCCAGTAACTTCCCATGGGTTGATGGTTCTTCCTTCACTAGTTATACTGGCCACGATATATAGCCTATTGTGTGCTGAAAAATGACATTAAATCCGAAACAACAACTAAATGGAATATGGTAAGGAGTACAGGCCTGAAAGCAACATGTTGGAAGAAAACCCACTCACTTCTATACATTAAAATGCAGTCATCAACATGTATAATTTTCATGAATACAGACAGTGTAAATAAAATATTTTCATGACATAAATTTCCATGGGTTATTTCATCCATTTATTTTTACACACACTTACCCTCTAACCAATAATCAGTAAAACTCTAGATTTTCAAGCCCCTTACAGATCAAAACCAATCAAACCCATTACAGATCAATATCAATCAAGTTCACAACAAATCAATACCAGTCAAGCTCATTACAGATCAATCCAACCAAGCTCATTACAGCTCAATACCAATCAAGCCCCATTACAGCTCAATGCCAATCAAGCCCCATTACAGCTCAATAGCAATCAAACCCATTACAGATCAATAGCAATCAAGCTCATTACAGATCAATACAATCAAGCCCAATATAGATCAATAGCAATCAAGCTCATTATAGATCAATATCAATCAAGCTCATTATAGATCAATACCAATCAAGCCTATTACACATCAATACCAATCAGCTAATCACAGATCAATACCAGTCAAGCCCATCACAGATCAATACCAATCAAGCTCATCACAGATCAACACCAGTCAAGCTCATAACAGATCAATACCAATCAAGCTCATTATACATCAATACCAATCAAGCCCATTACAGATCAATACCAATTAATCTGATTATAGATCAATACAAATCAATCTCATCACAGATCAATACCAATTAAGCCCATTACAGATCAATACCAATCACGCCCTAATACCAATCAAGCCCATTACAGATTAATACCAGTCAAGCTCATAACAGATCAATACCAATCAAGCCCATTACAGATCAATACCAATCAAGCCCTTTAGAGGTTAATACCAAACAAAACTGTGGAATAATAGCAATAAAGGTTTACCAAGGAAGACCTAAATATATAAACAAGTTGAAGGGACTGGTGCTATATGATGGTAACTGAAAAAAAAATATGTGAATTCAAGAAAATATAATTTCTTTCTAACAACAGAGTGCTGAAACCATCTTGGACATTTTTTAAAAATACCAGAAATAAGATTTTCAAATTACCCACTGTGGCATCCATATTGGATCAGTAACATTTTCATTTTTGTACAAGCCAATCTTTATTAGCAGTCATTTGTGAAAAAGCACATGGCCATCCATTCCCGTTAAGCAGTAATAACAAGATTTTATGATGGCCACCAATGTACCATATTGAATGTTAGGTTGGAATCATTTTATTAAGGACCAACTAGGCTCTATTACAGAAAGTCTAATGGTGAAAATTCATGTTGATAATACTTTCCATTTAGAACAATAAGGAATAAGAAGATATTCAAGATGGCTGCCAGGTGGCCATACTGGATGTCAGATTTATAACATTTGTATTTATGACCAACCAGACACCATAGAAAAGTCTTCTGGTGATAAAACTTTCTGTTTAGAAGATCCATAAGATAAAAGTATTGGTGGAAAAACTAGATGTCAGATTGGCACCATTTTAATTGAAGATCAATTATACATCACAATTCGTTTTGGTGAAAAGCTAATCTCACGTCATAAGGACTTTACATTCAGTTGTTGCATTAACAAGATTTTCAAAATGACTGCCTGTATCAGATGCTAGACTGACACCATTTTTATTTAGGATCAAGTTAAGAAAATCTTTTTACAAGGTCAAGATGGCTGCCATAGTGGCCATGTCAGATGTCTGATTGGGAGCATTTTCCTTTTGAAGCAATAGCTAGCAGATACCTTGGCGTAACAATGAAATAATAAAGCTACACAGTCTTTAAAATAATGTTGATCTAGTGTAATCATTCATAACAATAAATTAATAAAGCTACAGTCTTGAAAATACTGATGATCTTAAATAATCATAATAATGTCTAACCTGATGAAAATCATCAAGTTTTCACATTCTCTGCCTCTTAACTTCTCTCATACATAACTCACAAAGACGTGTGATAACTCACTGAGAAGTAAAATTATGAGACAAAGATTACTGGAAGGTTTCACTGTAGGCACAAATACCATGAAAAAAAAAAATCAAAGGCAACTTTAGTTCTCAAGTTATAATTGTTGTTGATTATTACATGTTTATATAAGGAGATATTTATTAGAATATAATATTTTCGTTGTTTTGACCCAGTTTAGTACTAAGCTTTGCATGTTATTCTATACAGAAACATTAAGAAGTGGCGAAGTGTGTTGAGTATAATAAGAGCAGTGTTGAGTAACTCCTGCAATTCATGTGTTCCAGGATTTCTTTTTCCCTTAGCCTCCATATTTAATTTCTGATCTGCACTGTTTTCATTTAGGACAAACTAAACATTGTAATAAATCATTGGTGAACACTCCGTTTCTGCATGACCATCCATTCAGAATAAGTATCAGGAACACGATATTCAATATGGCAGCTGTGATGATATTACATGTGGCATCATTTTCATTTAAGAGCAACTGGATGTTATAAAAGGTTTTCTGGTGACAACCCCCACGTCAATATGACTTTAAACTATTTTCAGTGTGGATGACAAAGACAACAAAAGAAGTCTTTTAGTAATGAATACCATGGTGACTTTGCATTCTGGAGGAATAGTGATAATTTCAAGATCGCTGTTGCTGCATCCATATTGCAATTCTGAGCATTTTGTAGGACCAAGTAGACCATGGGATACATTTGTGTGTAAAGTTTCCAAATAGTTTCAAAGAACTTGATAACAAAATTTCTGTTAATGGATGGAGGGGTAATGCATAGGGGAGTACAAGTCAACAATAAACAGAGCTACAAAATCAAAAGAAAAAAATGGACCATAAATTGACTATTTTTTTAATATAAAATTACGTGCTATGAGAACAGCCAAACTAATATACATGTAAAGCTAGTCCAAGCTAGACAGCCACCCTTAAATATTGTGACCATGAATTTAAACTATCAAACCCAGTGGGTACACAAAGTTTTAATGCACAAAATTGATGTTCCTCTAGACAGACATGAATTCATAACACCTTTGTAAATAGTTATGGAAACAATGAGGTATAACATATCCACTACTCGACTTTCCAAAATATATTTCAATCATTTGTAAATGTTTAATGCTATAAATACCTTGAAACCAATGGCATCATATCCATGCAACAAAAAACCCCAGTACTGTACAAAATTATAATACGATGATTAATTAATTATACGATGACTAATTAATTATACGATGACTAATTAATTATACCATGACTAATTATTTATACCATGACTAATTTTTAATGCTCTGGAAAGCTGAAATGACTTACTCAGCAGATGCAACTTAAAGACCATTTAAACAGATATATACATATATACCAGTGGCCTAGTGGTTATAGCATCCGCTGTGGCAGTGGGAGGTAATGGGTTCGATCTCCGGCCCAGTCATATCAAAGACTTACAAAAATGGTACTAAAAGCTGCCTTGCTTGGCGCTCAGCATTAAGAGGTTAGTGTAAGGACTGGTCAGCCTGGTGTCAGAATAATGTGACTGGGTGGGACATCATGCTACATATCTGTGGCATGATGCACAAGTGATATACATCACTATAAACTGCTTCACTGCAGACATCATAGCGATATGACTGGAAAACTGTTAAAAGCTAAGTTAAAAATCCTAATCAAACAAACAAAAACAAAACAAAACCATTTATAATAAAAAAAAACTAATAATAATTTAAATAATAATAATAATAATACTTTATTTAAAAGGATGACAATTAGTTTGTACACAAAACTATATATGCTGTCCCGTCAACTTTGGTGGCTTTTCTTTCTATACAGACTGCAAGTGGAAATGATATTTAATATGATTCACATGTTGATTCATCAATAATGATTTTTATTACTTCAGTAAGATGAGTACATTTTAGTCACACACCCCCCCCCCCCCAATTAATGTTCAAGCATGCAGGCATATGAATCAACATGAAATTCATTGGCTGAATCTAAACCATCTGTCTAATAAGATTATATATATATATATATATATATATATATATATATACACACACACACACCTGGATATTGATGATGACATGTGAATCAGCAAGGAAAAAGGTTCAAAATAGACACTGAGTCATTACCTAATTGTAGCTTATTACCATATATATCCCTCTGAGTGTTGATCTAATCTGTACCTTGCCTATCTAGTTACATAAAGTACATTCAGAGCAATTCAAGTTAATATTACGACTATATCCATCTAATTAACATTTTTCTTGTTCTAAAAATCAAAAGTACAGGCAAGAATATAGCACCTTCTGTCAGAATGTACACCATAGCAATATAAAAAAATGACATCCTCATCATCCAATGAGACTGGAATGCCAAAGTTGTCAAAGATGCTCTAAAAGACTGGGAAGATCATTGTGGACCTTCTTGCAATGAGCTTACCAGTGAAAGAGGGAGACAGCTGCTCGAATTCACAAGCTACAACAACTTGGGCCAACTTAAACCTTCCTGATCTGGCACCAACTGAGCAAAAACAAGGACGTTCCCGGCAACGTTCCCTCTAAGCGAATGGTAGATGTGTGCGCAGGCTCGCTGCACTGCGCAAGCATTATGGAGACAAGCAAAATTTAACGTTGGATTGAGCAAAAATTGACAATTCAGTTGCGTGGGGATGCCTGGGCAGCTGCACGTGCGCAGCTTAGAGGGAACATTGGTTCCCAGGTGCTGATGAGAGAGTGAAGAAAATTAACAAGCCAAAGAACATCAGGATGCAATTCAACCTTGAACAAGTAAAGGACACTAACATCTGCAAGTCATTCCAAGCCAGAATGGGGGATCCAGAGTGGCTGAGTGGTCTAAAGTGCTCTCTATTACAAATCACTGCCATCTCACCTCTGTCTGCGTGGGTTCGAGTCTCAGATTCAGCAATTGTGGGTATGTGAGAAAGCTTGCCAGTAGCTTCTTGTGGGTCAGTGGTTCTTTCTGATGGTTTTCCCGGGTTCTTCCTCCAACGTTAATACTGGCCACCTTAGCCTATCGTGTGCTGAAAAATGGCATTAATCCCTAAAACAACAACAAGAAGAAGCCAGAAATGGAGGAAAGTTTGCTCCCCTCCTTGTGATGGATGTTGACGTTAAAGTGATGACAGATACTTTCAACACAGTCATGACATCAGCTGCCAAGGACATCATTGGCCTCCATCACCCAAAGAAAAAAACCTGGATTACAGAATAGATTCTGAAGTGATGCCTGAAAAGACCTAGTGGCAATTGAGTACTGAGAAATAAACAAGAATATTTGAAAAAAACTTGAAGAAAGCAAAAAAAAAGATTGGATTAGCAAAAGTGAAGAGAAATAGAGAGCAGTCTGATAAAGATAAACAGCAAAAAGGCATTCCAAATTGTGAAAGACCTGACCAGACAGAAGCAGCCAAGAGTCAGTACTATTCAAGATGAAAATAGAAACTGCCTCACAGAAGCAAGTGACACTGCAGAAAGATGGACAGACCTGTTCTTACTGCAAAGAACTCTACAACCATCAGTTCACAGAAGATACATCGGCAATTTCCTCATTCTCAAAGAAGAGGTGGAGTCAGCAAAAAGAGCACTGAATAATGTGGAGTAGACAACATCCTAGCTGAACTTATGAAAAATGGGGAGGGGGGAATCAGTGATAGAGCTACTAACAAAAATCTGCAACAAGATTTGGCAGACAGGTGAATGGCCAACACAATGGACCCAATCAATGATTACAACACTCCCCAAAAAAGGCAATCAGCAACTGTGCAAAAATTACAGAACTTATAGTTTTATCAACCATTCTAGTAAAGTGATGCTGAAGATCATCTTCATATTAAATAAACAGACTGAAACCACAAGCAGAAGAAATAATGGCTGAAGAACATGCTGGATTCCTGAGTGGAAGAAGCACAACACAACAAATATTCAATCTTGGGGTTCTGTGTGAAAAGTACTCCCAACATCAACAATGACATCTATCATATGTTCATAGATTTCAAGAAGGCTTTTGACAGAGTGTGGCATGAGGCATTGTGGGCCACAATGAAGAAGCACAACATGGGTCAAAAGCTGACCAATGGTATGGGTCGGGAATCCGGGCACATTCTCACATCCGGGCATTTTCAGTGCATGGTTACGACTGCTGAGGTGAAAACAACTGCCATTGTTCTAGTTACTTGAGTAACGTGTGCCGTGTGGGGAACATTTACACATTTTAAGATATGCCTAAGATTTGCAGTGTTGGTGTTTGCACAAACCATCATATGCAAAAGAAAAATTTAAATAATTAAAAACTCTTCCTAAATTGCCAAATACATCTTTTCTCTCTCGCCAATAACTACATAAATATACAAGTGTCTATTATAGGTTTAAAATAAACAAATAAGCTACAAATTCTACCTTTAACCGCTCAGCTTTTCCGTCGTTTATATATTCCACAGATTATAAATCATACCGAACCACGCTTATTTCCTTGACACTCCATCGTTCATATTTGCCATTATAATGCAAACTCCAAACTAAATATATGTCATACGAGCCAACTATATGTGCCCACCCTGAATTATTCTTTTAAATGATTGACTCTGATTGTGTGCCATTTCTTTAATCTCTTTAATCATGAGAACGACCAGGATACTGCAGTAATTAGCAGGTTTTAATTAAATTTACATACACATAAAAACGGAAATGTAAAAACCGAAAACTGTCTTTTTTTTAACAGTCATAAGTTGACTACTTTTAGATGTGGATGGGGTATTGGAATGATAAATTAAGCAATGATAGCGTACAAAGCAGCTATATGCCAAGGCTAGCTACCAGTGCAATAATTGCCCAAGGTTTTGTGGAGGACTGGTTCCAGATTTATTTTGGTTTTTTTATTTTGGTTTCTTTTTGTTAATTTTAATAATACTTTTAACACATTTTATGGCTGTAACATGCCAAGGAAATTAGATCAACTAAAGAAGCCTACTTGGGCTGGCCTGTTTCAGATGACAATAGATGCCTTATTTACATTTATCACCTGTGCATTGATATCATAAATGAAGTACAGCTTTTCCTGCTATGAATTAAAGGTGAGGTTTAAATATCAGAATAATCAGCCTGATTAGGTAGTACAGTGTCTGTGTCACTTGTTGCATGAATATTCATTGTACAGTATTTATTTTCAACATAGAAACTTAAAAACAAATTCACATTTGTTTCTGCAACTGACAATATACTGCAGACAATCAAGATGAAACATCCAATCCCAGGGTAAGTGGTTTAGCAAGAATTGATGAGTTACTTGGCCTGCTTTTGTTTAGTTTTATTTTGCTCAGCAATCAAAAGTCAAATCAGGCCTGAGGAGGACAAATGTAGTGACCTGTATTCCAAAGTTGGGGGTAATAGACTGCATTGCAAGCACGAATGTAATTTAAGTTATTAATTTAATTAAAGAAAGTTAATTTGCCCCTTGGAGTTAAACAGACAAGCTAAATGGTAACAAGCCAGCAAGAAGAGTGTTGTATAATAAATTAAGTTGTATTAGGCTATGCACATATATGGAATGATGTATCCTCAAGGTATTGGATCCACTTGAATTACTGTCTTTATTTGTTTTTTTGTTTAATTAGTTTTTTTAAAATGTAGCTTTAACAATTTTTCAGTCATAGCGCTATGATGTCTGTAGTGAGGCAGTGATAGTGATTTATAGTGCATGCAGACATGTAGCATGATGTCCCACCCAGTCACATTATCCTGACACCAGGCCAACAAGTCCTAACACTAATCTGTTAATGCTGAGTGCCAAGCGAGGCAGCTTTTAGTATCATTTTTGTAAGTCTTTGGTATGACTCGGCTAGGGATTGAACCCAAAACCTTCTTCTGCGGCAGATGCTCTAACTACTAGGCCACTGGAGCGGTTGAATTACTGTTTTTACTTGCATATATAAGTTGAACCAAACTGCAAACAACAAAGATCCTGATCTGCTGTAGCATAATGTACCTGTAGATTATTGTATATCTTGTTTATTCTACTGATTACTAACTAACAAACTGAATAGACCCAGATATGTCAGCATATTGTGCAATGGCAGATCTCGGTCTGCACAGTTTGCAGTTGGACTCAAAAGATAGTATATATGATTACAATCTTCTTTGGGGCAGAATTATTTCCATATTTTCCCCTGATGTTTGCAAATTCCCTATGCAGATAGTGTAGGATCATACAAATATATTCGTAAGTTTAGTAAAATTCATAATGGAGATATCTGTCTTAATGACTCAGTCGTGTCAATATTTCAAATGATCATTAAATATCAATTCAATGATTAACAAGCGTACAAAATATAAGATGCATATATCATTTACTTTGGTTGTTGTTTTTAAAAGCTTAAATCAAAACACATTTTTAAACTACAGTTTAAATTCATCCTAAATATTGTGGACCTAGGCTCAAAACTTTAACAATCAATAACTTAACTTTATATTTATATAAACTGAATCATTTAATATCAGTTTGGGGCCCCGAGTGACCGCGTGTTCTAAAGCACTCTCTGTTATGGATCACTGCCATCTGACCTCTGTCTGCATTTGTTTGAATCTCGGATTCGGCCAAAGTGGGTATGTGAGAAAGCTTGCCAGTAGCTTCTCATGGGTCAGTGGTTCTTAACGGGTTTTTCCTGGGTTCTCTCTCCACCATTAATACTGGCTGCCATGTATAGCCTATCGTGGGCTGAAAAATGGCATTAATCCCTACAACAACAACATTATCATACGAATTGGTTTAAAATAAACAAATAAACATCAGTTTGTATTTTGTTGGGGTGGGGTGACTGTTGGCTTCATGATACTTTTAACATATTGCTAAAAACATTAGATATGTGCCTTTCTCAAGGACAATCTGAGACAGCTGACCTTGGCTGGCATGGGTGGGTATTGAACCTGTGACCCTTAGATTAGGAGTCTGATGCTTTACAAATTGCGCTATAATGGTGCCTTCCTTTGTTACTGGTGTAAATAGTCACTGGAATTAGCATATACATGTACTATTGTTTTAATTAAAAATCTTTATTTTATTTCAGTAACATTTGTGCCGGATTTACAAAATGAGACGAAAAAAAACTACCACCACAACCATTAGTACACAGCAGCAACCTTACTAAGGCATATATTAGCTTTCAGATGTATAGACATTTATTGTCATGTCTGTAATTTGTAAACATTGTCAATCAAGTCTGTTGTTGTCAATTCTAAAACTGAAAATTTAGGGGACCCACCCTCCCCTCCCCTGTTTGAAAGAAGAAGGGGACTGGGCAGCAGCAAGATTCTAAATATAGGATGTTGCTTGAATAAAGAAATATGTGTTGAATATATGATGCATGATTTTGTAAATTCATTTCATTTTTCAATGCAATTTTTGAGAAGTTAGTGTTAACCCAATGAATGAGTGTACTACAAAAGAATCTGCAATGTGATATGTCAATGTGATATGTCACAAGTGTGAATCTATTAGGATTACAATAAGTACTAATTCAAAAATGCATACAGAAAGATGCACACATCTAAAATATTAGCACTATTTTTCAGTCATCATTGTGTTGGTTTTATTATGGTAAAGAACAGAACACTTGCATCTGCAGTTATTTTAATGGTTACCTATATAGATAGACCACCTGAGCTTTTATTCTGCTTTGAGATGAGAATTCTTATGTAGCCAATTTAACTAAAAAATTTTTTTTTTACTACAATGACAAAAATACTGATACGAAACTGTCAACTTCAAGAAGTCAACAGTTGAACAAGTTCTGAATGATGCAGACATGAAACATAGCAGGTGTTCAAATTTGATTAAGTATGACTGATTGCTTATATACACATAAGGTAGCTTTTAACATATAACCTTGAAAAAGGTTGCTCATCCATCGATGAGCTAACTCAGTTTTCTAGCTGATTATTGTATTTCCTCATTCCAAACATGTTACACTTTCTAAATATATTTATTTATAAAAGGAAATGCAGTACAGTTGTAGAGGAAGAATCCAGAAAACCTCAAGGAAGAATCATTGACCCACTGGAAGTTTTCTCACATACCTTTATGATGCCAAAGCCTAAGACTTAAATGTAATTGATGTGTAAAGACAAACACCTTAGATCACTCAGTCATCCAGTGCCAGCTGATTCCATATATATATATATATATATATATATATATATATATATATCATAATAATAATAATAATAATGAGGACTTTGTATAGTGTCTAAACTTTAGAACTCAAAGTGCTTTACAATATGTAGAATCATATGACTACAAAAAAACAAAAACAAAAACCATGAAATTGGAAAACATCCAAAATGCTGAAAATATTTATGGCAGGAAACATTATCAGGTCTTTAAGTTTGTTCTTGCAGTCAAAAAAGGTGATAACTCTTGAAAAGGGTCACTGTGTCTTTGTGTCTAATTTGAATGGGCAATTGATTCCATGTTGCTGGGCCCTGGTATGAGAAAGAATGTTGAGAAAGTTGTCCACATGACTTCTTTTTCATAGTGGGAATAATGAGTATTTGATTGACAGAAGAGAAGCATAAGTATCTTGCTGGTGTGTACACATGGGTGAGGCAGGATAGGTATGCTGGACTAGAGTCTGTCAGTGAAATGTAGCACAGAGAACAAATTGTGTGCTTGATTTTTGATTGAATGGATAACCAGTGTAGGGTACAGAGCAGCTGGGAGAAGTGCTCTGATCATAGTACTCTAAAGATGATCCGAGCAGATGTATTTGAACATTTTGAAGATACGGTAATGACATTGAAAATGTGTAGATGCTAGATTGGTAAAGAGAAACACAATGACTCTTGTATCTAGTGATTCTTGTACCTAATGTAACCTTATTTTTTGGATGCTAGTCCATATTCAACCAGTGACTCACTGACCTAGTGTATACCTTTTTTTGGATGGTAGTCTATACTCAGAAAGTGACTCACTGACCTAGTGTATACCTTTTTTTGGATGGTAGTCTATACTCAACCAGTGACTCACTGACCTAGTGTATACCTTTTTTTGGATGGTAGTCCATACTCAACCAGTGACTCACTGACCTAGTGTATACCTTTTTTTGGATGGTAGTCCATACTCAACCAGTGACTCACTGACCTAGTGTATACCTTTTTTTGGATGGTAGTCCATACTCAACCAGTGACTCACTGACCTAGTGTATACCTTTTTTTTGGATGGTAGTCCATACTCAGAAAGCGATTATTGTTCCTACTGTAACCTTATTTTGGATGGTAGTCTGTACACTCTGGCAGTGATTCTTGTTCCTACTGTAACCTTATTTTGGATGGTAGTCTGTACACTCTGGCAGTAATTCTTGTTCCTACTGTAACCTTATTTTTTGAATGCTAGTCCATACTCAACCAGTGACTCACCTACTGTAACCTTATTTTGGATGGAAGGTCTTACTCAGGCAGTAATTCTTGTTCCTACTGTAAGCTTATTTTTGGTAAATTTACTGTTTATTAATCCTCGGATTATCAATACATCTGAACTGAAAAGAGGAAAGAAACATTTGGCTTTTTGTGTAGTACCTAATCCTTATATGTGCTGTGATGTATTATAGTTAATGATTTATAATTTTATATATATATATATATTATAGTTAATGATTTATAATTTTACATTGTCTATTTCTGATGTATATACATCAAGATAAATTACAGACTTTAGTCAATATGTACATACATCAGTGTAAAGAAATATGCACTGATGAATTATTACATCTCCAGTCAATAACCTAATAATATTGACCATTAAGCGGTCCAGTCATACTGGATTTTTTTAAAATTAAATACCAGGACTTCATCATTGGTATATGGTTACTATAGTGAGCCCTTAAGGACCAAAACTAACTCTTGTACTCATGTAGTTCAAAGTATTGTCCAGATGCTGGGTTCTTGCTAGATTCCAAGGCCTTTCTTTAAAAAAAACCTCCATGTATACATTCGCAACTATTTGTAATACATGTACATCAGACCATTTCTGCTGGTGAAACTGACCATTATAGATGATATATGTGCTGTCCAGTCTCAATATGGTGATCAAATGGGAGATCACATCTAAATTCGACTGCCTTTACTTTTTCTCTGATTACACATGGTGAAAAGTACTGATATATCATAAGAGACCAGTTTTTTTACATGGTGGTACATCTAAGTACTGTACATTGTTGACGATATGGTGTTCACTTTTGCATCCTTAAGACCCTATGACAGAAGCTAGATTTTTGGCTAAAGTACACTTCCTGAATTAGATACTGTGGAACGGAGTGGTCACACGATCAAGAGTAGTCGCTGATGAAGGCAATGTGATGTTGCCTAAAAATTCAAACTCCAAGACATCTAGGGATATTGTCATGTTCCGAGTAAGGAAAAATTCTAATAATCACCCATTATCCAGAGCAAAAAAGCAACCTTTTCAAAAATTGTCAAATTATACAGATTTAATGCTTTGAATAAAAAGAAGAAAACTTAAGAATTTTAGCTAAATCCAATAATAACTTTATGGACTTTTCCGAGCTCCAAGTTACAATATATTTTTCACATTCTGGCTTACATTTTGGTACCTCATAAGTTTTGACTTCAACATTTTTGAATAAATAATGTAACTTGTTACAGCAGACAAAGCTTGTAGCACTTGTATGAACCTTTCTAGTGCAGTTTTAAAGGCGTATCTGTATCACATGACATTCCACCATTACAGTACAGATATTATTGCCCAATGATTTGTATCATGGAAGCCTTTTTCAAACGCATTAAACGGTACATGATTTGTTTGCATTTCAATTTACATTGCATCACTGTGAAACAATATTTGGTGAACTTATTCCAAAAAAAAGAAAAACCTTGCCAATTAATCATGTGTATGTGTGTGCATGCATGTGTGTGTGTACCGGTATGTGTGAATTTGTCCAGCAATAAATACTTAAAATGATTTAATTTAGTATTATCTGGCACTAAATATTAATATGCACATTTTAAATGAAATCACCGAAAGAATTTGGTTGCTGGATAATTGAAATTTGATCGAAGAAAATATGTTTCAACAACAAAGATCTTTAGCCCAGAAGAATTCCTGGGTGACTACTATCTTAAAATTTAGCCGCTATATATATCGTCACTATATATATCTCTAGTTGGAATTTGTACATTTGTTATTTGGAGATGGAAATTTTTTATGCTGAGTTGTTCTCTATGGCAGTTCTGTTTTGTTTTGTTTTGTTCCCTTTGTGTGCTTTCAAGCTTGACATATATTCGAAGATTATAATAATGACAAGTGATGTTTAAAAGCAGAGTGAAAAAAACTTGTATTCTACGAATTACAATGAGTTTCAGTACAGGTCAGTGACTATTTGCTTGATTGTTGTAAAATATTACTGTAAAGTAAGTGTACTTTAATTATTGCAGTATGTATACTTTAGTACGTAGAATTACCATTACCATTCATTCATATGGTTTGATATACATGCATATTTTGAGATATAAGAAATGTTTATGGAAGGAAATAAGATTGTAATTTGCTATTGGGTTAATTTGTAGTAAACGCATGCATTTATTCATTCGATATATTAGATTTGCAAATGTTGAATTGAATTATAAACTTTATATAATGGTTGCAGTGTATACCATTAGTTATTAGGGATTTGTCTATTTGTGTATATTTTGTAGAAGTATCATGTGTAAGGAAATAATATCAGCGCATGGATATGTACATATCTGTGTACATTTGTAGAAGTGCAATGTACAGAAATGCATCTGATTATGATATTGTTTCTATAAGATTGGGAATATATATATATATATATAATAATAATAATAATAATAATAATAATAATAATAATAATAATGAGGACTTTGTATAGTGCCTATCTTTAGAAGCTCTAAGCGTTTTACACCATCTATAATGATATAACTACACTACAGAAAAACAAATGACAAAAACAATGAAATTGGAAAACATAAAAACTTGTATATATATATTAGGGCCTAACCGGAAATCGCTTCAGACATTCACCTCGCTTGAATATCCCGTTTTTAAATACTATTCGAAAGTATTCGCCTCAGCAGATAATACGCACATCAATGGTTACAAGTAAAATAAATCAATAAATATCAAACTTTTTGTAAAAAAGTTTTTTAATACGTAATAATTTTACTTAATAAATTTTTTTATCTAATAGGCAATATTTACCGTATCCGGTACATGAAAAGTTTAAGCTTTGCATATGATAATGAAAGAAACGGTACTCTCCGGAGTCACACCTACTACTTGGTTCATGCCTGGATCTGGCAAATAGTACATCCAAATAATTTGGATTCGGTACTCGCCGAAAATTATCTACTGAGTTAGGCCCTAATATATATATATATATATATATATATATATATACACACACACAGTTGGCTCCAGATATGTGCATATCGTATAACTGCATATTCCTCCTTATTGCATAGCTTTGTGCTGGTCCCGATTTGTTACCATTGTTTTTCAATGGATATCAATGTCAGACAATTGCATATCGTCTATATGCATATTTCACATAATTGCATACATTTGTCTGGTACGAACATGCATTATTATGTGTTAAGCTGCTTTGGATAATTGTGTTGTTCAAAATTATTCCTTTCAAAATGAAAAGAAACTGATTCTGAACATTGCGGTCAATGTTGATTAATGAGGTCTGTTAATATCAACATCACAGCTATTAGATCTTCGTTGGTCACTAGGAGGCTCTATAGTAGATAACCATAAATATTACCAAGTCGGCATTAGCTCTCTGATTCTCTGTTGATCACCAGGAGGCGTGATAGTAGACAACCATACTAATTAACCAAGCATGGTCGACGGCTTTAACACTCTTTAGCTTTAACACAAACTTGCATTGCCCTTGTTAAGAATCCGATCCAGTCTGGTCATTAAATTCGATAGATTAAGACTGGAGCGCTGACCACAAGTCTGCTCCTCGATCTACTGACAAAACTGACCTCCATATGATACCAGAGCAAATCACGTCACATTTAAATGAACTAGGCCAAATGGGGGTTTGTTTTGGAGAAATAATGGGTATCAGTATGCATGCTGCACCAGATACACGTCATAACATGAATGCTGGTTTAGTGCATATGCCGCCTAATTGCATATCATAGCATCGGACCCGAGGCCATGCATATAAGTGGAGCTGACTAGATAGCTAGGAGAATATGCTTTGCTAATGTCCTTGCGTGTTAATACAGGAAGCTTTTAGGGACCAGAGGAACTGTAGGAGACAGAGGAAATTACCCCAGTGCAGTTAGTCCGAGTCTCTGAGAGACAAAAGAAAAGGAAGAACGGAGGCAGAAGTTAGACAGATTGGAGGGAATTGGATTACCAGTCCAGATAAAGATCATACAGATGAGTAGGAACACAGCACAGAAGGAAAATCTATCACACTAAGTTAGATGATGAACTAGGCCGTCACTTGGTTGAGTGAGAGAAGTGTGATAGGGTTTTAATTCTAATTTTATTTGAGAGATGATTGCTATTGAATTATATTAAATTGTTGCAATTTGAATTTCACATTTTGTGTATTCATTAATTTAACTGTCGGCACTGCTGACTGGGGGCTCAGAGCTTTGCATCTCTCTATAACTACTTTAATTTCTGACAAAAACGAGCCAGAGTGGGTCTTCTGTATCAATTTAAATATTATTGAGAGCACCCCAACCTAATTAAAGGGAAACCTAAACAATATATATATACTGATGTGATACAATTTATTGATGTCTGTATGATAAGTAGTTGATACTGTGCTTTAATTATGACATTTACCATACAAGAATGTATGGATATTTCATTGTGTGACCGAAAAATGTAACAGTTTCATCTGGTTATTGGTTAGTATGAGATAAGATAGCTAATATCCTTGTGTTTTAGTGGACAGGCTTCCAGTATAGTTAGTCTTGAAATCTCTAAAAAGGGAGATGGAAATGAGACTGGCAGAATAGTTGGTGTTGACTCAGTAGTCAGGAGAGAGTCGAGGAGGAGGAGAACAAGGAGTCAAGGAGAAATTGAAGGAGGAGTATATAGAAGTCTAGAGAAGAAAGAATTTGGAGCAAGTCAGAAGGAAGAGGATATGATAGAATACACAGATGAGTAGAATACAAGGTCAGGTGGAAAGCTATCTCACACAACATAAGTGATGTAATAGTCTATAACAGTGTGGAGAGGAAGAAGAGTGATTGGGAAATTATTGTCATTGATTTTTGAGTTGTATTAAATTATTATTCATATGAATCTTACTTTTTGTGTATTCAGTAATTTTTATTGTCAACATTGCTGACTGTGGACTCGGAGTTTTACCTCTCTCTATCACTAATTTTACTTCGTACAAAAATGAGCCTGGTGGGACTTCTATAATAATTTAAATAAAATATTGGCAGCACCCCACCCCAACCATAGCAAACCCTGCCGCACAAGTTCTTAAGCTTTATCATTCACAATGAGACTCTTTATGTAGCAACTAAAAGAGTTGATGTGTCTGGTTAATGGCACATCAGTACAATCATGGCTACAATTACTATGTTTAGTTATTTCCAGGCACAAAACAAAGTATTAAAAAAAAGTTAATCCTTGAAATACCAAATTCTTCTCAGCTGGAATATCATCATGGGAGGCATGCACCATGTCAAATGGTTGCCTTTATCAATAGTCCCTAAGGGCAAGCAGAATGATGCATTAGGTTTATATCCCCATACAGAAGTCCTACAGATATAAAATACAAGGCTGCAAAACAAGTACATAAACACCTACTTTATTACTAGCTAAAGAAAGAGTGTTTTCTCATACAAGATATGTCTGGCTGGTTTAGCACTTCTCACAGTGTTATTATTGCAGATGCCTCTTG
Organism: Unio delphinus; assembly: GCA_029339505.1. Lineage (NCBI taxonomy): Eukaryota > Metazoa > Mollusca > Bivalvia > Unionida > Unionidae > Unio > Unio delphinus. The sequence goes on from JAQISU010000174.1 coordinate 14,399,912, forward strand.
GTTGATTTAATGTTTATAATTGGAAGAAAGACTGGAACCCATTATGGATAATTTTGAGTCACATCTGCTGCAAATGAAAATCATGTTAGTGTTTCTAACAGTACCACCAAGACCCTGATCAGACAAATATCTTGTACAACAATCAGTCTGGTTCCACTCAACTTAACAGCCATTACTCGGAGCTCTTGGTATTGAAATAATTGGATTCTGTGATCACTTTAGAAAAATAAATTTCTGGAATTCAATTAAAATTTCAATTTCCAAAACTCAAACTGCACTGGACTTCATGTGTGTTTGGTCAAGAACTAACCTTTATCTTCCATTTTCAAGGTTAAACATGATTAAATTTCACCAAGTAAGTATTGTGTGGGCTGCTTTCATATACCTAAAAATAGTTGCAGTCTCTTGCCATAGGACCTTTTAGGTCCTTGTAGCTGTAGCATCCTATAGTGGAATGTCAAAGTATCAAGAAAATTTCAGAAAGTGGAACCTCATCTTAGTCTGTGTGACATGGCAATAATATGTGACATTTCTTAAGTTGTAAGTGGGAATTGGTCATATACAGTGTACATTTATGTTGAACTGGGTTCTCAAATTTTATATTAAAAATGTGTAAATTCCTTCTTATAGCCAGTCAGATGATTGCAGATTATTTCAGTTAAATGTCACTAACAATAACACCAAGGATGTACTTTAGTTGTATGGTTAAAACTTGGGTCAATGTAACCTGAAAATTCTGCATAACCTGCAGTTTCAAAAGTGGGTGCCACAGATCTGCTCACTAATACAGAAAGTGAATTTTCTGATTCAACACATATAGAATATAAAATGCAAAATCATGATGTTTATAAAATGTTATTTATATATGCCATACTTTATCAGCTGTTCTATTACTAAATTTCAATCCATGTGAACATTAATTTTCTAGTCTGTTTATGTCTCTGGGTGTGTACAAATTCCCCCATAGCAGTGTTAAAGGTGAAAGAATTGCAGATAAGAAAAGCCAGAAGTGGGCAGTTAGTTCATCCTGATAGGAGTGACATGATATGTGATACTTCTTTAGCAGTTTGCAGGGTCAGGAACCAGAGTGAAACCAAACATGGGTGCTGCAATCATACAAGAGAAAAATATTTAAATTCTAAATTGAAAGGTGCATTTTGTTTCGTTTTTAACACTAAAAAATTAGGTCACAGTGAGCTGAAAATGATACATAGGCCAGTCTCCAAAGCTGGTTACACAGACCTTTTCACTTCTTCAGAATACTATATTTAAATAATATATGAAATGCAATCACCAGTTATCATCTGTACTTGCTTATTAGATAAGACTTACTGTAAATTGTACTGAAGCAGATCTGCCATCACATAATGTGCCAGCAGATCGGGATCTGTGCAGTTTGTTAGGAATACTCAGAATAACAAACCATAAAGTCCCTGACTAGCAGGCACATTATACTACAGTAGTTCTGGATCTGTGCTGTTTGCAGCTTTACTTCAACTTATAAGCGAATACATATGGTACCACCATCTGTTACATAATAAAAAAAATGAACATTTATGTCTTTGTCCATGTCTTCCATCTCCTAGAGTGCAGGTTAAAGTAGTAGATAAGAAAATCCCAGAAGTGGGCAGTTCATCCTGGTATGAGTGACAAGGTTTGTGACAATTCTTCAGTAGTGAGTGGGGTCAAACATGGGGGAGAAAGTTAAGGGGGTGCTCAAATTTCACATTTAATTTCAAGACCAATTTGAAAGATTTCCTCAGGACAGATTAAACCATGTTTAGCAAAACACCCTTAGCACTTCATCTCCAGTCTACTGTCACAATCCTATCAGCTGTGAATGAAAACAAGCCAACTTACTGTATGTACTTGATTAAAGGTCAAATCAAGCTGAAAACTACACACACCTAGATCTGTCATACTGAAAACTACATAACCCTGATCTGTCAATAAATAATGCTCTGGCAGATCTGGATCTATCAAATAAACCTGATCAGTTTTCATATCATGCAATGACAGATCAGGGTCTATGTTGTTTGCAGTTAAAACTTACTTGTGAGTATAAAATTAGCTTACTTGTTATTTATGAATAAGTGTTGTATTGAGATAAGACTTCTTGGTCAACTTCGGAAAATGCTAACACATGCCTGTGTAATCAGATATACCTTCTGCTCTCAAATCAATTAAGATAGCCAGCCACTGAAAACCTTCAAAAAAAAAAAAAAAAGGTGGCTAAAAAGAGGACAAAAATCTGAAAGAGGATGGAAGACAAGCTCTTTATTAGGATGTACTTGAAAAGATGTCTAAAATAAAAAGAAAAACTCATTAATTGTATGTTGCTGAGGAATTTACCAAACTATATGTATGTATGTATGTATGTATGTATGTATGTATGTATGTATGTATGTATGTATGTATGTATGTATGCATGCATGCATGCATGCATGTATGTATGTATGTATGTATGTATGTATGTATGTATGTATGTATGTATGAATGTATGTATGTATGTCTGTATGTATGTATGTCTGTATGTATGTATGTATGTATTCCTTGACAATAATTTTGAGACAACTACAAATGTATCTAAAGGACACCAATGTTTTTGCCAAAAGAAACTTCCTGAAAGTGTGTATAACTATTTTTTTGGGGGGGAGGGGGATATGAGATTGGACAACTAAATCCAATACACAAATTCATTTTCTGTCAAAAGTTCATCCATACATAGAGGGTCATAGTAGTTCTTCATATGATAGAACACAGAAGGTCAAAGGGTAAATCAATGGATTGTGACCAACATTGTATATTTTTAGAACATAATGTTAAAAGAAAGACTGCACATAAATAAGATATTTTCAACTGCATGTAATTTTATAATATTGATTTTTTTATATGGATCAGGCTATACATATTTGAATTGTGTACAAATTCTTCCTATTGGTAATTTAAGCCTAATTGGTAATTTGACCTTGATTTGTAATTTAATTCATAATTATTTAACTGCATTAATGCTTTCATTGGAATATATGCATACATGATAATTTTCATTTTTCAACAAAGCAAAGAGAAACACAGTTGCCTGGTAACATTACTTACATAGTCTCCAATTCACAATGACAATTTATATCACAGGGGTTTTCAAAATGCTAAATTATATACAGGAAAATTATCAGCATTGTAATTTAATCAAAGAGCTTGTATTTCATTGCAACTGGTAGTGAAATCACCTGAGACCTAAAAGGTTCCCACTCATGGAACATACCACTGCACACAAACAAAAATGATAATGTTAAGATGGACCAGATGAAAACTGGACTGTCCAGTACAAAACCAGACAAATGGCCATTCTAGTGGTTGCACATGGCTTGATGTCCAAATAAGATGTGATGTGATCCAAGCACATATATCACATTTACAATATGTCTTAAATATGTACTGTAAATAAGATGTGATGTGATCCAAGCACAAATATCACATTTACAATATGTCTTAAATATGTACTGTAAATAAGATGTGATGTGATCCAAGCACAAATATCACATTTACAATATGTCTTAAATATGTACTGTAAATAAGATGTGATGTGATCCAAGCACAAATATCACATTTACAATATGTCTTAAATATGTACTGTAAATAAGATGTGATGTGATCCAAGCACAAATATCACATTTACAATATGTCTTAAATATGTACTGTAAATAAGATGTGATGTGATCCAAGCACAAATATCACATTTACAATATGTCTTAAATATGTACTGTAAATAAGATGTGATGTGATCCAAGCACAAATATCACATTTACAATATGTCTTAAATATGTACTGTAAATAAGATGTGATGTGATCCAAGCACAAATATCACATTTACAATATGTCTTAAATATGTACTGTAAATAAGATGTGATGTGATCCAAGCACAAATATCACATTTACAATATGTCTTAAATATGTACTGTAAATAAGATGTGATGTGATCCAAGCACAAATATCACATTTACAATAGGTCTTAAATATGTACTGTAAATAAGATGTGATGTGATCCAAGCACAAATATCACATTTACAATATGTCTTAAATATGTACTGTAAATAAGATGTGATGTGATCCAAGCACAAATATCACATTTACAATATGTCTTAAATATGTACTGTAAATAAGATGTGATGTGATCCAAGCACAAATATCACATTTACAATATGTCTTAAATATGTACTGTAAATAAGATGTGATGTGATCCAAGCACAAATATCACATTTACAATATGTCTTAAATATGTACTGTAAATAAGATGTGATGTGATCCAAGCACAAATATCACATTTACAATATGTCTTAAATATGTACTGTAAATAAGATGTGATGTGATCCAAGCACAAATATCACATTTACAATAGGTCTTAAATATGTACTGTAAATAATTATGTTATAGCAACATTTTATGTTGTTGTTCTTGGATTACAACTCCCTCCACATGATTATTCTTTAAGGACATAATTGTTGTGGGGTGAGAAGTAATAATAAACTCACTCAACAGCAGAATTTCTCCTGGCAATGTTCACCCCTAGAAAACATTAAAGTTCCTTATTGCATCTGCTCACATCCAATTAGCACAATAAAGATAAAGCTAAAGAAAAAGAAATCAGAAACTATGTACTATACACATGTGCTTGCTTTTTACAGTTCAACTATTGCTCTAATGGGATATACACACAAATATCTGCAAACAAAATTGAACATATGTTGTGGTAACATATTCTTAATAATTCATGCAAGCAAACAAATTTCAAACTGATGAAAAAATAAAAACAATTTTAGCATGGTAGTAAGATTTCCCCTTATGTTGGAGTCATGACATAGCATAAACTGTATTAAACATCTGTCACATTTACCAGAGAAAGATTTCATGGTGTGATTACAGCACAGCAACACATGAAGGGTATTTAGTGCTGAGGCAACTAGAGTAAAGTGCCTTGTTTAGTAGAGCACACCATGTATCCAGGCAATGGTAAGATTTAAACATGCAGCCATTTCGTTTTCAGACATCCATTATATATATATATATATATATATAGAGAGAGAGAGAGAGAGAGAGAGAGAGAGAGAGAGAGAGAGAGAGAGAGAGAGAGAGAGAGAGAGAGAGAGAGAGAGAGCAAGCAAAACATATACATCCCTTTTGAAATCAAATGACTGCCAGATGTGGTAGCAAATGAAATTAAAATATTAGTATACTTTTTTATATAGGATTGTAGAAACAATATTTGTATCAGCTGTGATGGTAAACAAATTTTAAAATCTTCAGCCAAAAACATTTGCACAGCAGAAAACCTTCCAACAGCTTGAATATAGGTATATAATACAGGTAACATCTTGGTTTTAGAGCACCTCCAAATGACAGGTAACAGGAGGGTTACCTGTTTACACCTTATAATACAGAAATTTGACAAATTTATGAAAGGCAACAGGTGACAAGCTTTCATACAAGTGTCTCTGAATTTGGGGGTATCATTATCATTAGAAGTTACCCAGAGAAGGCAACAGCTTGAAGTGGTCTTCCCTTGTAAGCAGTGATGAATAATTGCATTGCCCTCATTTAAACTTGACTATTGGCTTTGATTCAAAGACATTAACTTTTCTTTTTGAGATTTATATAAATACATGCATTAAGATGTATAAAAAGGTATCCTGATTTTTTTAACATTTCTGATGAAAGTCACTTTAAATATTACCCCCCTAGAGAAGATTCTGAAAACATTTAAGGTGTACTATATTAAAGATTAATATCAAAAGATTAAAAGTCAAGTTTGATGTTCTTTCTTTTTTCTTTTTGTTTCTTTCTTTAATCAGCACTTCCAACACATCATTGGCTATAGCTAAGATTTTGTTTTTAAACATGGACACAATCAGGCAGCCAATTTGGACTGGTATCAAACTTTACCCACAGTGCTACAACGGTTTCTGATAGGAGGCATGATATAAAATAGATATTTTCATTTCTGCCAAATTTGTTATTTTAGTATTTGAATACATATTAAAGCGAACCAAGAGATTAAAGGCAACATCTTCAAGTGAAAATTGCATTGTCCTTACTTCACTCTAAGCGACTGCTGAAAATTGCATTGCCCTTACTTCACTGTAAGCGACTGCTGAAAATTGCATTGCCCTTACTTCACTGTAAGTGACTGCTGAAAATTGCATTGCCCTTACTTCACTGTAAGTGACTGCTGAAAATTGCATTGCCCTTACTTCACTGTAAGTGACTGCTGAAAATTGCATTGCCCTTACTTCACTGTAAGCTACTGCTGAAAATTGCATAGCCCTTACTTCACTGTAAGTGACTGCTGAAAATTGAATTGCCCTTACTTCACTGTAAGTGACTGCTGAAAATTGCATTGCCCTTACTTCACTGTAAGTGACTGCTGAAAATTGCATTGCCCTTACTTCACTGTAAGTGACTGCTGAAAATTGCATTGCCCTTACTTCACTGTAAGTGACTGCTGAAAATTGCATTGTCCTTACTTCACTGTAAGCTACTGCTGAAAATTGCATTGCCTTTACTTCACTGTAAGTGACTGCTGAAAATTGCATTGCCCTTACTTCACTGTAAGTGACTGCTGAAAATTGCATTGCCCTTACTTCACTGTAAGCTACTGCTGAAAATTGCATTGCCCTTACTTCACTGTAAGTGACTGCTGAAAATTGCATTGCCCTTACTTCACTGTAAGCTACTGCTGAAAATTGCATTGCCCTTACTTCACTGTAAGTGACTGCTGAAAATTGCATTGCCCTTACTTCACTGTAAGCGACTGCTGAAAATTGCATTGCCCTTACTTCAGGCTTAATATTAGCTTTAATTAGATAATGATTATTCTAAGGATGTTTAAAAATTACATATCAGATTTGCGATAGAAGGCACTGTACAATGTACTACAAGTGATAAAGCCATTTAAAATTTAAAAAGTAAATAATTTACTTTAAAAGATATAAATCATTTTTCCTTTGGATATTGAATTAATGTCACGACAAAAATGTACTGATGAAAATTTCTTCCAACTTCAATGGCAAGATTTAGTTATTTCCAATTTTAGCCAGGCAAAAGTTTATATAAATACTGTCATAAATTTTACTGAAAGAAAAACATATGAAAAAAAAAAGAGATAAAGTTTTATTTACATTTAAATATGTATAATTTATTATTTATTAAATATTATTAATTCATAAGTTAATGAAAATTATAAATAATCTTAGATTTAGAAATTTTAAATATGTCTGACAGTATCTCAACAGTGAATCAAATATATATGTAATTATTTCTTCAAAACATACCTATTATAGAATTAATGTTAAATTATGTCCCCTTCAACAATTATCATACAAAGATTCAATATTTATACAAATGAAAAATAATATTTTAAAAAATATTTGAAATGATGTATAATAAAATGGCAGATAAATAAATAAAAAAAGATAACTGTAGAATGTAATATATACATTTGAAAGTTTTATAATACATTTTTTATTATATACTTAAGTACAAAATATAAAGACTGGCAAACTAATGTTCATATTTATTTCATTCCTATATTTTCACATGTGAAAATATAAGATTTCCTATTATGCGGTGCAGTGCATGGTTGTGTGTGCCTATAATGGTACCTGCAATAACACAAACCAGTGCTTGTGAACAGTAAGAATAAATAAACAGAAACTGCCTTATGTTTCAGACAAGGAAATTAATCTTTGATAAAGATATATGATCAGCCATTCATGTCTCAATGATGTTGGTTTCTCTGTACTTCCTTGACAGCTTTGACTAACCTGCTGTGATGCACTGCTGAATTGGACTTGCATTGTTTTAAGATCCAGTCAAATAGTTTACAAAATACCAAAAATATAATTTACTGCAACAGATTAGGTTAACCCAATCCTACTGCTTTGTTAAGGCATGCATAATCAGGCAATGAAATTGAGGCGAATTTACGAAACGGGTGTGGGTGTGTTGTTACAAAGAGTGAGTTTAATCTTTTAAACTTCGATTCTAGTATAATAAAAAAAGTTTCTTTTCCTGCATAAACACTGGATATATTTCATCTAGTGGTACCCCAAAACTATGTATTGTAACTCTTGGATTTGCCACTCCTTAACACATTAACCCCTGGCGCTGCGTTAGCAGGGCAGGAGGTACTTCCAAGCTCTGTAGCGTCAAGGTCATATAAGATACATTAAAGTGGGTGGTATAATAGAAAGGTAGACAGATTTAGCTCTACAATGATACCAAATAATCTGGATGTTTTAGTTGCACTACAATATACAGAGGGAAAAACCTAATTTTTTGGATCTGTTTTTTTTTCCACCCAAAATTCTCCTGTGGTCTGAATCTGATTTTGCGTTCAGATTTTAGACTTTTGGCCTCAGATCTAAGATAGAATGGTCTGAAGTGCACACAGACAGGTGAACCTGTGGGCATCTGGAATAGAGTGGTCTCGGCAAAAAAAAAAAAAAAAAGAACTTGAACTTTTCCCCTTCTGCTCATGCTCGAGCAAAGTAACCAATGGAAAACAATGTTTCTTAACACAACTAGGCATTAGGCTGATGGAACATTGCTTGGATGTTGATGTATTGGTATGCATTCAGAAAAAGCCCCTAAAATGTGTTTCCTACTCACATGCAAAAACAACAAAAGCTGATGTGGAATTTGGAGAGTAAAATCTGATTAAAATCCACTTTTGGATTATAAATCTGCACCAAGAACAAAATGACATGAAAAATGTTGAAAAGTGCACATATGGTCACTATTTCTGGAATTGCAATTAATTTCTCCAGGTCTTCAGTGAATGAAAAGGTTTATCCTGGGGACTCTTTTACCAATTAGTGTAGTCTTGTTTCTATGGCAACTCCCTACAGATTACTGAATACAGAATAGACTCAATGTTCACTCACACATGCTATAAAGAGAATTAATGGTGGAGGCAGGTCTCACAGGGACTCAGTGGTTAGCATGCTGGTTTCATGATCCAAAGGGTGCTGGTTCAAATACAACTACAGGACCAGCTACCATGATGTGCCACTTTATGCCAATTTCCTTTACACCAGATAACCTACTTGTGTTGGTGTGACTTAAAACACCAAACCAAACCAAACAGGTTATCTGGCAATCTTTTGTATACAATGCTGCAAAGGAAATGATTTCTTGAAAGTCGTTCATGAACTGAATCTGTTTATCCAATGTATCGGACAATTGCCTTTTCCAATATTTTTTTTAGTGGGAACAATTTGTCAGACATAGGAGATACAACTATTAACTATTGTTTCTGTGATTCTTTGCATGAAGGATCAAGTATAAGCCCAAACTGATAATCCCTTAGACACCAACCTCTGACCATTCCAAAAATACCAAAACCATACTAAAATTTTGACCAACTGTAATTAACTAAAGATTGAGAGATTAAACTTCATTCACTTTTCTTGGAAAAGGGATACACTAATATTTGTTCACTGATCAACTTTCCTTGCTTAAGATACACAGATAAAAATCTGGGTTATATCAGACAGTGAACAAAACCAGACTGGTATCTTTAAATACGCATTAATTACAGGTAGCTACACCTCAAAAGACAGGCAAACATTCTCAAAAGAGTACAATAGACCAAAAAAATGCATTTTTTTTCTTCTGAATTGAAACTTGAAATGTTGTGAATATAATCTGGGCTTTTTGTGGGGTGGGGTAGGGAGATTTACGTTCAAGAGGGATTAAATGTAGACAGAGTGACCTACTTACCTACATTTATTGTTTTGTCCCCAATGAATGTCATGTGGTAAGAAGAAGAAAGGATCCAAATGTTTCCTACCCTGCAATGCCCAGAACTCAAGAGTGTTGACCTGAAATTAATGAAGTTTTCAAATAGTTAACAATGGTTTCCTTTGAAAGTACACCGACAAAAGACTTTTTATTCATCATCTTTAAAAAAAAATGTTTTGGGGCAAATAAAGATGTTTATCCTCAGTGATAAAATCAGAAAAGACAATTCATCTTTATGTTCAATTAAATATGACCTCTGGTGATATACAAACCAATATGCAAATTTATACTTTCCTGTGTTTTGTTTAATTGTTTTGTTTGGTGCATTTATTTACAAATCTAATCTAGGTATTCAATATAGTGATTTTTGACATAAAATGTGTAGACTTTGAAAGAACTCATGTTACTGTGTAATATTAAAGGTTAGCAACACATTATAAAATCAATGATACCACACATGCACACACACACACACACACACACACACACACACACACACACACACACACATACATGATACAAGGATGATAACTGCTGCAACTAACTGTTTCTTATTCTAGATTCTGTTCAGTTCTGTTTGAATAGACAGCATAACTGTCAAACTAAATGTAAGGAACAGGTTTTCTAATTTGTTATTTTTAACAATTTCACCCTTAATTCATAGCATGTCAAGTATTTTATTGATTTATGCAGATGTTGCTGTGCTGTCTTTCCACTTAATAATAATAATAATAATAATAATAATAATAATAATAATAATAATAATAATAATAATAATGAGGACTTTATGCCTAATTTATAGAAGCTCTAAGTGCTTTCTTTACAACATATATAATTATATGACTACAATAAAAATCATTAAAAACCCAATTCACCATGAAATTAGAAAACAAAAAATGCTAAAAATATTTAAGGTAAGATACGTTATTAGGTCTTTAAGTTTGTATTTGCAGTTGAAAAAGTGAGTTTTAAACACTCTTGCAAGGGAGCGATGTGTCTAATTTCAATGGGCAATTGGTTCCACGTTGCTGGACCCTGGTATGCAAAAGAATGTTGTCCATATGACTTTGTTTTCATAGTGGGAATAATGAATATAAGATTGTCAGAAGAGGAGCGCAAGTATTTTGCTGGTGTGTATACACATGAGTGAGACCAGATAGGTATGTTGGACTGGAGTCCGTCAGTGAAACGTAGCACAGAGAACAAATTTTGTGTTTGATTCTGGATCAAATGGATAGCCAGTGTAGGGTACAGAGCAGCGGGGAGATGTGCTTTGATCATGGTACTCAAAGGATGATCCAAGCAGCTGTGTTTTAAACGTTTTGAAGTTTCTGGAGCAGATATTGAGAATAATCAGACAGAACTGAGTTAAAACATTGCAGTCTTTTAAGTACTAATGAACACACAAGCGTTTTAGTGACATCAACTGAAAGATATTTGCGAATGGAGCTGATGAGTCTCATCTCAAGATATGCAGTCTTGCATATGTTCATGACATGTTGGTGCAATGTGAGAGTACTGTCCAGAGTAACACCTAGGTTTCGTACTGAACTTGAATGTAATGTTGGTGTTGCTGATATTTATTTATTGTTTGCAGTAGAGGATGTGAATGATAAAGTCTTTTTGTTGTGATCAGAATGGCCTCAGTTGTATTATCCTTCATCTGCAGCTTGTTACATGTCATCCATGATTTCACATCAGAAATGTACCTCTCTACTCCTTGGATGGTAGCATCAACTTCAGTTGGGTGGCTAGACTTGTATATTTGGGTGTCTTTAGCATACAATTAGTTCGACACTGGTGAAACTGGATGATGATCAATGATACCCGGTACTTAAGAGCTGTTGAGTGTATAGAATTAAGAGAACAGGTGAAAGAACAGACCCTGTGGAACACCACAACATAGATCAACTGTATTCCATTTGCATATACAATTTGTGTCCTGTTGAGTAAGTAGGACTTGAACCACTGTAAGGCTGTATTGTGAATGCCGAATACATGCTGGAGACGGTGAAGTAATATATCATAGTCTATTGTGTCAAATGCTGCAGACAATTCAAGGAGGGTGAGGACTGTAATCTTTCAGCTATCTAAAGTAGAGAGAATGTCATTAACCACTTTCAAAAGAGCAGTTTCAGTCCTGTGCCAAAAGCGATATGCAGACTGTAGATTGCTAAAAAGTCTGTTTGAATTCAAATGATATACAAGTTGGGTTAGAACAACTTTTTCTAAGATTTTTTATATGAACAGGAGATTAGAAACTGGGCAGTAGTTCTGTAAATCATTATGGTCAAGAGTTGGTTTCTTCAGCAGAGACTTTATGATGACAGTTTTGAAACATTCTTAGGATGAGAGAGAGGTATTATCAGTTAGTGAAGGCAATACTGGATCTAAGTACTGAAGCAGCAGTGATATTGGAATTAGATCAAGTTCACATGACTTTGGTGCACTCTTCATTATAATTGTACATACTAAATACATGTACATAGAGACAGGTTCAAATGCGGCTAATGGATGTCACTGAAATTCTGTATTGTAACTGTATGGTGACGATGAGTCAATTGAAATTGTGTTGTCAAGCTTATCTCTAATGGTTTATACCTTGTCATGGAAGAAATTTGCAAACAGAGATCCAGACGGTCTAGTGGAGAGAAGGTAGTTGGAAGTTGTGTACATGTTTTCCTTGACATTAGTTTGTTACTTATCTCAAAGAGCTATATGCAGCTGGAACTTTTAGTGATCTTACTATAGTGGGATAATTTGGCTGCATAGACTACGGTATGTTTGTGATGTTCTTCTTAGCGGCTTCATAGATTTGCTTATGAATAGTGAGTCAAGTGGAAAGCCAAAGCCTCCCCGCTTTACGGCAATCTCTTTTAGCAGTGCGAAGCTGGTCCCTAATACTGCTATACCACAGAGAACACTTTTGAATTGATACACTGCACTTGGTGGAACTGCTCCGGTGGCCTAGTGGTTAGAGCGTCCGCCCCGGAAGCGGGAGGTCGTCGGTTCGATCCCCGGCCAAGTCATACCAAAGACTTACAAACATGGTACTAACAGCTGCCTCGCTTGACGCTCAGCATTAAGAGGTTAGTGTTAGGGCTGGTCGGCCTGGTGTCAGGATAATGTGACTGGGTGAGACATCATGCTACATGTCTGCGGCATGATGTCTCAGTGCTAGACATCACAATAAACTGCCTCACTGCAGACATCATAGCGATATGACTGAAAAATTGTTAAAGCTACGTTAAAAATCCTAATCAAACAAACAAACAAACTGCACTTGGTGGCTGGGGCATGTTTTTCAAGCAATGAATGCAGGCAGTTATTGAGTTGTTCTGCTGTAGGAGGTAAGCAAGTTCTTATGTTTGCCTGTATGTCATGCATTAGTTTGGTTCTATTTATCATATGGAGGTTTCTCTTAGTAGCAAAAGGAGGTGGAGGGTTAGGTACTTTTGTTCTTTTTATCAGGTTGACTGAACAAATAATAAAGTGTTTCTCCCTTAATACGCACAGGGGCACATGAGTTGTGGTGGGGCCCATCTTACAACCATACAAAAAGTAGGATAGGATGGAGATTGGACAAAACTTATTTTAAAAAATTGTACTAAATACTGTAAAAAGTCTATCAAGTATGGACCAATCATTCATGAAATATGGAGATAAATGTCTTGTATTTACATTGGTTTTGGTTTGGTGTTCTGTGGCATAGCAACACATGTTATTTAGTGCTAAGGCAAATGGAGAAAAATACCCTATACCCTGGGTAGCTGACCTAAGCCAATAACTGTTCTGAACCTGTATTCTTTTGGTCTAAGTCGGGTATGCTAACCAAGGAACAGCTGCCGTCTTTGTATTTGAAGATTTTATGGCATATATGGTGGTTTTAACTCTGCTTAAAACAGTGACACATGACAGTAGAGCTGGTACAATGGGTATTTGTGAGAGTAGAGCTGGTAAAATGGGTATTTGTGAGAGTAGAGCTGGTAAAATGGGTATTTGTGAGAGTAGAGCTGGTAAAGTTTGTGTCTGTAAACCCCACTAATAACTTCAATTATAAGACCATTATCACTATTGTAATACTCTTGAAATTTTAGTTGAAAAAAAGTAATTTTCTCTTAAAGGGTCATCATAATCTCACTGATGTAAGCAGTTAGTTGGTACCTAAAGTACATCTCTTAAATGGAGAATAATGGTGTCACAATGGCAACAACATTTGTAACAGTTTATAGCAGAATCTAATAATTTGTAATTTGACCAAGACAGAAATTATTACAAATGACAGTATTTTTAATATGGCATTTGATGCTATAAGTTGCTTTTAATGAGTCTATGTAAATGATTCCTATTTTTGTAAGCTATTAGCTGGTGATTTCTACCCATCCAACACTAATGCCTAATGCCTAATGCTCAGCCCACTGATTTTTGGCTCTAATCACTAACTGCATTATTGTCAGTGTATTTAGGTCAATTTGAGTTAGACCTTGGGCTCAACAAACAGAACATACTTTAAATATATTATTTCACATTTAAAAAGATTTTAAAGGCCATTATCAGTAAATATTATAAATATCTGACAGTTTTCAGAAAGTGATGATCTGTCCGACTTTAAAAATGCTGTGTGGGTGTGATTTGTAGTGGAAAATCTGAGCTATTAATGGCATCCTCTTTTTTTAGATTACCAGCAAAGCACTTTAAGTTTATTCCTATTCACTCCATGATTCAAGCTATATGGTATTAGAATTTACACATCTTGAACAAAGCTGTTCGAACCATTTTTGTAAGTCTTTGGTAGACTTGGCCAGGGATTAAACTCACGACTTCTCGCATCCAAGGTGGATGCTCTAACCACTAGACAACCGGAGTGGAAGTTTTCTTTTTTGTGTATTTTCTAATTACACAAGTTCCAAAGAATGGTCAGTTTGGGCTAGTTGTCATCATTATTATCTCACCATTTTTTTGAATGTGTTTGTCTAGGTCTTAATTAAATGTTTATAGTTTCAGTACATGCAAATACTGTAGCAGACTTCAGCAGATTTGACAATGGTAAGCATGGCACCAATGGGGTGAAATAATTAATACAGGTAATTGTTCCAATTACTAGAGATACCTGCTAAACTAACACAGCAGAGAGCAGGCAAATACATTAAGGCATTTACCAATAACAAGGAAACATCACATTTTGGTGCTGTGGTGCAAGGGAGGTAAGTCAATTCTTTTACATTCACTGTGAAAAGAATTACCCAAGTCCTGTATGTCCTGTTTTAACATTTCCTTTTTTTTTTTTAAAAGTTGAATAAATACAAGAATGAACACCTGAATAAACCTGTTCAAAGAGATTTACCACACTAAGTTTACAGAATTATTCAGAGTTTATGAAGCATATCACATCTGTTTACATAAAAAACTTACAAATATGGCTGACATATTACTAAAGAAAATCTTATTTGGTTTGAAACGCCAACAAAGATGATGTTTTTACGATCGAGGCGGGTGAAGTACAAATAAAATAAAAAAATGTACTGATCCTGTCTCGATCCAAGTAGACCTATTACATAAATATGGAAGATTACAAAACATGGAACACTATAAGGCAAACATTAAAACAATACTATAAAACTTAATTTAATACACCAAGTATTTGTACAAAAATTTGAAATTCATAATTTAATTTAAAAAAACCCCACTTTTAATAAATTAAATAGAGACCATTTAGGGGGTCTCTTTGTAATGTAAGAAAACTGGGAAATTTGATCAAAATAGGCTATCCTAACAAGACACACTGTATATATATATATAACATCACACAAATAGCACAACGCAAATAGTACTCACAGGATACAGGAAACCCCAGGGTTAACTTAAAGAACGGAGAGGACAGGAGACCCATGATGAGCTTTTTAGCTCGGGTAGCCTTGTCATAGAAAACATATTAAGGACCAAAATATCTTCTTATTTTTCATATAATCCCGATGGGACAAAATTAAGGTTAGGGTAAATTAAATTAAATTTTTGTTAAAAAACACAAAAACTACACATCAGGGGGTACACATCAACACATAAACACTTTTTTTTAGTTTTTTCAAATAGGAGGAGTCATCTGTCTGGTGTCCCCCCCCCAAAAAAAAATATGTTTTTACGACCCTCTGGCAACTATCAGGTTAGAAATTATAAATTGATGAATGAAATGACCAAGCTTTGTGTATTTTTTATATTTATGATTCTTTTGGGTTTAAAAGCAGTAGGGTGGGTGGGTATAAACAAGAGGGTAAGTGAATCCTTATAAAAAATTAAAATGGGAATCACATGAGCTGATGCATAAAAAGTTAAATTTTATACAATTTGGTTCATTTCCAAAGTTTTGCTTGATTTATTTGACAGCAGCATTTATTCAACACTGTACTATTATTAAAATTTATTGCGTGCTATTTTATAAGATAGTTACATCATATTTATGTAATAAAACATATAATTTCATTTCAGAATACATAATTACCAAATTATGATGTCTTAATTGTAGGTTGATGTGAAAAGAATATGATGTCTTAGAGCCATATCATTTTGAAATTCTGATCTACCTACCATGGGAAACATGATTTAAAAATTAATAATTATTTAAACTACACTGGGTTTACATTGGCTTATACTAAATTTTAAAATACCATGGAGTAAGAAGTTAAGTTCAATTTTGGCACATTTTAAAATTTTGAATAAATGTATTACATAAACACCAATCACTGACATTTTGCCTCTCTCCTTGTGGGTTTGAGTCTTGGGCTTGGCCAATGTTTGTATGTGCCGTGTATACCCTATCATGTTCTGAAAAATGATGTTAAACCCGTAATTATAGTAACTACCATTTCTGCTGATAAGTGTTCCACATCTGAACTGTAGATTCTTAACTTGAAAAGTGTAAGAGAGATTTCTGAATTGCGAAGAATTTTTTAAAGACTTTTACTCTATCTTATACTTCTCTATATAATTCTTTGAGTACATTATCTTACAAAATTAATGCAAGAATTCACTTTTATTTCCATGTACAAGTACCACACATTTTTGCAGGATTCTGTCTGCCCTTTTAATCACTTTGAACTTAACCTTTTCAAGACCTTTCTTTACAAACAAATCACCAACCAAGGACCTATTTGAACTCTGGCTATGTCTTGATGGAAATAGAATGGAGCACATGCTATTTGTTTAGCCTGAATTGAGTTTGACTTCAGACTCCCCAGGGATGAGAAGAAATAAGCTTGAGTGTGATCATTCCTCTCTCTAGTTCAGCTCCTGCAATGCCTGCAGGAAATGGAGGTCTTAATTCTCTCTAATTAAATGTCCACCATGGCAGAAAAAAAAGAAGCCCCTAGCTAGGAAAAATGGTAATGGTTAGTCCATTGTTGTTAATTGAGGGAATTGATCATGTGATTATGACTTTGTCATGGAAACATTTGTAGATGCAGCCATTCAATTTCATAGGTGATGCTTCTTGACTGATTAAATTTCAGCTACCAAGACAAGCAGGCATGTTATCAGTGGGGGAAACATCTGATTTGTGAGTCATGTGTAACAGAAATTAACATGGGAACATCTTGAGGGTAATAAATACAAATTCAAACAGAAATGTCAAAATCATCCAGATCCCTGATTGAGTGCAACCAAAGTGCCAGGAAATTATTAATTATGCAAGTGTTTACCGTGTCACTCAGCTTGCTAATGCTAGGAGAGAATACCTTATTGTGCAGATGCACAAACTTGTCTTGCACTGACAAAAGTCATTAATTAGAGTGCTTGTCCGATTCCTCTTGAAATGGACAGCATAAGGTGGAAAAACCAAAAAGCTGATAAGAGAAAAAGGACTAAAACCAACCGGAGAATAACTGTACCAAGCAATGATTTAAAAGACATTTGTGTGCCAATCAGATAATAATATTCAGTGGTTTTCAAAATTATAATCATACACTTTAATCTGTGTTTATCTTTGATCTTCTTTATTTTCTGCAAGAATCTTTGGCTTTTTACCATAATATAAATAATATAAATAATTCCCCTTTCTACTTTTGTTCTGTGTTTATTTTGTCTTAGTGTTTTGTTGTCCCCTGAATGAAGAGCTTGCCAAGTATGAAACACTAGCAACAATAAATACCAATGTTGTTACCTCTTTCTGGGTCATATTTTTTTTGAAAACTTAATAAAAAAAACTCTTTCAAATAACATCTTTATGAATTTGTGTTGGAGTTCCTTTTCTAATATCATAGTTGTCCTATATAGATAACTAACCATTACTTCAATGGGCAAGTTGTCATATAAAGCTAACTGACCATTACTTCAATGGGCACTACTACATGTATTATAGACACACCATTGTTTAATAACTTGGAGTCGAGAGCGGGACCACTGAAACATTTGAAAGGTTTGACTGTTATTCATACAACTTAAATGAATACTTAAAAGTTTTGTAAACAACTTGTTTTTTTTTTACTTTATCGTCTCAGTTTAAGTTTCATTGCCAAACTTGCCTAACAGGACAGGCGTTCAACTGAAACACAAGTCCACCTCCAGAGAGGCTCTTTGCAAGGGATGCCACTAGTCTGACACCAAATTAGATACATGTATATTAAACAACAAAAAACAAATGTGTCAATTATAAAACTGAACATTTCATACATCTTAAATCTGTCTGTTCACTGCTGTGTTAAATTATTTTTGTTTTCCCCTCCAGTTTACATGTTCATTTTTAAGTTAGTAAATTTATTAATGAAACCATACATGTACACAGTCACCATTATGCAGGACAATCATAATATGGGAAAGAATGTGCATCAGTACTAGAGATTATTATAATAAGGTTGACTGGTTTAAATAATCAATATCTTGTTGTTGCAGGGTTTAATACCATTTTTCAGCACAAGATAGGCTATACATGGCGGCCAGTAGTAATGGTGCAGGAAGAACCCTGGGAAAATCTCAGAAAGAACCACCGACCTATGAGAAGCTACAGGTAAGCTTTCTCACATACCCATATTGTCCGAACCTGAGACTTGAACCCATGCAGACAGGTGTGAAATATCACTGATCCGTAATGGAGAGTGCTTTAGACCACTTGGCCACTGGGGGCCCCCCATAAATATCTTGACCAATAGCAAAGACAACATTCAAATTAACGAGTTTATAAACCTACTTTACCTTTGCAAATCAAAAATATTACATGTTTAAAAATATTTTCAAGTAGTAACTTTCTTTTCTTGAGTGTGTGTATATATATATATATATATATATATATATATATATATATATATATATATATATATATATATATATATATATATATATATTTAAACACACACACATATATAAATATACATCCTTTTCTAAGCCCAGCAAAAATAGGTGGACAACTTGACTTAAATTTCCATGACAAGGTGAAAATTAAAATATTGATAACTGAAATTTATCAAAGCAGTAAATCCTATACTTGTATAGTTAACATTTTACTTATCTGTTTGACACAGACAACTTGCAAATTTACAAAGCATACTTAAAAATTTACAATCACTTCAGGTAAACAATTTCAGTAATGATAGTTTAAATTAGTCTTTTCATTTTTGTAATGTTACAAAGTGCAAATTGTTGTCCTGCAATTGTCTTTAAAATGTTAAAAGGAATTCTGTTTTGAATGAAGTCAATGGCGTATAAAAACCAATAACACGATCAGCTTACTTAAATTTGATGAACTGTCAGGGACACGTACACGATGACGCGGCAACCTGGATAATTATACTGACAGCCCATTCAAGTTGGTATACTGGTTATATTTTACAAAACAGAAGGACAAAACTGATAAAAACATGAAGACTGAAAATCTAGTTGAACAACAATTCTCTTTAGAAACAAGTTATTGGTGTTTTTATCATGAAGGAAAGATATTGTTATAATCATAGGTTTCCAAGATAACTAGAAAATGTGCAAAAATGAAAAAAAAAATGGGTCAGTTTTCTAATGACCTCAACATTTCATGTCCAAGTAATACCATTAAGTCTAATATTTGTTGAAGGGTGATGCCTATCTATACTTTAATTGTTTAAAAAGAGGGCACACTTGAAAAGCAACACACATAAAATCTCTTTTCAACACAATGAATGGATTACACAAAACCATTCAACATTAACAACTTCAGTAAACAATCCAAATTCCTAATAACTTTAGTCACCCCACCAAAGAAGTCATCAGATAATACAAAAAATCACCATTCCTTTCTCAAACCTAAAACTTTTTACTGATGAAAGACAAAAGAAACAAATTTATCTGATGACAGAAAGTTAACAACTTTCATGCTGAAAGTGAACTAGTCCGAACTCACAGTATCAAGTATCCATCACAAATCCCTCAAGTCACTATGTGACACATACCTTGGGTACATCTGATAGAACAATCTTTGATGTTAACAGAGACAGCGCCAACGATCTTAGACCATCTCTAAAAATATCTGGCCTTCGTATCCATACAAGCTGAATACAGTCACCAAATTTCAAAATGCAATGACCTTTCTCAATAAGTAAAATGAATACAAAATTTAACTTCATATATATATATATATATATATATATATATATATATATATATATATATATATATATATATATATATATATATATATATATATATATATATATAATATTCATACATACACACACATATACAGAGTGGTCTAAAGCACTCTCCATTAGGGATCACTGCATCTCACCTCTGTCTGCGTGGGTTCAAGTCTAAGATTTGGCTAATGTAGTTATGTGAGAAAGCTTGCCAGTAGCTTATTGTGGGTCAGTGGTTCTTTCCATGGGCTTTCCGGTTTCTTCCTCCACACACACACACACACACACACACACACAACACACACACACACACACACACACACACACTCTCTCTACCACTGCTGTTGTTCACATCCAGTTCCTCAGGTTGCATTCAGAGCCCTAAATAAGATTTATCAGCAAGTTTCTGAACCAGACCTTCTAATATTAAAATTCTTATTTATTTTCCTTGAAGTGTAGTATAATTTCTGCTATTACCAAAATTGCAACTCGTTAACCAGTGAATAATTGGAAATAACAATTCTGAGTTTGAAAATAAATTTGCCATCTTTATGAAGAAAGTTTGAGACAGAAGCAAGAAATTATGAAAAAGAATTTTGAATGGCATTGATAAAGATCATAGCTTCAATAGTTGGGACAGTCCATGACTGAAATCTGGACTAAAGCACTGCCATATATACTCATATATCGGTGACAAAGTTACCCTGAAGATAAATCCCCCAATTACCATATAAAATCATAGACAGGTGACAATGTAACCCTTGCAATACCTCCCTTAACATATATATAATCATAGACAGGTGGCATTATTACCCTGAATATAAACATCAACACCTTTAGGACAGGTCACCCCCCTCCCCCTTGCAATAAACACTGATAGGTGACAAGGTTGCCTTGAATATAAGCCACACACCCATAGCCACATATAGCATAGACTGGTGAAAAAGTAGTAGTAGTAGTAGTAGTAGTAGTAGTAGTAGTAGTAGTAGTAGGGTTTAATGCCATTTTTCAGCATAAGATATGCTATACACGTCAGCCAGTATTAATGGTGGAGGAAGAACCCAGGGAAAACCCCAGAAAGAATCACTGACTCACAAGAAACTACTGGCAAGCTTTCTCACATACCCACATTGGCAGAATCTGAGACTCAAACCCACACATAGTTGAGATGGCAGTGATCCATAATGGAAAGTGCTTTAGACCACTCCGCCACTCTAGACCCCACAGGTGAAAAGCTTACCTTGAAGATAAATCACACTCCATTGCCATATATACTCATAAACAGGTGACAGTCCAAAAGTCATGTAATTAGCACTCCATCATCCTGTTAGTTGTTTTTCATTGAAAAACTGAAGTATGAACCATATTTTAAGATTATTCAATGTGTAAACCAAATGACATACTTTTCACAAAAAATCATTGCATTAAAGTTTGTTTGAGACAAAGAAAGTCAGCAGCATGTAGACTGTATATACTTGCTTTCAAACTTAAACTGCAAAGACCCAGATCTGCCATTGCACAAAATGCTGAAAGATCTGGGTCTATGCAGTTTGTTAGGAGTCATCAATAGAACAAACAATACAGACCCTGATCTGCAGGCACATTATGACATGGCATATCAGGATCTTTGCTATTTGCATTTTTGACTTGACTTATAAATGAACATATATGGTATGTTGTTGGTATATTGTCTGTCTTTCCTATTAACTTGCATCATACTCTACAACGGCCCCCCTACAATAAAACCACCCCATCTTCAACATGAAAATATTCTTTTAAGACGTTTTGACCTTTTTAGAGAGGGATGACACATAATAATTATATATCAATAATGGCAGTACTAATTTTTCAATATTTAATAAACATGTTTTCATTTAAAATTACCTGCATGTTATAAAATCAGACTAGTAAAACTTAGATTAAGGTCATTAAAATAATTATGAATAATCATCAATTACGAATTCAAAACCATTTTCATTAAAATCAGAGTACAAATATTTGCCTGCACAGTCCATTGTAGTTTACAAGAAAAGTAAATTGACAAAATTACTAATGAAATTTGAGCCAGTGCAGTGATAAACAGATGGACCTATAAATACAAAGTTATTAGGGCTTTATAATGGGATAAATTCTCTGCATCATGAAGATCAATAAAACCATTTACAAATATGCTTCAAAACAATAACATAAAATTATAAACACCTGCATAATGGATAGAAAATCTCAAGTTACATGAAGAAATAGGTATATACCTAGAAAAACTTTGCACTTTTTTTTAAAAATTGCACACATTTTCTTAGCTTAAGATCAGAGGAAATTTAAAGTATCAGAAATAGAATTATATACCCTAAGAATAGTTAATTAAAAGGAATGCAATATTCCTTGTGAAAATGTGCTATAATATTCTGTAAGTAGGTATTCCTTGAGCAATGTTATTAACAACTTTAAGGACTTCTTGTGCAATGTCATGAAGTATATGTATTCCTTGTGTAACCATAGGGTGACAATCATTTACTGGTCTACAGATAAACTTGGATACTACATTTATAGGGTTACAATCATTTACTGCTCTACAGATAAACTTGGATACTATAGGGTTACAATCATTTACTGGTCTACAGATAATCTTGGATACCATAGGGTTACAATCATTTACTGGTCTACAGATAATCTTGGATACCATAGGGTTACAATCATTTACTGGTCTACAGATAAACTTGGATACCATAGGGTTACAACCATTTATTGGTCTACAGATAAACTTGGATACCATAGGGTTACAATCATTTATTGGTCTACAGATAAACTTGGATACCATAAAGTTACGATCACTTACTATCCTTGAGATCAGCTTATATTCCAGCTGAGGTACAAATAGTTGTAAAAGTGTTGTAGGACAAGATTTTTTCCTTGATGTGACAACTTACAGGGAGCAGATTCAAATCGTATCATGTAACTCATGTTATATGCATTTTCATGGCTCATCATTACAGATCCATGTTTTTAGTTATATAACCCACCCAACCTCCTTCCCATGTTGACCCAGGTGCCATAACCCAAATTACCTGCATATATTGTATGCCCACCCATTGAAACTGCATACCATATTTAAACATGATAATAGGTCAAATCCAATTGCAAACAATACCGAACCTGATCCAACATAGCATAATGTTCCTACAGATCATGGCCTATATTGTTTGTTCTACTGATTACTCCTAACAAACCGCACAGACCCAGATCTGCTAGTGCACTGTGCAGATGGATTCTTATAAATGGGTATACATGGTATATTAAGTTTCATGACTAACTATATTTAATGTTACTATATTGTAATACTTGTATAGTAACAAAATATATTGCAGGTCACTCAGTTTAGATTATTGGTCTTCTCACAATTTCAAGGCTACAAGATGTTGACCATAGATCTCCTAGGCAATGGCCTATCTAGGTCAGCACAACTTAATGAAGGGTGTATTTTACACTTGGATGACTACAGTATTTTATAACAGAGTCATTATCTCCTGGTTACTAATCTATATTTATGACATTTATCATTGGAGAGGATACACAGCACCAATAGTAATACTGAATTCAGCAAGCATTTCAATTACATATATGAAGACATGTGCATCACCAAAAAGCACAGATAGAAAAGGACATATGATATAAAGTTACTGAAAGCTCAGTGGGCAGCATGCTCGACTAGCAACTGAAAGAATTAAAGCAGATTCAATCACACCATTGTCACAAGCTGGATTGACTACATTGGTGTGTCCTTGGGACAAGGGACTTAAATCCAACTGCCTTGGAACTAAATAACGTACTTTTCTTGATTTGAACACCAAACCTAACCAAACTCAGGTTTATACATGTTTTCTTCATCCATATCTCTTGTCAGCCCATAGAAATGTATAATAGGCATGATGTGCTCACCTCCATGTTACTGGAGGCTGAGCCAATTGGTAGCTCAGTGGTTATATGCTGGACTCCCAACCAAAATGATGGCCATAGGGGCAATTCCTACCATTGAATCAGTCTATATGGGGATGGGGGTAATGAATCAGTCTGTATGGGCTACTGTGAGATGTCCTGGGCAATGTTCCCTCTAAGCTGCGTGCATGCGCAACTGTTCAGGCATCCCCATCTGTATGGGCTACTGTGAGATGTCCTGGGCAATGTTCCCTCTAAGCTGCGTGCATGCGCAACTGTTCAGGCATCCCCATTTTAAATTTTGCTCGTCTCCGTAATACTTGCGCAGTGCAGCGAGCACTGTGTGCACACCTACCATTTGCTTAGAGGGAACGTTGGTCCTGGGGCAAGGCATCCAAATGCCACAGCGATAAATAACTGCCACAAAATACCAAATTGAAATCACTATGGTGACCAGACCAAAATCACAAAATATGTTGGTCTTGAAACGCCCTAAAAGCAATGGACCTGTCCTAAATTTACTCTAAACCTTGACAACACTCACTCACATAAGAATTTTCTTTTTTTAATTACCATAAATAATAAATCATTACAGGCCTATTAAGTACACAAAGAAAGACATGTTCCAAATCAGTTAGAAAGTCAAAAGAGTAGTTTCCAAGACATTCTGACTCAAAGTAACCCCCCCTCCCCATATTTGAATCCTGTCTGTGGGAACATTTCCCACATGTTGACCAACATTACACAATGTGATACACCTACTCCCACCAGGTTCAAGCTGACATCTCTCCTGTTAGCCAACTATACACAAGGATCTAAGGGAAGTTGATTGGCATGTACCAAAGGTCTGTTTCTATCTGAAGATGCATGTTAAAGGAACAGCTACTTGGAACCTTATCAACCAGCACAGTACCATCAAATCTGGGTGTGTGCTGTATGTGAGGAGGACTTCATATATTGTAAAAGAAAATGTTGTCCTTTAATCACAGTCATGTATCATGCAACAAGAGTTTTA
The DNA here is from genome assembly GCA_029339505.1 of Unio delphinus. Classification (NCBI taxonomy): domain Eukaryota; kingdom Metazoa; phylum Mollusca; class Bivalvia; order Unionida; family Unionidae; genus Unio; species Unio delphinus. Next base: position 14,425,244 of record JAQISU010000174.1, read on the forward strand.
ATGACTCCCTGAGATTCTTGTTGCATATGTAAGTGTTCTTACTACCTGACATCTGTCAAATCACCATGGTGATTGATTCCAGGCTATGATAACAAGTTGTCAATTAGGTGTGTCAGCTGGGGAACAGTCACACCTTACAAAACAGCCCCCCCCCCCATGCAATTACAGTAATTAACATGAAAGTCCTGTAAAACATTTATAAGTGTTCCTTCAATAATAGCACTAAAAGCCTCATTTGGAGCTTTTATGAATTTCCATAAGATTTCTGGGTAGCAGTACAGTCTTTTGTAAACCATTCTTTGCAGTTTGATGTCTGAAGATAAGAAGAATAAGAACATTATTTGCATTATTTGGATCACTACCTGTCTAAAATATGAATCAAGCAGTTTTTGGCTCACAACCTTAATACAAATATGAATCAAACATTTTTTGGCTCACAACCTTAATAAAAATATGAATTAAGCATTTTTTGGCTCAAAGCCTTAATACAAAATTTGAAGCAAGCTTTATTTGGCCCACAACTTTAAAAAAATATGAAGCAAGCATTATTTGGATGTCTTAGCTGACTAAGATATTGTCTAAAAAAATGAATCTATCTTTATCTGGCTCACTAAAAATGTAAAAACAAAGCAAGCATTACTTGGCTATGTACCTAAAAGCATGAATAAAGTTTTAAACTTGTCTGGTTGGCTATCTGATTACCAAATTTAAAGGAAACTTGTTTGGTTGGCTATCTGATTACCAAATTTAAAGCAAACTTGTCTGGTTGGCTATCTGACTATAAAATATAAAGCAAACTTGTCTGGTTGGCTATCTGACTAGAAAATATAAAACAATCTTGTCTAGTTGGCTATCTGACTACAAAATATAAAGCAAACTTGTCTGGTTGGCTATCTGACTAGAAAATATAAAACAATCTTGTCTAGTTGGCTATCTGACTACAAAATATAAAGCAAACTTGTCTGGTTGGCTATCTGACTAGAAAATATAAAATAATCTTGTCTAGTTGGCTATCTGACTACAAAATATAAAGCAAACTTCAAGTATTGAAGGCATCATATTTCTGAAAAAGTGATGACTTGTTCATGAGCAATACTGTTTAAAAGATATATAAAAGCAAGGACATGTGACTACTTTGTCGATTAAACAATAAGATAGGTAAAAATGATACTTTTTCATACAGGTAAGCTTTACAAATGTATGACCTAGTATATCCATCCTCTCAATAACCACTTTGTAAATAATATGTATAATGGAATGAGGCTCATTTTCAGTGATGAAGTCATTATCACCTTTTGTAATTCCTGGTTTACTTATTTTAAGTGACCTACTAGATAAAGGGATATATTGTGTGCTAGAGAGAGTTATCACCAGTAACTGTGTTTCCCACTTTCTGAAATATGAAAGCAGTGATCTGATTGGTGAATCCAAAAGGTTAAAAGAACTTGACCTCATAATGGCAGATATCACACCTATTAATGCTAAGTAGATTTAGATGTAAATATAATTTACAGCCAACACTGAAAATGATAAAATGTTTAGTAGGTGTTTATCAAACATCATGAAGGAATAAATTGAATTTTTCAGTATAATAATATGTAGGTGTTTGCTTATCTGTTATGGCATTTATCAATGATTATAAATGGCTGTTAAGACATACTGGTGGTTACACTTATCTATTAAGACATACTGGTGGTTATCCTTATCTATTAAGTCATACTGGTGGTTACACTAATTTATTATGACATACTAGTGGTTATCCTTTATCTATTAAGACATACTGGTGGTTATCCTTATCTATTAAGATATACTGGTGGTTATCCTTATCTATTAAGACATACTGGTGGTTACACTTATTTATTAAGACATACTGGTGGTTACACTTATTTATTAAGACATACTGGTGGTTATCCTTATCTATTAAGTCATACTGGTGGTTACACTAATTTATTATGACATACTAGTGGTTATCCTTTATCTATTAAGATATACTGGTGGTTACACTTATCTATTAAGACATACTGGTGGTTATCCTCATCTATTAAGACATACTGGTGGTTACACTTATTTATTAAGACATACTGGTGGTTATCCTTTATCTATTAAGATATACTGGTGGTTATCCTTATCTATTAAGATATACTGGTGGTTACACTTATTTATTAAGTCATACTGGTGGTTACACTTATCTATTAAGACATACTGGTGGTTATCCTTATCTATTAAGATATACTGGTGGTTATCCTTATCTATTAAGATATACTGGTGGTTATCTTTATCTATTAAGATATACTGGTGGTTATCCTTATCTATTAAGACATACTGGTGGTTGCACTTATCTATTAAGACATACTGGTGGTTATCCTTATCTATTAAGATATACTGGTGGTTATCCTTATCTATTTAGATATACTGGTGGTTATCCTTATCTATTAAGATATACTGGTGGTTATCCTTATCTATTAAGATATACTGGTGGTTATCCTTTATCTATTAAGACATACTGGTGGTTACACTTATATGTTAAGATATACATAGGTGGTTATATTTATCTGTCAAGACATTATCACTTATGTATATATTAATATGTTAAGACATACAGTTCATAATACAGATATGTTAAAACATGAATTGGCTACAGTTATCTACATATATTAACTCAAAACAGTTGGTTATGCTTATCTATTAAGACATGGTTATGCTTATCTATTAAGATGTGCAGTTGGTTGTACGTATCAATTAAGACATACTGGTGGTTACACTTATCAATTAAGACATACTGGTGGTTACACTTATCAATTAAGACATACTGGTGGTTACACTTATCAATTAAGACATACTGGTGGTTACACTTATCAATTAAGATATACTGGTGGTTACACTTATCTATTAAGATATACTGATGGTTACACTTATCTATTAAGACATATAGTTGGTTATACTTATCTATTAAGACATATACTTGACTATGCTTATCCATTAAGACATACAGTTATTTATATCAATCTATTATCAATTAAGATGAGCATTTGGTTATAAATATCTATTAAGACAGTTATTTCTGCATATCAATTAAGACATATAGTTGGTTATACTTATCTATTAAGACACAGTTGATTCTATTATCTATTAAGATATAGTTGGTTATACTATCTATTAAGACATATAGTTGGTTATATTTATCTATTAAGACATATAGTTGGTTATACTTATCTATTAAGACATAGTTGGTTTACAATAATCTATTAAGACATAGTTGGTTATATTATCTATTAAGACATATAGTTGGTTATAATTATCTATTAAGACATATAGTTGGTTATATTTATCTATTAAGACATAGTTGGTTATATTTATCTATTAAGACATAAAGTTGGTTACAATAATCTATTAAGACATAGTTGGTTATATTATCTATTAAGACATATAGTTGGTTATAATTATCTATTAAGACATATAGTTGGTTATATTTATCTATTAAGACATAGTTGGTTATATTTATCTATTAAGACATAAAGTTGGTTACAATTATCTATTAAGACATATAGTTGGTTATATTATCTATTAAGACATATAGTTGGTTATATTATCTATTAAGACATATAGTTGGTTATACTTATCTATTAAGACATAGTTGGTTATATTATCTATTAAGACATATAGTTGGTTATATTATCTATTAAGACATATAGTTGGTTATATTATCTATTAAGACATATATTTGGTTACATTTATCTATTAAGACATATAGTTGGCTATGTTAATCCATTAAGACATACAGTTATTGATATCTATCTATTAAGACATACAGTTGGTTTTACTTATCTATTATGACAAACAGTTTATTATCCTTATTTGTCAAGATACATACAGGTGGTTATACTTATTTGTCAAGATACATACAGGTGGTTATACTTTTTTGTCAAGATACATACAGGTGGTTATACTTATTTGTCAAGATACATACAGGTGGTTATACTTATTTGTCAAGAAATATATGGTTATTATATGTATCTTTTATATATATCTGTTAAGATATATACAACTGGCTATACATTCATACATTGGTAATCTTTATTTTATTTCATTGATGAAATAAAATGTTTATAAAGGCATCATTTAAAAGAGTCAACTGGAGCCAAGAAATCTTTTCTCTTGGATTCTCGAACTTTTGAATTAAATTTATACTGGATTCAGTCTTATATCACCTGATTTGAATATTTCACTCAAGTCACACCAAACATGTTGTACAGTGCAATAGTAAATACATTATCCTATTAGATCCAACCTTTTCATTTCTCATTTCTGCCTATATTTTCATCTACATGTTTCAATATATTGTGTGTATATGGTGTCCTGGGAGGGGGTAACACCTCTGGCTGGCTAAGCAGTCGTACTCCTTCTAGGATAGCTCATCCACTTTTGTTTACCACATGGCACTCAGCTCTCAATTGTGGCTCCAAGAAGCTGTGGCATGCACATCGTCCAAATCTTGGAAAATGGAAACGATTGGCCAGGTAAACCAGGCTGATGGTAGCCAATGGGTCTATAAACCTGCGGTGAGTTAGGCTTTGTCTACCTAGCATGTGAAGACTAGATTCAGCAGCCTGCGCGGAGGAACCACCAGCTGGTGAATGTGCAGAAAGGTGACTGGCTGTAAAGCGCAGTGGTGCGCTAAGAGAATGAGACACGAAGGACGTCCTGGTAATCCACTGCAACCACTCTGTCTCCAGCTGTCTTGACACTGTCGAGCTGCTGGATACAGATAGTTCTGGGCAATAGAGTGAGATTGACGAACTGCGCAACGCCTCCTTACTTAAAACAAAGTCACCATGCAAGTCATTCATGTCATCCACCCATCCCATTTCATCACCCACTGAAGTCCTGTGGTGACAGGCAAGCAACGAAGTGGCAGGTGTGGGTACACTGGCAGCCACAGATGCAAACCTGAACACAAGCAGCTCAAGCCATTAGGGTCATTCACCTCTGACATGGAGCAGCAGTGGAGTCGAGCAGCCCCCTGAGTGAGTGAGCAGCCCTCTTCAGGAATGCACTGCTCACCTCCCTGGCATGAAGAAGGAGCTAGTAAAGGTGTCCTAAACATTGCCTGCTCAAAACTTTCATAGCCAGCATACCACAACTGGTGGGGACTCAACTCCAGCAGTCAAAATACAAAAAAGAAAATGAGGATTGTTCCTCTCACACTTGGCGCAAGGACTGTGTGCACCTTAAAGAACAGAGATGATGCAGAAAAACCCCAGAAGAGAACCACCCTAATAGGAAAGGAACTCACCAGATATAACGTGGATGTTGCTGCCTCGAGCAAGACCCAGCTTGCAGGAGATGGCAAACTCTGTGAAATGGCCTCCGGATTCACTTTCTTTTGGAATAGCAGAGGAAGTGAAGAGCTCTGTGAGGCTGGTATCTGCTTTACAGTGAAGACAGCAATTATTGGCAAATTGGCTGGATCTCCATGTGGAGTAAGTGACAGACTCATGACCACTGAAACTCCCCCTCTTGTCTGGAAGAAATCACATTACCATCATCAGTTGTATTGCTCCAGCTATGACCAAGCCAGATGAAGTGAAGGTCAAGTTCTATGAGAATCTTCACTCTGTCATTGCTGACGTTCCAATGGCAGATAAACTTGTCATTCTTGGTGATTTCAATGTTAGAGAAGGCTGTGATCATGATGCCTGGGATGGAGCACTAGCAAAGCATGGAGTGGATCACTGTAACAGCAACGGTTTACCTTTGCTCCTGAATTGTGCCGAGCATGAACTGCTTGCTGATCACAGTCTTCCGCCTCACTACCCGTAACAGGACATCATGGATGCACCCACCCTCTAAGCACTGGCACCTCAACGACTACATTATTGTCAGGAAAAGAGACAGGCAGGATATGTGTGTGACCAAGTCCTTATGTGGCATTGACTGCTGAATAGACCACCACCTCATCAGCACCAAGTTCAACATCTGCATTCAGTCCAGAAAAGATGCCCATAGGGAAAGAAATCTCCTAAATGACTGAACATCACCAAGCTGAAATGCACCAGTACCAAACAGTGTCTCGTGGATGCTTTGGAAGAATGTCTGAAATCCCTCCCTCGCGACAATCAGAAGGTGGAGACCAACTGGGCTGCATTCAGAGAGCATGTCTACAGCACATCTTCGGAAATCCCAGGACGCTCAACCAGAAAGCATCAAGACTGGTTTGATGAAACCTGCAAATAAAATCAATCAGTAGCTGGATGAGAAACACCACCTCCTTCAAATCTACCTCAACAACCCCAAGTCTACCTCTAGGAAAGATTCATACAACAACAACATATGCTGAAGTGTGCCACAGAAGCTCCGTCAGATGCGAGACACAAGGCTGAGCAACAAAGCTGATGAGATCCAGTGCTATGCAGATCAGCATGACATGAAGAACTTCTACAATGCCCTGAAAGAAGTGTATGGACCTACATCCTCTGGATCATGTCCCTTCTCAGCACAGACAGGTACACACTAATTACTGACAAAGGAGAGAATTCTTCAAGGATGGGCTGAACACTTTGACAGTGTCCTGAATCGCCCTTCATCCATCAATGATGAAGCCATCAATCGTCCCCCCAATTACCCATCAATGAAGCACTGGATGATCCTGCAATCTTACTGGAGACACAGAAAGCAATACATCTGCTCTCCAGTGGCAAAGCAACTGGTTCAGACTCCATCTCAGCAGAAGTCTACAAGGGGGCACAGCTCTGATAGAAAGGCTCCACCAAGTGTTTTACTGATGTGGAAGCAAGAGACAATCACCCAGGAATTCAAAGATGTTTCCATAATCCACTTGTATAAGCACAAAGGGAACTGCCTGGCTTGCGACAACAACCAGGGTATATCCTTACTTTCAATCAATTGCAGGAAAGATACTCGCCAGAATCCTACGGAACAGCCTCACTACACAACTTGAGCAGGGACTACTGCCAGAAAGCCAGTGTGGAAGCCGAAAAGAATGTGAGACAATTGATATGGTGTTTGCTGCGAGGCTGCTACAAGAAAAATGTCAAGAGCAAAACACTGATCTTTGCTTCACCTACATCGACTTGACAAAGGCCTTTGATCCTGTCAGCAAAGAAGGCTTGTGGAAGGTAATGGCCAAGTATGGATGCCCAAGAAAATTTATATATATGGTACAGCATTTCCATGATGGCATACAGGCACAAGTCTAGGACAATAAAGAGACATCTGAGCCATTCCCAGTAACCAATGGCATCAAGCAGGGCTGTGTTCTGGCACAGAACCTGGTCAGTCTATTGTTATCCACCATGCCGACTCATGATTTCAAAGATGTAGAGGCTGGAGTCAGCATCAGGTACCGTACAGAGAGAAAACCATTCAATCTCATGAGGCTTCAAGTGAAAACCAAGGTCATGACAAGACATCATCAGTGATTTCTTATTTGCTGATGACTGTGCTCTCAATGCTGGCTCAGAAGCCAACTTGAAATGCAGCATTGACAAGTCCTCCAGCTCCAGCACAAGCTTTGGTCTCACCATCTGTACCAAGAAGACCGAAGTCTTGCATCAGCCGGCCCCTAGAAAGCCCTATGTTGAGCCCAACATCACCGTCAATTACCAAAAATTCAAAATAGAGAACTGCTTCACCTACCTTGGCAGCACACTGTCACAGAGTGTCACTATTAACGATGATGTGTACCTTCGCATTGCCAGAGCCAGAGCAACTTTCGGCATCAGCATACAGACCATATTAGTTGTGTTCTCCATACTACTTTACATATGTGAAATGTGGACGATGTACCAATGCCACACCAGGAAGATGAACCACTTTCATACCACAAGTCTCAGAAAAATCCTCAACATCAAGTGGCAGGACATGGTTACAGACACTGAGGTACTTGCCCAAGCAGGTCTCCCCAGCATCCACACCATCCTGATGCAGTGCAAGGAAAGTGGTCCATAAGAGGTCAGAAGAAACGCTTCATAGACAATCTGAAAGCTGCATTGAAAGCATTCAGCATAAACCCTGATTCCTTGGAGAAGTCACTTGGCATTCCTCTGTGCACAAGGCTCCAAGTTGTGCGAATCTAGCAGGACAGCAGCTGCAGAGCTGAAGAGGCAAGCCAGAAATGCACGTGCCATCAACCCTCCTGGAGATATCACACTCATCCCATGTCCCTTATGCAAACAAACATTCCGTGCAAGGGTTGGAATCATCAGCCACCGGCGCACATACAGAACAGAACCAGCCCCTCCAACCCTCAGATGACTAGAGAGGTCCTCGTCGAATCAATGAAAAAACAACAATATTGTACCAGTTATGATCCAACTAAAGCCAAGTCTGTTAGACCATTTGGCTGTAAAATTTGCTATGGAACAATGGTAACGAAATGTGAGTCCTGCACCTGGGGTTCAAGAAAATTTTGGCCCCAGTTAAAATAAACTAAATTAGGATATCAATGAAAGTTTGGGTAAATTACATAATTTACATGTAACAGAAGCAATAAAACTGGATGCAATTTAAGTTTCATTCTAATATTATATTACATACCATAAAAACCTGCCAATCACTGCATAATTTACCACAACCCCAGTCTGTTTCAACGAAATAGGCCTAATGCGTTTTTTTCTAGCTCATTATAGCTTTGGTGTACATGTGTGTATGATTTGGAATTTTAACATAGCTTTACATATTGCTATAATGTCTGCAGTGTGGCAGTTTATAGTGATGCCTATTACTGGGGCATCATGTTGCAGACATGTAGCATGATGTGACATGTCCCACCCAGTCACACCAGTAGCAGGACACCAGGCCGACCAGTCCTCACACTAACCTCTTAATGCCGAGTGCCAAGTAAAGTATCTACTAATTTCTTTTTTATAAGTCTTTGGTATGATTGGAACCTGTGGCCTGCATCCAAGTGGATGCTCTAGCCAAGTAGGCCACTGGAGTGGTCCATTACAGCTAAGGATCCTGTAGAGCATTTAGAGATCTTAAATGGTAAAGTATTCAGTTTGTTGCAGTGTATATATGATCTCAGCAGTGTATATATGATCTCAGCTTTCCACTTCAGGATGCAATAGCAAAATCGTAAACCAGCATCTGCATCAATTAAGTTTTTATTATCAATTAATTATAATTATTAGTTATTATAATTCTAAATCAACATTATTATCTACATTAATAATGGCCATTAATTATTTTGTAGTTTTTAATCAATATTATAATCAATGTTAATGGTGTATATCTTTGTAAAACTAAATGGCAGTTTGATACCAAGTATATCTGTGGAGTGAATATTTGAAAAAGTTAAGATTCATTATTTATTTTAACTTGTGTTACCATAAATTACCAGGTGCCCCAAGTGGTCTAAAGTGCTGTCTGTTATGGATCACTGCCATCTCACCTCTGTCTGTGTGGGTTCAGTCTAAGATTCGGCTAACATAGTTATGTGAGAAAGCTTGTCAGTAACTTCTCGTGGGTCGGTGGTTCTTTCCGGGAGTTTTCCGGGTTCTTCCTCCACCATCAATACTGGCCGCCATGTATAGCCTATATTGTGCTTAAGAATGGCGTTAAACCATAAAAAAAACCTCCAAAAAACAAACCATAAATTACCAGTACAGTTCCAACACCATTGGAAGGAGTATTTGAATGGATGAGCTGACCAGTTACTGCCAATAATAATTGATTAGAATGAAAATATTTGTACTAGTTAAAACTATTTACCTAATGGAACCCTTGTTAGACATAAATGGCCCCCAGTCAAAATGCAAACACATTTAGTATTTATTTAATGTTTTTCTGCAACCTTCCTTGATTTTAAAACTCAGTGTGAAATGTATATATCTGTGTAAGATTTATCATACCTGCAGATGTTGTTGCAATATAATAAGTAAATATACTAACCAAGACAATTTATTTAATTGGCTATAATTGTGCACTTAGTGAATGTCAAGTTGTTTTCATACATGAACATAAAATGGCTGCAGCTTTGTTGATCAAGCTGTATCAATATAACTGTATCAACATGGCTGTATCAATATGATTGTATCAATATGGCTTTATCAATATAGCTGTATCAATGTGGCTATATCAATGTGGCTGTATCAATGTGGCTGTATCAATATAGCTATATCAATATAGCTGTATCAATGTGGCTATATCAATATGGCTGTATCAATGTGGCTGTATCAATATAGTTGTATCAATGTGGCTGTATCAATGTATCTATATCAGATTTCATGCACCATTGATGCCCTGGTGTGTTATAATAAATACACACCCCACCCCACCTGCCACTGCACTCAAAACAAAATGACTCTTTAATTTACATTTGTAGAAGTATTGATTGAAAACATAACATCTAGTTAGATTTATTAGTAGAGACATGCTCCTCTGTCATAGTGGATCATTTTCATTGCTATTAATGATGCAAATAAAGTGGATTTTTCAACTTGTCTGCTCTATATTAACTGATGTACAAATATCAATAATATGATTTAGATCTATTATACTAAAGAATTCAGTGATGTGGTTTATCAGTCTTAGAATCAGAAATCAGCTCTCTTGTCACCGTGAGATGCTCTTCCATTGTACATTTCCTGACTGGGAGTACATGCCACTAAGTTAATAAAATATTGAACAGGTGCCTTCACATGGCAAACCTTAATTGTCATGCAAAAAGTTTTTAAAAAACTTTTTTAATGTAAGAAATAAGAATCATATGGAAATTTTCCTAGCTTAAATGTTCAATGAATCATTCTATTGCATTTAAACCTAACGCTTTCAAACTTTGATCTCATAGGGATTCGGAAATGGGCTTTAAAAGAAAAAAACAGACACATATTCTTCATCATCTTGCACTTATTTTGTTTATCTCAATGACATATGTATCTTAGTTTATCATTTTCATATTGTGAGGTGTAGAAGCCACACAGATGATAATGATGATGATTATGACGATGACTGTTGCTACCATTACATTTACTTTCAATTTCTTGACAACACAAGTGTAGTAAATTTACTGTAACTGGAAAGAAAGAATATACCTCCACAACCACCAAACATGGATTTCCATTATTAACATTTATTTCAATCAAACAGCACCACAACTGGTTTCTCAATTTACAACTGCAGGCTTTAGAAGACCTGCCAAATCTATCAAGCTCTTCTCAGGAAGGCATAAGTCAGACCAGTTTTCAGGAAGGTGTAACAAAATATCATGAACTGCTGTTGTCAAGCTGGTAAACATGAGTTTAAGGCAGAGAAGTATGACTGGTCTAGTAACAGCAGACATAGTTTTCAAGTATGGCATAACCGATTAGCATTTTTCTACCGATTTCCGATTCCGGATATTGGGCATGAAATTTTTCCGATTCCGGATACGATTCGATTAATCGGAAATGCTAAATCCGTATTTTTTTTTCTAAAAAATTTCATTCTCCGTTTCCGGGTTTCTGGTATCTGGTTTTGCCGTGTCTAGCATGTTACTTAGTACTTTACCATATCCAGCTTCATTTCCGGATTTCACCCGTCGGTTCAAATAGATTGTCTCACAGCGTGGTTGTGTTGACCATATTGGACTTTTCTGACTTCTTATTTAACTTTATTAACGTACTATCGAATGACACGCAGTGTTAAACACGGTGCTATAGAAATTCAACTTTATTATTTTTATTATCCGAATCGGTCGTTCCTGCCTTGTCCGACTCCGATTAATCGGAAGTTCATACTATCCGGTGGAATCCGATTTCCGGATCAAAAGTCGGTTATGCCCTATTTTCAAGTCTCAAACATTTGTAAAGTTTACTTGGACCTTAATTACCTCCAGTACAGTTTCATATACCTATGTCTTTAAATCTTTGATTTTTAAAATTGTGACATCACAAATCTTTTAGAATTATGCCTTTTATATTCATTAGACAACTTTAATGTCAAAATTGCCATCTCACCTGTCTGCATGGGTTTGAGTCTTGGATTTGTCCCACATGGGTATGTGAGAAAGCATGCCAGTAGCTTCTCGTGGGTCAGTGGTTCTTTCCAGAGATTTACCAGGTTCTTCCTACACCACTGATACTGGCTGCCATGTATAGCCTTGTGCTACAACAACAACAATAATGTCCACTAGGAGGTTTCCTGTGGATAACTAAATTATGTACAAATTTAGCTCCTATTTTAATTTCTACAGCTTCAATAAGTTTAACTTTTTAAAGGTGATATCAACTAAAACTGGCCATGATCTGTCGAGCTGGGCCCCTCAGCTTTTGGTAGAATGTTGTTATACACATCAAGACATATCCATATACAATGCAACATGGTTCTCATGTAAAATGTACATGAAACACTGACCACATTTAAAAAAAAAACTTTAATACAGAGCTTAATCTAAGATACGGACAGATGTATGGACAATGTGGTAATAAAGTGAGTGTTGGAGTGGCATCCCCTTGGTATGCATTCTGTTTGACAGGCATCTGGCACCACTGTATACTTTAAAAAGTTGCAAGTCATGTCTAACTGCCAAATGTATAGATGCAGATCTACAATTAAATAATATACTGGCAGATTTTGGTCTATTCAGTTTGTTAGAAGTGGAACATCACATACCCTGATCTGCTGGTGCAATACACAGTGGCAGATCAGGATCAGGATCTATGCTGGAATGGACCTGCAATCAAGTATATATGGAAATATTTCTAGTTCTGAATCAGAGCTGAATAGTGACTTCCTATGATGGTCAAAGGAAAAGGGATATAGTGTCTATACTCACTTATCAGTCAAGTCCAAATGCAATCTGCACAGACCCAGATCTGCCATTGTATAATGCAATCAACAGATCTTGCTATCTGCATTTTGTGAGAAGGAATCAGAACAAAGAACACATATCCTAATCTACAGGTGCATTATGCTATGGCAGATCACAATCATTGTTGTTTGCAGTTAAACTCAACTTAAAGCGAGTCTGTATGGTATATATTACAAATGACCTTGACTGCTAAACTAGGTTCTTGAACAACGTTCCCTCTAAATGAATGGTAGATGTGCGTGCAATGCTTGCTGCATTGTGCAAGCATTATGGAGACGAGCAAACTTTAATGTTGGATTGACAATTCAGCTGCATGGGGATGTCTGAACAGCTGTGTGTGCACAGCTTAGAGGGAACGTTGTTCTTGACTACTGTAAATTCAAGTGGACCTGGCTACAGTTTTAATAAACTATTGAGGGTGTGTGTGTGTGTGTACAGTTTTAATAAAATATTGAAGGGGGGAGGCAATGCATATTTGCAGACTAGGTATTTGACTTGATGTGACCTTGACCTAGAGGCAAATGGTTAAAGGGTCATGACACTATTTTAAGTGATTCCAAAGTTATAATATAGAGGATACAAAGCAGAATTACATTTTCCAAAAACAGTGACCCTGACCTTGAGAGAGGAGGATCTGGCCATGGTGTGCAACATACTGTATAGTCATGATATATACTTGGTGGTAGTTTTCTGAAATCTATCCAAAACATTATAAAGTCGGAGTCAAGCAAGTGCAATGGGTGGATAAACATAGAAACATAAACAAAACACATACAAGCAAGAGCAGGCTATGCTACCAATCAATCAGTAATGGTAACTATTTCTATTGGCAAAACACTTTAAGTTTTCCTATAATATTGAATTGTCTATGAAAAGAGAGAAGTTGTAGTCAATGTAGATAGTTATGGCATTGTTTGCATTGGATGCAGGGTTATGACCAACTGGCCATTGAAGATACACTGTGAAATTGTCAGAGTGTATTGGAGAGGAGAATGTATTTTCTGTTCAGAAAGTAATGAATGAAGAATTTGGCTGCATTTATTTGATCATGAAATAGCTTCAATGCCTGAAATTAAGAGAATGAATAACTAGTAGGAGAGACAGAATAACCAAGAGAGGTGATTGGAAGCATAACTAGGCAAGAGGAAACCTGAAAGTGTTCTAGTAAATATTGACCCCAAACTGATAAGCTAACCACAGCCAGTTATTAGGTCATGAAAGACATGCTGAAAAATTAAAGTTCAAAACACTCAATTTCATAATGAAGTTTGCTGTATTGATATAAATGGAGCTAAATTTAAGAACTCTTCGAGTTAATTTTTTGTTCTTTTCTTGTCTAGTAGAGATGCAACCTGCAAATGGTCTTGTGCTATTTCTTTTTTTTTTCTTCAAAGTGATTAAAGTTTTGATTTCTGTAATGGGTTTATATTGTTTTGATCAATTTCTCTGCTCAAGTCTCCATTATTGCAGTCATTAATATAATTTTAATATTAGCTTGATTTGGGCTGTAACACCATGGTCAATTGTCCTCTAACACCATGCTCAATTGTCCTCTAACACTATGGTCAATGGTCCTCTTAACACCATGGTCAACAATCCTCTATGGTCAATTGTCCTCTAACACCATGGTCAATTATCCTCTAAGTATTGATAGCCACCAGAGCAGGACACTGTTTATACTACAAGCAGGTAAAGTTAAACATGGGCATACAAAGTTTGAAAAACAAAATCTAAGATAATACATTACAAGCAGATATAAAACCCATGTGTCTGTTTTTATACCTGAAAATGTCAAATTGTACAATACAAGCAAACAATTTTAAAAAATCCCAGATAATGTGACTGACAGATGCAAAATTAGTGATGCATAAATTGTTTAACAATGAAAGAACATCTAAATTTTAAATGAAAGCTTATTTTGACAGTTCAGGTTTTATGAAAAATGCCATTCCGATAATTTGTACTCTGATATCTCTGGCACATAGGAAACGCCAAAGAAAAACATAATTGCTTTCAAATATATTGCTGCAATCATGAGATATTAATGGTGACAATAACAGCTATAATTGTATGGCTTCTCTTATGCATCTCTAACAAAATGCTATTTTTTCCAGTGAAAATACAATTAACAAGTTCATAAAATTATAAAAAGACAAAAAAAAAGAGAACCTGTAGTAGTAGTTAAAACTGAGTGGTTGAAATAGGATCAAACATGAGGGTATCATGAATCAAATGACATTTTGAGCACAAGATAGGTTATACATGGTGGCCAATATCAATGGTGGAGGAATAACTGTGGAAAACTACTCAAGGAACCACTGACCCACGAGAAGCTACTAGCAAACTATCTCACATACCCAATTTAACCAAACTTGAGACTCAAACCCATGCAGACAGAGGTGAGATGGCAATGATCCAAAATGGTGAGTGGTTTAGACCACTCTGGCCCCAGCCAGGCCCACACCTAGGGTGGGGCAACCATGGCACTTGTCAGGGGCCCGAGCTAGATAGGCACATATACGCACATATTTGAAACACGAAAGGGGCCCAAACTCTGTCAGCTGCCTGGGGCCCAGATTTTACTAGGTGCGGGCCTGCTCCAGCACTCAAGTAAATTTTGTATATACAGTATCTGTTAAAAACTTTTACTGCCACAAGGCTACTTGTGTACATAAGGCTACTTGTGTACATAAGGCTACTTGTGTACATAAGGCTACTTGGGTACATAAGGCTACTTGGGTACATAAGGCTACATAGGTACATAAGGCTACTTGGGTATATAAGGATACTTGTGTACATAAAGCTACTTGGGTACATAAGGCTACTTGGGTACATAAGGTTACATGGGTACATAAGGCTACTTGGGTACATAAGGCTACCAGGATACATAAGGCTACATAGGTACATAAGGATACTTGGGTACATAAGGCTACATGGGTACATAAGGCTTCACGGATACATAAGTTAGATTCCTGAGACCTATTCCACTGATTTGTACAAATTGTGTTGGCATAACTGACCATTAGTCTCACCCAGGTAGGAAAACAGTGGTCATTTTTATGCTGAAATCTGATCATTCACCAGCTGGTGGCCTGACCCTTTGAAAACCTCTTTTCCATAACCAAGCCAAATCAGCTGCCTGGCTCCTGTGGATAACTGTGGACACCAGAACACTGATGGATGGGACCAATTTAAGGTCTGTTTCATGAACTGATTGCAGTCTACTTAAGACCTGTCTCAAGAAGACCTTTGTGATATAGGAAGGGTAGTTCTATCAGATTGGGGGGGGGGGAAGCCATTATTTAATATTAGTGGGGCAAGCAGATTTGGAGATAAAAGCCACTTTTTGATATTATTGGGGCAAGCAGATTTGGGGAAAAAAATCCACTTTTTAATATTATTGGGACAAGCAGTTGTCCTGTCCAGGGCATGAAAGAATTTTTTAAAAACAATTTAACACCAGTTCTGTTGAAATTAGTATATGGTAAGGTTCAACAGACTACCAGTCACACTGAAAACATGCCAAAGATTTGACTACATGTATTAGTTATTTAGGTTATCTAACAATGACAATAATTTCTTTATATCTGAAATTTTTTTATATTAAATATACATTACAAAGAAGTGACAAAATCAAAGGCATTTGTAGCTTGTGGTTTAATTTGTCTCTGTATCTCTTCTTAAAAACAGGAAATTTTTATCAACCTACAATGGACCAGCTGCCATAATGTCCTTTACACAGGAAAATTCAAATTGAGGCTATAATCATTTGCATGCTTGTCTATTTTTAATAAAATAGGAATGGCATGAATACAAAATTGTCCAGAAACTAAGAAGTTGTTACACAAAGCACACAAAAATATAAAAACTCTACTGTTTTGGAGATTCTCAATAAAAGGACAGCACTTCATTAAGAGAAAACTGCGCTAAATTAGAATGTAATATAGTATATTAAATTCACAGTCAGTATGAAACCTAGGTGTTACTCTAGACAGTACTCTCACATTGCACCAACATGTCATGAACATATACAAGGCTGCATATCTTGAGCTGAGACGCATCAGCTCCATTCGCAAATATCTTTCAGTTGATGCCACTAAAACACTTGTATGTTCATTAGTACTTTCAAGACTGGACTATTATAACTCAATTCTGTCTGGTTTGTCTCAATATCTACTCCAGAAACTTCAAAATGTTCCAAACACAGCTGCTCCAATCATCCTTAAAGTACCATTATCAGAGCACACCTCCCCACTGCTCAATACCACTACACTGACTATCCATTTGATCCAGAATCAAACTCAATTTGTTCTCTCTGCTACGTTCACTAATGGACTCCAGTCCAACATACCTATCTGGCCTCACCCATATGTACACAACAACAAAATACTTACGCTCCTCTTCTGACAATTGTATACTCATTATTCCTACTATGAAAATGAAGTCATATGGACATTCTTTTGCATACCAGGGCCCAGCAACGTGGAATGAATTGCCCATTGAAATTAACACAAAGACACAGTGATCCCTTTCAAGAGTGCTCTAAAAACTCACCTTTTTTGACTGTAAGAACAAACTTGAAGATCTAATACTGTTTCTTACCTTAAATATTTTCAGCATGTTTTTATGTTTTCTAATTTCATGGTGCTTGTTTTGATATTTGTTGTCATATCATTATAGATGTTGTAAAGCGCTTAGAGCTTCTAAAGACTGACCAGCATTTCACATTCCTGTAGACTTGGCTTTGACTGTTACTTTTCCTTTGACAGTCTTGATACCTAATATAAGAGTGCATTCTTAATAAACTATGATATCAAAAGCAGACCACAGTGACCTAACTTTTACACACAATTAACTAGGTACAAATTTGAGGATTTGGTGAGTTTCTTTTACCAAACAATGTCTTTATATGTACATCATCACCATATCAAAGAAAAGAAAAATAAGCAGTGTGATCTACCTATATCGAGTCATATTTATTTTCCCTGACCAATATGCAGTATGACATACATCAAGTCATATTTATTTTTCCTGACCAATATGCATTGTGACCTACATCAACAAGTATATTTATTTTTCCTGACCAATATGCATTGTGGCCTACATCAAGTCATATTTATTTTCCTGACCAGTATGCAGTGTGACCTACATCAACGAGTCATATTTATTTTTTCCTGACCAGTATGCAGTGTGGCCTACATCAATTAGTCATATTTATTTTTCCTGACCAATATATTTTTTTCTGGCCAAATATGTAACTCTATAATGTTATTTTTACATGCCAATATGTAACTGTACACTAACATTTATATTTCCAGGATATTATGCAACTCTACATTGATATTTATTTTTTCTGGGCCAATATGTATACACTGATATTTATTTTTCCAGTCCAATATGTACCCTATATTCTATCAGCAGGCATAAGTGAATTTCAATGTACATGTATTCATTGAATTTATTAACATTTTCTCAAAGTTCTGCCCACTTTGTTTTTGTATCTGAAAATCTATACTATTTACCTTCACAAGAGTCAACTTTTTCAACTTGTCCTACTCCCCTGGAAAGTGGTTTTGGGCTGATGACTATGGCGTGAGGTGTTTGATTCCCATTATCAAGTTAGCCTGGATCAACTACTATAGGTTGTCCATTGGGCAAGCCACTTGACTTGCCTCAGTAGCAGACCTGATGAGTCCGTCTCAATAAGGCAGCTGATTTTGTTCCGTAAGATTGACCAATTTTCAGTAAGGTGTAACAAAAATATCAATAACTGCTATTGTAAAGCTGGAAAACATACTTAAAAGTTTGATGCAGTGATGATAACATTATGTTCAACTAAAAAGTTTGTCAAGTACATGTAGACCTCATTTACCCCTAGTACAGTTTGTCAAGTACATGTAGACCTCATTTACCCCTAGTACAGTTTGTCAAGTACATGTAGACCTCATTTACCCCTAGTACAGTTTGTCAAGTACATGTAGACCTCATTTACCCCTAGTACAGTTTGTCAAGTACATGTAGACCTCATTTACCCCTAGTACAGTTTGTCAAGTACATGTAGACCTCATTTACCCCTAGTACAGTTTGTCAAGTACATGTAGACCTCATTTACCCCTAGTACAGTTTGTCAAGTACATGTAGACCTCATTTACCCCTAGTACAGTTGCACAAGCTTTAGTTCTAAACTCTATGCAACCAACATTCCCTCTAAGCGAATTGTACATGTGCATGCAGTGCTCGCTGCATTGCGCAAGCATTACGGAGACAAGCAAAATTGGATTGAGCAAAATGTAACGTTGGATTGACAATTCAGCTGCACGGAGATGCCTGAGCAGCTTTGCACGTGCGCAGCTTAGAGGGAATGTTGTATGCAACTCAATGGTTTGTAGCTATCTCTCAACTTGACTTCAATTCTTTGAAATTCTTTTACCATTTCACATGATGATGGCAACCATATCTCCTGCCTTGAGTCATACTCAAATTGGCACATGTCCAATAAACATAATTGTGTCTTTTCCATCTTTTATTCACAAGAATCTGAATATTCCTTTTAATTCTTCTGTGTTGATTAATAACATTTTTCCAGAGTCTTATTTTCCATTTTGTCTTAAACATGCATCACATTTGGGATGTCATTTTAAAAAAAATTATAATTCAAGTTTGATCATGCAGATGTCTTTGGGTGTTGCTGTAAAGTTAGTCTACTTCCCTTGCTAATTTCACTAACTCTAATATGAAACCCAGATCCAAATAAAACACAGATGAATAAATAATCTGGATGTTTTGGTAATAATAAATTTTCCAAAGTTTTTGCTTGTATGCCATAAGTCCATTTTTTTAAAGGGTAATTTTCATAAGACTTATGGCTACATCGTAACAGTTGGAAGGTCTGCTGTAGGCTCAGCAGATGACCTTCAATGTGTATTGGGGACATAAAACCAAATCTTACCAAAACTGGAAGAGAGTTATATGGGTCTGACCCCACCCCATCTGTTACTGTCAGTATAATTATTGTTGTCCAGTTAGTGGACCCCACGGATCCAGCATTATGTAAATACCATACTCAAATGGGGGTTCTTTGGATTAAAGTCATATATCGCCAGTTGGGTATTGGCAAATAATTAGTCTACATGCTATTTCAGTTATGTGCTTATCTACTATTACCATGCCACCAGAGCAAGCCACTGGAAGCAAAGGAGCCCAAATGACTCGGTCAATCTTCTTCCAATCAAGGCCGTAACCTTTTACATAAGCAGCTTAAATACTTTCATATTAAATTTATGTCCGGTTTCCAATTTAGTGAATCGAATATTCATAAGTTGTCAATTTTCCTCCTTAACTGTATTATTTTTTGCATACCTTAATTTTCTGAAAGGTTTGCAGAATCAATTGGCTTATAGTGATTTTTGTGAATTTAACTAGTGTGTCTCAACATCATGAGTTTGTAAACTGGACCAGTCAGTATTCTTTCAGGGCCAATAAGTTTTTGTTTAAAGAGGGTTCAATTGTGTGTGTGTCCATCTGTCTGTCTGTCTTATATAAGTAAACTTGACATCAAATTACAACAATAATTTCTGACCTAACTATGTTGGAACAGTTCATGATTATATAAAATATTCTGTAAGGCTTTATGAAGTGTCAATCAAGGTCTCTGGTGATAACTCTCTCTTCTGTAATGAAATAAGATAGTTCTATGTAAGAAGGACTGACATGAGGGGTCAATTCATTTCAAAGTGTAAATTACCTGGTCACTGTGGCCTTTTGCTGCCACCTAACCTATTCTCACTGGCTATAAACTCCTCTGTTGATGGTCTAGTGACTTCTACTGACCATGGCTTGACCACTCCATGAAAAACTATATGACCAAATTTTGCTAAATTGGAAAGTTCATGGAAGTTCAGTGCCTCCTTTAGACTTCCTGTTAAATAATCTGCCCCACCCTATGTAAAATTAAACTCTGAAATGTCAAGGCTGAGATTTGTGCAGGGTGATGAGGAATGTAGGACCTTGACCTGTTGTTTACAGAAAGATTAGAGGAATTTCAATATAGCTAAATTTTTCTGAGTATCTTGTTGAACTGGGTTGAGACTGGTTGTTTTGTCCACAGGGATAAGAGTGACCCAGTTTCCACACAATCAACAACCATTCTACATATTTTGGATTATTTTCATAACAAATGGTAATGGGTGATAGGTGGCATTTGTTTCCTATCCCCATAATTTACTTTTTGATTACTCATACAGACCTTCTAAAATCTCACAATTATTTTTGTAATACGCAATAACCACTCAGAATAACTCATAGCTTACTTTTAAAAAACCAGTCAATAATAAACAAATTCATATACATGTAATAAATAAAATTGTAATAAAAGAGCCTTTCTAAATCCTAAACTTGTTTAAAACCTTTTGCAGCAAACACATTTTATTTTTACCTGGCCCAAATACAGCTACAACCTGCAATATCAAAATCTAAGACAAACCTTTGATAAAATCGACTTTCACCCTGAACTTTTGAACTTTTACAGATACACTTGTAAGCTTCTGTACAGGACAACCAATGGTCATGCAAAAATTCTCAAATGTTCTTCATGCCTGATACAAACTTTAATAAATTGCAAAATGTTTCTTTCATAATTTATACAAATTTCTTGCAAAAGATGAAATGTTTTCAATGCTCACCAAAATTGTCATTATGTCTAGGCTAACTGGCATGTGATTTTTTCTGCAAATGCCAGTGCAGAACTGCATAATTAAAATTAATTTTACCTTTATTCCCCAAAAAGTGTATTTTAGTAGCAGCAATATCTTACCAAATCACAATTGTGTAGCAGAATTTGGTGGGTAGGTTGAACAAAAAATGAGAAAGATGGAGTGTGTCCATCATTCGAAAGATCCACTTTACTTAATTGGTGTTATTCCAGGTCACATGCCATGCTGCACCTATGGATCTCAGCCCCCTCCCCCTCCCCAATTGTCTGTGGTTTATTACACTAATGAGTCCAGGTATGAAAAGAAGGTAGTTTGAGATTGCCAAAATACTCCATGGCAAAGGCTTTAGACAGACCCATGAAAAGTGATGGCTTGTTAGTTCCATAAAAGGTCTCAACTGCTAAGCTCTTTTCATTGTGGTGACAATCAACCATGAGATATCGGACGGCAAAATATTTATGGAAGGTTGATTTGTTTCCATCCCTTTCTTATTGCTTTTCAAGACATTTTGATAGAACACAGCTAGAACATGTCCTAACTGGACATAAAAGACTATCTTGATAATCTCCAGCACAGATTTGACCCAGACTTGGAATCTCTAGGCTACTGAAGACAATTAACTTTTGGCTGAAAATTCCAGTTGACAAAGAAGAAAAATGGAATTGTAATTGCTATTAAACTTGAGACAGCCATTGTTAAGAGACATTGCATGAATCTCACTTCATCTTCTTGCAGACAGCAAAGCAAGTAAAAACAGTCTTGGGTGAGAGGACCTGAAAAGCAGCATCACTCAATGATTCATAGGGTTTTTGATTAAAAACCATAAAACACAAGATAGATTCCATATGGGCATAAGAAAGTGGGAGACAGGTATCTGCAGCTCAAAATACTTAAATGAGCTCAACAATGTGCAAATCCCAAGGGATCCCTGAGAAAACGTAAGTGTTTTGGAATGACGGTGCTACAGCCCATGATACTGAATATCTCCTGTTCTTGAAAAGGAACAAAAGGAAATCAACAGTGGAAGTTATAGAGTGACAGTGGATCAACATGCTTCCGACTGACCAATTACAGAAGATTCTCCACCTGGTGTCATAGACCTTAGATGTCATAAGATCTCCTGGCCATAATGATGCAATTAACAAACCAGCCCAAAAACTTGTTCTGGTAGATAGATTGCTTGAGATGAGCAAAGCTTAAAGGTGGAGAATATGGGTTGCTATGCAGAAGAGGACCCTAAATTGTGACAGAAGATCCCACAGCACAGTGGGGATATGAGTATATGAACAGTGGAGGTTCTGACCTTTTGTAGAACTTGAGATAGCAGTGGGAATGGTGGAAAGGTATACAT
The DNA here is from genome assembly GCA_029339505.1 of Unio delphinus. NCBI lineage: Eukaryota > Metazoa > Mollusca > Bivalvia > Unionida > Unionidae > Unio > Unio delphinus. The sequence goes on from JAQISU010000174.1 coordinate 14,448,117, forward strand.
GAACAGATGATCCCAATGGAAGCTCTGCTGCCAAATCTCTCTTGTCTGGATCCATTGAGATGTAAAGGAAGTTTGTTGCTGAACCTGGTTGCAAACCAGTCTACCAGAGGCATTCCCTTAGAAAGATGACTGTTATGAAGTGATGTAAAGACCTGATTCCATGATCATTGTTTCGCCTGACCTGGTCAGACTCTCCACTATATCGTTCTTCCCCAGAATGTGGCAAACTTGGAAAGAAATATTCTCCAAGGTGGCCCAGCGAAGGAGGTTCCTGACCTCAATACAAGGGACATGCACACCTCCTTGACATCATAAATAGAGACTCACTGTTAAAAATCTATCCTGGTTCATCCACAAGCACAAATGTTGATGAAACTCTGGTCCAAGAGGAATCAGAGCTGATAAGAGAATCTTTATAAGTTTCCATCTTGTGAGAAGGAGAAACTGTCGAGGGCAAATATGGAGACATCCTAAGGGAACCACATGAGCAATGGCATTCAAGGTTCCCAGTATGACTAGGTACAGACAAGGAGACCATGATGTTTTTCCTTGTAATGCTTCTAGAAGCATAAAGATTTGATCTATCAGATCCAGTGAAACTTCTGGCTCATCAGGGTGTAAACAAAGTCCTGAGATGGAATGAGTTCCAACTCACTGAGGTCAGATAAAACACCTGACCCAGTTAATGTGGACTAGCATCAGAACCGATACCAATGGTGAGACAGAACCTGAACATTGTGGATCAGCCATCTCTTGAAATACTGTAAAATTGGGCTTCGCGGTAATCCGAGGTAGGACTCTATTACTGCCATAATCCAGGTGAAGACATCTTGATACACAACTGAAGTAAAAAACTTCCTGATCCAAGCAAAACTGGAGGTATTTTTAATGAGAAAAAAAATTCTGAATGAAGTAAAGAGCATCCAGAAGATTGATATTACTACCAATCTTTATCGGTTAATTACCAGTCAGTGGTCTCTCAACATACATGTCAGAGCCTAGTTCAGCTTCATAACTCTTGAAGGTGTTGGGAACAACATGCTTTCTGGAAGTGTCATGCATTCTTTGGATTTTCACTCACTGTGATCACTCCAGTTATGGGCCCCAACAACCACATTTTATTCACATGTATAATTGACATGTTCCTTCTCTTTCTTCACCCTCACCACTATTATGTAATAATCCAATTTTGAATTTTTCTTGCTATGCCATGGTTCAGTACATAATATGTGTTAGTTACAAACTACTGTCTTATTACTATATATTTGACTGGCATTTTCAATCATACATGCTCTTCTGTGCTTTGGTACAAGATGTGATTGGCAGTTACCATATATACTCACTTATACAATGTCGAACTGCAACCCAAAAAGATCCTAAAATGCTACAGATGAGTTTGGAGAAATGGGTCAATGTTGTTATACGATTACTCCTAACACACTGCACAGACCCACATCTGCTGGTACATGATGTGATGGCAAATCAAGGTATGTCCAATCTGCAGTTGGATTCATCTTATAAGCAAGTAAGGTATGGACACCCCCTCATTATCCTAAAGGGTGAGTTGTGTTAGGATTGGATCATGTATATTGACTCACTTGATTGACTCAAGTCACAGTTATTACTTCCAGTTCAGTATCCACAAATGTAGTCCCCATTTATTTTAAAAGCATTCTTTTCTCTCTTATTTTGGTGGTGATACAAGTTAGATTTTAGCATTATTGGTATTGATTTAAAGGTAATTTTTTTATTCTTTGGAATTTGAGCATTATGTTGTTGTCTGTGTGCATTTCAGTGACAGTGAGTTTTGTGGAATTGATGCAGACCTGGAAGTGAAATCTGTAATCCATTGTACATTGCTTTGATTACAGTGTGGCCCATTGTACATTGCTTTGATTACAGTGTGGCCCATTGTACATTGCTTTGATTACAGTGTGGCCTGTCAAAGAAATGCTGGATAATCTATGACAAGAACATCAGGGTGAATTCCTATTTGAAGGCATTTTAGATTAAAATGATTTGTTATGATTCTGACAGTGGGAAGTTCAATACTGACAAACAAATGTAGAGGCTACATAGGCAAAAAATGTGATCCGATGAGGTACATGGGTTAACTTGATGAAGTACATGGGTTAACTTGATGAGGTACATAGGTTAACTTGATGAAGTACATTGGTTAACTTGATGAAGTACATGGGTTAACTTGATGAGGTACATGGGTTCACATGATCAGGTACATGGTTTAACTTGATGAGGTACATTGGTTAACTTGATGAGGTACATAGGTTAACTTGATGAAGTACATTGGTTAACTTGATGATGTACATGGGTTAACTTGATGAGGTACATGAGTTCACATGATCAGGTACATGGGTTAACTTGATGAGGTACATTGGTTAACTTGGTGAGGTACATTGGTTAACTTGATGAGGTACATGGGTTAACTTGATGAAGTACATGGGTTAACTTGATGAGGTACATGGGTTCACATGATCAGATACATGGGTTAACTTGATGAGGTACATGGGTTAAATTGATGCGGTACATGGGTTAACTTGAAGAGGTACTTGGGGTTCCCTTAATGAGGTACATGGGTTCACATGATCAGGTACATGGGTTCACATGATCAGATATGTTGGTTCACTTGATCCAGTGTGTGTGTTCACTTCATCTGGTATGTGGATTCTCTTCAGTATTAATTGTTGATCTCAACACATTAAACATTCAACATAATCTGTATTTACAAAAAAGCATATCCACCCCTCCTCCAGAAGTAATAATCTGTCCAAGTCCCATCTAATCTGTTTGGTGGAGGTAACAGAAAACAGATAGTGCCACTTCTTTTACAATGTCTTAAGTCATGATACAAAAGCTCACCAAGTTACTTCAAAATACCACAAACTGTAAAGAACAAAATCAAGTCTACATAGTATATATATATATATATATATATATATATATATATATATATATATATATATATATATATATATATATATATATATTAAAATGGGGAGATAATAGTAAAGTTCTTATCTGATTCTAAATCTTCTATGGGACACAAATGAGTGTCCATCACACCCCCAATACATGGATAAACAACAATTTGCAATAAAAATTGGGACAGCTCTTGAAATATTGATCACACCCCCAATTCATGGATAAAAAACAATTTGCAATAAAAATTGGGACAGCTCTTGAAATATTGATCACATCTCCTATTTAAACAAAATAAATAAAATAAATTATCTAGTCATAAAACAAAAGGATACCAGGTCATGAAGTTGTCTCAAAAGGTTCTGGAAATTAATAGATGGACCAGCAATCTCCCATATACCCTCCCCAACTTCCCCCAAATTTGTTGGGAAGTGGGATCAATAAATGGATTTATAAAACATCATACTGATGATGTCAATATTGTGTCAATTTTGTATTTGTATGAAACTGCACCTGGCTATCATGCATTTGTATGTACGCTTATTTTTGTATTTTTTTTTATTGGTCAGGGAAATTACCTACACCACTATCCCCACTGTCACAATCATTAGATTCTTGGATATGCAAAATAGTTAAATACAAATAATCCAAAGCAAGACAAGTTATTTATTAAATAATATAACTTGTAACCATTTCAAATAACTAAATCAAATTAGTACCAGCACTGGCAGTTACATTTTAAAAATATGTACTGAATGTACTCACAAGTCAAGTCAAACTGCAAACAACAAAGATCATGATCTGCCATAGCATAATGTGCCTGCAGATCAGGGTCTGTGTTGTTTATTCTACTGACTACTCATAACAAACTGCACAGACCCCTACCTTCTAATGCATTATCCGATGGCAGATCTAGTTCTGGGCAGTTTGCAGTTGGACTTGTAGGCGAGTATATAGAGTATTGGTAAATACCTAGAATGAGTAAAAATGAATCACACAACTATACTAGTGACTAATATGACACCCAATATACCCGAGTATATATATATATATATATATATATATATATATATATATATATATATATATATATATATATATATATATATATATATATATATATATATATATATATATACATATACATATTTAAAAATGATTTAAGTACCCATTTCCCAAGTAAATTATAGATTGGTTTAGTATATATAAAATAAATAATTATATAATACAATGAAAATAGCAACATCATGCAGGTGAGATCATTTTTTCATACTAGTTCAAACAGCAATTCAAAGGTTGAATGGAAAGGTCCTTCATATTTTAACAGCACATGTTTTGGACTGTCTAGCTCTATTTACAAGTAAAATCAAATTAGGTATTTTTTTCTCTGTAAAAAAGAGCGGTGTAGGAGGAAAATTAACAGTTACCTGCCTTAAGTTGGTCTAAAACTGCCAACAATGACAAGTACAAGTTTTCAGTAATAAACAAAATTATCAAGAAACATTGTCACCGTTTACAAAAGAAAAATAGGAAACATAAAGAGGGTGGTTAGGTCCACATTGACAGGTGTCCTTCTCAATTTAGATGTACACATTTGAACAATATGTACCAAAGCACCCCATTGTGAACAAATCTGAAGCACATCTGCATTGTTCAGGTTTACTGTATATTAGTTAGACTGGGCATAAGTAGTTTTTTTTTAAAAACTTTATAACTAGTTTACTTAGGAACACAGGATTCTGACCAGATGCATTGCTACCAATTTAATTTAAATGCAGTTATTGGAAATGTATGTTGCTTTCATGTGCAGCATTTTTTCACCCTTTTTTATGTTAAAAAACCCCTCCATCTTCATTTATTTCTTACATTGGAAATATCACTACACTTGCAGTACCAGATTACCAAATAGGCAGAGTGGGAACCAGCCTATGGGCCCCACACCTTTTAGAGGCTCTGCGACAACGAATCAAAATAATATTGATAGGAGATAATTTGTGAGGGTGATTTTGACTACCTAAGGGCCTCCAAAGGGTTTAATCCAGCACAGTACACTTATAGTAATGGTATTTTAACTCCTCATGAAAATTCAACTTGTAGAAGTTTTGTATGCGGATTTTTACTTCTTCCTTCTTCTGTCTTTTCTTCCATTTTAATCCTTTTTTCTTTCCTCCATTTACTTCTTTCTATTTCAGCAGACTTACAAGTTTTCTCTTTTGGGTCTTCTTGTTCTCATCTCCTTGGTTAGTTGTTTTTTCACTGTCAGGGATACATTTTGGTTTGAATCTTTGTTTCACTCTCTTTTCTGACTCCTTTACATTCTGTTTTGTCTAAATCACTAGCTTGCTTATGTGAGTTTGTTCTCATTTCTGTTTTTCAGTTCTCTTTTGGTATTTGACAGTTTTTTGGTGCATGCCCTGTGTTGCTACAGTGTTAGAGGAATCTCATACCACAAATCAGATACATGTAATTCTTTCATCTGTTTCTTGATTTTCCTCAAAATGGGTGATTATTCTTTGATGTCTACTGATACTCTTCCTATTTGCAGAGGCCACAAAAGGCTATTGGTTCTGCTCTCTTTGGTCATACACTATATCCCTTTTTTTCCATTCCTGTTTTATATTCCTATGCTTAATTTTTAAAAAAATCAAGGTTCCATAATTCTAAGACCATTATGACTATCATCCTTGATGGTGTCCACTCTAAAGGGATCTCTGTCAAAAGCATTCCAGAAAAGGTCCTATTTCCTCTCAATTCTCCTTGTTTCTTGAAGTATTTCTCCAATTCTGACATTACCCTGCTACAATTAAATACTACAAGTACCATGTTTCCTCTTGGCTGGTTACACTTGCACAAGTTGCACAAAATTTACACAGCTCTGAAGGGGCCCTGAGTGGCCAAAAGCGCTCTCCCTTACGGATCACTGCCATCTCACCTCTGTCTGCGTGGGTTTAAGTCTTGGATTCGGCCAATGTGGGTATGTGAGAAAGCTTGCCAGTAGCTTCTCGTGGGTTGATGGTTCTTTTTGGGGTTTCCCCGGGTTCTTCCTCCACCATTAATACTGGCTGCCAATTGTATAGCATATCTTGTGCTGAAAAATGGTGTTAAACCCTACAACAATAACACAGCTCTGAAAATTACTTACAAGGTTATTTTTGTTTGTGTTATATATCTTTTATGAATTGTCTAGTAATCCATTGGCCTTCTGAAGTACACTGGCTGTTTTCTCCAAAAAGTGGAATAATCCTCTCGAATCGACAGATTTAATTGCATATTTAATTGCAAGCTTATCTCATGAGTTTGTAAAATCCTATTAATCCTAATATTGTTAACGTAACATAGCTTTTGCACAAATCCTTCATACCATGTGGTAATATTGTTAACGTAACATAGCTTTTGCACAAATCCTTCATACCATGTGGTAATATTGTTAACGTAACATAGCTTTTGCACAAATCCTTCATACCATGTGGTAATATTGTTAACGTAACATAGCTTTTGCACAAATCCTTCATACCATGTGGTAATATTGTTAACGTAACATAGCTTTTGCACAAATCCTTCATACCATGTGGTAATATTGTTAACGTAACATAGCTTTTGCACAAATCCTTCATACCATGTGGTAATATTGTTAATGTAACATAGCTTTTGCACAAATCCTTCATACCATGTGGTAATATTGTTAACGTAACATAGCTTTTGCACAAATCCTTCATACCATGTGGTAATATTGTTAACGTAACATAGCTTTTGCACAAATCCTTCATACCATGTGCTAATATTGTTAACGTAACATAGCTTTTGCACAAATCCTTCATACCATGTGGTAATATTGTTAACGTAACATAGCTTTTGCACAAATCCTTCATACCATGTGGTAATATTGTTAACGTAAAATAGCTTTTGCACAAATCCTTCATACCATGTGGTAATATTGTTAACGTAACATAGCTTTTGCACAAATCCTTCATACCATGTGGTAATATTGTTAACGTAACATAGCTTTTGCACAAATCCTAATCATACCATGTGGTAATATTGTTAATGTAACATAGCTTTTGCACAAATCCTTCATACCATGTGGTAATATTGTTAATGTAACATAGCTTTTGCACAAATCCTTCATACCATGTGGTAATATTGTTAACGTAACATAGCTTTTGCACAAATCCTTCATACCATGTGGTAATATTGTTAATGTAACATAGCTTTTGCACAAATCCTTCATACCATGTGGTAATATTGTTAACGTAACATAGCTTTTGCACAAATCCTTCATACCATGTGGTAATATTGTTAACGTAACATAGCTTTTGCACAAATCCTTCATACCATGTGGTAATATTGTTAACGTAACATAGCTTTTGCACAAATCCTTCATACCATGTGGTAATATTGTTAATGTAACATAGCTTTTGCACAAATCCTTCATACCATGTGGTAATATTGTTAACGTAACATAGCTTTTGCACAAATCCTTCATACCATGTGGTAATATTGTTAACGTAACATAGCTTTTGCACAAATCCTTCATACCATGTGGTAATATTGTTAACGTAACATAGCTTTTGCACAAATCCTTCATACCATGTGGTAATATTGTTAACGTAACATAGCTTTTGCACAAATCCTTCATACCATGTGGTAATATTGTTAACGTAACATAGCTTTTGCACAAATCCTTCATACCATGTGGTAATATTGTTAACGTAACATAGCTTTTGCACAAATCCTTCATACCATGTGGTAATATTGTTAACGTAACATAGCTTTTGCACAAATCCTTCATACCATGTGGTAATATTGTTAACGTAACATAGCTTTTGCACAAATCCTTCATACCATGTGGTAATATTGTTAACGTAACATAGCTTTTGCACAAATCCTTCATACCATGTGGTAATATTGTTAACGTAACATAGCTTTTGCACAAATCCTTCATACCATGTGGTAATATTGTTAACGTAACATAGCTTTTGCACAAATCCTTCATACCATGTGGTAATATTGTTAATGTAACATAGCTTTTGCACAAATCCTTCATACCATGTGGTAATATTGTTAACGTAACATAGCTTTTGCACAAATCCTTCATACCATGTGGTAATATTGTTAACGTAACATAGCTTTTGCACAAATCCTTCATACCATGTGGTAATATTGTTAACGTAACATAGCTTTTGCACAAATCCTTCATACCATGTGGTAATATTGTGGGGCAATATCAGCAAACATGAGACCCCTATGAACAAATAGTGTGTAGCCTTTGACCTAAATAAAACAAAATATTAGTAATAATATTTTTTCTCCAAGATCTCTTTGAGGGCATGATAAAACATAAAAACCAATTAGTCTCCCTATAAATTACAGTTACCTTGCATGCATTATCAAGGTAGCAACTTTGCTTATTCTCACTTAGCAATTTATTTTCAAAAGTAGTAAATTGAAATACTCTTGTTCAGTGAAATTCTATTAGACACACTGATATCTGATCTGTTAGGTAATTCCTGGGATCTCAAAAATGTGCTATAGGAAGCTTCCATAATAAATTTTCTACAAGAAAATAACTTTTATGTAACCCTTTTTTGGGTTGGTTTGGTTTGGTTTTGGATTTGGTTTGGTTTGGTTTGGAACAGCACATAAATTCAGGCCAAGTTATATTTGGTTGAGGCAATTAAAATGTAAAGCACTTGCCAAAGGGCATACTATGATGCCCAATTTGGCCTCATCTGGGCAGGATTTAAACCTGTACCCTTCTGATCTATCTGAGTGATCAGTCACATCAGCTCCTGACTTATAAGAAAATCCCAGACTCAAATATTATAATATATACAATTATGTGTGGAACTAATTATTTTTTCAAAACAAAATAGTAAAGCTGTCAAGATAAAATAAGAATTTTGGATGGGACTCTGTGGTAGAATAATTATAGGCAAAAAACCACTTGCCCTATTGCTTCTGAATTGCATGTCTTCACAACAAATAACTAACAGTTTCATTTCATAGTTCGTCTAATTACTCTCAACACAAACATCATGAAATTCACCACTTTCAAATGATGACAGTTCGTGTACAATTTTATTCAGAAAAATCTAAATTGCAAATTACCTTAAAAGCTGTTTCCAGATAAGGATATGGATTCATCCTATGCTAATAAAAACCGGAAATTAATTTCAATGTATTTAGCAGTAATTCATTCATCAGTCAAAGGCAATGATAATGACTGCTCAGGTGTTAAGCAGGTAGTTAAAAGCAACAATTATCACCATACCTGTGGCAATTTACAGGTGTGTATCTTCCATACAGCTGATGGCTTGTCAAAGTAATTGAGTTGGACAGAAATAGGTACATAATTATAACAGAGTACAACTGACAAAGATTAGTCACCAGACCTAGTCATACAAGACACCAGCATATCATGGTCTACACTGTTACATGTAAGACCTAGTCATATAAGACACCAGCATATCATGGTCTACACTGTTACATGTAAGACACCAGCATATCATGGTCTACACTGTTACATGTAAGACACCAGCATATCATGGTCTACACTGTTACATGTAAGACACCAGCATATCATGGTCTACACTGTTACATGTAAGACACCAGCATATCATGGTCTACACTGTTACATGTAAGACACCAGCATATCATGGTCTACACTGTTACATGTAAGACACCAGCATATCATGGTCTACACTGTTACATGTAAGACCTAGTCATATAAGACACCAGCATATCATGATCTGCACTGATACATGTAAGACCTAGTCATATAAGACACCAGCATATCATGGTCTACACTGTTACATGTAAGAACAATGAACAGTGTCAACTCTGAAAGGCCTGTGTATCAAGCAGTGGCAAACCTAGATGTGCATTATTTGCAGCTGGATAAACAAAGTACTCACTTATAAGATGTGGCAAAGTGCAGTTCTGGCAGATCTGGGTCTGTACCGTTTGGAGTAATCAGTAGAAAGAAATAAACTAGACTGTGATTACCTGGCAGCAGATCAGGATAATTTTTGCTTTGCAGTTTGTCTTGACTTGTAAATGAGTGAGGGTTACAGTACATTTGGTCACTACAGCATAAAAATCCTCTTAATCATTGTCACAACAAACAGTTTACAAACACCTGTTTCTTTATTCAACAGGTATGAATGGTAGAAAACAAAATATATAATTACTATTTTTGGAATATTTACATGTAATGGCTACAAAATCTCCTATAGTGAACACATTATAAATCTGCAATTAATGCTAATCTAGCAAACAATAAAGATTTAACTTTCATTCCTAAACTTTTTATTTTGTTAAATCTAGCTTTAAAGAAGAAAAAACATTAAAATATGGAACATTCTCTTTCAGGAAAAGTTAACTTTGAAAGGGAAGTAATTTTTTGTTGTTGACCAGAATCTGACAAGTGGTTTAACAGTTTTAATTTTTTTGCAAATTTACGAAAAGCTAGACATACAATGGCAAAAATGTTTTATATTCTGCTTGCCCCAAGTGATGATGAAACAGTAACAATGAACAATAACAAACTCTTCTTAAATTCGTGTGTGGCTGCTAACAAAATCTGAAATACAGCTATAAATATCAAGGCAAAGTTTTATTAAAAAGAAAAAGCAGATGCTGGTTGAGGTGGAACTAAATAGTGTCACCAATATCTGGATACAAGAACAATTCACATAACAGAGGTTTCAACTGTGATTTTGTCTGGATGTATACCTTGTGTTTATTATAAATAATTTTAAATGAATTTGTCCTCACTATTAATTTCCATTCCGGCACTTGTTCTACAAACACTGGAATGAATTAATTAACAGTGTGATTTCCAGGTAATTTTAGGTGCTTGTGTGTGTATGTATGTATGTATGTATGTATGTATGTATGTATGTATGTATGTATGTATGTATGTATGTATGTATGTATGTATGTATGTATGTATGTACGCACGTACGTACGTACCCATGTACGTATGTACGCACGCACGTACGTACGTACGTACTTACGCACGCACGCATGTTAAACAGCACAGACAATAATGGACATATGGTGTTTATTAAAATATAAAATTAAAATATCTTCAGGAAGATATATCCTTTCAAATGTAAACATAAATACAACTAAATAAAATATCCAAAGGTCAAGACCTTCAAATCCTGGAAAATTTATATCTAAAATTTTTTTAAATGAAACACAAAATTTAAATGAAAATTTAAAAAATCAAATCCTTAAAATACATGGTAATATGCTGACAGTGAATGCATTTCTGGGATTTTTAATCCTTTAGGAGGTAGTTGAGGTTTACCCTTCTGGAGGCAAGCATGAGTTGAGGTTTACCCTTCTGGAGGCATGCATGAGCTGAGGTTTACCCTTCTGGAGGCATGCATGAGTTGAGGTTTACCCTTCTGGAGGCAAGCACAAGTTAGTAAAAAATGTTATGTATATGAATATCACCTCCTATCTGCGTTTTGTTATCAATTTGGGATGTCTGTCTTTCTACCACAAAAATACATGCTTTTAAGACAAAGACAAATGCAACTACACAAACCCAAATCGGATAATGTGCCAACTGATCTGGATCTGTGCAGTTTGTAAGGTTGTAAATATATAAGGTATGTATATGGAATCTTCCATTAAAAATATTTTAGGTCTGAATATGGAATCATCCATTCAAAAATGTTTTAGTTCTGAATATGGAATCTTCCATTAAAAATATTTTAGGTCTGAATATGGAATCATCCATTCAAAAATGTTTTAGTTCTGAATATGGAATCTTCCATTAAAAAATGTTTGCTATTTCATTACCCTGAAAACCAAATGTGACTTGGCAGCTGACAGTACAGAATAATTTTATTTCCAGACTGCAGGAAAAAGCCATGTTTCTGTATGATCTGAGTTATTAATGGGGTGTCAGTTTAAGGTTTGTATGGCTTTGATTGTGGAAAATGGAACCCTAAGCAGATGATATATTTTTTGGAAGAGGTTTCAGTGTAGTGTAGCATGACATTGTGTGAAGATAAAATAAAATGCTTTGCCATAAAATATAAAAAAGCAATGTTTCTGTCACAATATCCTCAATGTTCTAATTGAACAGACTGACATTTAGGTAAAGGTCATGGAAGAAAGACAAAATTAGCTTCAAATTACATGGGACCAGTTATATGTAACAGTGATAGCAGGGAGAAGAAAAAAAAAGAGAATTGGTAAAAAGGAAAAAGTAATTTCATTGCCATCATCTATTTAGTGCTTTATTACTGTCTAAACTTCTCAAAATAATATCTGCAAGAATTTAAACAAAGACTGGGACACAATTTTCTGAAACCAATCAGTACATGGCAAGCACTGTTTTTAAACCTTACATGATCAGTGTAGACTAACATAACTCCTAATCGGGTTACACAAACTCTTACTGTATGTAACTTATTTAAGAAAATCCAATTGTAACAAAGAGAAATGCAATAAAAGTTGCAATGAACAATAAAATGATAAATCCCTCAGACCGTCTCTGGAAATGAAACAACACAGTCCAGTGTTACAGAAGTAGGTAAAATTCCATGGATGACATTATGAACAAATGAAAAATTTCTCCAGGCAAATGCTCTGAACATATCAACTTGCATGGTGATGATTTTAAAACTTTTGTTGCAGTTGCACGTAAATGTAAATTTCTATGCAAAGAGAAAATGTATATGTTCCATCTTTGCAAGTGCACTGGGCAAGGGCACTTTTGTGAAGTGGGCATGATGCTAATTGGTTGGTTTGTTAATGCACATTACATTATTTGAAAGTTCATAATTAATAAATGACAGCCCAGTACCTTTTCCATAGACTAGTATCAAAACTGTGACTCTTGGATTACTAACATGTGACCCAATCACTGTGTTGCTGACTTGCTTGGAGTTTTCATAAAATTTTAATGAATTGGGGCAAACAGCTTTGCAACTATAAGAGATAAGTAAAATAAGGTTAGTGTCTGCAAAGCATTTATGCCCCATTTTAGTAAAAAACTAAAACAAATAACAAATGAGTAATTTGCACTAACAATATCAAAATATCTAATCAAATCATCCATTTTTGCAATAATTTTTATCTCCCTCCCATGTTTTTGCTACAATGAGTTAACAAGATTTATTTATTTTGCTAAAAAACCACAAAGTATATTTTAATTTTTAAAAAATGAAAAAAAATCAAGGAATTTTGGTAATGGCTTCAAAAACTTTTTATATTATTGACATATGAATACAAAATCAATTGCAAAATTTTAAATTGTCTACTTCCAGTGTTCTTTGCTTATTTATGATGATAAAGTTAAAACAAAGTCACAAAAGTTTTAAAATGTGCAAAACCTTGAACAATTTCTACATAAAATTCTAATAAGGTTTTCAACATATGAATGCCATTTTTATAACAATTGATAAACTTCTGCTTACTTGATGTTAATTAAGGTCTTCTTCCTCCCCATTTCAGCTTTTAAAAAACTAGAGAACCTGCAATTTAACAATGGAAGAATGCTGAAATGATACAATGATAAAATGATGAATTAAGCTGTAAAAATGTAAATGATTAGTGGAAAGAAAAACAATTCTTGTAACTGTCATGTACGGAATACATACTAAGGAATGACTTGCTAGTAATTTGCCAACTGCTCCTGGTCAAATCTAATGGCACACTTGGGTGCTTATGAAATACCAGTCTACTATGAGGCCTCAGTCTTCATTTAATGCATTTTGCTCTTACAAAGACTAAATACAGTCTACAGACATCATATGTTAGCATTACCATCTACTATTAGTTCCCTGTATTTATAAAGAAAAGCAGACTGGCTTGCATATACTATGTTATTGGCCATAGTTATCTCTGCAGACTCCAGACTTTAATGTACACTTTAAGCTTTTTGTCTGTGCCTGACTCTGTTGGGTAACAATACTGGATTTTCTACTTTGCACATTTGAAGTGGATTTCATTGGAATGTAACCTTTGGCCAGATCTGCAATTTGAATTCAGAATTATGTGCTCTGTTTGTGTGTGTGTGTGTGTGTGTGTGTGTGTGTGTGTGTGTGTGTGTGTGTGTGTGTACATGTATAAAAACTATTAGCATGTCAATGCCTCCATTCATGGTAAGAATATATTGGAGACTGTCACTAAGGTGCCATGTTGGAGGGTACCACTGTCATTCATAATACTCTAGTAATTTTGGTGAAAATTCCATGTCAATATGACCAGAAATTCATGAGAAGCAGCCAAATAAAATGTAGGGATGACTATCAAGGCAACTATTAGGGAGATTGGGTCAGCATCATTTTAATAAAATAAAAATAAAATTTAGGGATGACTATCAAGGCAACCATTAGGGAGAATGGGTCAGCATCATTTTAATAAAATAAAAATAAAATTTAGGGATGATTATAAAGGCAACCATTTGGGAGATTGGGTCAGCATCATTTTAATAAAATAAAAATAAAATGTAGGGATGACTGTCAAGGCAACCACTAGGAAGATTGGGTCAGCATCATTTTAATATAGGAACAATTTATATATTGCAGTTGTTATGTATTTACAATTTGTTGGTTGTTTTGTTTTTAATTTTTTGCTATATGCTATTGATAATGAGACATGGTATGTTGACCAGACCTTGTCCAAAATCAAGTTCATTTTCTACCTGACCTGAACTATATCTTTTGATTTTGTGGTAAACATGTTTATCTGAGTCTTGAAATTTGGAAATTCCCTATGAATTGAAGGTTCAAAGATTGTATCTTGTAAACATTAGGAATCACTTTAAAGGTTATTTTCCATTAAGTAATAGATTTTCTTTTATAGAAAATATAAATTGTTACCTGAGGTCTGGCAGAAGACTGTATGGAAAAATTATTAGAATCAATCATATTATGTTGTCAAGTAATTCATTTGAGCTGAAATTTATATTTCAAATTATTTAATTCAAGTGATTTTTCTCTATAAATACAAAGTGCTCTTCAAAAACAATATTCTTGGAAATAGTGACTTGAATTCATACTGAATTTTTAAAAAAGGATTTAAATTCTTGGATTGTCATTTTTTAAGTTTATGCCATGATTATCCATTCAAAAAAAGTGGCTATAAAAATTGCAAGATGGCCACCACAGCTATCAAATTAGAGGTCTGATCAGCTCATTTAGCACAAACTAGGATACCTTAAGAAGTCTATTAGTGAAAATCCCATGAAAAAATTACCATCTATGGTGGAGAGAGTAGATTTAATTTGAGTTCAATACTGTCACCATGGTGACCATGGAGGTCTCATTGCTACATTTTATTTAAGTGAGGAATGTCATACTGGCACAATTTTCATTTAGTAGTAATAAAACCACACATCTTTTGGCAAAAACCTCTTTCAGGAGTATAGCAAGATCAAGAATTTCAAGATGTCTACCTTGGTGTCCAATCTGGATGTCATAATTGTGCAATTTGCATTTGGACAAACATCGTAAGAAGTATTTCAGTGAAAATTCTCCAGTCAATAGGGCCATTTGCTCAGGAGGAATAGCTTCAGCAACATTTTTAAGATGGCCATCAGGCAGCCATATTGGATATCCAAGGAAACTTTTACTTTAGGGCTGACTAAACCTAGGAATGAATGTGTGCATATTGAGTGTTTCATGGCAATACTCATTAGAGATTTGAATTTTTAACATAGCTTAACAATTTTTCAGTCATATCGCTACAATGTCTGCAGTGAGGCAGTGTATAGTGATATCTAGCACTTGAGGCATCATGCAGCAGACATGCAGCATGATGTCTCATCCAGTCACATTATCCTGACACCTGGCTGACCAGTCCAGACACTAACCTCTTAATGCTGAGTGCCAAGCAAGGTTGTTGTTAGTGCAATCTTTTTTGAAGTCTTTGGCATGACTTGGCTGGTGTTCGAACACATGACCTCCTGCAGCTGAAGTGAATACTCTAACCATTGGGCCAACAGAGTGGTGGTCATTGAGTAGGGATAACAAACTTGTGTTGATTGGCAGATGATGGATGAATGACTGACTATTGTATAGCCAATGGCCAGTAAAAGTAAAAAAAAAAATATTTTTACAAAAATGTTACTTGGTAATAGTCGTTAGAATGACAATCTTTTACAGATTTGTTCATTTACTTATTGATCACTGTCCACTGAAACTAATTTCAAGGGGGGTGCAAATGTGCATCAATATGCACTGCAGGGCAATGACCTACAACAAAACAGGGAGTGCACTGCAAAATGTTATAAACCCAGCAAATATCCAGTTTGCAAAATGGGAGTAAGACTTTGTTGTGACACATCTGGATCCTTGTGGAATTGCTTAGACCAATCAAATATGGTCTTTCTTTTGCCTGTGTTATCAGATAATTTGCCAGTTGTATGTAAAATAAAAGGTGTGGAGATTTGGTTGCCTGATCAAAGTATCCTAGGATGTATTATTGTAGTGACAGATGGTGCCAACTGCCACTTGACAATGCTGTGAGGGCACACTCCATATCCCCATCAAACAGGCATTTAATCTGATAGATAGTACTGATATCAATAGCCATCCCAAAACAACTGCTCAGCTGTAACCAAAGCCTAATTCAATGGCTGCCACAATCAGATGATAATTCAGTGATTTGGTTACTGAAGAATCTCATTATCTGGTAAAGTTCACACCATGTCTGCAAATGTACCTTTATCAAAAAAAAAATTTTCTGCCTGAAATTGTCTGGACTTGTTACCTGATTCAAAATGAGAGATAGGATGAGATGAATTAGAAAAAGTGAAAAATATCAAAATAACAGTTTATGAGATATTTTATCTCATACTTGCAATATATTTCTTATAACCAAGTCCATGCTTTGGAATTACTTGAACAAAGTGATACAAGTATTCACGCATGGTCTTAGTTGATTTCTTATTGGTCATTGAAAAGTAGTTGTTAAGCAAAGTTGATTAACATTTCAGAAAGAGATGACAAATGAGGCATACCCTCATTTATTCCTTTATTCCACTGGTTCTCAATGAAATCAAGTACAGGCGAGATAGTATTTGGCTTGGTAATGTTTGACACAGCAACACAAGCAGACTTATTTAGTACTAAGGCAATCTGAGAAATGTGTCTTGCCAAAAGCCTCACCACAGTAACCAACATGGGCTAATCCGATGGTTGGATTTTAACCAGTACCCTTTTGGTCTCAAATCAGGCAAGCTGACCAATGAACCACTGTGGGTTTTAGGTCCATTAGTTGCCCCTTATGACAAGCACGAGGACAGACACACCAGACTAGTGTTCTACATGCTCAGCCTGCACGGAAAAAAAGGTTGGAGTAACAGACTAAGGCATATAATAATAATAATAATAATAATAATAATAATAATAATAATAATAATAATAAAAATAATAATAATAATAATAATGAGGACTTTGTATAGCACCTAATCTTTAGAAGCTCTAAGCGCTTCACAACAACTAAAATTATATCACTACAAAAATAAAAACCCACCATGAAATTAGAAAACAAAAATTACAAAACATCATATTCCAAATGTCATGACTAGGGTTGAAAAAAGAGAAAAGAAATGCAACAATTCAAAAATGGAATTTATCTCAAACAGTTAGACAAATGCACTAAGAGTGAGGAATAAATGATTTAACTC
Source organism: Unio delphinus (assembly GCA_029339505.1). Taxonomy (NCBI): domain Eukaryota; kingdom Metazoa; phylum Mollusca; class Bivalvia; order Unionida; family Unionidae; genus Unio; species Unio delphinus. Next base: position 14,465,713 of record JAQISU010000174.1, read on the forward strand.
AAATCTTGCCTGTCATAGACCAACCAATTGCCTGTCACAGACCAACCAATTGCCTGTCATAGACCAACCAATTGCCTGTCATAGACCAACCAATTGCCTGTCATAGACCAACCAATTGCCTGTCATAAACCAACCAATTGCCTCTTTAGCATTACCATACACGTTACAAAGAAATAATAATAGCTGCTCCGAGGTGATGTAAAGAATATCAAACCATGATCGAGTTGCGTTTTTAAGTTCCCAACATATCCTCTAAAAATGAGATATGATGATAACAATCTCTTGGTTGTTCTAATCCCTGTTCTTCTTCATATTTTTTATATACACAATCAACAGAAGAGCCACATAAAATTCACAGCATTTTATAACTTTCTCTATCAGTTCGGTGGCATGGTCTTGATTAAAAGATTCAAATATCTGAGAGACATCTGGTCCAGCTGTACAATCAATTTAATTGATAAGGATAAAGTCTCCATCACAGAGTTTCTCACATTTCCCCTAGTGACAAAACAAAACAAAATACTGTATTTACTCACTTAGAAGTCCAGTCAAACTGCAATCATCAATGACATTGTTTATTCTAATGATAACTCCAAACAAACTGCAATCATCAATGACATTGTTTATTCTAATGATAACTCCAAACAAACTACAATCATCAATGACATTGTTTATTCTAATGATAATTCCAAACAAACTACAATCATCAATGACATTGTTTATTCTAATGATAACTCCAAACAAACTACAATCATCAATGACATTGTTTGTTCTAATGATAACTCCAAACAAACTGCAATCATCAATGACATTGTTTATTCTAATGATAACTCCAAACAAACTACAATCATCAATGACATTGTTTATTCTAATGATAACTCCAAACAAACTACAATCATCAATGACATTGTTTATTCTAATGATAACTCCAAACAAACTACAATCATCAATGACATTGTTTATTCTAATGATAATTCCAAACAAACTACAATCATCAATGACATTGTTTATTCTAATGATAACTCCAAACAAACTACAATCATCAATGACATTGTTTGTTCTAATGATAACTCCAAACAAACTGCAATCATCAATGACATTGTTTATTCTAATGATAACTCCAAACAAACTACAATCATCAATGACATTGTTTATTCTAATGATAACTCCAAACAAACTACAATCATCAATGACATTGTTTATTCTAATGATAACTCCAAACAAACTACAATCATCAATGACATTGTTTATTCTAATGATAACTCCAAACAAACTACAATCATCAATGACATTGTTTGTTCTAATGATAACTCCAAACAAACTGCAATCATCAATGACATTGTTTATTCTAATGATAACTCCAAACAAACTACAATCATCAATGACATTGTTTGTTCTAATGATAACTCCAAACAAACTGCAATCATCAATGACATTGTTTATTCTAATGATAACTCCAAACAAACTACAATCATCAATGACATTGTTTATTCTAATGATAACTCCAAACAAACTACAATCATCAATGACATTGTTTGTTCTAATGATAACTCCAAACAAACTGCAATCATCAATGACATTGTTTATTCTAATGATAACTCCAAACAAACTGCAATCATCAATGACATTGTTTATTCTAATGATAACTCCAAACAAACTACAATCATCAATGACATTGTTTATTCTAATGATAACTCCAAACAAACTACAATCATCAATGACATTGTTTATTCTAATGATAACTCCAAACAAACTACAATCATCAATGACATTGTTTATTCTAATGATAACTCCAAACAAACTACAATCATCAATGACATTGTTTATTCTAATGATAACTCCAAACAAACTGCAATCATCAAGATCTGCTGGCACATGATGTGATGGTAGATCTGAATCTGTGCAGTTTGCAGTGGATTGGTCTTGAAGTTATTAAATACAGTAATAACATCAATAAACTGTAAATAAATGTTAACGGCAAGAAATAGTGTGATGACACGGTGAAGTAAGTAAATACACTAATAACATCAATAAACTGTAAATAAATGTTAACGGCAAGAAACTGTGTGATGACATGGTGAAGTAAGTAAATACACTAATAACATCAATAAACTGTAAATAAATGTTAACGGCAAGAAATAGTGTGATGACATGGTGAAGTAAGTAAATACACTAATAACATCAATAAACTGTAAATAAATGTTAACGGCGAGAAATTGTGTGATGACATGGTGAAGTAAGTAAATACACTAATAACATCAATAAACTGTAAATAAATATTAACGGCAAGAAATAGTGTGATGACATGGTGAAGTAAGTAAATACACTAATAACATCATTAAACTGTAAATAAATATTAACGGCAAGAAATTGTGTGATGACATGGTGAAGTAAGTAAATACACTAATAACATCATTAAACTGTAAATAAATGTTAACGGCAAGAAATTGTGATGACAGTGAAAGTTTAAAACCTTAATACAAAATGTAATTACAGTAATCTGTGAATTTTGGGTGGAAAAAAAGGAGTCCAAAAATTAGGTTTTTCCTTTTCTATTTTGTAGTGCAACTAAAACATCCAGATTATTTGGTATCATTGTAGATTTGTCTACCATTCTACAATACCATCCACTTTAGTGCATCATACATGACCTTGACACTACAGAGCCAGGGGTTATTGTGTTAAAAAAGTATTCAGTACATTTTCATCAAAATATTTTCACTGTGTTGAAAGAATATACAATTTAAAAAAATAAGTATTTTTTTCTTCCTTTCTTTTCTTATCAAATTTAAAAAAGGAACCCTTTGTTGATGGCTAACACAAACAATGCAAGGCTTTGATATCATACACAATCACTATCATTTCCAATATCCAACAACAAAAAAGATGCATGTGACTTCCAACACATTACTTTGGCTTTCCAAAGCTGAAACTTATGTTTAAGTTCAGGGTCCCAAGTAAAGCAGCTGAAATTCAATGTGATAAATTAAAAGCAACTTATTAGTTTTCAATGTTTTTGACATTAATGGCTTTTAATATCCAAGGTAACCTAAGAACTGAACATTTTAATATCCATGACATTTTAATATCAAAAGTAACCTAAGGACAAAACATTTTATTAACCAAGGTAACTTAAGGACTAAACATTTTAATATCAAAGGTAACTTAAGGACTAAACATTTTAATATCAAAGGTAACCTAAGGACTAAACATTTTATTAACCAAGGTATCTTAAGGACTAAACATTTTAATATCAAAGGCAACTTAAGGACTAAACATTTTAATATCAAAGGTAACTTAAGGACTAAACATTTTAAAATCAAAGGTAACCTAAGGACTAAACGTTTTATTAACCAAGGTAACTTAAGGACTAAATATTTTAATATCAAAGGTAACCTAAGGACTAAACATTTTATTAACCAAGGTAACTTAAGGACTAAACATTTTAATATCAAAGGTAACCTAAGGACTAAACATTTTATTAACCAAGGTAACTTAAGGACTAAACATTTTAATATCAAAGGTAACTTAAGGACTAAACATTTTAATATCAAAGGTAACCTAAGGACTAAACATTTTATTAACCAAGGTATCTTAAGGACTAAATATTTTAATATCAAAGGCAACTTAAGGACTAAACATTTTAATATCAAAGGTAACTTAAGGACTAAACATTTTAATATCAAAGGTAACCTAAGGACTAAACATTTTTATTAACCAAGGTAACTTAAGGACTAAATATTTTAATATCAAAGGTAACTTAAGGACTAAACATTTTAATATCAAAGGTAACCTAAGGACTAAACATTTTATTAACCAAGGTATCTTAAGGACTAAACATTTTAATATCAAAGGCAACTTAAGGACTAAACATTTTAATATCAAAGGTAACTTAAGGACTAAACATTTTAATATCAAAGGTAACCTAAGAACTAAACATTTTATTAACCAAGGTAACTTAAAGGACTAAACATTTTATTAACCAAGGTAACCTAAGGACAAAACATTTTATTAATCAAGGTATTTTAAGGACTAAATATTTTAATATCCAAGGTAACTTAAGGACTAAACATTTTATTAACCAAGGTATCTTAAGGACTAAATATTTTAATATCAAAGGCAACTTAAGGACTAAACATTTTATTATCAAAGGTAACCTAAGAACTAAACATTTTAAAATCAAAGGTAACTTAAGGACTAAACATTTTATTAACCAAGGTAACTTAAGGACTAAACATTTTATTAACGAAGGTAACTTAAGGACTAAATATTTTAATATCAAAGGTAACCTAAGGACTAAACATTTTATTAACCAAGGTAACTTAAAGGACTAAACATTTTATTAACCAAGGTAACCTAAGGACAAAACATTTTATTAACCAAGGTATCTTAAGGACTAAACATTTTATTAACCAAGGTATCTTAAGGACTAAATATTTTAATATCAAAGGCAACTTAAGGGCTAAACATTTTATTAACCAAGGTAACTTAAGGACTAAACATTTTATTAACCAAGGTATCTTAAGGACTAAACATTTTATTAACCAAAGTAACTTAAGGACTAAACATTTTATTAACCAAGGTATCTTAAGGACTAAACATTTTATTAACCAAGGTATCTTAAGGACTAAATATTTTAATATCAAAGGCAACTTAAGGACTAAAAATTTTATTATCCAAGGTATCTTAAGGACTAAACATTTTATTAACCAAGGTATCTAAGGACTACATATTTCATTAACCAAGGTATCTAAGGACTAAATATTTTATTAACCAAGGTAACTTAAGGACTAAACATTTTATTAACCAAGGTAACTTAAGGACTAAATATTTTAATATCAAAGGTAACCTAAGGACTAAACATTTTATTAACCAAGGTAACTTAAAGGACTAAACATTTTATTAACCAAGGTAACCTAAGGACAAAACATTTTATTAACCAAGGTATCTTAAGGACAAAACATTTTATTAACCAAGGTATCTTAAGGACTAAATATTTTAATATCAAAGGCAACTTAAGGACTAAACATTTTATTAACCAAGGTAACCTAAAGACTAAACATTTTATTAACCAAGGTATCTTAAGGACTAAATATTTTAATATCCAAGGTATCTTAAGGACTAAACATTTTATTAACCAAGGTAACTTAAGGACTAAATATTTTATTAACCAAGGTAACTTAAGGACTAAATATTTTATTAACCAGGGACTAAATATTTTAATATCCAAGGTATCTTAAGGACTAAATATTTTAATATCCAAGGTATCTTAAGGACTAAACATTTTATTAACCAAGGTATCTTAAGGACTAAATATTTTAATATCAAAGGCAACTTAAGGACTAAATATTTTATTAACCAAGGTATCTAAGGACTAAATATTTTATTAACCAAGGTATCTAAGGACTACATATTTCATTAACCAAGGTATGTAAGGACTAAATATTTTATTAACCAAGGTAACTTAAGGACTAAATATTTTAATATCAAAGGCAACTTAAGGACTAAATATTTTATTAACCAAGGTATCTAAGGACTACATAGTTTATTAACCAAGGTATCTAAGGACTAAATATTTTATTAACCAAGGTAACTTAAGGACTAAATATTTTAATATCAAAGGCAATTTAAGGACTAAATATTTTATTAACCAAGGTATCTAAGGACTAAATATTTTATTAACCAAGGTATCTAAGGACTAAATATTTTATTAACCAAGGTATCTAAGGACTAAATATTTTATTAACCAAGGTATCTAAGGACTAAATATTTTATTAACCAAGGTATCTAAGGACTAAATATTTTATTAACCAAGGTATCTAAGGACTAAATATTTTATTAACCAAGGTATCTAAGGACTAAATATTTTATTAACCAAGGTATCTAAGGACTAAATATTTTATTAACCAAGGTAACTTAAGGACTAAACATCTGTATCCTTTGTGAACAGATACCCTTCCTACTAAGAATAAAAATGACAAAAAAGTTATGAATTTTTTTTATGAAAGCTGTCCATAATAAGCAGCTGTCCTCTGTATGGAGATATCTACTAAGATAGGTTGTAGTCTTCAGTATCACAGTATGTACTGTGAAAAATACTTGCATAAATTTGCTGAAATGCAGAAGAAATTTTCAAAGTAAAAAGTAAACTTATTAAAACATTTAACTTATCAATAAATTCTATACTGATGTTATCGGCATCAAGTTTCACACTGAAAATTTACAAAAGGTGAGTACAAACTTCAAGGTCCCATTACTGATGATGCTGTGTGAATATTTCTTTTGTAAAATATAAAATTATTACCAAGTTTAAAAAATATTTCCATTTGGATTTAATGCCTTTCACATACCATATATGCTTCCTTTCAAGATGACTGCTCTGGTGGTCTAAGTGTTTAGAGCATTTGCCTCAGATGCAGGAGGCCACAGGTTTGAACCCCTGCCAAGTCATATCAGAGACAAAAAAAATGATGTCCACCCAGTCACTGGTGTCAGGATAATGTAACTGGGTGGGACATGATGCCACATGTCTGTGGTATAATGCCCCAGTGTTAGACATCACTATTAACTGCCACACTGCAGACATTGTAGAGATATTACTCAAATTGTTAAGCTACATTAAAAATCCAACACATAACACAACACAACTTCCTTATAACTTGAGTCAAACTGTAAAAAAAGAAAATCCTGATCCGACAGCATACTGCACCTGCAGACAAGGGTATATGCTGTTTGTTCTACTCATAACAACTATAGAAAACCAGATCAGCATAATCTGACAGCAAATCTGGGTCTGTGGACTAGTCTATAAGTATAATCTGACAGCAAATCTGGGTCTGTGGACTAGTCTATAAGTATAATCTGACAGCAAATCTGGGTCTGTGGACTAGTCTATAAGTATAATCTGACAGCAAATCTGGGTCTGTGGACTAGTCTACAAGTATAATCTGACAGCAAATCTGGGTCTGTGGACTAGTCTATAAGTATAATCTGACAGCAAATCTGGGTCTGTGGACTAGTCTATAAGTATAATCTGACAGCAAATCTGGGTCTGTGGACTAGTCTATAAGTATAATCTGACAGCAAATCTGGGTCTGTGGACTAGTCTATAAGTATAATCTGACAGCAAATCTGGGTCTGTGGACTAGTCTACAAGTATAATCTGACAGCAAATCTGGGTCTGTGGACTAGTCTACAAGTATAATCTTACAGCAAATCTGGGTCTGTGGACTAGTTTATAAGTAGTTTGTAGTTGGACTAGTCTATAAGTATAAGCATTGAACCTGATTGGCCAGTGCAATATGTGACAGCAGATCAGTATTTATGTTGTTTCAGTTTGGCTTGACAAAAAAGTACTGCATACAAGGTCACTTGAAATGTGCCCATGTGACATAAATAAAACTGCGAAAAATATTATGGAATTGAAATGAAAAGTTCCAAGTCAAACACTGACCATAACTACACAAGGTTTCACCAGAAAATGGTAAAAACTGAATCTTAACATAAAGCATCGGACCAAATTTAATTTTTAATCCATATAGTCCTTCACAAGTTCTTGAGTGAATTATTATTTAATGCATAGTTTTGGTGGTGACAGCTCCATTTTATTTTGCCAGAAAATGGTTAAAGTCAAGTTATGATCTGCTTCTTAATGTAAAGCTTATAAACTATTCAAGCCTTCAAAAGTTACCAGGCAGAAAATGTATTAATGATGTGATGTGTGGGAATGAACACAGGTAGTGTTACATGCTCCTCCATCAAACTGCAGAGGGCATAAACTATAAATTACATTTCATTTATAATTAGCAATTATAATTAGCATCATCATGATACACAAAGTCAGAATTATAATAACAACTATAAACCAACTTAACATTTTGGAGTGGGAGGAGACAAAAATCATAATAATATATAAAATGCAAATCAAGGACGGTATCTGTATAATGTTTAATGGTCAAATCATAACAACATTCAAATAAAATATTAAATATAGCTGATTTTTAAATAAAATTACTTATCCCATACCGCTCTTTAAAAGCTTAGTTAAAGTAAATATTATTGTCTTGAGATGTACCACTTACTTTCATTTTAGAAGACAAAGACTCAGCTTAATGCAGTACAGGGATCGTTGAAGAAAAAAAAAAAAAGGTTATACTTGTCTAACAATTCATCAGTTGTCTTTACCAATGTGCATCAATCCAAGCTCAATTAGGTTTGGGTCTTAAACATAGGCAGATTTTTAAAAAAAATATGTTTTCCCTACTGAACTATATAATAAGGGTCACAAAGATGCAGCCCTTGGAGTTATTTCCTGTACCCCACTACAACATCCAAAATTTGTTCAATTAATAATGGCAATTTTTTCTTCACAGGCAGCTAGAATTTTTTTAATTAAAAATTTCATTGTTACATTGTTTACTTTTTTTTAAAAACTTTTCAACTGTTCTTTTATATGAGACACTTTCACTGTATGAAAAGGTTTCAGTGATGCACCCTTTGGGTCAATGTACAAGTCCTCATGTGGCCCTGGCAGAGAGCTTGAAGCCACTGAACTATAAGAAACAGCTACAATGTATATGCACTTACAACAGGGCATTGACAAATGATTTTGCACTTTGTGGGACTCTGTGGTCAATAAACTGGTCACTGAGTCACAAGCTTGTTGACCTCTCAGCTACCCAGCAGGCCAAGGATACTGTTTAGAGAGAATATTGTCATTAATAAAATGTGCATCACTGATATTTGTGCTTGGATGAGCTAATCCACAATTTCCAATTCTTCTCAGCCCCTAATCCAAATTTCTTCTGTATCTCCTTTTGGAATGTATGCCAATACTGCCAGGATATTGCAATAAATTTTTCCCCTCTGAACTTCTCTTGGCATCTTTAGAGTAAATTAACAGATTTAAAAGACTTAATCTAAATTCAGCTTGTAAGCAGAGTGACATGTCAAGTAAATACAATTAGACATAAAAAAATCAAAACCCTTTCAATTATATTGGTAAAGGTTTACGTTGGCCAAATATTTTCTTGAAATTATTGGCAAGTGTTTGAAAAGTCATTTCTGTATAATTCAACTTTTGATTTAGCATCAATCTGCAAATAAAAGCCACTGATGAATAAAGGCTACTAAAAAATAAATAAAATAAAGACATAAATTAAATATAGTGGTTCTATTTTTATCAAGGACACAGTTTTATTTACACCTAAACTCCCAGAAGTAATCATGTTTATGAAACATGATTTCGTATTAATCTGAAGTAGAGACAGAAAGAGTTTTGTTGATATATAGCAATATTCCTCATATCCTGTAGTCTGGTTCAATAGTACACATTTTGTACTTCACTTAGCTTTAGTCTGGTTCAATAGTACACATTTTGTATTTCACTTAGCTTTAGTCTGGTTCAATAGTACACATTTTGTATTTCACTTAGCTTTAGTCTGGTTCAGTAGTACACATTTTGTACTTCACTTAGCTTTAGTCTGGTTCAATAGTACACACATTTTGTATTTCACTTAGCTTTAGTCTGGTTCAATAGTACACACATTTTGTATTTCACTTAGCTTTAGTCTGGTTCAATAGTACACACATTTTGTATTTCACTTAGCTTTAGTCTGGTTCAATAGTACACATTTTGTACTTCACTTAGCTTTAGTCTGGTTCAATAGTACACACATTTTGTACTTCACTTAGCTTTAGTCTGGTTCAATAGTACACATTTTGTACTTCACTTAGCTTTAGTCTGGTTCAATAGTATACATTTTGTACTTCACTTAGCTTTAGTCTGGTTCAATAGTACACATTTTGTACTTCACTTAGCTTTAGTCTGGTTCAATAGTACACATTTTGTACTTCACTTAGCTTTAGTCTGGTTCAATAGTACACATTTTGTACTTCACTTAGCTTTAGTCTGGTTCAATAGTACACACATTTTGTACTTCACTTAGCTTTAGTCTGGTTCAATAGTACACACATTTTGTACTTCACTTAGCTTTAGTCTGGTTCAATAGTACACATTTTGTACTTCACTTAGCTTTAGTCTGGTTCAATAGTACACATTTTGTATTTCACTTAGCTTTAGTCTGGTTCAATAGTACACATTTTGTACTTCACTTAGCTTTAGTCTGGTTCAATAGTACACATTTTGTACTTCACTTAGCTTTAGTCTGGTTCAATAGTACACATTTTGTACTTCACTTAGCTTTAGTCTGGTTCAATAGTACACACATTTTGTACTTCACTTAGCTTTAGTCTGGTTCAATAGTACACATTTTGTACTTCACTTAGCTTTAGTCTGGTTCAATAGTACACATTTTGTACTTCACTTAGCTTTAGTCTGGTTCAATAGTACACATTTTGTACTTCACTTAGCTTTAGTCTGGTTCAATAGTACACATTTTGTACTTCACTTAGCTTTAGTCTGGTTCAATAGTACACATTTTGTACTTCACTTAGCTTTAGTCTGGTTCAATAGTACACATTTTGTACTTCACTTAGCTTTAGTCTGGTTCAATAGTACACATTTTGTAGTTCACTTAGCTTTAGTCTGGTTCAATAGTACACATTTTGTATTTCACTTAGCTTTAGTCTGGTTCAATAGTACACATTTTGTACTTCACTTAGCTTTAGTCTGGTTCAATAGTACACATTTTGTACTTCACTTAGCTTTAGTCTGGTTCAATAGTACACATTTTGTACTTCACTTAGCTTTAGTCTGGTTCAATAGTAAACATTTTGTACTTCACTTAGCTTTAGTCTGGTTCAATAGTACACATTTTGTACTTCACTTAGCTTTAGTCTGGTTCAATAGTACACATTTTGTACTTCACTTAGCTTTAGTCTGGTTCAATAGTACACATTTTGTACTTCACTTAGCTTTAGTCTGGTTCAATAGTACACATTTTGTACTTCACTTAGCTTTAGTCTGGTTCAATAGTACACACATTTTGTACTTCACTTAGCTTTAGTCTGGTTCAATAGTACACATTTTGTATTTCACTTAGCTTTAGTCTGGTTCAATAGTACACATTTTGTATTTCACTTAGCTTTAGTCTGGTTCAATAGTACACATTTTGTACTTCACTTAGCTTTAGTCTGGTTCAATAGTACACATTTTGTACTTCACTTAGCTTTAGTCTGGTTCAATAGTACACATTTTGTACTTCACTTAGCTTTAGTCTGGTTCAATAGTACACATTTTGTACTTCACTTAGCTTTAGTCTGGTTCAATAGTACACATTTTGTACTTCACTTAGCTTTAGTCTGGTTCAATAGTACACATTTTGTACTTCACTTAGCTTTAGTCTGGTTCAATAGTACACACATTTTGTACTTCACTTAGCTTTAGTCTGGTTCAATAGTACACATTTTGTACTTCACTTAGCTTTAGTCTGGTTCAATAGTACACATTTTGTACTTCACTTAGCTTTAGTCTGGTTCAATAGTACACATTTTGTACTTCACTTAGCTTTAGTCTGGTTCAATAGTACACATTTTGTACTTCACTTAGCTTCATGCCAATGCTCATGAAAAATTATGATCACTGGGTAGTTTAAGCTGTTAATTGCCAAAGCTGCAATAAAATGGAAAGGTGGTCAGGGATAAGCTATTGGTTTGTTTGTTTGATTAGGATTTTTAATGTAGCTTTAACAATTTTTCAGTCATATCGCTACGATGTCTGCAGTGAGGCAGTTTATAGTGATGTCTAGCACTGGGCATCATGCCGCAGACATGTAGCATGATGTCCCACCCAGTCACATTATCCTGACACCAGGCCAACCAGTCCTAACACTAACCTCTTAATGCTGAACGTCAAGCGAGGCAGCTGTTAGTACCATTTTTGTAAGTCTTTGGTATGACTTGGCCAGGGATTGAACCCACAACCTCCCGCTTCCGCGGCGGACGCTCTAACCACTAGGCCATCGGAGCGGTTGGGATAAGCTATTGGAGATTACTTCAACAGATTACTTAGTTGGCTGACCATAGCTAAGGGATTTTGTGTGTGTTAGTCACTTGATTATATTGACCTTAGCTAAGTGATTTTGTGTTTGTTAGTCACTTGATTATTGACTATAGCTAAGTGATTTTGTGTGTGTTAGTCACTTGATTATTGACTATAGCTAAGTGATTTTGTGTGTGTTAGTCACTTGATTATTGACCATAGCTAAGGGATTTTGTGTTTGTTAGTCACTTGATTATTGATGCTGAAAAGCCAACAGGGCTATTTTGAATAAGTGAACTAAAACAAGGTCCAACAACACCAAATACTTTCTAATCATGTTATGAAACATGATTTCTTATAAATCTTATAAATATCCTTGCTATCAGATTATCAATGATCTGATAGTTTACCTAATTAGTGAAGACTTCAACCTACAATACATTCCACAATACACATCTTTCTTTCTTCAGGGTATCAACCTGTCTACCACAGAGACAAAATTCATTAAAGTAGAAAAGGAACCTCTCAACTACTGAGAAATATTAACATGTATGCCCCCATTTTCAGGCACTATAATGAAGAGTACTCTCTCTACTGTGGAGAAACTGGGCACATGACACAGGTATGCCATCAGCGCAAACAGATTGAGTGCTTCAGATGTCATAAATTTGGACACACACAAATACTCTCTCAATCAATGTATTATACATACTAGGAAGCTGGCAAAGAGGAGAATGCCAATGCTTCATTTAAAACAAATCTAAATGTACCAAGTCAGACTCTTGACACTAAATATTCATTGGACACTATTGAATATGGAGACAATCATAGTGAGTACCCCAATGCATGATGATATACATAGAATGATAAAAGTAATATGGAGACAAGCGTAGTGAGTACCCCAATGCATGATGATATACACAGAATGATAAAAGTAATATGGAGACAATCATAGTGAGTACCCCAGTGCATGATGATATACACAGAATGATAAAATATGGAGACAATCGTAGTGAGTACCCCAATGCATGATGATATACATAGAATGATAAAAGTAATATGGAGACAATCATAGCGAGTACCCCAATGCATGATGATATACACAGAATGATAAAAGTAATATGGAGACAATCGTAGTGAGTACCCCAGTGCATGATGATATAGATAGAATGATAAAAGTAATATGGAGACAATCGTAGTACCCCAATGCATGATGATATACACAGAATGATAAAAGTAGTATGGAGACAATCATAGTGAGTACCCCAATGCATGATGATATACACAGAATGATAAAAGTAATATGGAGACAATCGTAGTGAGTACCCCAGTGCATGATGATATAGATAGAATGATAAAAGTAGTATGGAGACAATCATAGCGAGTACCCCAATGCATGATGATATACACAGAATGATAAAAGTAGTATGGAGACAATCATAGTGAGAACCCCAATGCATGATGATATACACAGAATGATAAAAGTAATATGGAGACAATCATAGTGAGTACCCCAATGCATGATGATATAGATAGAATGATAAAAGTAATACGGAGACAATCATAGCGAGTACACCAATGCATGATGATATACATAGAATGATAATAGTATGGAGACAAGCGTAGTGAGTACCCCATTGCAAGATGATATACACAGAATGATAAAAGTAGTATGGAGACAATCATAGTGAGTACCCCAATGCATGATGATATACATAGAATGATAAAAGTAATACGGAGACAATCGTAGTGAGTACCCCAGTGCATGATGATATAGATAGAATGATAAAAGTAGTATGGAGACAATCATAGCGAGTACCCCAATGCATGATGATATACACAGAATGATAAAAGTAGTATGGAGACAATCATAGCGAGTACCCCAATGCATGATGATATACATAGAATGATAAAAGTAATACGGAGACAATCATAGCGAGTACACCAATGCATGATGATATACATAGAATGATAATAGTATGGAGACAAGCGTAGTGAGTACCCCATTGCAAGATGATATACACAGAATGATAAAAGTAGTATGGAGACAATCATAGTGAGTACCCCAATGCATGATGATATACACAGAATGATAAAAGTAGTATGGAGACAAGCGTAGTGAGTACCCCATTGCATGATGGGTAGACTTGATAAACTAAATACAAAAAGTTTTAACATAGGTCACTTAAATGTATAAGTCATAGTAGACCAGATTAGGTAATATTGTCTTCCAAGGAAAATAATATACATGTTTTAAGACTCACTGAAACCAAATTAAATGCTAACCACAATGATAATATCACCTTCAAGGCTACAATAACCATTATGCAGGGACAGAGACAGCAGGGGGAGGTCTCGTTATATACATTAAGGAAGATGTAAATGCAGAAAGGCAACTTGACTTGGAGTCAGATGCATTTTAGAGTATCTGGGTCGAAATGTCTTAAAATAATGCAAAATCATTCCTAGTTGGTTTCATTTATAGGCCACCTTGCTCTAAAGTAATTTGAAATAACTGGAAAATGGTCTTGCACAGGAGAAACATATATACTCTGTGATATAAAAAAGGACCTTCTCACTACTCAAATAAGGAACAACTGGATGAAATTTATTGAATCATTAGGCTTAGTCCAGCTGGTAAATGAGACTACATAGAGTAACAGAAAATCAAGCACTCTTATGGCACTTGCACTTTTTACCTCTGTGAAACAGGTGTTAAATTTGCTCATCTGAATATAGATGTGCATTCCAATATTTAGAGTGGTGTGTATGCCTGTAGACTGTTTAACTCATATAATGAAATATGATGGATCATTCTAGAACACTGTAAGACATAAATTGCTTGCATTTCATCACCAATAGATATACCTTGAATATTTTGAGATGAAAATTTTAAGGTAAATGCCAGCCATCCCCCACCCCCAATTAAATAATGTCAGTGAAACATTCTTATATGTGATTCATATTTTAACATATAAAAAGAGAGGGATAAATGTAAGAAACTATTTCTTATATCTTGCTTAGCATATAAAAGTACACTCTGTGTCACGGAATGATGTAGTTTTTATTCAGGAAATACATGTACTCGGGTTTGGTTTATCGTGTGCAACGATACCTGAGGGTGATTTTTATATATGGGCAGTTGTACTTTGGAATCGTGAGTACAATTCTCTCTATGCCACACGTGCAGAGTGTTCTCGATACAGAGAACAAATCCGTATAAATACTTTGCTATATGTAAAGGATCTTCACATTACTAAGGGTTTTTTCAACAAGTGGCTGGATTAAAGGACTGTAGCTGTAGGGCTATTGATCCGAGGGAGGGAGGATTGGCACAACTTTAGCTGTAGGGGTAAGTACATTTTTGGTACTGAGTGATAGCTTTTGTATTACTATATTTATCTTTGCATGTACATGTATGTTATATAGCTTTTACACAGCATAATGCGTGCATTTTCTACTCTTGTTTGCAAGGCATTTAGATTGGTAATGTAAAGCTATATTTTGTTAAAATAGAATTGTTTACTATCAGCATTATTGAACAGGGAAGGTTTACTATAGAACCTGTCATTTTGAAATTATAATAATATACTCTTTATAATTTACCGTGTGTAACGTCATTACACTATGTCTGTATCAAGGTTAGTACACAGTGTCGGGTATATTTTCAGCTATTGGTATGAGGGTGTTAAACGTCCGGGGTGTCCGGAGCTGTCAAACGTCGGGAGCTGTGTTTAAATGCACTGGTGTGTCCAGAACTGTTAAATGTGCTGGAGTGTCTCATGTCTAGCGTTCGGAGTGTCTAATGTCAAGAGTGACAAGAGTGACCCAGCTGCAGAGCTGTCTAAATGACCAGAGTGTCCGGAGGGTCTAATATTTAGAGTGTCTGGAGGGTCTAATGTTTCGTAGTATTCCGAGTGTCCGGAGTCTGTAGAAATTGTGAAGATTAATTGTACCAGCTGTGGAGCTGTGTACTAATAGTCGATTATATCTATTTATTTGTAATTTGTTAGCCGTGGGCTAATATGGGTCTGTGGAACCCAGTATATCTTTTGGGACTGGAAAGATAAGTCATTATCTGTCCCTTTATTATTTTCAAATATAGTTTCGCTACTTGAGCGTATACATTTTTACTATATGAGTATTCCTACATTGTTTACTACGTGAGTAAACTGTATTCATCTTTTTTGTATATTTATCTGGGTTTTTTGTATCATTGTTTTGTATCATTGTATCATTGTTTTGTATCATTGATTTGTATCATTGTATAATTTGTTAGCATCTTCTAGTCTGTGCGTTATTATGTTTAATTAAATCCAATATTTGGATTACACTACGCACGCATTTCATTGTTTTGCTTATATATATATATATATCGCCACATTAAACCATAATTTTTATATCTGTATCATAAAACGTGTTCTGTTATCAATCCGAAATATCCGTCCCGGTTATCTTGTTACACTCTGCTTAGTTGATGTGATACTATACATGTAGAATAAAGAAATGTATAAATGTTTGTTTTGTTTCTTATTTGTTTGTTTTTATTATTTTTTTGTATTATGCATTAGTAATTTTATTAATCTTGTCTGATTCTGATGTGTTAATCGGTAACAAAGTTATGATAATAGGAGAGAAAATTGATTTGTAATATTTCAATGTCTGTTTTACAAACAAATCATAATTTTGAATGACAGTTTAAAAATATAAGAATGCATTATGTTCTTTAGGGTTATGGTGTTGAAAAGAGCAGCATTGTTGATTAAATTTATACTATCTGGATAACACATTTCCTTAGTTAAAAGATTTATACACTTACATTTTGTCGGGAAGTATAATTCTATGCATATATTATTGGAAACAGCAATACAAAAACTGATCTCCCTAATGCTGACAGCCACCCTTAAAAAATAATAACAATAATTAATGCTTTATTTATAGAGGGTGACTCATTAGTCAAGAATTATTCTCCCTCCAGGCCCTCTTACAGAGAGTATCACAATGTACATTATATGAAGATAGCAATAATTAGTGTTTATTTTAACATGTTTAGTACTAAAATACCAAATTCCATTATCTATTAGAAACACATGCATGCTCATGACATCTCTTCTTAAATATTCTAATATTTTCAGCAGATTTTACATTTTACTCACAAAAATTAACTGAAAAGGAAACAAAGTAGATATAAATGAATATTATTCATTTGGATACATATATGGGACAGGCACAAAATTATTACTGTACAGTCATGTGTTATAGTAAAATTATTACTGTACACAGTCATGTGTTATAGTAAA
The DNA here is from genome assembly GCA_029339505.1 of Unio delphinus. Taxonomy (NCBI): domain Eukaryota; kingdom Metazoa; phylum Mollusca; class Bivalvia; order Unionida; family Unionidae; genus Unio; species Unio delphinus. The sequence goes on from JAQISU010000174.1 coordinate 14,482,954, forward strand.
ATTATTACTGTACACAGTCATGTGTTATAGTAGAATTATTACTGTACACAGTCATGTGTTATAGTAGAATTATTACTGTACACAGTCATGTGTTATAGTAGAACTATTACTGTACACAGTCATGTGTTATAGTAGAATTATTACTGTACAGTCATGTGTTATAGTAGAATTATTACTGTACAGTCATGTGTTATAGTAGAATTATTACTGTACACAGTCATGTGTTATAGTAGAATTATTACTGTACACAGTCATGTGTTATAGTAGAACTATTACTGTACACAGTCATGTGTTATAGTAGAATATATCAAAATGTTCCATAGGTAGAGAAGTGCAAATACAAATAACTTTATTTTTTTCTATATGTTGTGAATTACTACATGTTACTAAGTGTCCCTCAATGCTTTGTCCAAAAACAATATGGTGGCAGCCGGACACAGTGATGTCATGGTCTATTTTTAGAAAAAAGTTGAATTAAGTACAAGCGCCATTGATCACATTTATACCAACCTACCAGACAATGTGGCTTGTGTTAATGTACCAAATGTTGGTCTTAGTGAACATTATTCTACTTTTTTGACAAGAAAGATTAAATGCAAGAGAAATAAGAAAAATACACACAAAACTATCACTTACAGATCATTGAAAACTTGTAATGAAGAACAATTTCTCAATGACCTATATAAAGTTCTATGGAATATAATCCAAAATACTGATGCATAGTTCTGAGGGTGTGGACTGACTTATTTATGGATGTAGTCTTTAAGCATGCACCACTGAAAGTATATGAGTAACTTTGAAATCCAACCTAATTGGCTTACTACTGAAATCCTAGATGCTAACAGGCTATCATGCAAAATATAAAGTATGGAGAAATAAAATAAAAAGTATGATTAAAAAAGCAAAAAAAAAAGCTTATTATCAATCATTGCTTGAAAATAAAAAAAGCAAACATAAACTCCATTTGGAATGTCTGCAATAAACTCACTTGAGGAACACACAAGAATCAGACAAATAAAATTCACTTCCTTCTGGTAAATGACACCATAGTCACTGATGAAACTGACATTGCAAATGTTTTCAATGATTTTGTCACCAACAAATTCCACAAAGTTAAAAGAAGCAGTGATAGAAAACAACTTTAATGCACTGAAAAAGTTCTGCAAAATCTCTAAGGAAGCATGTTTCTCTATCCCATGAGTAAAAAAAATGGTTAAAAAAATGTCTCTGTGAACTTGATAGATGTACCAAGAAAGCTACAGGACTGGATCAGATTGGTCCAAGACTCATTAAATCTTCTGCCTCTGCTATTTTAGACATCATAATATTCATAATTAAGTATTGCAACCTCATATGTCCCCAAAATATGTTAAACTGCAGAAGTAACTCCTATTCATAAATCTGGTTCTAAGGATGATGCCGATAACTACAGACCAATCTCAATACTACCAAACTTGTCAAAACTAATTGAAAACATGTCCATGACTCATTCATGTCATATTTAACCAAACACTTGCTGTTACACCCTAATCAATCAGGCTTTAGACAGAAACATTCATGTGAGACTGCCTGATCTCCCTAACTGTTAAATGGCTTTAAGCACTTGACCAAGGTAGAATAGAATCTGTATTTGTAGATTTCAGGAAATCTTTTGACAAGGTGGATCAGGAAATCCTTTTGAAGAAACTGAGAATCAACCATTGCGATGAAAGCATAGTTAGATGGTTTACATTATACTTAAGTGAGAGAACACAACATGTTTATATAAATAATGTTCTGTCTGAACCTGAAACAGATATGGAGTACCACAAGGCACAATTTTATGTCCATTACTATTTATTGTATTTATTAATGACCATCCATTTTTACTAAGGGACTCAATATCATCCATGTTTTCTATGCATATGACACAACATTGTCAGACATCCAAAACACAGAGCATGAACTCGAAATTTCTTTACAGAATGCCCTAAACAAATTGAACAACTGGTGCACATGCAATGGCATGGTGGTAAATAATGGTAAAACTAAAATATTACTTATCGCAATAGGCAAAAAAGGACAAATCTTGAGAGTGATGAACTATGTCTCACATGGAAGGATACAAATGGTGTGCCATGATAGACTACTTGGGTGTTTTGATAGATAATAACCTATCATGGACTGAACACAGCAGTAAGAATAGGATAAGACATGTTTTCCAGGAAAGGCACAGAGAACTATTTTACAACAGTTATATACAACCCTATTTAGACTCAAACTGCAATACAGTATGGAGTAATTCAAATGATAAAAACAGCCAAGCTGGCACATTTAAAAAAAAAGAGCATTTGGGCCAATACCAATCCAGAAAGACAAGGAAAATTAGTTCGTAAGTTAAAATTATTATCTATTTAAGACCGAATCTTTTTGAGAAAAGCCAAATTAATGTATACAGGAAATCCAATAATAGCGCTCCTGAATATTTACAAAAACCATTCCAGTATAGGCTACCTGGCAGTACTCCCCACCTGTGGTCCATGTCTATCAAACAGTATAAAATTCCACAATCAAATAAGGAATTATTTTAAAAAAGTTTCAAATACACTGGATCTTTGGTCTGAAATAGTAAGTATCCCAGTTGAGATTAGAAATGCAGACTATAGTTGAGATTAGAAATGCAGACTATAGTTGAGATTAGAAATGCAGACTATAGTTGAGATTAGAAATGCACACTATAGCTGAGATTAGAAATGCAGACTATAGTTGAGATTAGAAATGCAGACTATAGTTGAGATTAGAAATGCAGACTATAGTTGAGATTAGAAATGCACACTATAGTTGAGATTAGAAATGCACACTATAGCTGAGATTAGAAATGCACACTACAGCTGAGATTAGAAATGCACACTATAGCTTAGATTAGAAATGCACACTATAGCTTAGATTAGAAATGCACACTATAGCTGAGATTAGAAATGCACACTACAGCTGAGATTAGAAATGCACACTATAGCTGAGATTAGAAATGCACACTATAGCTGAGATTAGAAATGCACACTATAGCTGAGATTAGAAATGCACACTATAGTTGAGATTAGAAATGCACAATACAGTTGAGATTAGGAATGCACACTATAGCTGAGATTAGAAATGCACACTATAGCTGAGATTAGAAATGCACACTATAGTTGAGATTAGAAATGCACACTATAGTTGAGATTAGAAATGCACACTATAGCTGAGATTAGAAATGCACACTATAGCTGAGATTAGAAATGCACACTATAGCTGAGATTAGAAATGCACACTATAGCTGAGATTAGAAATGCACACTATAGCTTAGATTAGAAATGCACACTATAGCTGAGATTAGAAATGCACACTATAGCTGAGATTAGAAATGCACACTATAGTTGAGATTAGAAATGCAGACTATAGTTGAGATTAGAAATGCACACTATAGCTGAGATTAGAAATGCAGACTATAGTTGAGATTAGAAATGCAGACTATAGTTGAGATTAGAAATGCAGACAATAGTTGAGATTAGAAATGCACACTATAGCTGAGATTAGAAATGCAGACTATAGTTGAGATTAGAAATGCACACTATAGCTGAGATTAGAAATGCCCACTATAGCTGAGATTAGAAATGCACACTATAGTTGAGATTAGAAATGCACACTATAGTTGAGATTAGAAATGCACACTATAGCTGAGATTAGAAATGCACACTATAGCTGAGATTAGAAATGCACACTATAGTTGAGATTAGAAATGCACACTATAGCTGAGATTAGAAATGCACACTATAGTTAAGATTAGAAATGCACACTATAGCTGAGATTAGAAATGCACACTATAGTTGAGATTAGAAATGCACACCATAGTTGAGATTAGAAATGCACACTATTTCCTTCTTCCAAACCCAATATGTCCAGTGGCTTCAGAGATACAGCTAAAATAAATAAATTCCTTTGTATATGGGCATCAAGGTAGATTAGTTTATAGCTAATTATGTTACCCTCTTTAAATAAAGTCATTATTATTATTATTATTATTATTATTATTATTATTATTATTATTATTAAAGCCAATTAGAAATACATATTGAACAAACACAAGTTATTATACTTCAATGACTCATAATGACAATCCTTAAGCCATCTTTATTTAAGATTATTAGCTAGTTAAGCCATCTTTATTTAAGATTATTAGCTAGTTAAGCCATCTTTATTTAAGATTATTAGCTAGTTAAGCCATCTTTATTTAAGATTATTAGCTAGTTAAGCCATCTTTATTTAAGATTATTAGCTAGTTAAGCCATCTTTATTTAAGATTATTAGCTAGTTAAGCCATCTTTATTTAAGATTATTAGCTAGTTAAGCCATCTTTATTTAAGATTATTAGCTAGTTAAGCCATCTTTATTTAAGATTATTAGCTAGTTTGTAAATCAGTAGTGATTTTTCTCTGAAGAACACACACACACATATATATATATATATATATATATATATATATATATATATATATATATATATATATATATATATATATAATGCAAAATAAGATTATTTTGGTACACTAAACAATTGAACAGTGTAGATGGGTGATTCATTTTGAAAGCAAAATGCCAAAATACATGATTCTGAAGAACACACACACACACACACACACACACGCACACACACACACATATATATAATGCAAAATAAGATTATTTTGGTACACTAAACAATTGAACAGTGTAGATGGGTGATTCATTTTGAAAGCAAAATGCCAAATCACATGATCGATTCAAGGAAGGATAAGCTATCTGCTGAAGGAGCAAGGGCCAGCAAAACTAAATTTCAAAAGATTGAGAGAGTTTGATTTTGCACAGTGCAGCAGCAAAGTGAAGTTGTACACATACTACAAGCACCATATCAACATTCTTCAATCTGTTATCTATAACATCTGTTAACACTGTAACATCAACCTGCAGAAAAACCATTTTCAATGCTGGAATAATTGCAACAAATCTGCAAGAAAGTCTCAACAACAGCTCCACCTGGAAATTAATGTGTGTACACATGAACACTAAGGACGCACTTGCATCCCCTTCCAACCAACAAATAAATTATTCAAAGGTGTAAGGTCAGAAATTATAGGTTAATGTTTAACTCTATTATCCTACACATTTTAAAAACAAAATCTTTGTGTACCTGGGTTTGTTTTAGCATTTAACATCTGTATTGTGGTGACTATGTGAATGCCTGCAAATGTGAGTGTGTTCATGTGATTTGGAGTTTTTTATGTAGCAATTTTTCAGTCATATCCCTACAGTATTTGCAGTGTGGCAGTATACAGTGATGCCTAGCACTTGTTCATCATGCTGCAGGCATGTAGAATGATGTCCTACCAAGTCACATTAACCTGACACCAGGCTGACCAGTCCTAAAACCAACCTCATAAGGTTGAACACCTAGCGAGGTAGCTGCAAGTCCTATTTTTATAAGTCTTTGGTATGACTTGGCCAGAGTTCAAAACCAAGATCTCTCACATCCAAGGCGTACGCTCTAACCACTAGGCCAATGCAGCAGTCGGAATGTATGCAACTATGTGTATCACTGTGAAAACAGGACATATCACAAAGCTTTTATAAGTAGATAATCTATTTTCTATTGCACAACATTGCTTATTTGGGTAACATACACTGACCCCTCCCTTCCACAACTGGAATGACAAAAACAAAATTAGGGTCTCACAACACCCAAAAGAAACACCGCCTGAAAGCTTCACAGGTATGGCATAATTACTAAAAACAATTATAAAGCCACCAGCATCAACATTTTAGTCATACATAATGCATTCATTTATGGTGTGTTATCACTCCTCATGTTTTTTTTATTATTGGTGGAAATATATTCTGAAATTAATCAAGAAACTGGGGCACATGAAAAAGTTACACTGAAAATAAGAAAAAGCAGCATTGAGGGTGAACCCTACAACGTTTTCAGAAAAAATTTAGATTGAATCATTAAAACGATCCTTCCTACGATCTCATTTTAACCAAAAAAAATGTCTCAGGGGCAAACCCTACAACATTTTTAGACAAAAAATTTATTGAAATCTTAATGAGCTTTCCCTACGAAATCTCATTTTAACTAAAAAAATGAAAACGGAGACTTTTACGATTTTTTAATTAATTTTGGTCGCAACTTGTTGTCATCCACCCTCTCTGCTGCTATGGGTTAATAAAAATAATAAATGATTTTAACCGAATATTTGATCCAGTCCGATACGATATCGTGTCCGAGGATCATGCAAATTTATTGTTGCGAATCCGTGCGGAGTCGACTGAGCATGACTAAAGAAATCTCGAAATTGATTGAAGTCCATATCAGAACACCATGTCTGCCAAATATTTCTAAGAGTATGAGTATCAACTCCGTTGAATACAGAAAGAATATTGCAGTTATCTCTGATGACTTTTGGAACCTGAGTGTAGCGTTGAGTGACATATATCACGTCAGTGTTTTTGTGACGCCCACGGGAAAATATTCTAGCAGGATTCTTTTGTTTATCCAACATTATATCGTCGTATACGACTAAATTGTTAATATCTCCATCAATATCATCAATACTCGGTGCTTCATCGATATCGGTTATAAAATCAATGGCGTTCTCACCCTTAATTTCTGATGCATTCTCGTTAAAATCCTTTAACACTTCATAACATCGTTGATCATCTACGCTAGGGGCAATTAAATACAACTTATCCCACTTCATCCATCTCATTATTAAATTGAGCAACAATTGCGTTTTACCGGATCCAGATGGCCCGATTATAATCATCCGGATAGAGTTTGGTAGCGCTGCATGATGCTTAATTGGTTCTCTTGTTTTAGTCGCCGAAAAATCAATTATATCCATATCTCTATACATAAATTATGGATCTATATTGTGTGAAGTGTAAAACGCGTACTAGCACAAATGATGTGACGACGGTTACAACTAAAAATAACAGATCAGCACTTACTGGTAGATGTGCAACATGTGGTACAAAAAAATTTAGATTTGTTTCTACAAAATCAAAGATTTTACAATTCGGAGATGTTTTAAAAAAAAACGAGGAGGTGATATCGCAGCCAAATTGGCAAAGCTCCCTGGAACCCCATGGGCAAAGTACCCCGGAGAAAAGCACCTTCCAGGATATAGTTACTGTGGACCGGGAACCAGACTTGATATCAGACTCAATGATCAAAATCAGTCCCGACCCGGTGAAGAACCAATAAACGCCATTGATAAGGCCTGTCACCTTCATGATGTTGCTTATAAAAGCAGCAATTTGCAACACAGGCATCTAGCAGATGTGAAATTAATTCATGCGTTAAATGCTATTCCTGATAAATCCTTCAAAGAAAAATTGGCTTCCTTTTTAATAAAATCGGCTATGAAAAGTAAATTGATGTTAGGTGCCGGTAATTAATAATATGGAATCAATTTATTATTCCCCAAGAGGATACTGGAGGGGTAAATCAGCAGTCCATAAACTCGCTAGCGCTGCAAAAGTGAAAAAAACCACTGCGGCTAATTGGTTATCCAAACAGGCACTATGGCAAATTTATCTACCACCGCCTAAACAAATTCAATTCTCGCATTTTGATGTGACCGCTCCTAATGAAGTTCATCAGGCTGATATATTATTTCTGCCACATGATCGTGGTTACAAATACGCTTTAACCGTAGTTGATATTGCAAGTCGATACAAAGAAGCAGAACCGTTAAAAACAAAATCAGCCACTGAAGTCGCTTCTGCATTTGAAAGGATTTATCGACGAGGTCCTCTGCACTGGCCAAATCTATTGCAGGTTGATCCTGGCAAGGAATTTCAGGGTGCAGTGTTATCTACAATGAAACATCATAATGTCACCATACGACGAGGGCATACTGCGCTACATCGTGATCAGGCCATTGTAGAACGATTTAATCAGACGATTGCTGAGCGGTTATTTGGATATCAATACGCAAAAGAATTCATCCAAGAAAAAAGATCCCGTGAATGGGTTAAAAGATTACCATCTGTGATTACTGCACTGAATAACGAGATTACTAGAACAATCAACATGAAACCTATCAACGCGATTAAAAAGAAGTCAATACCCGTACAACCACAAAAAGATTTCAGAGAACCAATTCTTCATAGTAATGTCACTGTTAGGTACTTATACGAACCAGGAGAGCTTGAAGGGGGTAGAAAAAGGGCTACTGATCCTATTTGGAGTGTTACTGCACACAAGATATCTAGTATAACACGATCTACGGGTAGACCTCCAGTCTATAAACTGGATTCAACTGCCCCTCAACGAGGATTTACTCGACAACAACTACAGGTAATTCCCGAGGATACTCAATTGCCACCGCATGGTCTTAACTAGCGCCGTTGCGTCTATTGCACTCAAGACAAGTCAACATCACATTGTTTCTGACATGACCGAGATTGTTATTTTTTCTGTCTACGGTGAATTGGCGAGGATCCTTATCCGAATACTGCCAACGCATTATACAATTGCAACTCGCGCAGTGATTATTCTGTTGTTATTTCAGCGTAATTATTAATTCAGCATCAATATCAAATTCTCGTTTTTTTTTTGTCCTGTTGTTTGTAACCGGAGAGTTTTTTTATTAATGATGCTAACATCAATATCACTTATTGTTGTGTCATTATCATCGAAAACAACTCTTCGAAGTTGGTTTATTTTTCGTACTCTGGATACTGAGAGATAGACTAAATTCGACCATTCGATGTGATTATCCACCATCCAAACAATTGTATCCGATATAGTCAATCCCTGTGAAGAGTGTATTGTTGCTGCATATCCTAGCGTCCACGGGGATTTATTAGCACGCAATGCATTTTCGACGACGCTGATATCAACCAGCACAATATCATTTAATACGAGAATTTGTTTTTCACTCTGTCCTGGAATATCAACTTCAATGTTCTGTTTTCGTGTATCCGATGGCCTATAACAAAGGGGTACTGGAAGCGTTGCAAATTTTTCTTTATGCAATTCAAATAGCTTCATCTGAAGTGTGTCCCTGACTATTTTTCTACTTGCAATTATCAAATCATTTGGTCTCCATGTTTCCCAGAAATCATTCATTGGAGTTTCTGAAATCACTTCACGCGCTATTTCGCATTGGATTCTATCCGGTTGTAATCTAATTAGCGCTTTGAATTCTCGTAATCGTTCATCAATTGATCTATAATCAGTGGTAATTTCTTCATAATAGTCTACAAAACCCCTTAGCCATTCATGTGGAGATGCACCGACAAATGGTGGTGGTTGGCCGTGATCACCGCACATGACGACTTTTGTGTTTTTGTTTAACAACCACTCAAGAAATGTTTGTAATACATCTAATGACACTGTGCATATTTCATCCCAAATTATGATTTCAGGAATGAATTTATCACCCATACGCTCAGGAGTCCATTTGTCACCTTTCCATCGAAAGAAACTGTGGTAAGTGCAAGCATTTACCCCTCACTGTATCATCTCTCTGGCGAGTCTGTGAGTCGGTGTTAGTACAATCATGGTTGACCGACGAAATAATTCAATTGCACGAATTGTCTTTCCTGACCCACCACAACCGTTTAAATAAACTGTCTTGTATCTACATACTGGATCAGATACCGGTGGTGCATTACAAAGTTCTGATTGAATTTCAATACGGTTACAACAAAGATATTTATCATCCATGGCAACGTCTGCGGATTCACAATACTCATGTAGCATCTCCTTTTTAAATCGCCAACGCCCCCAATTTTCTTCAGGATCTGTGAATGCCGCTACAGCTGATTTGTACTTATTGTGTATATACATCGAATCAGTGGCCACTCTAACCGCGGTATTAGGAAATCTATTTATCATCGAAAATAGATTAATAGAAGCATAGGCTAGCATTGAACTTCTCAAATGTGTGTACTGGGAATTATATCCATCACAGTAGGTAACAACCGTACCTAATTTCTCACCATTGGATAGAAAAGCATCCTTACGGGATACAAGTTTTCCCTGTTTCATTAAATCCGCTACAATAAAATCGTATTCAGCGACGTCTATGATCAACCGCGAAGAATATTTTGCATTGTCGTATCGTCCACCCTGGGTAAATTTACCGATTATTCTTCGTCCGAGATCCTTTGCTTGTTCTTTTTTACTTTCAAATAACTTCTTAGACCAATTTATGATTTCTTCTTCACTGAAATCTGGACACTGTTTTCGTAGTTCGCTGATTATACGATCTAGATCGGGTTGTGGTAGCCAAACTTCTTTCTGAGCTCGATAGCATATAATAGCCTCGGAAACAATCAACGATATTAGCATACCACAATCAATCATATATCGTAGTAACACTATTGGCATCCAGGCCTTTTCAGATAGGTGTCTACCGAGCCAAACATAACTACACGGATGTAATCCTGACGCTAATTCAAATGATATCACACGAGTGAATCCGGTTAAATCAAAATCAGGCAATGGTCCATTAATCGCAACACGAGTCATTTCATGCGTGGGGTGTCCAAATCGTTTGAAGTACTCAGCACATTCCCCATATCCGAGAAAACTTCCGGGATAACACGCGGATATATCAATTGAAATCATACCATCACGCGAGTATTTCGTATTCCACAGTCCTCCATGACCAAATTCGACGCAACTCAATTTAACATCCTCGAGAAAATCACTTCGTGTTGGACGCCATGAGTTTTTTTCTCTTGCGAAGTGAGCTACCACTGATGGAATAGTAAAACTATCCGTGAGTAGTTTTTCATGGGAATTCTCCGGTGAAAAATCACTAGCGATTTTTCTCATTCTGTTATCTAATTCTTCAATGCGATATAATTCGCCATTCGGTCTTACAAATTGATCAAATCCTATTTCGGGATCTTCATCACTTCTAAGTAACCACACTGACACAGGATCATCTTTACACAACGCATGAATAGCATCAAATAATCTCTCTTCATAGAAAACATCCCCGACGAACTCCTTAGGGATATATTTCACGGTTCGTTCTCGTGGAAATATTGTTACCGCAGGTGTCCACGCGTGTTTGTTATGATCAATAATTTGTATTGGCGCTCCATTTTTGTTATATTTCGGTTCGTATTAAACCTCTCCGGTTATCGTCATAACGGTTATTGGAAATCTTAATGATGTTTCTAATTTAGCTATATCAGAAATCTTTGCACCATGCTGTTTCACTGTCAGTTCCCACTCGGTTATTTTCCTACGTCGCAGATCAGTTAGTTTATTTCCTCGGGATGCATTTGTGAAGTGTTCTATTATTCGTTCTGCTACACAATTCAGTGAACTAGAATATTTCATAGGAGCTAGTTTTGCGATATCGGGTTTATCATTTAACGGATATATCCCATAAACCATTGCTGTTACGGGATAAGATCTTTCGTAGTATGGCTTATCGATTCCGGTTAGAATTCCTGGTTTGGAATCTCTACTCACAATGACAGCTTTTTTATTCTTGAGGATTGGTTCAAATTTATCCCTAATAATCCATTTGCCATCGACTTCGATAATGAATTTGATTCGGAAAAAATGCCTTTTTTCCCCAACACGTGAAATTATCACTGCTGCTTTTTCATCAGTCATGGTAGCATCAACAACACCATCAATTCGAAATGTTGACCAACAATAAGATGCTCCATCACGCTTGAATTCATTAAAACAGTCTCTGATTTTACTAATCATGGCTTTATCAAGAATTGTATTCTTTGGTGTATTAGAAACTATATCGAGATTGAATTGAGCATCTTTCCAGGGTAATCTCTTGGACGTTTTTTTTGGTTTATCGAGATTAAATTTAGGATTAATTTTGTTACGTTTTTTTGGTTTATCGAGATTGAATTTAGGATTAATTTTCAATAATCTCTTAAACTCTTTCATATTTACGTCTCTTGGACGTTTGTTACGTTTTTTTTGTTTATCGAGATTAAATTTAGGATTAATTTTCAATAATCTCTTAAACTCTTTCATATTTCCGTCTCTTGGACGTTTGTTACGTTTTTTTGGTTTATCGAGATTAAATTTAGGATTAATTTTCAATAATCTCTTAAACTCTTTCATATTTCCGTCTCTTGGACGTTTGTTACGTTTTTTTGGTTTATCGAGATTAAATTTAGGATTAATTTTCAATAATCTCTTAAACTCTTTCATATTTCCGTCTCTTGGACGTTTGTTACGTTTTTTGGGTCTATCGATATTAAATTTAGGATTAATTTTCAATAATCTCTTAAACTCCTTATCAGCATTGAATTCAGCATTTTTCGAAGGCGTTCTCCTTAATTCCCTCATGCTATAATTAAAACAAGCATTTAAATGAAAGATTTATATATAATGAATCACTGCAAGTGGCTTATGATTGGATCAGTAACCCCGTGTAACAAATCATGCAGAAATGAGTTTTGTGGGTATCATATGCAAAGCTATCGTCGTGGAAGCCTTGGTCCGTTACCTTGTATTCTATGTGGAGTTGGGGTCAGGGGAAAATCTCAGCTGTGTCTAAATTGCGGTGGTAAGCGATACAGGGAATTGAAGCGTTATTATGATAAAAGAATAAAAAATGGACAATCAATCAGAAATTTTGACCCTGAAAAGGTCCTTGACCCTGACAACATCAAGGATAAAATCATAAGAACCCCTCAAGACTACATTGAAAGATTCATTATTGAACCAAATAATGAATTAGACAAACAATAGTATTATGTATACGAATGAACCAAGAATTCAGACAACACCCTGTGATCACAAATTATGAAGCATCCAGTGATGGTGTTGTAGGAAACCGCAGACTGAAGAAACCAGTTGGTTCTGTGAATAATCAAGGGTACTTGATGTTTACTGTTGGCGGGAAGAAGAGATATCTCAATCATCGTTTCGTGTATGAGTGTTTTTATGGATTGATCGAGGATGATTCTGTCATTGATCACAAGGATTCTAATCCGAAAAACAATTCTTTATCAAATCTGCAGGCTATCACACAAAGTGAGAATACCAAACGAGGAAAGACTGGCATTTGCTCAAAAAACGCGAGACCTGTGAAATCTTTGAATACGATAACTAACGAAGAAAAAATATTTCAATCAATGAATGAAGCCGGTAGGCACTTCGATATTTGTAGAGCCTCAGTACGATATGTTGCAGAGGGGATTTATCGATCTGCGATTTCAAAGGGGACTGGACAGAAAATTCGATTTAGTTATGTCTAATGCATCATATTTTTCATTTAGAAATATATCATTATTATAGAATAATGAATTCTGAAAACATGAATAGCATCATATCCGAGATTTCAAAATTGAAAAGTTGGGATATTGAACTATCAGATGGGTTAAATCCTGATCAAATCATGTCTGATTTTCAGGATATAGAATACGGAGTTAGCACTAACAAGTATATGCTACCAAAGAAGTATGCGCTCATCAAGAGAATTCAGAATTCTATTCGGGACTCTCTCGCATTTTCCAGTGACGTAAGTGTGTTCGCTTCGTTGTATACCATCGTAGAACGAATACGAAAAGAATTGGGGTACTAATACGAATTGAAAAAGGAGGTTAATTCTAAAATTAGAAAGCTACGGGCGTTAATTTTAGAAAATGAACAATTTTGATTGACCATTTATCATTATTTGATTGTGACCGTCCCTCATAGAGATTTTAATTTTGTTTTAGCATTTTTTGATTGACAATGTCAAAACAGTGAAAATATTTCACACTGAATAAAAATTGTTTTGCAATTGAAAAATTGTTTCTGATTTCAAATAATGGTAAATGAAGCATTAACAACCCGATTGGCTCGTGAATGACTGGATGCAATTAAGAGATTTGTACCAATTCGCGACTCTGTACGGAATAAACTGCAACAACGACAACAAGCGCAGACTGACTTTTCTGTGTCAAGTGAACAACTGTTTACTCCGATAACAAGTGCGACCAAAGATGTGAAAAAGTTAACTGAAGCAGCGATATACGGAGATATTCCTGAGCGAGAACGAGTAAAGAAGGCGCCGCTGCTTGATACGCTTGAAAAGATAGCAGCAGAGACCGGACAAACACGCGCAGGGATACAACAGTTATCCAGTGATATAAAAACTCAGCGCGAGTATGAACGATTAGCTGATATTGATGATTCTGCGCCTGAAACTCAAAGGGTTTCCACACCTGAACCACAACCTGTTGATGTCGTCACCCCAAGAGGTATTCCCTTTAGAGACAAATTCACCGAAGAAGCTATAAAAGAAATCAAAGAATCTCAATTAATAAAACTCGAAGATTATGCGGATTTTGGCGTTTTCGCTGCCCAAAAATATTATTCAAAGGGAGAGTTTTTAAAAGACGAGTATAAAAACAATAAAATAAGCCGAGATGAATGGGTTAATTGGTTATATAAAATAAACAAGGATATTACTGGTAATTTGAAAAGGGATACAATTAAGTACAAAACTTTTAAAGCAGGAGTTGATAGTTATGGTATACAAAAACAACAAGGTCGAGGCCGACAAAGGCAATTACTTGATGATAGTGAGGGCGCAACTGGTACAACTGAGGACACAAGCGGAAAAGGATATTCGATTAAAAATCCAAAGGATTTCAACGCTGGAGTCTTTGACTCTACCATGACATGTCCTGGTAGTGTTCTCAGTGATATATCACGGTTAGAGGTTCTCATCGGAGGAAAACGAGCCGGAAATAACTCACCGGAAATAATTAATGAAGCAGCTGATATCTGTAGACGATTATTTCAGGGTGGTATCATGGATATCAGCACATATCGAGATTTCATTGGCGAGTTAGTGGAAAGTGGGTATCATAGTGACTGAATTGAAAAGTCAATTGAAAAATTGTTTCTGATTTCAAATAATGATCATACACTACAATCATGATAAACCAACCCCCGTCTACGTAGTTAATTCACGGTTTCCAGTTTATAGAGCATACTACGGAGATGGTTTATGTAATACCATTGCAGGGTTATCTGCGAGAATGGCTCCAAAAGTGATGCCGTTGGCTAAACAATTAGGAATGAAAGCAATTGATGTTATGCGTGATAAGGGTATTGGTGCTGTTGGAGATCTTGTCGGAAAAGCGTTTTCAGCTGCGAAGAATAAAATAACATCATTAGTGAGACGAAAAAAGAAACCGTTACCGTCTACAGCGGAAATGCCTGCAAGTGTTAGTAAAATTATAAATAACGCAGTAGATGAAAAATTAGCGTCGATGGTGACTCCCTTGATAAATCAAGGGGACCAAAATAACATGATAGCAAACATGATAGCAGGAAGTGGCTTTAAAAAAACACGACGATGAAATGGAAAATCGCGATTTAGACTCTGATAAATAGAATAAAATGTTCAAAAGGTCACCTGATCCAGCATTTGATATGGATGCCCCAGTGCGTAAAGATGATTCTGTACGCGATTTTCAATTTTATTCTTATTACGCAGTACAACCAGATCTCCGATCGCGAATTGAACTTCAGGTTCATGATACCAGTAAATACTTCCTACCGTGTGAGGCATTTATCGAAATCGAAGGAGAACTTGTAACAAATGATGCTGCTCATGATGATCCACCATATGACAATAACCCAACTATCAAAGTTGGTTTTGTTAATAATGGGATCATGGCGTTATTTGAAAGCGCTAGATATCTCATTGATGGAAAGGAAATTGAATCCATTGACCGTGAAGTTGATGTGGCCACAACAATCATAGGGTTAGCGAGATACTCTGATGATTATACAAGATCAGCTGGTCCATCTATGATGTTTTCTAAGGATATTACTGATCACCCTGAACACAACCAGTATTCTAGAGTAAAGGCAACACATGCTTCTTCAGTTAATCCAGCACCAGCCGGATATACAAGACCAGCTGGTGATTTTGATGTCATAAATAATATTACTAACTACAACCTAGGGTTTGCAACACGCGTAGCAACGTTGCATGGACAGCGTCGACAGTTTTCATGTGCAATTCCACTGCATCATATTTTTGGATTCTGTAGAAATGTCCGAAAGGTTATTTATGGAGCTAAACACACAGTAGCGCTTGTACGAAAGGGTACTGATAATGATGCAATATGGCATGATGCTGGTGTTGCTGATGGTAAAGTCATTTTAACAAAACTAGCATTGTGGATGCCAGTGTTAACTCCATCAATCACAGCAGAAGAAAAATTGTTATCATTTATGGACCAAGGAGGAAAATCATTGTTGAGTTGGTTATCAGTGACTACGGATATTAAACAAGACAATGTTGATGATATATTTACTTGGCATCTGGCATCAAAACAAGGGGTTTCAGCTCCACGTCATATATTTGTGGTGTTACAGAATAATGCACGAGTTGGTAATCAACAACGAAGTCATATGATATTTGATCAGTTAGGTGTTAGAGAGGTCTCACTGAGAATAAACGGACAACAGGAACCATCTGAAGATGTACAACTTGATTACACTCACAACCATATTGCACGTGTATATCATAACCTATTGTCGTTTATGGCACGTGATCAAAATGTGGATACTGGTTTGCAAATATCACAATTGGATTTTAAAAGCCTCTATCCGATTTATTACTTTTCGATGGAACATCTCGATTTGATGAGACAATCTGTTGTTGATATACACTTTAGAGCCCGTGTAACCCGTCCTGGTGGTATTGCTAATTATAGAGCGGTTGCTGTCATTCTTAGTGATAAATCAATGCTACTCGAAGGTGTTGGAGGAAGAATGAGAGTGGTAGATGCCCCAGTAGAAAATCTTTGATTGATTTTCTCGATTTTTCATTGAAATTGTAAACGATTTAGAATCAATCTATTATGTATAACATGTCATATAGTGTTATTAGTGTTGCGTTAACTCCCGGCCAATTAAAAAAATTGCAATCGGAATCAGCTAAAAAATGTGGAACCACAATCACGTTGAAACCCAACCAAATGACTGGTGGTGCGAATAAACTATCGCTGACAACTCGTCAGGTGAAACATTTCAATGATGCACTAGTAGCAAAAAAGGGTGTTCAGATTACTCTTTCTGCGGCTGCTATCAAAAATATGATTAAAACAGGCGGTATATTTCCGTTGTTAGCTGCGATTCCAGCATTGATTGCAGCAGCAGCCCCAGCGGTGGCTAAAGCGGCAGCGTTAGGAGCCGTTGGTACTGCAGCAGGAATGGCACTAAAGAAGGCAACTGGGAAAGGATAAAAAAAAAGGGAAAGGGTCTAAGACTACCAGGAACCCCGTATTCGTGGTACAGCGGAAAGGGTCTAAGACTACCAGGAACCCCGTATTCGTGGTACAGCGGAAAGGGTCTAAGACTACCAGGAACGATTTATTAATTGAGGAACCTATGGTTCCCAAATCTTCGATGGTTCCCATGTCCAATTTTGATTTACTCGATGCTGCTAAAAAACTCGCGATTAAAAACTTCAGAGGTGTCTTTATGAAAGATCAATTACCACATCAACCAAACAGCGTTGAAACCGGAATCATTAATTTAGATAACAGCACCGGACCTGGAACTCACTGGGTTGCATACGCTATTGATCCACGTGGGATTGTTTATTTCGATTCATATGGATTAGCCCCACCAAAAGAGTTTATGCGTTATATAAAAACCCTTCCAATGAAGACTTGGTATTCTACGCTACCAACACAACAAATGAATGACCCACCAATATGTGGCAGCGAAGTATTAAATGTCCTTAACGCTATTTCTAACTCCTTGAGTAAACCAAGCGGAAAACCACCACATGTTGTCGTAAATGAATACACTAGTAATCGCTGGAGAAAATCGAAGATTTTTCAACGAAGTCGTCAAAAACGATTTTAGAGAGAGAAAGAGTTTTACAATAACATGATTGATATTTGGGGGAGATCTTTGAAACCCAAACCCGATGGCACTGCACCACCTGATTCTGTCAAGGATATAAAAAAAATAATTGAAGATGAAATCGCTGAGACGTTGAACTTAACAAATGTTGATCCTAATGAAATAGTTGTATTTCAAGACAAACAGGGTAAATTGAAAACTAGTGATGTGTCGTTGGATGATATTTTAGTTAAACAACGAAACGCAATCGAGAATACTATCGCGCTATTTTCCGATCAGGGTAAATTGAAAACTAGTGATGTGTCGTTGGATGATATTTTAGTTAAACAACGAAACGCAATCGAGAATACTATCGCGCTATTTTCCGATCAGGGTAAATTGAAAACTAGTGATGTCTCTCTGGATGATATTTTAGTTAAACAACGAAACGCAATCGAGAATACTATCGCGCTATTTTCCGATCAGGGTAAATTGAAAACTAGTGATGTCTCTCTGGATGATATTTTAGTTAAACAACGAAACGCAATCGAGAATACTATCGCGCTATTTTCCGATCAGGGTAAACTCAAACCGGGTGTACTCGTTTCGACGATTACAGATCGATTAAAAACTCTCAACGATGAGTTAAACAATTCTGTGTTTGTACTAACAACACTTGAATCTAGAATTGAAGAAAACGGAAAACAGTTTACATCATTTCGTAGAAATATCATTGATAAATTTATTGGAACCCCGTTAGATAAAATTGAAATAAAACTCCCTGATATTAAAAAATCCATCGATGAGACGAAAAACTTCATCGAAGCCATCAAAGGTGATTTTTCGAGGATGATAACAATCATTGAAAAAACAAAAATTCCTCATGAGAAAACCAACAACGTAGTATATACAATCCAACACGGATCATTTGCGTGGACACCTACAAACAATAAATTAGATATCACTGCAACCGTTAAAGGTATTTATCGATTAACACTAGTAACACCATTGACTCAATTTAATATATCATCGTCGAGTTCATCCGGGGTCAATAATACGATTTCAACGATCATCGACAAGGATACAACTGAAAAGTTCACTATAACAGCTACTGATAAAAATTTGATTAGGGTTTCAGCAACCTGGTATGTGGAATTCGTAGCGGATTTAAGTAAATAACTAAATTGAAAGGAAAATCGTTCGGATTTCACAATTGAAAACGCTAGTATTTTTAAAATAACAATGATTTCATCAACTCAATGTCGCTATGATCAGGTCAGAGAATTTCAAAATAGACTCAAAACCCTCACTGAGGAGTATCAAATAAAAATAAAAAAATACCGACGAAGAATCACCGCAATTGATATTACTATGTACTCGGTGTCAAGCGTTCTCGCTGGCGCCGGAATAATACTTGCATCGGTTACAATGATTGCCCCGGTCGTAGTTCCAATTTGCATTTCTGCGGTGGCTACAATCGGGGGTATATCAACCGGGATAACAAAAAAGATATCATCATGCAGCCAGAGTAAACTGCAGAATTACTTACTTCAATTTCATATTGCATCAACCGCATACTCGCAATTATCATTGATGATATCGTCGTCACTCGATAATACAATTATATCAGATAGTGAATTCTCAGCGATGGTAAGTATTTTTGATTCCGCGATATCGAAATTAGAGCGAAAACATGAATATAATAACAATGACAACACCGATGGAATTAGAAAACACGAACCCAAAAACCAGAATGATCTCAATAACCTCAACCATACCAAATTGTGAGTTCTCAGTGATGGTCAGTATTTATGATTCCGCGGTGTCAAAATTAGAGCGACAACATGAGTATAATAACAATGACGACACCGATGGAATTACTTCAACAAATAGTGGAGAACACGAACCCAGTACAAACAAGTATGATATCAATAACATCAACGGAACCCGAGTTTAGTGTGAATTTCCCTAGCCCAGTCCCCGTGAAGGAGATAGCGCTAGCAAAACTACGAGTGTATCACAGTTGGCCTAATATCAGATCAAAATCATTTGGTGGTCAACAACCGAATAATTCACTGGTGTTCTCGTATAAGAATAAGGACGACGGTACCCCAGACTGGAACGTCGTTTCGATACCAACCGGATCATACCAAATCGAACAAATCAATAATGAATTCGCGCGTAGAATAAAATCGATTACTGGAGTAGAGTCAAAAATCGCTATAACAGTTCATGAACCGACGCTATCATCCGCAATTGAGATAAACACAGAAGGATACGTCGTAGATATCTATCAGAGTTCTATTAGAACCGTACTAGGATGGCCTGAATTACCACCCCGGGGAGAAACCGTTGATTTACCAGAACCAAAAAAAACCGATTATATCACCGACAGGATAAAATCTGATAATCCAGTAAAGAGTTATCAAGATCGCACAATCACTAGAGATTTTTTTAAGATCTTTCACGATATAGTTGGGGGAGGGAAATTTCTTGTTGCTGACGATCTTAAAATCGATGAAAATTTCACAGCAATGAATAATGATTTTTCGCTGTTGTTAATATCTCTTAAATCCGGCTCTCTCACCCGAGATGAATTTATCAGCGTCGTAGAAACATGCAATAAAATTATCGACGATATGGAAACATTTAACCTAAAAATTATTCAGGATATATTAGATGACGATAATCCCTTATCGAGAACAGAATTTGCATTAATCTATAATATCCGCGTTGAAGATATTCCAACATTCAAACTACCAGGATATAACGTACCAGAACTAAAAAAACTTCTCAATGATGCCATCGATGTTGGTTTCAAAATAATTCATGATACGTGGAAAAAAAACAGCATCACCGGAAATAAAAATTCTCAAACACAATAATGACCCAGATGGTGGCGGTAGGCATATCGCTCCGTTCAACGTGAATATTTCATCGGTGATTGCGCTCAATTTAGTATGTGATGTTATCGAAGGAAGCTATCAAATTAATCTCGAACGATCAAATCAAGCTCAGCAAAGATATATTCTTTATTCATTTTCACCAACAGCTCCTCCAGGATTTTTAATAATTGAATCTCCGGTTAATCCAGTCTATATGCGATGCCATAATAATTCATTAACCAGAATTAATTTCAAACTCACCGACCAGTCCAATAATCTAATTGATCTACAAGATGAGGTGTTAGCGATTAGTCTGTTTGTGAAATCCTGAAAGGATTTTCGTCCTAAGGAGTTTCATCATAAAGACTCGATCAAATATTCGGTTAAAATCGTAAAAGAATTATTAACCTGTAGCAGCAGAGAGGGTGGATGACAACAAGTTGCGACCAAAATTAATTAAAAAATCGTAAAAGTCTCCGTTTTCATTTTTTTAGTTAAAATGAGATTTCGTAGGGAAAGCTCATTAAGATTTCAATAAATTTTTTGTCTAAAAACGTTGTAGGGTTTGCCCCTGAGACATTTTTTTTGGTTAAAATGAGATCGTAGGAAGGATCGTTTTAATGATTCAATCAAAATTTTGTCTGAAAACGTTGTAGGGTTCACCCTCTCTGCTGCTGAAAAATCAACAGTTAAGCAGGATTTTGAAAGGTAGTTTCCTCAAAATATAGTACAATTTAATCAACTTTTGCAGACTAGTCTAAAACTGCTGCATATACCAGACTATTCTTTGCCACTAACGTTTAAGATGAGAGGGCAGAGAATAACATATGGAATACAGTGATCAATTTTTTTATAGGTATGATTAAGAAAATGATATCATGAAATTATGTCCACTGCATTTTCTCAACATATAATAATAACGTAGTAATTTTGCAAAGACACCTAATAATTAGTATATGCAGTGAGACTTTTAGTAAACCATGTAAAGTTTTGTAAACAAAGGTTTATTTGTGTATTTGTTTTGTCCATATTTTTTATTTGGCTTTAAAAAAATTCATTAAAAGTTAAAGTACTCAGGCAAGTTAGATACTAGTTTTGCAGTGTTTGTTGTTGGTTTATTGCATTTGAGAGAGAGAGAGAGAGAGAGAGAGAGAGAGCGAGAGCGAGTCATGTTGCCCTGTCCGTGATTGCTTAAGTCAGGGGAAGAAAGAAATGGTTAGAAGCCATGTGTATGTTGGACACAGCAGCTATACTGTAGTTGGTCCTCTTTGTAAAGGAACGAGAACCCAGCTTTGTTGGGTGTGAAAAGTTGCATATGGATGTCAAAAGCTTCTGTTCAAGAACAAAGGACCCTTATAGGTATCATAAATCCCACCATGTTAACAAATGGCCCCGGGGTATTGTCAGCTAAGTTGAACAGAACTGGGTAGAATTTACATCCAATCAGAATTGAGATTGTGTGTCGTCACCATTTCAAACCATATTTGATTTAGTGTTTTCAAGCTAGGAGCTTAGTAATTGCCCAAACATCATGCTGGAGAGTTAAAGCAATACTCCGGGGAAGCCACTCGTAATTTGGTAGGGAAACTTTGGAAAGACAAAGCTTCATAACGGAAGCTTTTAGGGGACAAACTTCAGGTATAGTTTAGTCCTGAGCTTCTAGGAGGGGGACAGAATAAAGACTAGTGGAGAAGTTGATTGTGAATCAAAGGCTAGTTGGAAAAGTAGCCAAGCAGGAGAAACTGGAGAAGGAGCAGTCAAGGAGGAAACAGAGTTAGAAGGGAAGTCAGAAGGAGAGAAACAACTGACAGGCATAGAAATATGGATGAGTAGAAAACAAGGACAGGCGGAAAAGTTATCTCACACTATAAAAAATAATGCAATTGGCTATCACTTGCTCGAAAGGATGAAGAGAAGTTGTGAAATCATTATCATTTGACTATTGAATTGTATTAAATCGTTATTCCTTTGAATTTCACCTTTTGTGTACTCAATAATTTAACTGTTGGCATTGCTGATTGGGAGCTCAGAGATTTACCTCTCTATATCTAATTTCATTTCCTACAAAATCGAGCCTGGATGGGACTTACATAATAATTTTTAAAAAATATTGGGAGCACCCCACCCAACCATAACACTCCTATCACTGTGGTGGCAAAACAGACCCTTCCACATCACACACACACACACACACACACACACACACACACACACACACACAATCATTGTGGATGCTGTTCAGGTAAATAAATTGATCCAGTACATCATGATTTTCCATTTGTTCAGCAGTATACAGCAATAGAGTGCAAAAGGGTGTGAACACATATCTGCTAGAAATATCCTAAAACTAAATGTTATTTTCCAGGTTATTTACTACAGACATAACAAATGTAGGACATAAAGTTAATAGGCATAATTTAAAGTTTCGCTATTATAAGGAGTATGTACATACAAAATAATCACATTGATGTAACTCTCACTACTAATAGAAAATATCGTTAAGGATTTATTTTAAATGGTTATTACAGTCTTAAAGAGGTTTCATTCTATGTTGGTAATTGTTTAAAACATAATTAGATATTTAAATCAACATTTTTACTTGTACATTCGTATCAAAAACTTCAATTCTTAAATTAACCTCTATGATATCAAGGTATGTTTTACAATTTTCCTACCAAACAAGACTTAAAAAAACCTCAGTGCTAGGTTTATTTAACAATTTCTTTAAGACTTCGGTTGGTACACAATTTGCAGTGAACCTTCAAGTTACTGTAATCATTAATTGTAATAATTAAAGAATGTGACTATGTCCTGTGACTTTTTGTACTACTAGTCCAGCATTAGAATGCCAATTCAAAAGGCCTTGTGTCCAGGGACTTTCTGTCAGTGACTTTATACAATTCAAAGTGTGATTTATGTCCAGGGACTTTATGTCAGTGACTTTATACAATTCAAAAAGTGATTTTTGTCCTGTGACTTTCTGTCAGTGACTTTAAACAATTCAAAGTGTGATTTTTGTCCTGTGACTTTTTGTCAGTGACTTTATACAATTCAAAATGTGATTTATGTCCTGTGACTTTCCGTCAGTGACTTTATACAATTCAAAGTGTGATTTTTGTCCAGGGACTTTCTGTCAGTGACTTTATACAATTCAAAGTGTGATTTATGTCCTGTGACTTTCTGTCAGCGACTTTATACAATTCAAAGTGTGATTTATGTCCAGGGACATTCTGTCCTATATGTCAGCTATTACAATGATAATTCAATATTTTTGATGTTGTGTCCATTCACCAGACATTACATCAGTCCCACACAAATAATGACTGCACTTTATGTTATTAGTCCCATTGAGAATCATACAGGAATAACCCCTCAACCATAAGGCTTGGTAAAGGAGTATCATATGTGTGTGGGTTACATATATCTGACCTTTGGAACAATATAGTTGTAACTTAGACCTTAATAAAGAAGAAAAAAGGCACAAGCAACAACCATTAACTTGTATTATTATTCTTAAAAAACTGTTTGAGAACATAAATAAAATTTTACCCTCAGACCAGAAATATAATTTGGTGTTATGAGGCAGTAATTTGTTGTCCATTTAATGAGATATGCAGAGTAAAATAAAATATTATTTATTGAAATCCTATAATATAGTTTCCAAAGCACACAAAAAAGAATTTCTTCTTTTTAATGGGACCAACCAACTGAATTTTCTTCTGAAGAACCAGGAACTTGCATTAAAAATCCCCAACCTCATATAGCTTTAAAACGTTTTGCTCTGATTGAAAGAACAAAGAACCTATTATATCCATAATTTCTGTTGAATAAAAAATATACAGAGGTAAATATATGATGGCTGAAAAGAAAATCCATGGCCCCACATATCACCCTGAAAAATAAATGGTGGGTACTTAATGATTAAAGAGAGAAAACAAGGTAGGAAAAAAAAAGGTTACTACTAAAACTTCAGCAACAGCAAAATCCAGAATTAAAACTGGTTTCTGTTTTGTTACCTTTTTTTTTTTTTTTTTACAAACTTTGAATCCTTTATAATAAAATTCATGAGAAGTCACTTGCTATGCAAGTACAATTAAACAACTCATAAATATGCCCATATGCAAAGTATATACATGAAATTTTAAATTCACCTATTTATCAAACAGAGGAAAAAGCTTATCCTTGAATCCTCAAAAACCTGTCATCATTCTCATGGTTCATGATAGTTCTTATAATGATAATAATTAATTGATAATTCTATTTTATCCTAGATTGCCATGGCATGAAGGAGCTCTGGTGTGTTTTTGTCTTGAAGAGTATCCACCAGTGTCCCCCCACCCCCGAACCAGATCTGGTAACTTATAAATTGATGGATGGCATTCAGCAATTGGTTTAAACAGTATTTATTTACACAAATCATCGCTATAGCAACTATCAACAATTGGTTTAAACAGTATTCATTAACACAAATCATCGCTATAGCAACTATCAGCAATCATCGATATAGCAGCTATCATCAATTGGTTTAAACAGTATTTACACAAATCATCGCTATAGCAACTATCATCAATTGGTTTAAACAGTATTTATTTACACAAATCATCACTATAGTCAAACAAGAGGTATGAGCAACAATTGTATACTTATTTCAAGTTCTTTCTTCAATAAATATATTTACTTTAATGATTTGATTAATGATGGCATAATTTTGCAAACACTGACACATGACAATCAGATATTAAAAAAAACTACAAATAAAATAGTATAATTAATTATAATTAGCATTTAAAATTAAGAGAGCAGCAGAGCTTGATGAGTTCTAGTCAAGCTAAGTATGAGGAGAGTTTTTGATGCAAACTATATTCATTTGTTGACTTTACTCATAAATTTAGTTGGTTTTAAGATTTAATCTGATTTTGTGTATCTCTGGGAAAGCCAGAATATTCCCTGCCTTTGTACTAAATAGATGTTGTCTACAGATGTGCCATGAAACACCACTCAATCACTTGATCAGTGTATGCAACACTGATCATAACTTGTCACAGCATAACTAGAATCTAGCAAACACTGCCTATCCACAGACTGGGTTTTGGCAAACACTGCCTATCCACAGACTGGGTTTTGGCACTAAATTGGGTGTGGATATACACAACTATTGTCATCTGTTATTCAGCAGAACATTGGATCTGTCTGTTCTGTTTATAATGGATTGCTTTTTGAACTGCTAAATCAGATAAACTAATCTATAAGTACACAAATAAGTAAATACAGTATTAAGTAATTTTTTTGGGATCAAAGAAAGAAGACTCAGGTGTGTTTTCTCAACTGGTTAAGACCACACCTTTGTGCATCTATATCTGATTGCATCCATACAATCACATAAAGATATTGATTCAGCATGATAAAAAAATCTTACCTAGGACAAGTGCATATTCATCAGTACATACTGATCTTTTCTTGAAGTTTAAAATCTGCATGACCATTTTTTAAATTAAAAAACACAGCAGAATCAATAAACTGCAATATTAATCAATACACTACTTCAAATACACAGTAAGAATCAATACACAACTTCAAATACAAAGTAAGAATCAATACACAACTAACAGGCTTACAAGCATTACTGATTTTTGCATACATGAAAATTATAAATTTTAATTATTATTTATCATGAAATTTTTATTTAAAAGCTGAATGCATGTACTTCACTTTATGTTCCTAATACAATAACAACTAGTTTGTATGGGTAGATTGTAAATACAGTTTCTTCGATACAAAAAGGTACTAAACTTTAGAACAATTGTGACACAAGAGATTTTAAGAAAAATCTGGAATTTGAACTTATCACCGTATTAATCCTTATTTTAAGACATTCTGCCAATTTTAAAAGCTTTGATTACTCAAATAATCAAGTTTAAGGCTGAAATTTAATTATCTAAGGTTCAAGCCCTTTGGCTTTATCAAGTCACTTCCATTTAAATGAAATTAACTCCATTCTTCTTTGCATGATTTGTCATCAGCAGGTCACTGGTGAAAAATACCAGGACAATAATTCTACATTTTTTCTTCTTCATACAAAGTCATACAAATACCATACAAGATCCCATTTTCTAAAATGAAGTTATATAAAAGTCTGTGACTGATTTTAACATTTTTAAAATATACAAATACTTTGATTTCATTGGTTTGTGTCCTGTCACTTTCTGGATGGTCCACTAATACTACCATATATATATATATATATATATATATATATATATATATATATATACACATACACACACACACACAGGCTTATGAGTAGTGTATCCCCTAGAGGTGCAAAACTGAGAGCCAAAAGTCTCATTAATGTCAAAACTGTTGGCCAGACTAAGTAAAAAAAAATAAATGTTGGTATTAAAACTGGGAGGTCAAATTAAAAATTGTGAGGTCCCTGAAATGCATATGAGGGTATAGGGAAAAAGTGCTTATGAGTCCAAGTACAAACTGCCCAGACCCAAATCTGCAGTCAGATAATGTAATGGTAGATCTTGGTATGTGCAATCTGCTAGGAGTAATAGGTAGAACAAAAAACATACGACCTGGTTTGTAGGTGCATACGGTAGTAAGAGTACAGCAGCATAGCTCATAAATAAGGTACAACTGGAAACAATGTCAACCCTGATTTGCCATTGCATGATGAATTGGCAAATCAATGTCTATATTGTTGGTTCTACTGATTAAATAAAATAAACTGCACAGACCCCAATCCAATAGCACATGATGCAATGGCAGGTATGGCTGGGTCTGTTAAGTTTGCAATTGGATTTGTTGTATTATTTCATGGCATATCTGGGTCTATGCAAAGTTCTATTCAAGCATGTATGGTAATTCTTAACTATTCAACTGAATGATCAAGGAAAGAACTGGCCTAGTAAAAGTGTCTCATTGTATTTCACAACACATGATATTTATTCCAAAAATCACAGGCATTATACATTTACATTAAAACTAGGACAAGGCTTCTCATTCTTTACACATCACACTTTAACAAAGAGAAAGAAAAACAAGTATCCTACGATCTGTAAATGAAAATGTGTCAAGCTCAATTATTTGCACTTGCAAAATTACTAGCAAAAACACATGGTCTCTAAGTTTTTTTTTATCAACACATCAAAAGGTGAGTTCATGTTTTATAATACTGCTTACATGTCCAGCCGAATTGCAAACAAATAATCTGCCATAACATCAATTTGCCTGCAGATCTGGGTATATATTGTTTGTTCAAATTGATTATCATCAATGTGCCTGCAGATCTGGTCTATATTGTTTGTTCAAATTGATTACTTCTAACAAACTGCAGAGACCCATATCTGCCAGTGCATTATGCAACAGCAAATCTGGGTCTATGCAGCTTGCATTTTGACTCATCTTATAAGAGAGTAGATACAATAAGTACATTAGGGAAATACAGTTTCCTCTAATGACTAACCTATTATTTCATAAAAACTGAAAAATTAATGGCTGATTTTTCCTAAATTGGTTGCCTAAAATTTTACACATGAATATACTTTATACTGTAGCCTGGATTTTACGTTTTTAATGACTGCTTCTTTTGTCAAAGAAAAGCTGTTATAAATATTTTGGTATACGTATAACCTAATTATGGCCTTGTTACCATATTTCTGTCAAATATAACTATAAATCATTTCTCATTTTCCCAACCAATGCTGAAATATTGGATAATTTCATTCACATGTTAACTACTGGGATGACCTATATTCCAGACTTTTTAAATGGTACTTCTGCACTCTTAATTTGAATGAAAATTGTATAAGATACTTTTACAGAATATTTATTTTATGAATGTAGAAACACAAGTTAAACCTCAGTCAAGAAGTATATATGTGTGTCTTTTCATGGACAACTAATCACATCATTACTTAAAACAATTTCACAAATTTATTAAATGTATTCAAGTACTTCTACCTGAGCATGATTCAGGAGTGTGATCTCTGATTTGTCACAATTTTTTTTTTAATATACGCTAGACCTATGTGTACGGTATGGGTCTAGTTTCAATCATAATCATTTCATTTTTGAGGATATGATTTCTTTATATCTGCAGTGAAACTACAACAATGAACTGGAGATGAACACTGCTGCTTTTCCAATTAATTATTGATAAAATTATATTTGATGAAATCAGCTGATTACATTCAGATAGGCCAGCTATTTGAAGGAAAAATCAATGTTGCTGGTACAGCTGCCAGGTATAAAAACAACATGTAACATATGTAAAGGGAAATAACTCTTACAAAGGCTATTATGAAGATCATTTGCAACCCTAGTCCATAGCTGGTATATCAGTAATAAAGTTATTGGTAAAAAGGAAACAGCAGGAAGGAAGAGGATGAACCTTTTACTGGTTGTACAGGGTGCAACAATGTCCCGGGGGTGGGGGTGGGCAGGTAAAACAGGGCTATGCTTTCGCACAAATTAAAAAAGTGGGTGTAATAATTCAAGTTATGGTATTTTTTGATGAAGAAATGTGAATTTGTTTTGAAATATTATTTTATATTAAAGAATATTTTAAATAAAATTCATATGGATAATTCTTCTCTCTAGCTTATTTTTCTCCTGATGATTTTATTGGTTCCATCTTATTAATAATGAAAAGTATAAACATGCTGACTCATCAGGTTCATTCTTGTCATACTTGGTTTTCAGTTCGTACAATGAGATGAATGTACAGTGTCCTAATTGACCAGCTGACTCGACAAAAATGTCAATAAAAAAGGATTTAACAAAAATCATGGGAAAATACATGTTGCCAGTTGAGAGAATGATATGGACAATAAACAAACTCAATGTTGATAATAAATGAATAAAGAATAAAAATAATGAACTTCAAAGACAAGATAAACTTAGAACAATGTACTGTATGTGCAAATTTCTGGGCAGAAGAAATGGTTTCCTACTTTAAATTACAAACTCATTAAATTATAAACTCATTCTATAATGACCAATAATAGGAGATTCACCATAAAATAAATAAATACTTGATATACGTTACAAAATGTATGACACATCAAGCAGCTTATTCTAGAACTGAAAACAATGATTGTAGATCTGTTTGCCTCTGATGCGTGAGGTCGTGGGTTCAAAGCCAGACCAAGTCATACTAAAGACTTAAAAAAGGGTATCAACAGCTGATTCACTAGGCGCTCAACATTAATGGGTTAGCGTTAAGACTGGTCAGCTTGGTGACAGGATTAATGTGACTGTGTGGGACATCATGCAAAATGTCAGTGGCATGGTGGTAAGTGCTAGACCTCACTATAAACTGCCACACTGCAGACAACGTACTGATATGACTGGAACCCCCACTACCACCACCACAAATCCAGCTCATTTTTAGCACCTTTAGAAATCAATGTGAATCAAGGAGTTGAATGTTCTGGAACAGACCCTGTATTATTCATCATATACTTTTATTGGTTGCATAAAGGCAAATTGTATACAGAAATCATGTGTGATCCTTCCCCATTTAATTTTAGAATGTGATTAAGGCTTTAACTTTGATCAAATGGGTGTGAAAGGAATGAGGTCTACACTGTTCTTTTCATTAATCATCCCAAACTGTATGGACCCAGGTTTTTCTACTGGGTCTGAATCTTTTGATAATCAGAAAGTTTAGTACTATATTCTGGTGAATTCTGAATAGACAAGAGCTGGTACAGGGACAATAATTTTGAAAGTTAATTTTTCTTCTCATTTTGAAAATAAAAGTATGGATTTCTGGGAATGCAGTTGCATTTTTTTTTGTATAGGTAGCTGTGCTAGATGCAAAATGTAACTTTAATTGTAAACTTGAGAAATTATAAGCAATAGTTTCCGCTACACTTTGAAGCAATTACATCAACACACTATCAACTCAATCAAGATTTTCTTTATTCTAGTAATCATTCAATATGCAAGCAATCAAAAACATATTTTCATACAGTTAAATGCCAAACATCCAAAGTTGAAATGATATGAGTTTTCTTGATTCTTGATTCACGCAACAGTGAATGTCTCATCTGCAGCTGTAACGATAAATCAGTCCATCTAAAATGTCTAATTACTGCTAGACTATTTTAAGTCTACTTTAAAATTGACTGGTTCACTGAATTCATTTAATGCCCTTGGGAAATCATTTTCTCTTCACATTGTGATTTTCAAATCTGTCCCCAGATTTCTGGGTGAGCCATTAATTTAAGGTCACATGACCTCATCATCAGCTGTTTTCTGACTACCTGGATTTGCAAGGGTTGCCAGAAGTGTTAATTACAAGTAGCTCTGTGATTATACATTTGCTTGTTGTGCTGCTTTTACAATGACTTTCCCAAGTAGATTACAGGCAGCCTGCCCTAAACACACACCAATTCCTGTCAAATTAGGGTGTTTTGTGAAGGCAGACAACAAATGAGAAAAAATGTAGTACTGACAGATGGCTATAATTTGAAACCTGAAAAATTACACATTTCATGTTCATTATTTGCTTTTATCCTATTTTGTAATTATAAGACCATTGGCTGTTAAATTAACTAACACCCTATCCCAAATGTGTTATATAGTTTAAAATTTGACTGAAATACTTATAAACAGAAAAATGAGACCTTGACAGTGGTAAAAAAAAATCAAATAATAAACACAACATTTGTTAGAGTAGAATATTCAGTTCATGAAAATATTTCACTTTTGAAACTAATACATGTATTTGTTTTCTGCAGTACAAGCACAAATTACCTACTTTGGGTCAGTATATCTACAATCGTCAATCTATCTACCATAATATATATATATATATATATATATATATATATATATATATATATATATATATATATATATATATATATATATATATATATATATATATACACATACATATATATATTGAGTATATAGCTCAATGTAAGTTAGATTCAACTGCAAACAACACAGACCCCAAATCTACTGCCAACAAATTAGTCCTGCCAAATTTGACAGACCCCAATCTACAGACACATTATCACATTATGCAATTAGCAATTTGGGTCTATGCAGTTTTCAGTTAGGTCTGACTTACAAGCAAGTAAGGTTGGTATGTGAACTGACTCTGTAATGACACTGCCCCAAGGTCTGAAATCCAAAGTGTTAATCCTTGTCTTGAAGAGAATAATTAAGGATCCAGGATGTCTGATCCACAAGTAATTCCCTGATGCTTAGAGTCTGCACTAGAGTCTGCACTACATATTGTGTACCCAAGTTGTGTGCATGTGTCCAGTGTAGTTGGTATACCAGGCTGTACAAATTTGAAAGGAATACTTCAGCCTGGACAAGATCTATTTTTCAATACCGAAAAGTTCTAAATCTGTTTACCAAATTTATGTACTGACTTTTCTCCCTGGTACTAGCCTTTATTAGATCAACATTTTCCCATTTTTATCCCTTTTTATCTTTTAATTTTGTTTTGTTGCTGCAAAAAAAGTCTAGAAATAACTCTTGATGTATTCCAATATGGTGTGCTGAAAAATTATGACTGACTTTGGACCT
Organism: Unio delphinus; assembly: GCA_029339505.1. Classification (NCBI taxonomy): domain Eukaryota; kingdom Metazoa; phylum Mollusca; class Bivalvia; order Unionida; family Unionidae; genus Unio; species Unio delphinus. The sequence goes on from JAQISU010000174.1 coordinate 14,515,261, forward strand.
AGGCTGACAACTCAATATCAAGGCTTTTAAATCTGCAGCTCCTGATTAATGCCCTTGTTCACAGAAAAGAAAATTTTGAAACTACATGCAGTATATCTGGTGGACTAGGAAAAACAGAAAACCGATGATTCACAGAAAGATGCTGGCCATGCGGCCAAGCAAAAATGAAGCCCATAAAGACAGGTGAGATTTCACTGATCTGCAAAGATGAGTGTTTTAGACCATATAACCACACAGTGTCCCGCCTAAATTAACACAATGGCAAACTTGATGTAATACAATATTGCTGGTAACCAAGATGTCTGTTATGATGAGAGCTGACAGTAACAGAATTTAATCTAGGCTGCGTTTTTGTGAACTCACTGACGGCCCAATCAAATATGAAAGATCATGGCATACTCAAATACAAAATACAAAACATGATGTCCCACTCAAATATGAAAGCTTATGTCCCACTCAAATACAAAACATGATGTCCCACTCAAATATGAAGGCTGATGGCCCATTCAAATACAAAATATAAAACATGATGTTACACTCAAATATGAAAGCTGGTGTCTGACTCAAATATGAAAGATGATGGCCCACTCGAATACAAAATACAAAACATGATGTCCCATTCAAATATGAAAGCTACAAAATATAGTCAAATAAATCCCCCCCCCAATCTGTGTTCACACGAGATGTTTTGTAAAGATGCTGTTGACTTGTTTGCAGAAATGTGCCCAAGTTACAATAAATCAAAATGACACCATCCGATGGAAACTCTTTTAAGATGCTTACTTCTCAATAAGAATTTCACCCTTGGAACCAAATGAAATGAACTTTTTCAAATGAAAAAGTAGTCTTAAAGTTCTCAGCAAAGGCATTATAGATACCAACACAGCTTTCTACCACCATACAAAGTTCTATCACCACAGATACATACACAGTTCCACCATCAAAGATAGCAACACTGTTTTTTTTACCAGGACAGATAGACCATAGCTTTCTATCATCATAAATACTAACACAGATTTTTACCACAAGAGATACCAGTAAAGGTTTTCAACCATCATATATATCATAACTTTCTACTTTCACTATAGATAACAACACTGCTTTTCACTACCGAAAATACCTACTCAGCTTTCTACCTCCATAGATACAACACTTCTACCTATAAAGAATTTTAAAGCAGTCTTTTTCAAATAGCTTAATGAAGGATTACAATTTATTTATCTCCAACTCACTTCTTGTTACATAAAAATGTTTATTTGTGTAATTTCAGAACCTATTCATACTGTTAATTCTGATAAAGAAAAACAGTTGTCATATTTGGAATTGTCTGGATATTACCTTACAATTAGGAGAGCAAAGATCTTGTTATCCCTGTGGGCATTTTAACACCTTGTCTTAGAAATAAAATACCAATGTCATCCATAATCTATTAAAATGAATCCTATTTTATTAGATCTTGCCACATAACCAAACCCATGCTGGCAGGATTATTATGTAATGGACTAAGCTGGTATTTAAGTTTATCAACTTCAAAAGAGCCAATTACAGGTGAAATATACAAAGACTTTGCCATACTAGGACCCCAGGGAATGTTCACACATACTGTTAAAACACATATAAGGTACTTCAAGAATTTTAGAGCTTTTATGTATAAACTAGAAGAAAATAGAGGGTATGATACTAGCTACCATCTATACTTGCTTATAGGTCACACTGCAAACAACAAAGATCCTGATCTACCAAAGCATCATGCACCTGCATAGTAGAGTCTATATCATTTGTTCTACTGATTATTCATAATAAGCTCCACAAACCCAGATCTGATTGTGCATGACATACCATCAGGTAGTGGTCTGTGCATTTTGCAGTTGGACTTATAAGCAAGCATACATGGCATACTTCAAAGGGGGCTGTCCCAAAATCAGTCAGATATTGAAAATGTCTTTCATGCCTTGAAAAAAGCAGCATCAGCTCTAAAAACCTAATCTTTGGAAGCTCTAAGCGCTTTACAACATCTATAATGGTATGACTACAAAAAAAAGAAGCAAAGACACCATGAAATTAGAAGCAAAAACAAAAACCTCAAAATATTTTAGGTAGAAAACATTATTAGGTATTTAAGTTTGTTCTTGTAGTAGAAAAAAAATGAGTTATAAGAGCACTCTTGAAAGGGATTGTGGTGTCTTTGTGCCTAATTTCAATGGGCAATCTGTTTCACATCGCTGGGCCCTGGTATACAGAAGAACGTTGTCCATATGACTTTGTTTTCATAATGGGAACAATAAGTATACGATTTTTAGAAGAGGAGTGTTAGTTTTTTGCTGGTGTATACACATGGTTGAGACGAAATAGGTATGTTGGACTGGAGTCCGTCAGTAAAACATAGCACAGAAAAAAATTGTGTTTGATTCTTTATTGAATGAATAGCCAGTGCAGGGTACTGAGCAGTGGGGAGGTGTGCTCTGATCATGGTACTCTAAAGATGATCCGAGCAGCTGTATTTGGAACATTTCGAAGTTTCTGGAGTAGATATTGAGACGAACCAGATATAAAAGAGTTACATTAGTCCAGTCTTGAATTTAATTTTGATGATGCTGATATTTATTGTTTGAGGTAAAGGATGTGAATGAGAAAGTCTTTGTGTTGTGATCAGAATGGCCTCAGTTTTATCATCATTCATCTGCAGCTTGTTACATGTTATCCATGATTTCACATCAGAAAAGTGCCTCTCTACTCCTTGGATGGTAGTATCAACTTCAGATGGGTCACTAGATTTGTATATTTGAGTATGGCACGCCAAATCGTTCAAAATGGATGAGCTGGAGCAATCGTAGGGTGAGCTGGAGCAATGGTAGGGTGAACTGGAGCAATGGTAGGGTGAACCGGGGCAATCGTAGGGTGAGCTTGGAGCAATCATAGGGTGAACTGCAGCAATCGTAGGGTGAGCTTGGAGCGATCGTAGGGTGAAATGGAGCAATCGTAGGTTGAGCTTGGAGCGATCGTAGGGTGAGCTTGGAGCGATCATAGGGTGAAATGGAGCAATAGTAGGTTGAGCTTGGCGCAATCGTAGGGTGAGCTTATATATAAATAATTAAACAAAATAAGAACATGCTGACACTTAGATTGACATAAACGTTTAAAATAAATAAGGTTAGAAGGTTCAAATCCTAATTTTGTATTAAGGCTAGCAATCAAACAGTGAAATAAAACTTGAAAAAAAAATGTATTCATGTTAATGTAAACCTGGATGGTTTTTTTTAATATTAGTTTTAATTCTTCTTGCATTCCTCAAAAACTTAAATCAAAGAATTGAGAATACTGATGGTTGATGAGTTTAAGTGAGACTAAGTTATATCATTCTGATGGAGGACACTAAGTTTTAAATACGGTCTGATGGTAAAGTCTATATTGCATACATTGTGATGACAGAGACCAAGTTACATACATTCTTAAGGAATAACACTACTCGAGAGATACTGCTATTTACAGACCTCTAATCATCAACATCCTGTTCTAAATAATCTTTGCAATATATTTATTAAATTTTCTTGTCTGAATACGTCATTATAGAATCTGCATGAACAGTATAAACACTAGAAGCGAAATTAATGTCAATCCAGAATAAGCCCCTCGGATGTATGTAGCGGAATGATTTCGAAATTTTGGGTGAAAACAAATATTAAAACAGCACATTGTGACTTTCATATTGTATTTGTTTGAACAATGATAGTTTGAGAAAAGTCAAAAAGTAACTTCAGTGTCCTTTAAGTCTAGAGTTTTCCATTAGTACATACTTAAGGATCTAATCACCTTTACCTTGGCCGTACTGCACCCTACAATAAATGTAAATTTAATATTTTATAGTTGCATACTTGTTGGTGCCCAAGATATTATTGACAATGGAAATTTTAATTAAAAAAACTCGTCCATTTTGATAACACAGACATTAGATTTGAGTACATATTAATTAAATACATTTGGGCATTAAGATTACCAATTAAAACTTTATTTATTTAATGTCGATTACAGATTTTGATTTGATGACACCAGTATCCTAGAAGTTTTGTTAAAGAAAAAAGAAACTCAAGCTTAACCTCAAAACCTGAAACTGAATAATATAGTAAAGTGCAAATTCTAAGCGAAATAAATTTAGCCTGTTATTGAAGACATCAAAGTATATCAAATCCTTAAAGTTCCATGATCTAATTTTTTTTAAAAAGTTTGATATGAGTGTCTTCCTCAAATAATTTAGAAAATACATGACATGGTATTGAATTTGGAGGAAGATGTAGAACTGCGAGCAACCCATCAGGTTTTGGTTGGTTACTACAAATCAGTAAAGTGTCAAAACCGTAATCAAACTAACAACTCCAGGGGTGTAAGATGTGTCTCTGTGTGCTACTGCAGCACCATCTGTTACCCAATGAGACAAGAAACCCAAAATTGGTATAAGATCAAAAATCTTGTTTGCTGTAAAAAAATAAACATCTTGATATCAGTGAAACTGACGACTGATTACCTCATTAATTGTGTGGGCTCTGTTCATCATTCAAAATGTCAAACATCTTGATGATATAATCATATATTCCATGGAATATTTGAAATCTAGTGGAGAAGAAGGGTAATATCATCAGAATAGTGACACCTATACCTAGCATCTGATTTACAAGACAGCATAAAGAACGGTAGTTAATTAATTATATGTCACCTACTTATATTTTGTGTAATTGGTCAAGTATCCCACTCCTAAAATTAAATGCATAGCAGTCCAAACCTATATTTGTTATCCCTACATTTCAACAAGGGATATTTATATACCATCCATCTACCTGTAAATATATTTCCTTCTGAACTGCCAGTTGAAAATTCACACAAATTTCGTACACAGATTGCATGTGATAGGGTTATAGTTTTGGAGAACATCAGGAGGTGGGGTTGGGGCGGTGTATTAGTAAAAAAAAAACATTGGGATGTGTCATGTCAATTAAGTAGCACCATTATTACTAAAACTAAATTTTATACCATGAAAACATGAAATACAATCTGGCAATGACCTGCCTTCAAACTTTGTTGAGGTTAATATGTTGTGTTATTCCTTAAGAATGTATGTAACTTGGTCAGTGTCATCAAAATGTATGCAATATAGACTCTACCATCAGACCGTATTTAAAACTTAGTGTACTCCATCAGAATGATATAACTTAGTCTCACTTAAACTCATCAACCATCAGTATTCTCAATTCTTTGATTTCACATCGTGAGGAATGCAAGAAGAATTAAATCTAATAGGCATCCTAAAAACATACAGGTTTACATTAACAAGAATATTTTTTTTTCAAGTTTTATTTCACTGTTTGATTGCTAGGCTTAATGCAACATTAGGGCCATTTGAACCTTCTAACCTTATTTATTTTAATAGTTTATGTCAATCCATGTGGCAGTATGTTCTTATTTTGTTTAATTATCTATATATAAGCTCACCCTACGATCGCTCCAACCTCATCCTACGATTGCTGCAGTTCACCTACGATTGCTCCAAGCTCACCCTACGATCGCTCCAAGCTCACCCTACGATTTCTCCAAGCTCACCCTACGATTGCTCCAAGTTCACCCTACGATTGCTCCAGTTCACCCCACGATTGCTCCACTTCACTCTATGATCTCTCCAAGCTCAACCTACGATGCTCCAGTTCACCCTACCATTGCTTCAGCTCATCCTACGATCACGCCATGCTCACCTTATGATTGCTCCAGTTCACCCTATGATCGCTCCAAACTCGCGCTACGATTGCTCCAGCTCATCCATTTTGAGCGTTTTGGCGTGCCATATTTGAGTGTCACCAGCTTACAATTGGTGAGACACTGTGTGATGATCTATGACACCTGAGAGTGACTGAGTATATAGAATAAAGAGATTAGGTCAACGAACAGACCCTGTGGAACACCACAACATAGATCAACTGGGCTGGAGTGTATTCCATTTGCATACACAATATGTCTCTTGTTGACTAAGTAGGACTTGAACCACAGTAAGGCTGTATTGTAAATACCAGTGCTGGAGATGGTGACGTAATATAACATGGGCTATTGGGTCAAACGATGCAAACAAATCAAGGAGGGTGAGGACTGTAATCTTTCCACTATCCAAAGCAGAGATAATGTCATTAACTACTTTCAGAAGAGTAGTTTCAGTACTGTGGCAAGGGCGATATACAGACTGAACATTGATAAAAAGATTGTTTGAATTCAGATGAGATACTAGTTGGGTTAGGACAACTATTTCTAATATTTTTTTTATATGAATGGTAGATTAGAAACTGGGCAGTAGTTCTTTAAATCGTTATGGTCGAGTGTTCGTTTCTTATAAGAGAAAGGTATTAATAACATTCGTTAGTGAAGGCAATATTGGGTCTAAGCACTAAAGCAGCAGTGATGTCGGAATTGGATCAAGTTCACAAGACAAGACTTTGGTGCTCTCTTCACCACGATTGTCCGTACTAAATCCATAGAGACAGATTCAAATGCTGCTAATGGTTGTCACTGAAATTCTGTATCACAACTGTATGGCGATGACTAGTCAATTGATATTGTGTTGTCAAGCTTATCTCCGATGGTCTGTAACTTGTCACGGAAGAAATTTGCAAACAGGTCTGGAAGGTCTATTTGATAGAAGGTAGTTAGAAGTGGAGCACATTTGTTCCTTGACATTAGTTTGTTAGTAATACTGAAGAGCTCTTTTCATCTGGAACTCTCCGTGGTCTTCTTACTGTAGTGCGATAATTTGGCTAAATGGACTGATTTTGTTACATTCTTCTTAGCAGCTTCATAGATATGTTTATGAATAGTGATTCCGGTGGAAAGCCAAATCCTCTTAGCTTTACAGCAGTCTTGTTTAGCAGTGCAAAGTTGGTCCCTAATACTGCTATATCATGGAGAACACTTTTGAATTGATACCCTGCACTTGGTGGCTTGGGCATGTTTTTCAAGCAATGAACGCAGGCAGTTATCGAGTTGTTCTGTTGGAGGAGGTAAGCAAGTTGTTATGTTTGCCTGGATGTCATGCATTAGTTTGGTTCTATTTATCATACAGGGGTTTCTCTCAGTAGCAAATAAAGGTGAAGGGTTAGGTATTGATACATCCAGATGGCATATAGCGCAGAGGTGATCTGAGGCAAGTTCGTGGGATACAAGGGTGGACTGAAGAATATTATCATCAGGTCTATACAGAATCCAGTCTAAAATGTGACCATGTTTATGTGTGGGTTGGTTATCCGACTGTTCAAGGTTGAAAACATTAACGGAATCTAGGAGTTTTGATGTGTATAGGTTTCCAGGACAAAGTGAAAGTTGAAATCTCCAAGAATAATCAGGTTGCCTCCTATCGAATTTTCATACTCCATGAGATTTGGAAACTGCTCCAAAAAGAGAGATTCAGTCAACTTGTTTTTTCTACTAGGAGCATGGTGGTAGAGGCAGAAAAAATAGACTGACCTTTGTTCCAGTGTGAGTGTTGTTTGGACTAGTTCAAACGATGTGTAGCAGAAATTGAAGGTTGTGTTGTGTTTTATCATCGAATTCTTTGTGATGAGAGCAATAAAATATATTCAAGAACAAAAGACATTGTAGCAGTGGAGCAGGACAGCTAAGAAAAATTCTAACTGTTCTCATTTCCAAAACAAGGAGGTGAAGAAACACATATGAACTGAACAGCGAATGCATGATGAAACACAATTATGTAAACGAAGATAGACAAGTACATATATCATGAAAAACAATACAAAAACAGAACATCATCTTCTAGCAGGTTATGCGATAACAGCCAATTGTCCTAGATAACAAATTCAAGAATGAATCCTGCTGTATGTACTAACTTGCTCTATTAGTGTACTGGCAATTCACTATGAACTATAAAAACTTGTTCTTAATACAAAATCAAAATACAATATCTCTCCCATGATACACACTGGGGGCCTGCGTTGATAAGGGGGGGGGGGGGGTTAGAGTTTGCCTTTCACTGGTTAACTAGGATTTCTCAGAAAACAAAATGTTTCAATTTGGTAAGTTAGGAATGGGTTTAATATCAGGTAGCGTTGTCACATTTATTCATGTAAATATTATTATTTGAATTGACCCTATAAATATTTCCTAAACCTGTCTTCAGTTTAAATGATAAATGAAGTTTATGACAAAAATATGATATAACTTTGCATCCCAGACTTATTCACAATGACTGAAAGTCAAAAATAGGAGGAGGCCCCGAGTGGTCTAAAGCGCTCTCCGTTACGGATCATTGCCATCTCACCTCTGTCTGCGTGTTTTCGAGTCTTAAGATTCGGCTAATGTAGTTTTGTGAGAAAGCTTGCCAGTAGCTTCTCGTGGGTCAGTGGTTCTTTCCGGGGGTTTTCCCGGGTTCTTCCTCCACCAATAATACTGGCCGTTAAACCTTACAACAACAACAACACAAATAGTAAGCATAGCAAACAATCCCATGTTTAATCATTGTTGATGCCAACACAAAGCAAAACATCTAACATGTTTTCTACAAAGGTATACTACTATACTGAGCAAGGGTGTGATTACCAACTCGGACGAACAAAGTACAACCAGTTACCACACTGAAGTCAATGTTCTTTTTTTCTAAGTGAAGTGGCAGTAACATATTGAAAAACTATCTATCACAAATCCTTGATTTCTGTCAACTCAGTATAGTTCAAACTGAGGAATTCACAAGTGTTCGTGCCAAATTAAACACCTTATTCAAAGTGCCAAGAAAAACAACAATTGCGAAACACGTTCTTGTCTGACAATAGAAGAAACATTTATGCTGACCTAATTGCTTGGCATAATAGCCAATCAAATGACTAAACCGGTGAGGAGCAAATGTTTTGCCCAGCATATTAGTTTTGATATAGAATTAATGTTAACTGTCTTTCATATATCTGAACTGTTCATGTGTGTGTGTGTTCTTCCCCCTCAATAACTCATGCACAATGACCTCACAAAAAATGAAGGAATGAGTTACTTAGGGACCTCTGAAAAATACAATAAGTGGGTGCCATCGAGGCAGAACACAGAGAAAACCGAGGATTGTCTAATAGCTGAATTTTTGCTTTATAGGCATGTAAACAGGGTTTCATTTACGAATTAGTTAACAGGTTTTCTGATTAAATTGTTTGCTTTTTGGTATAACCAGCCTCTGAAAATTCATGAAAAAGATCTTGAAGATGTTTCAGCACATCATATATGTTTGCCTCATTCTGTACCTGCAAAAACATTTGCATTAAGTCACTGCTCTTTGCACAACAAACCCGATTCCTTTTGTTAAAAAGTTGAGACATATGTTTCATGCATATACCATCAATGTTGAAACTTGATTTTATAAAATTCTTTAAACAGTGAAATACTGATGTAATGATTTCATTGCAAGTAATATTCAACACCTGAGGTCATCAGTGAGCAAATTTCTGATTGGCAGTTTATCTCACTACAAACTTTGGAACTCCATGATGCATCATGTTTATCTAAGAAATCTTTAAATTCACTGGTAATCACTTTACTTGGTAGCCTTACTATCTTTGATCACATTTGTAAATGACAAGGATAATCTAAGGTAATTTTAACTGTTTCTAACACAATACTATTTATAAGTGTTCAAGTGGTCAATTGAAATAAGTGTTCAAGTGGTCAATTGAAATAAGTGTTCAAGTGGTCAATTAAAATAAGTGATCAAGTGGTCAATTGAAATAAGTAATCAAGTGGTCAATTGAAATAAGTGTTCAAGTAGTCAATTGAAAAAAGTGTTCAAGTGGTCAATTGAAAAAAGTGTTCAAGTGGTCAATTGAAATAAGTGCTCAAGTGGTCAATTGAAATAAGTGTTCAAGTGGTCAAGTGAAAGAAGTGTTCAAGTGGTCAAGTGAAAGAAGCGTTCAAGTGGTCAAGTGAAAGAAGTGTTCAATTGAAATAAGTGTTCAAGTGGTCAATTGAAATAAGTGTTCAAGTGGTCAATTGAAATAAGTGTTCAAGTGGTCAATTGAAATAAGTGATCAAGTGATCAATTTAAATAAGTTATCAAGTGGTCAATTGAAATAAGTGTTCAATTGAAATAGTGTTCAAGTGGTCAATTGAAACTGGTTGATCTGGCTGTAACTAATAGTTCTTAGAGCTAGGATCTGTATGCCTTTTCATTTTATTTATTTCATGGCCTTCATTTAATTTGATAATTTATACGATAATACAAATCAGGCCTACTTTTCATTTGATTTGATAATTTATACGATAATACAAATCAGGCCTACTTTTCACTTGATTTGATAATTTATACGATAATACAAATCAGGCCCACTTTTCATTTGATTTGATAATTTATATGATAATACAAATCAGGCCCACTTTTCACTTGATTTGATAATTTATATGATAATACAAATCAAGCCTACTTTTCATTTGATTTGATAATTTAAACGATAATACAAATCAGGCCTACTTTTCATTTGATTTGATAATTTATATGATAATACAAATCAGGCCTACTTTTCACTTGATTTGATAATTTATATGATAATACAAATCAGGCCCACTTTTCATTTGATTTGATAATTTATATGATAATACAAATCAGGCCTACTTTTCACTTGATTTGATAATTTATATGATAATACAAATCAGGCCTACTTTTCACTTGATTTGATAATTTATATGATAATACAAATCAGGCCCACTTTTCATTTGATTTGATAATTTATACGATAATACAAATCAGGCCCACTTTTCATTTGATTTGATAATTTATATGATAATACAAATCAGGCCTACTTTTCACTTGATTTGATAATTTATATGATAATACAAATCAGGCCTACTTTTCATTTGATTTGATAATTTAAACGATAATACAAATCAGGCCTACTTTTCATTTGATTTGATAATTTAAACGATAATACAAATCAGGCCTACTTTTCACTGAGTGTAACCAATAGTTCTTAGAGCTAGGATCTGCATGCCTTTAAATTTTATTTATTCATTGCCTTCATTTAATTTGATAATTTAAACGATAATACAAATCATTTCATTTGATTTGATAATTTATATGATAATACAAAATCAGGCCTACTTTTCACCGAGTGTAACCAACAGTTCTAACAGATAGGATCTGCATGCCTTTTAATTTTATTTATTCCATTGCCTTCATTTGATTTGATAATTTATATGATAATACAAATCAAGCCTACTTTTCACTGAGTGTATCCGATACTTCTTAGAGCTAGGATCTGCATGCCTTTTAATTTTATTTATTCCATTGGCTTCATTTGATTTGATAATTTATACGATAATACAAATCAGGCCTACTTTTCATTTGATTTGATAATTTATACGATAATACAAATCAAGCCTACTTTTCATTTGATTTGATAATTTATACGATAATACAAATCAGGCCTACTTTTCATTTGATTTGATAATTTATATGATAATACACACATCAGGCCTACTTTTCATTTGATTTGATAATTTATATGATAATACAAATCAGGCCTACTTTTCATTTGATTTGATAATTTATATGATAATACAAATCAGGCCTACTTTTCACTTGATTTGATAATTTATATGATAATACAAATCAGGCCTACTTTTCACTTGATTTGATAATTTATACGATAATACAAATCAAGCCTACTTTTAATTTGATTTGATAATTTATACGATAATACAAATCAGGCCTACTTTTCATTTGATTTGATAATTTATACGATAATACAAATCAAGCCTACTTTTCACTGAGTGTCACAATACCAATCTCCACAAAATGGAGATTAAAAAAAAACGAAAAAAAAAAAAAAAAAAAAAAAAAACCACGGGGTAGTTAATTCGATTCGCACAGAAATGCCTGCAGGCCAAGCAGATAATTTTCATATATGAATACATGACAGCATATCGCATTTATGATGAAATACACTTGGAACAGAATTATAATATATCCAAAATATACATTTGATTTCTTTAAGTACATGTATTACCAATGGAAGGCATTAGTGACATTTTCACTTATCGAACTATTAAACGTTGACATTTTTAATTATTTAAAAAATACAGGACTTCTTTTTATATGATGACAATTTCTTGATGCTGATTCAAATTCGCAGACACTAACCACAAAATGAACAGTAAAGTTTTATTTACCAGTTTACTAATTACTAATTGAGAACAGTGATTTTCTTCATGTTCAACAAATACGGCTCAATACTTTTGGCATTTTCAAGAACAATAAAATACTTTTGGCACTTTCAAGAACAATAAATGGGATCCACGCCAGTTATAAAAGTTATACTGGGTGTGAGTTAATGGTTTACAGGTTATCTGGGTGTGAGTTAATGGTTTACAAGTTATTTGGGTTTGAGTTAATGGCTTACAAGTTATACTGGGTGTGAGTTATTGTTGTTCTTGTTGTAGGGTTTAACGCCATTTGTCAGCACAAGATAGGCTATACAAGCGGCCAGTATAACTGGTGGAGGAACAACCCTAGAAAACCCCAGGAAGAACCACTGACCAATGTAAAGCTACTTGCAGGCTTTCTCAAGTACCGGTACTCACATTAGCCGAGCCTGAGACTCGAACCCATGCAGACTGAGGTGAGATGGCAGTGATCTGGAATGTTGAGTGCTTTAAATTTAAGAAAAGCTAGACATATCATGGCTAAAATGTTTTCATATTCTGCTTGCCCCAAATGATGATGAAACAGTAACAATGAACCAGCGCCGGTGCAAGGCAATTTGGCGCCGTAAGTGCCTCCCTTCCCACTCACGCCCTCCCCCAACCGAACATCATGAAATAAAACCCAATTGCCTAGTTCGCCTAGCGGAAGCGCCCTGCAATGAACAATATCAAACTCTTCTTAAATGTTTGTGTGGCTGCTAAAAAATCTGAAATACAGCTACAAATATCAAGGCAATGTTTTATTAAGCAGACACTGGTTGAGGTGGACAGTAGAACTACATAGTGCCACCAATATCTGGATACAAGAACATCTCACATAAAAGAGGTTCCACTGTGATTTTGTCTGTATGTATACCTTGTTTTTATATACAAATAATTGTAAATGAATCTGTTCTCACAATTAATTACTTATCCAACACTTGTTATACTAATACTGGAATAAATTAATAAACAGTGTGTGCGTGTTCATGCATGTATGTTATTGTGTAAATTATAATATGTGAATATGTTCCCCCAAAAGAAAACTTGAAAAATAATTAAACAATGTAACTTACATTTATTCCTTGTGTGTTCCTGGGTTCTTTTAATACCAAATACACTGGCCACCATGTATAGCTATCATGTGCTGAAAAACGACCTTAAACCCTATATCAACAGCAACATCAAGCTCTCAACAGATAATATTAAGGTTATTATTATTATTATTATTATTATTATTAAACCCCACATCATTAAACAATGCAGATTTGTAATTTGTTCACCAGTTGTTGTTTTTTTTGTTCAAGGGAAGTAAATGCTATCAAGTCCTATATACCACAATCTGTATAACCATCAATGACAAGTATGAGATGTCCAACACACTAATGATGCAGTTTAGTCTTTTTTAACAATTGGTTTTTGTCAAGTCTATGGGGCAATACAGTCATCATATTACCTCACCATGGTGTGGTGAACCTTATTACTGTCATGAACTCATTTACCATTTGGCCAAGTGTAGGAATAGATAGATGACCGTCTTGAACCCTATACACCCTTTGACACCCTATACACCCTTTGTCTTAGTGCATACCATGCCAGACTTTCTATTGAAAGGATGTGGGTTTCCGTAGTTTGGGGTGGATATCAGGGTGTGTCCTTGTGCAAGGCACTTTATATTCACTCTGCCTATTCAGTATACAAGCTACTTGTGTTGCCATCTAAAAAACACCAAAACCAAACAATAGCCATCCGCCAATTCACTCACAGAAAGGATATGGTAACTATTATTAGACTCATTCCTGCTGCTCTTTCCACAGGGACAACCAGTTTTGTTAGATGCATACAAAATGATAACAAAGGAGAAGAGTTTAAGATTTTAAGTTGTAAATTTCACATGTTGAAGATTTTAAATTGTAAATTTCGCATGCCCAAGTTCATACTTGCATGTCAAGTCATACAGCATAAAAATGTTTAGATGTTTTCCTGCTTAAGTGTACTCTGCACACATGTACATCATACAGACTGTATGTATGTTCCGTTTAGTCTGTTTTTTAATTAAATTTATCAATTAAGAATACAATACAAAATGTTTGCTGTTTTTATTGACAAAAAAATTACACATTTACACGGTCTAGGAAAATTTGGGATAAATTGCTTCCAACAAGATCTAATTAAGTTTTGTCAGCTGATGATAAATCATTGTCATTCCAAGTTAATTAGTCACCAAATTCCACCTGCATCTATGCTATCTCTTTATTACTAGCCGTTATATTATTGATTGACTAGATCATATCCTGTGCTTCTAAACAGCTACCCATCTCCAGTTATCAGGAAAACATTCACCCTTCAAAGATGGAATATCAAATGAATAAGGAGAAGAAAAAAAATCAATATAAAGCATTAAGGCCAATAACACTGAAAAACTCCAGCAATTAAGCTCTCAATAAATTACAAATAATATATAGCTGTAATTCACCAATTATCATGATAAGAACCGAATTTGCAATAGCTGCTCGTGCTTCCTTTAATGAGATGATGTGACACTTTTATATGAATTCTTTTTTTCTAGATCTCGTGCTAAAACAGCATTATGGGGTGACTCTGGAATTGACAAATCTCCGTGTGGATCATAGCAGCATGCTTGCCCAGGTGCGACACGTGCCGTCCTGACAGCATGCTATGATTATCAGGGTTTCAGCTGAGGGCAAGTGACAAAATATTTGCATTTTACACTGAGGGACAAAGATTACGACTATGATATGAAAAAGTAAACTCCTCTTATATGGTCTGATTTTTATTGTTGTTTTGCTTGTTGTTTTTTTTGATGCAACAGCTTATAGGCCAATCAAGTAAAATTAGTCTATAACAAACATAAGCTATGTTTGTTGTATTTTTTTTAAAAAAAAAGTCTTTATATTCCTCATTTTTTGTGACAACCAATGACAAAGTATAACTTACTATGAGTGCCCAATTATGATACAACAAAAGAAATGCTTGCTTTCACTAAACTTCCAAAAATTTTAATTGATTTCATCAGTCACATAAATACAAGTTCAAGTTTCCCTGAAATGTAAGGTTTTACGAATCTATTTATGTTTAAACTGAATTAAAATGGCATAATAAAAACATCCAATTTCATGAAAATTGTTTGACTGGTAGTTAAGGGTACAGCATGGTTTGGTCTTCAAACTACAGCAATACATGTCTTCAAACAGTACAGCAATACATGTCTTCAAACTACAGCAATACATGTCTTCAAACAGTACAGCAATACATGTATTCAAACAGTACAGCAATACATGTCTTCAAACTACAGCAATTCATGTCTTCAAACAGTACAGCAATATATACAACTCCGTGACTTTAATAATGATGCTGATGCTGATAATTGTAAGTTTCCATTATTATGTAAGAATTATGAAATGTAAGTATTTAAGGTGTCCAAAAGGGTTCCAAATACTGATGAATAAGTGTGCAATTACAATAATGTACATGGCCATTAGCAAGTTTTTTTAAGTCCAGGAACTCCACCACCATCTTTATTTCTAGTCTTGAATAAAAGACTGCCAAGTCCTACCTGTTTGACTATTTCATCTTCAGTATTGTTACTTTATTGTTACAATCATTAAAAAAATTATTTCAGGGACTCCCTTTACTCTGAATGATCAAGTGTTTATCTGTTGTACATGAAAAACTAACAAGGTCAAGTCAACAACATTAACTCCATAAAAGTCAGGTTCTTATGACATTATAATAATAAAATTTACTACAGAACACCCAGATGCCAATTGTACAAATGTTTAATAGTATGTGCCTAATGAAATGAATAACACTGCCTAATGAAATGAATAACACTGCCTAATGAAATGAAGAACACTTCATGAAATTAAGAACATTGCCTAATAAAATTAAGAACATTGCCTAATAAAATAAAGAACACTGCCTAATGAAATGAATAACACTGCCTAATGAAATGAAGAACACTTCATGAAATTAAGAACATTGCCTAATAAAATTAAGAACATTGCCTAATAAAATAAAGAACACTGCCTAATGAAATGAACACTGCTTCATGAAATGAAGAGCATTGTGCCACATGAAAGAACACTGCTTCATTATATGAAAGAGCACTGCCTGCTGAAATGATGCACACAGCCGACTGAAACAAAAGAACACTACCTGATGAAATGAAGAGCATTGTCCAATGAAATGAAGAATACTGTCTAATGAAATGAAGAACACTGTTTAATGAAATGAAGAGTATTGGCCAATGAAATGAAGAAGACTGTCTAATGGAATAAACAACACTGTTGAATGAAATGAAGAACACTGTCAAATGAAATGAGAAACTATGTTCCTCATTAAAAGAAGAACCCTGTGCCTGATGACCTAAATCAAGCAAGGCTGAAATGCTTATGAAAAACAGTAGATCTGATTTGAAGCAATACAATACTATATGAATATAGATTTTAGAAATTCCTACCCAACGTATCTATATACCTAATTTTTGGAACATCATAACAGCCATCTAAAGAATCAAACTAATATTGTAGGATCGTGTAAGATTTACTAAAAGCATATCTGAGTAAATCATTCCATTTTGTACTTGCTATGAGAGTAAAATATTTTGATTGCTTACTGTCAAATTTAGTTACTAAACATTTGTACTTATTTGCTTTTTACCCACACTTTAACACATACTGTTAACTATAGGATGGTGAGGAAATGGGAACAAAATATCAATTCAAAGTATCAATGTCTAAAGTATCAATACAAAGTATCAATGTCTAAAGTATCAATTCAAAGTATCAATGTCTAAAGTATCAATTCAAAGTATCAATGTCTTAAAGTATCAATGTCTAAAGTATCAATACAAAGTATCAATGTCTAAAGTATCAATTCAAAGTATCAAATTGTCTAAAGTATCAATTGAATTTATCAATGTCTAAAGTATCAATGTCTAAAGTATCAATACAAAGTATCAATGTCTAAAGTATCAATACAAAGTATCAATGTCTAAAGTATCAATTCAAAGTATCAATGTCTAAAGTATCAATTCAAAGTATCAATGTCTTAAAGTATCAATGTCTAAAGTATCAATTCAAAGTATCAATGTCTTAAAGTATCAATGTCTAAAGTATCAATACAAAGAATCAATGTCTAAAGTATCAATACAAAGAATCAAATTGTCTAAAGTATCAATTGAATTTATCAATGTCTAAAGTATCAATGTCTAAAGTATCAATGTCTAAAGTATCAATACAAAGTATCAAATTGTCTAAAGTATCAATTGAATTTATCAATGTCTAAAGTATCAATGTCTAAAGTATCAATACAAAGTATCAAATTGTCTAAAGTATCAATTGAATTTATCAATGTCTAAAGTATCGATGTCTAAAGTATCAATACAAAGAATCAATGTCTAAAGTATCAATACAAAGTATCAGATTGTCTAAATTATCAATAGAATGTATCAATGTCTAAAGTATCAATGTCTAAAGTATCAATACAAAGTATCAAATTGTCTAAAGTATCAATTGAATTTATCAATGTCTAAAGTATCAATGTCTAAAGTATCAATGTCTAAAGTATCAATACAAAGTATCAAATTGTCTAAAGTATCAATTGAATTTATCAATGTCTAAAGTATCAATGTCTAAAGTATCAATACAAAGAATCAATGTCTAAAGTATCAATACAAAGTATCAGATTGTCTAAATTATCAATAGAATGTATCAATGTCTAAAGTATCAATACAAAGTATCAGATTGTCTAAATTATCAATAGAATGTATCAATGTCTAAAGTATCAATACAAAGTATCAAATTGTCTAAAGTATCAATGCAAAGTATCAATGTCTAAAGTATCAATACAAAGAATCAATGTCTAAAGTATCAATACAAAGTATCAATGTCTACAGTATCAATACAAAGAATCAATGTATAAAGTATCAATACAAAGTAGCAATGTATAAAGTATCAATACAAAGTATCAATACAAAGAATCAATGTCTAAAGTATCAATACAAAGTAGCAATGTCTAAAGTATCAATACAAAGTATCAATACAAAGAATCAATGTCTAAAGTATCAATACAAAGTATCAATGTCTAAAGTATCAATACAAAGTAGCAATGTATAAAGTATCAATACAAAGAATCAATGTCTAAAGTATCAATACAAAGTATCAATGTCTAAAGTATCAATACAAAGTATCAATACAAAGAATCAATGTCTAAAGTATCAATACAAAGAATCAATGTCTAAAGTATCAATACAAAGTAGCAATGTCTAAAGTATCAATACAAAGTATCAATACAAAGAATCAATGTCTAAAGTATCAATACAAAGTATCAATGTCTAAAGTATCAATACAAAGTAGCAATGTATAAAGTATCAATACAAAGTATCAATGTCTAAAGTATCAATACAAAGTATCAATGTCTAAAGTATCAATACAAAGTATCAATACAAAGAATCAATGTCTAAAGTATCAATACAAAGAATCAATGTCTAAAGTATCAATACAAAGTAGCAATGTATAATGTATCAATACAAAGTAGCAATGTCTAAAGTATCAATACAAAGTATCAATGTATAAAGTATCAATACAAAGTATCAAATTATCTAAAGTATCAAAATAATGTATCAATGTCTAAAGTATCAATACAAAGTATCAATGTCTAAAGTATCAATACAAAGTAGCAATGTATAAAGTATCAATACAAAGTATCAAATTATCTAAAGTATCAAAATAATGTATCAATGTCTAAAGTATCAATACAAAGTATCAATGTCTAAAGTATCAATACAAAGTATCAATGTCTACAGTATCAATACAAAGAATCAATGTCTAAAGTATCAATACAAAGTAGCAATGTATAAAGTATCAATACAAAGTATCAAAGTCTAAAGTATCAATACAAAGTAGCAATGTATAAAGTATCAATACAAAGTATCAAATTATCTAAAGTATCAAAATAATGTATCAATGTCTAAAGTATCAATGTCTAAAGTATCAATGCAAAGTATCAAATTGTCTAAATTATCAATAGAATGTATCAATGTCTAAAGTATCAATACAAAGTATCAAATTGTCTAAGTATCAATACAAAGTATCAATGTCTAAAGTATCAATACAAAGAATCAATGTCTAAAGTATCAATACAAAGTATCAATACAAAGAATCAATGTCTAAAGTATCAATACAAAGTATCAATGTCTAAAGTATCAAAAGAATGTATCAATGTCTAAAGTATCAATACAAAGTATCAATGTCTAAAGTATCAATACAAAGTATCAATGTCTGAACTCAAGGCATAAGGTATGTCAGGGAAGTATAATTCTCTGATGACAGCTATATACCTTGATTTCTATTCATAAGAACCTGGAATGACAGTAGTTTGGTGAGAATTAATTACTATGTCAACACGAGTGTTTTATGTAAGTCTAATTTGTTTCATAATAAATAGGAATCCTTAAATAAAGTGTATAAATAAACTTGTCAACAGACGATACAGGCTTTTAGATATTATCTAATATCACAGTACCGTCTTCACATCAAGATGTATACCCAGAGGATGTTTATTATTCATTTAAAGTGTATTTTATTTGTAGCATTAGTAAACATACCCAATTTATTGGAAAAAAATGGTAAAGTATTTGAACCATAATTAAAACATCAAGTAAAAAGAGTTTGAGAGATCCTATATTCAAAATATAGTCCCAATTCACTGAGTATAAATACAAAAAAGTAGTGCACAGGTGGGCATAATTTTTGGTAATAACCCAAAAAGTCAAAAGAGCCTGGCTAAATTGACTTTGTAATTCTATCTATCTATCTATCTATCTATCTATCTATCTATCTATCTATCTATCTATCTATCTATCTATCTATCACATACACACACAGTTCGGGTGGTAAATGTATAAAACAGAATTAAAAAACAACTCCAGCTAAATATGTATACCACATTGTTGGTAATAGTTGTCCAGCATATTTATTTAGTACTTTCCTCAATGGATCAGACCAACATCATTATGTATGTATGTGATTTGGATTTTTAACGTAGTTTAACAATTTTTCAGTCATATCGCTACAATGTCTGCGGTGTGGCAGTTTATAGTGACTTCAAGCACACAATTACTTTACTACATATATCAGACCAATCACATCACAGCAATAGAGGCATTAGACCAATATCATTATAGTACTAGAGGCATCAGACCAATATCATTATAGTACTAGGGGCATCAGACCAATATCATTATAGTAATAGAGGCATTAGACCAATACCATTATAGTACTAGGGGCATTAGACCAATATCATTATAGTACTTGAGGCATTAGACCAATACCATTATAGTACTAGAGGCATCAGACCAATATCATTACAGTACTAGAGGCATTAGACCAATATCATTATAGTACTAGAGGCATTAGACCAATATCATTATAGTACTAGAGGCATCAGACCAATATCATTATAGTAATAGAGGCATCAGACCAATATCATTATAGTACTAGGGGCATTAGACCAATATCATTATAGTACTAGAGGCATTAGACCAATACCATTATAGTACTAGAGGCATTAGACCAATACCATTATAGTACTAGAGGCATCAGACCAATATCATTATAGTACTAGGGGCATTAGACCAATATCATTATAGTACTAGGGGCATTAGACCAATATCATTATAGTACTAGAGGCATTAGACCAATACCATTATAGTACTAGAGGCATTAGACCAATATCATTATAGTACTAGAGGCATCAGACCAATATCATTATAGTACTAGGGGCATTAGACCAATACCATTATAGTACTAGAGGCATTAGACCAATACCATTATAGTACTAGAGGCATTAGACCAATATCATTATAGTACTAGGGGCATTAGACCAATATCATTATAGTACTAGAGGCATTAGACCAATATCATTATAGTACTAGAGGCATTAGACCAATATCATTATAGTACTAGAGGCATTAGACCAATATCATTATAGTACTAGAGGCATTAGACCAATATCATTATAGTACTAGGGGCATTAGACCAATACCATTATAGTACTAGGGGCATTAGACCAATACCATTATAGTACTAGGGGCATTAGACCAATACCATTATAGTACTAGGGGCATTAGACCAATACCATTATAGTACTAGGGGCATTAGACCAATAGCATTATAGTACTAGGGGCATTAGACCAATACCATTATAGTACTAGGGGCATTAGACCAATATCATTATAGTACTAGGGGCATTAGACCAATATCATTATAGTACTAGAGGCATTAGACTAATATCATTATAGTACTAGAGGCATTAGACCAATATCATTATAGTACTAGAGGCATTAGACCAATATCATTATAGTACTAGAGGCATTAGACCAATATCATTATAGTACTAGAGGCATTAGACCAATATCATTATAGAACTAGAGGCATTAGACCAATACCATTATAGTACTAGAGGCATTAGAGCAATACCATTATAGTACTAGAGGCATCAGACCAATATCATTATAGTACTAGGGGCATTAGACCAATATCATTATAGTACTAGATGCATTAGACCAATATCATTATAGTACAAGAGGTAGTAATTATAACTCTGTAGCATCTAGTCAATAGTCTCTTCAGACTTTTTTCTATACTGCAACAATAAAAAGATGAATATTTTTGTCACAGAATATTATAAGTATAGTGTAACAAACTGACACAAACAGTAAACTACAATAGTAGTGAGTCAATTGACTAACAAGCTGAAATTATTGGGAAGCTTTTAAAAATATAATTTATTTTTTTGTAGTTGCCTTTTGTTTAATTAAATCAGCATAAATAATTTATGACAACTAATCAACGTTTAATGGCATTGTCTCCCAACCTATTGTTATCTCCATTTGGCTGCAGTGTTTTTTGTTTTATTGTAGCTTTACTATTGATGTGATTTACAAGTAATTGGTTTGTAATCGTTTACATTAACCACCAATGCAGCCTGTTCTTTTAATCTGTTCAGTTTGTTAAATATTTCATTGTTAAAGTTTGTACCCCTGAATCTTGATTCAAAGCAAGGATTATTGTTTTAAAAAAAGCCTCACAAAGGCTTTACAGGTTTAATCAAAATATTGTTGAACTTCTGTGTTGCAGATCTGTATAATTTTTCTATAATGTGTTTGAATGTATTGTATTTTTATTATCTTCATTGTTTCCTACAATACTGTTTTCATGTTTCTTAATGTCATGTTTCATGTCTTGTGTATATTACATGCTGAATTTGACAAATAATGCACCATTACTAATTAAAGTACACCATTATGAAAAAAAAATGGGTCTGGAAATTCTAAGACAGCTGATATTGACTGAACCCTTAGCAGACTGTTAAAGATTTTTTTTTCAATAATTGATCATTTATTTGTCACTGCTATGCCCATAAAGTATGGGCATTTTATGTCAGTTCACCTATCTGTACATATATATGCACATTCATTCACAAGTATAATGTTATATTCATGTACAGTGATACACACAAGTATGATTTTGTATCCATGAGTGATACACACAAGTGTAATGCCATATATATATATATATATATATATATATATATATATATATATATATATATATATATATATATATATATATATATACACACACACACAGAGTCAGCTCCGCTTATATGCATGGCCTAGGGACCGATGTTATGATATGCAATTAGGCGGCGTATGCACTAAACTGGTGTTCATGTAATGACGTGTATCTGGAACAGCATGCATACTGATACCCATTATTTCTCCAAAACAAACCCCCATTTGGCCTAGTTCATTTAAATGTACATGACTTGCTCTGGTATCATATGGGGGTCAGTTTTGTCATTAGATCGAGGAGCAGACTTGTGGTCAGCGCTCCAGTCTTAATCTATTGAATTTAATGACCAGACTGGATCAGATTCTTAACGAGGGCATTGTGAGTTTGTGTTAAAACTAAAGAGTATTAAATCTGTCGACCATGTTTGGTTAATTATTATGGTTGCCTACTACCGCGCCTCCTGGTGATCAACAGAAAATCAGAGAGCTAATGCCGTCTTGGTAATATTTATGGTTATCTACTATAGCGCCTCCTGGTGACCAACGGAGATCTAATATCTGTGATGTTGATATTAATAGACCTCATTAATCAACCTTGACCGCCAATGTTTGGAGTTAGTTTCTTTTCATTTTGAAAGGAATAATATTGAACAATGCAGTTATCCGAAGCAACTTAACACATAATAATGCATGTTCGGACCAGACAAATTTATGCAATAATGTGAAATATGCATATGGACAATATGCAATTGTCCGACATTGATATCCATTGAAAACAATGGTAACAAATCGGGACTGGCACAAAGCCATGCAATAAGGCGGAATGTGCAGTTATACAATATGCATATATCTGGAGCTGACTCTGTGTGTGTGTGTGTGTGTGTGTGTGTGTGTGTGTGTGCAAGTGAAATGCCATATATATAAAGAGTGATACATACACACAAATGTAATGTCATATGAGCAATGAAACTTACAAGTGTAATGTTATATAGGTAAAATGAGTGATACATGCATACAAATATAATGTCATATAGGTACAATGATACACACACAAGTGTAATGTCAGATGTGTACAGTGATACATACAAGTGACATACATGCATACAAGTGTCATGTCATATATAATGTACAGTGATACATGCATACAAGTGCATTGTCATATATGTAGTCATGTATACAAGTGTAATTTCATAGATGTAGTCATACATGCATTTGTAATCAATTCATCCATCCATCCATCAACATATACAAGTGTAATATCACATGTACAATCATACATACATATACACATCCATACAAGTTTAATGTCCTATCTGTACAGTCATACATACATACATATATACATCCATACAAGTTTAATGTCCTATCTGTACATACATACATACATACATACATAAATACATACATACATACATACATACATACATACATACATACATATACTCATCATACAAGTGTAATGTCATATCTGTACAGTCATACATATACACATCCTTACAAGTGCACTGTCCTATCTGTACAGTCATACATACATATAATATACATGTACATCCATACAAGTGTAATGTCCTATCTGTACAGTCATACATACATATACACATCATACAAGTGTAATGTCCATTCTGTACAGTCACATGTACATACAAGTACATGTATAATGTCTTTGATGTCCTTCTAACATTAAAGCCATCTACTTTGGTCTATCATACTCCCATTGATGTTGACTGCTCAAACACTTGGAATTTATTTTTCATCACTGAGGGTGGTGTTAGAAAGGATGAAGTGTGTGGTAATTTTACATCAATTACAATTAACTTGGTCTTTTTATCACATCATGTGTTATCACTGAATCAACACATGTCAAACTGGGATCTTTGACTCTATGCCTTTGGTCTTTTTCTGCTCCCACCCCCTTCCCTTGAACTCAGTCATAGTCAGAAATTGAAGACCTAACCATACTTACTGGGATGGAGAGAGAAAAACCCCAAGGTTTAACCCCAATGAAGTCAATGTTTATCCCCTCCCAGCAACCTTAGCCTCTGGATCATAACTTTCAAACTACATGTATACCACAGTTCACTCCTTATCATGCATACAGTTAAGAGGCATAAAAAGACAACTTCATATATGCAAATGACACTGATAATAAGTCCAGGGTCCATTCCTAGTGAGTTAGCATCTGGGACATAACTAGGAAACTTTATTCCCACTCAATAACTACTGTACTCCTAACTGGGCATAAAAAAGCCAACTGATACATGCATCTGACATAGAGGAATTGAGGAATTAGCCCCTGCATCACTACTAACTAAATTATCAAAATACCCAACTAAAATGACTTTAAACTGTTAGAAACAACTGTAATTAAAAGCTGGAGGAAAATGATGACCATCAATAGTAGTAGTAGTAGTAGTACATGTAGTAGTGGATTTGGTGACATAGGGACTCCTTCTGGGTATATAAATATACAATGTAACAAAATTGGAGGGTTCATATTGGGAATATACTATGTAAGAAAACTAGAGGGCTAATACTGGGCATACACCATGTAAGAAAACTAGAGGGCTAATACTGGGCATACACCATGTAAGAAAACTAGAGGGCTAATACTGGGCATACACCATGTAAGAAAACTAGAGGGTAAATACTGGGCATACACCATGTAAGAAAACTAGAGGGCTAATACTGGGCATACACCATGTAAGAAAACTAGAGGGCTAATACTGGGCATACACCATGCAAGAAAACTAGAGGGCTAATACTGGGCATACACCATGTAAGAAAACTAGAGGGCTCCAAATGGGCATATATACCATGTATGGGCTCATAATGGGTATATACATGCATAAGGCTGCATGAGTACCAAAACTTTCATCATCCCAGAAAGACATGCTGTCACATCATGAGGTTATTTATACCTTTGTTCACAGGCCAGGTGCTAGGGCATGGTGAAAGAGGAAACCACCTTTGGCCCCATGCTTTCAGGCAATACAGTTATTTCGCTTGCTCCCTTTGGCCCCACATGCTGCCTTGGTCCCTGCACATCCAAAGACCAGGCCTGTTTGTTCTGAACTCTGTGGCTTCAATGAATGATCATATCATGAGCATGTATGTGTTTCTAATCATTAATGGAGTTTAGTATTTAGTATTTTAATACTAAACATGTTAAAATAAACAGTATTTATTGCTGTCTTCCTTTAATGTGCATTGTTATACTCTTCATAAGAGGGCCTCAAGGGAGAATAGTCCTTGACTAATGAGTCACCCTCTATATATAAATCATGAGTATTATTATAGTATTCTTATTATTACGAAAGTGGGTGGTATTATTAGCCAGTTTTAAGACCAGATTGTTCCAGGTTGAAAAATTACCCATTTTGTGACCAGAGCTTGTATGGATTTTAGGGTTTTTGATGTACCAGTCCAGACCTCGCAAGGACATAAGTCCTTGGGTAAATCTGAGCATAAAAAGGCCAGGACACAAACATTATGGTCCATTAAGCAGAAAAAAGTCAAATTTTTACCTATACCCTCATTCACAGGTGAAATAGCCAATAGAAAACAACAACTTATAATCTAAGGATAATAACCAATAGAAAACAGCATCTTTTATACTTTTATAACAAATAGAAAACATCTTTAATATATCTAATGATCCAGCAAAACAAAAATTAAACAGATGTCTTGGACAATAATAAGAAGCAACTAAATAAGTGTTACCTACTCCCATTTCAGGTGAAAATGAAAAAAATCTTAAATCTGAAGTGAGTTAAAAAGACCTAGGGGCTTCCGTTGAGCTTATGTAAATATGTGACAAGACCTGCTGGGTCCGATTAAAATTTACAGAAAGAAACATGCATAATGAAGGAAATTTTTTATCAGGTAACCAAAAACACTAAGCAAAAAATATTCTTTGGTGAAAGAAAATATCATACTTTGCAAATCCATGGCAATAACTGTATCACCGTAAGTATACAATGTATTGTGTTGCCAAACAGTAATTCTTTGAATCCTAAGCACGGTCTCAAAGAAATGAATAGTTTGCCAAACTGTGGTCAATGATATAATTTGATATTTACTTTTAATACTGAAGATGTGTTATTAAGTACTGCATTGGAATATTTACAGACTTAGAAAATGTGCAAATTTCTGCTAATCTTCGCCTTCACAGATTAATTTTCCTTTTTTCTTTGCCAGCCAAATTACTTCAAGTGTAAATGTAAACAGCAGGTTATGTACCCATAGCTGAATATGTACATGTGCACAATCTGCCTCAATCAAGAAGTACTGGAAAAATCAGTAGTATGGCATCCCATTTGATCAAGATTAGGTTTTGTCTAATTCAGCAACATATGATATGATCCAGCCTCTAAAGTCATATCGACTTGCATGGAATTAATGGCTATTCTAGGACTTAATTGTATGGCATTAATGGCTATTCTAGGACTTAATTGTATGGCATTAATGGCTATTCTAGGACTTAATTGTATGGCATTAATGGCTATTCTAGGACTTAATTGTATGGCATTAATGGCTATTCTAGGACTTAATTGTATGGCATTAATGGCTATTCTAGGACTTAAATGTATGACATCAATGGCTATTCTAGGACTTAAATGTATGGCATCAATGGCTATTCTAGGACTTTGTATGGCATCAATGGCTATTCTAGGACTTAAATGTATGGCATTAATGGCTATTCTAGGACTTTGTATGGCATCAATGGCTATTCTAGGACTTAATTGTATGGCATTAATGGCTATTCTAGGACTTAATTGTATGGCATTAATGGCTATTCTAGGACTTAAATGTATGACATCAATGGCTATTCTAGGACTTTGTATGGCATCAGTAGCTATTCTATGACTTAAATGTATGGCATCAATGGCTATTCTAGGACTTAATTGTATGGCATTAATGGCTATTCTAGGACTTAATTGTATGGCATTAATGGCTATTCTAGGACTTAAATGTATGACATCGATGGCTATTTTAGGACTTAATTGTATGGCATTAATGGCTATTCTATGACTTAATTGTATGGCATCAATGGCTATTTTAGGACTTTTTACGGCATCAATGGCTAGTCTAGGACTTAATTGTATGGCATTAATGGCTATTCTAGGACTTAAATATATGGCATCAATGGCTATTCTAGGACTTTGTATGGCATCAATGGCTATTCTAGGACTTAAATGTATGGCATAAATGGCTATTCTAGGACTTAATTGTATGACATCAATGACTGTTACAAGACTATTTTGTATTACATCCATGGTTAAACTAATGTACAGTTTGTCCAACAGATATATTCTCAATACACTTCATGTAATTACCAATGGCATATTAGGATGCACACCCCTAAAACTGGATGTAATTATCACCTTTTATTACATATTAGTATTCATATTATTAAATAATGAAATGTGTGTCACCTTGCTGAAGAAACCAGATTTCAACATGGGTATGTTAGACCCTGAGATTATAATTTCTCACCCTCAAAATGTATGAAGGTGTCCAGCCAATTAATTGACATAGCCATAAACTAGAGATGTGTGGGTTATTTTTGCCAAAGTCAGTTATGTAACATTGTTTATAGGTAAGTAATGATTTCTTGTTCGGAACAAAGGTTAGTCAAATTGTATTGTAAACATCCTTGACAGATGGTTGGGAGGGGCGATGTCTGATAATTATGAACCAACCTCCAATCGGAATTGACCAAGGCATGCAAAACATTTGAATATAGAGTTTAAATATATCATCTTGAGAACCAAAGTGTTAGTAGGGTTACAATTATTTGTGAGAGACAAGGCAAATAAAACTATTCCAAGACCATTCGTTATTGGTGGGATTATTATTCTGAGAATAAAAAGGAGCTTCAAAACAGAAGCTATTAGGGACCAGAGGAAATTACTCAGTGCAGTGGTCTGAGTCTCTGGGAGACAAAAGAGAAGAAGTTTTAGGGACCAGAGGGAATAACCCCAGCAGTTGGTCCGAATCTCTGTGAGACGAAAGAGAGGGAAGGACAGAGGGGGAAATTGAAGGGAGAACTGAGGGAGACAAAGGAATGGAGAAGAAGAAACATACAATGCCCGGTTTTCACTAAACACCTTAACTGCATGATGTTGAGAATGTCCTCAAACTTAAGATGTTTAGTGAAACCAGGCCAGATGAGTTACAGGACTCCAGACAGAATAGAACATTTCATCACTAATTAAAAGGATGAACTAGGCCATCACATGGTTGAGTGATATGATTTTAGCTGAATTGTATTTGAGAGATTACTGTTTGAATTATATTAAATTGTTGTTTTTTTAAATTTCAATTTTTGTATTCATTAATTTAACTGTCAGCACAACTGACTGGGGGCTCAGAGCTTTGCATCTCTCCATCACTACTTAAATTTCTGACAAAAAAGAGCTAGGGTGGGTCTTCTGTATTAATTTAAATAATTGGGAGCACCCCACCCCAAAAAGGGAAGCAACCTAACCATTACAATGTGATACATTATACTAAAGGGAGTATTGCATTTAAGACCTAACCTATACCCAAGTCTATACTGACTGGTAACCTGATTCTCCCAATTGCTCTTTGTTATCATTATTGATTTTCCTACAGTGTCTCAGATTATTTTTTTGGAAAGGAAATGCAGCATCCCAACTGTTTTTATGGCACACAATCCCAACAATAAACCCATGGAAATATAATATTATTTCAAAAAGCTTTCAATTTCTGAATACTGTATGACCAAACATGATCTTACAGTGATGAACAATCCTTGATGCCTGCTTCTGTATTGAGAAAACCACCTCTTTTCCTCAAGATAATTTTCTTTTAGTATAATGAAGATAATATGGAACTGATTTTAATATAAATCAGAGCAGAAATATTTTTCAAAAATATTATCTTTCGTATTAACATTGTAAGCACCAACCAAAGTCCCCTCCCCCATAAAACTACCATATATACTCACATGGAAGTTGAGTCAAACTGCAAACAAAACAGATCCTGATCTGCCATATCACAATGTGCCTGCAGATTGGGATCTGTTTTTTTTGGTTCAACTCATGCACAGAACATGATCTGCTGTCTGTGACATCAGATCTGGGTCTGTGTAGTTTACAGTTGTGTTGATCTTGTCTTGTATGTGAGCATAGGTAGCAGTAAAAAAGGAAAAACTGACAATACATCAGTATAATGTCTTTCCCATCTTATTTTAATTACTGATAGCATTAACTTTTGACAAAATGATTTTACTCAATTTCTTACTGGGAGCCCCAAATGGCCATGTGGTCTAAAGCACTCTCCATTGCGGATCACTGCCATCTCACCTCAATCTGTGTGGGTTCGAGTCTTAGATTCAGCCAATGTGGGTAGCTTGCCAGTAGCTTCTCAAGGGTCTGTGGTTCTTTCCGGGATTTTCCTCGACCCTTAATACTGGCTGCCAAGCATAGTCGATCTTGTGCTGAAAAAAAATGGCGTTAAACCCTACTACAACAACTACAACTCAATTTGTCCATCTCATTTATCTGCCAGTTACGGCCTCACAAATCCTTCAAACAAACTTCTTAAACTTATACATACCATATATACCTAATTACAAGCATAGTCCAACTGCAAACTGTACAGACCCAGATCTGTCATTGCATAATGTGTCAGCTGATCTGAGTCTGGGCAGTTTTTAAGAGTAATCAGTAAAACAAACACATAGACCCTGAATGACACATGCATTATGTTACAGTACATCCGGATCTTTGTTTTTTTAAAGTTTTATTCGACTTATAAGCAAGTGATATGGCAGCAAATATACAATGTATACACATGCATAACACTGCCAGAGGATTATATATACACCAGCATGTCAGAGTATACATTGTATGGCATGTTTCCATGAAGAAGAAAAAAACAGATTATTACATGAGGGGTGCATCTTTTCTATGCGAAGACAATGCCATGTGATTTTCAATCATTCATGATATTTCACTGCAGTGATGTCACTATAGAATTTTTGTCAAGTCACCCAGTTGAAATAAACTCTTGATTAATGTTAAGTTTAAACATTTTTCACAAAGTCATGCAATAAAACAAAGATAGACCATTGTTTTCGTCAATGTAAGTTTTATGAACTTTAAGCCTAACTAATTCATCTACACTTTACATCAGTCAATACAGGTTGACTGGTTCATAAAACTGCATACCCATCTTTACCAAGGTAATACCTGTACACTACCAAGGTCTAAGTTGTTTGACAGTGATTACACAAGTTTAAAAGAACAATGCAGCCTGATATTCCTTGCATCCTGTGACAATATACATGTATGCAGGTATAAGCTATTAACGTGATTTGGAGGGCCAATCTTTCACTTTGACCACAAGGCTTGCCTAATAAGATCCCATCCATCCACACTTCAACTTTTTTAAAATATCTTTACAAGATCCCTCGCCAAACACTTGTAAGGGACTGGTCAATTCATATTTTAACACTTCTCTAATTTGCAAAGAGCTTGAAAAAAAATACTTGTGCTCCCATTTGTAGACAAAAGAGAAAAAAAGAATGACACCTATCACATTAGTAAAAAAAATTACCTTAAGATAAAAAATGAAAATAAAAAAAAAAGGATACCCTTGCTGGAAAGAAAATTCCAGGCTCCCTTCTCCCCAATCCCTAAACCAGATGATTATATGACTGGTTCCCAATGGGATTAATACTGTACCTGCTCTGCATGGACAAATACATTTATATCTTTAACATATGACTGCTACAAATATACAAACAACTTTTGAATAAAGTCACATCTTAAACTCCTCAGGCCAAAAAGCATAAATAATTAAATATAAAATATAGAACGAATGTACACCAGTGATTGTTTAGGCCAACATCTGGCACTCTTAATTTTGCTAAATTGCATCTCCATTGTATCTAAAGTCGTCTGATAAATTATTAATGATGGGAAAAATCAACAACATCCACTCACATAATCCCTGTTAACATTATGTACCTTTTATACAACTGGTCACACAGATTTCACCTTGGGGCTGACATATGGGAGATGGTGATAACGATCTCCACAAAAGTGTGGCTTCTGTCCTATATTGATTAGGACCTACAAAGGCAAGATTACATCTGAATAAAACTGTGTGAATTGAATAAAATATGTCTTTGTATCTCTTTCAGGTGTGATGGTGTATGTACCAGTAGGCCATATGTGCAGTCACAAACAGAACAGACCAAAATGCTGTTGGATATTAGGTGACATTAATACAATAATAAAAATCTGTTATTGACAAAGTAAATGTACATAAAACTAGACCAGCAGCTGGTGTGAAAATTTTCATATTTTATAATGTATTAACATCCTGTCTGTACTTGCACCATGTTCAACACAATCAGTATTTTAGTGTTAAAAAAAAAATAATAATAATTAATATATATATATATATATATATATATATATATATATATATATATATATATATATATATATATATATATATGAATGATAGCTCAATTAGAATACAAATGTATCTTGTCTCCCTTGAAGCTCATGGTCGCTATATTGTCTATGTTCAAGCTTAAAACACAGTTATAAAAAACAGGTGATGTACAATATAGATACACAAACATGAAGCAAACAACAAAAAGGCAAGAAAGATAAATAATCAGTGAAAAAAGAATTGTTAAAACTTTACAATGTTGTTCTTACAACTTTCATTTCACTCATTTAGTATATGTCTGCAAAGAGGTCCATATTATTGCAAACAGACTAAAGCCAGTAAAATGGTAAATAATTATTTACTCTTTTATGATACTGGATTGTAATGATCATTCCTATGTTGTAAATTCTGGTAACCCATGCATATGCTGGATTCTACAGAAGGACTGTACAACTGGTATGTTCAGTATAAATTAATAGCAGATGTTGTTTCCAGGCTTTAAAATTCAGTAACTTCCAATAAATCTTAATTCTCAGTTCACTTTTATATCTAATTCAAAGATGGAATCCTGGTTTTGGCATGTGAAATGCATCACCGGGTATGACAATTCTCGCACATAGATATGAAGTTTTGACATGAAAGAAGTGCAAAATACAGAATTTATAATATCTAATGAACAACAGATGACCGCCCTGAGAGGATGCAGTAATTCCAATGAAAAGTGAAAATTGTAGAAAGCATAAAGAAACTGTACGATTTTAATAAAACAATCCTTTGATGAGAGGAAACTGCCATATATAATGACTGTTAAGTCTAGTCCATCAGCAAACTGCACAGACCCAACTCTGTAATTGCATAATGCACCAGCAGATCTGGTTCTCTACAATTTTATTGGAGTAATCAGAGACAACAACAACAGACACGCTAATATGCTGACACATTATGCTATCAGATGCTCTGCTGTTTGTAGTTAATTGACTTATAAGTGAGTATAGATGGTAGATTCCATGCTACACCCATATTAGTTCTTATTTAGATGTTTTCTGGGTTAAATGTTTATCTTATACAGTGAAAACTCTTAATACTTCAACTTCAGAAATCGGATATCTTATGACTGTAGTATTATCTGACTTTGAAACTCCTCTACTGTGAAAATAAACAAGATTTCAAATAATAATGAACTCAAACAATAACCTCAGTGAAACTGAACCTTAATCAGATTGTTGGATGGCAAGAAGTCTTTAACTGTCAAAAACCATACAGAGTAAAACAAGAGGCCCAACTGAAGCTGGGGTCAATTATCAGGTGTTCTGACAGCAACCAACACAAGAGCAGATGGCAAGGAAATCCACAGTAGGATACTTTCTGCTGAAATTTCTTTTATTGCTTATTTTATGCAAACAGTTCCTTCAAAGGTTTCTGGGTTTTTTTTGACAGATAATGGAACATGAACATTATTTATGCCAGGATTAATTTTAAATTAAATAAATTAAAATAATTAAATTTAATCAAGTGTGATGAGCATTTTTCAAGAAGTCACATGTTTTATCTTTAGTAATTACAGCCATATTTATTGGCAGATCAGAAAGCCCATAATACCAATGCTTTCCATTATATTTGATCAAATTACAAAAATGCACAAAATCTAAACGATGTAATCCAAAATAATGTCATGTATCTACCCTCCATACACACTCTTTTTCCACTGTTACTGTATGCTAGAATTTCTAAAATATTTTTTATGTAGGAAATTACTTATAAACTGTATCCTTATAAGCAAATTAATTTAAAATTACACAATATCCAACTGTTTTTAAGCACTTTATAGCTACTAAAAGAGATTCAAATTTCCCTACAACTGGTCACTAATTTCAATGTTTAAGTATTATGGTAAACTTGCTATAATTGATTTCAATTAGCTTTACAAACACATCATACAACTGTCATATTGACTTCATTGTTTCAATTTCTCAGCTAGCAATGTAACCTGACACTATTGTATTTGAGTAGCTGCTAATAATACCATATTTACCCAGAATCCTTACCTCTAAACTGAACAGTGACTAAACGAAGTACTCCTTTATCATAGACATACTATTATTAAATTTATGGAGAGAATTTAGAAAATATATACACAAATATATCTTCTCTTCTAAAACTTGTACCACAGCACCTGAAATAACTAAATTGAACCATATAATACTAGATTCCCTGGAGGCCCTTCTCAAGGAGAGTGTAATAATGCACATTATATGAAGATATCAATAATTACTGTTTATTTTAACATGCTTAGTATTAAAATACTAAATTCCATTATCCATTACAAACACATACATGCTCATTATATCTCTTCTAAAATACTCTAATATTTGCAGCAGATTTTACATGTAGTGGAAGCTTGTTCCATAGAACTGTACCAGATTATTTGATGCTCTTTTTAAATTGCTCTGTTCATGGTTTTGGTGCTAGAAGGATTACATGTGATATCTATCTCAATTGGTATTGTGTTGAAAAAGACCTGCACAAGTCCTGAAGATACTCTGATACAGTTCTATGTAGACATTTATATAACAGAACTGCCTAGTGAAAATCTATCCTATTATATGTTGTGAACCATTTGGGTTCTGTAAGTAATGGTTTTGTGGGATGATAATTAGATTCATCTAAAATTAAATTGCTGAAGTTTATAATTCCTATCAAGCTCAGATTTAGCAAATGGAAAAAAAAATGAGAGCAAATGGACAAACAAATGACAGCAATGGACAACACATGACAGCAAATGAACAAACAAATGACAGCAAATGGACAACACATGACAGCAAATGGACAACAAATGACAGCAAATGGACAACACATGACAGCAAATGGACAACAAAAGACAGCAAATGGACAACACATGACAGCAAATGAACAAACAAATGACAGCAAATGGACAACACATGACAGCAAATGGACAACACATGACAGCAAATGAACAAACAAATGACAGCAAATGGACAACACATGACAGCAAATGGACAACAAATGACAGCAAATGGACAACACATGACAGCAAATGGACAACAAAAGACAGCAAATGGACAACACATGACAGCAAATGAACAAACAAATGACAGCAAATGGACAACACATGACAGCAAATGGACAACACATGACAGCAAATGAACAAACAAATGACAGCAAATGGACAACACATGACAGCAAATGGACAACAAATGACAGCAAATGGACAACACATGACAGCAAATGGACAACAAAAGACAGCAAATGGACAACACATGACAGCAAATGAACAAACAAATGACAGCAAATGGACAACACATGACAGCAAATGGACAACACATGACAGCAAATGAACAAACAAATGACAGCAAATGGACAACACATGACAGCAAATGGACAACAAAAGACAGCAAATGGACAACACATGACAGTTTCAATGCCATACTATAAGTGCTAATAAAACCTCAATAAGCTAAAACAACCACAAACTAAACTTATAATTAGGTCACAAGAACTTGTAACCTAGCATTTTAAATTATCTATAAACTTATAATTAGGTCACAAGAACTTGTAACCTAGCATTTTAAATTATCTATAAACTTATAATTAGGTCACAAGAACTTGTAACCTAGCATTTTAAATTATCTATAAAGTTATTATTTTCTTGCAAACACATCTGACACTTCATTTGTTGCTGAAATTCTCAAAGAAAATTCAAATTTCCTGGGGAATTACTTGTTTGTTAAGAAAATACTGCATACAAACAAACATTGTGATTTTCATATGTTAGAATGGTTTAAAAGAAGAAAATATTTATTAAACCAAAATAAAAATCATAGTCCTGTGTCTTTCTGTCTTTTTTGTGTGAACATCTAATAAACAATCAAAAGAAAAGGCTAAAGTACACTTTATGACATCATATATATATATATATATATATATATATATATATATATATATATATATATATATATATATAGTTTATGTGTTTACTTCATTCATTCTCATTCCTAATAATATCTACATCTTGTGTAAGTCGCTATTTACCAAACTCTGACATTAACACACACACACACAGTCTTAGATGCCTTTTCTATATAAACAAATTTGATTATTTGTTTACAAGTATAAATATCAACTAACAATTCATACAACCTCAGCAATTTGGAGGATCTAAGATCTTAAACCAATTTACTTTGGGACTTGTGATGTTTCCTATAAAGGCATGAATGTTATCACCGTTTTGTTAGTTGGTCCAGTATTATTCCCTAGAAATGTTCTGGCAGTGATGGAATCTTATCAGCAATCCAAAAACTAGCTTGTCTTGTGCTGGATTCTCTCCTGATAGCAAGTGCCTCCAGGCATAATGTTATGTCTATATAAACATGCATCCTGACTTAGAGTGTCTACCTATCTAGGATAAGTACAAGATATATGACTAGGTGTTACCAGGATGATCTGCTAAGTAACCTGGCAGATATAAGTAGATATATCACCTGGAATTACTGGTAGTTACTTATCTAGTGAGTTGTTAATTGACTTGATTTCAGCTGTCAACTGATTTTGTATTTATTCATCCCCATATCCCTCTTAATTATAACAACCATGTGAGTGCTGCAACTGGGTGAAAAAGATACACAAAGTGATCCAATGTGATATTATAAATACTAAAGGTTAAAGGTTACCCGACCAAAGTTTCCTATCATTTTGAGATTATGTATATCCATTCAATATTTGAATTGATGAAGCAGTAACAATATCAAACTACATTGAAACCTTTTATATACTTGAGTGCACAACAGACTAAAATAAGATGAATGTTTTGATTTATTTTCTTGATCATACCCTGTATGTAGAATAAATATCACCAAGAATAATGGCAAGGACAGTCAATCACCATTATTGCTTCCCTTTGACATAGCATATGATTATTCATGATGACAAGGTGATACTTTCAGGTGGGTGAGGGTGGAGGGTCCTCAACAAATATTATAATCTTTTGATAAAGTGACAGGTGTAAGTTGTTCACATTTGCAATATGCAAAAGGTTGAAAATGTTGGCATACATCTATGCTACTTTCTTGTACTGTGGCTGAAAATTCTT
Source organism: Unio delphinus (assembly GCA_029339505.1). Lineage (NCBI taxonomy): Eukaryota > Metazoa > Mollusca > Bivalvia > Unionida > Unionidae > Unio > Unio delphinus. The sequence continues at coordinate 14,552,595 of JAQISU010000174.1, forward strand.
TGAATATTGTACTTGTTGAAATTGTACACTAAGCACACAGATAACTAAAAGGACTGCTCACATGTTTCAGCATGAATTAGTCCAAGATCTTTATCAGTTATTAAAATTGGGAACTTTTGCCACACTAGACAATACCAGCTTCTGAAAGTACAATGAATTATCAAACATAATATGAAAAACAAGTTAGTTACTCTATTGTTTACAATTACCTCTTAAGTCAAGGAAGTGAATTGACCCAGCAGAGCTAGCAATTTGTTGATAGATGCACATCTTAAGTAAGGCCAAGCTGTATACTCTATCAACCCATATTAAAGCAAGTTAAAAAAAAGAGATGTTTTTTCAACAGTACCCAAGATATACAAGTTATTTTTCAACAGTACCCAAGATATACAATTTTTTTTACATAGCAAGTATAACCATTAAGGAAAACCAAGGAAAGTTTTCTTTTTTAAAGATCTAACCCTATGCAAAATATGAAACATTAGAGTGCCACCTTCAAATGTTCCTGTGTTAAATCCAAGCATTTATACAACAAGGACTGACAGTCACCATCTCTACTTCCCTTTGGAAGAGTTATAGCATCAAATAAATTCATGCTTACACATTTTCCTGCATAAAATCTAAAAGTCTACACAAGTTGTATAGTTTCTATCATGCACTGAACAAAATGACGAGCTTTATTATTAAATGCCATCATGCATAATAATAATAATAATAATAATAATAATAACAACAACAACAACAATAATAATGAGGACTTTGTAACAATTCAATGAAAACAATGTATCATCTCAAAAGTAGAAGCTAAAAGTTTGTAATTGATTATCAACTTTCACTGTTCTGAAAGTGTATCTAAATAAAATACTGGAATAAGACTAATCAACATAATAGAATTCCATGCCAATTAAAACTTACCTTTTCTAATAAATTATTTTTATGGTGGCATTTGGCAATACACTGCAACAGTCAGTGGATATTCTAAAGCAAGATGTTGATGCTGAACAATGGGCATCCATATTTTTATTATGTCTTTATTATATACATCTTTATTATACATGTCTTTATTATATACTGGTAAAATGAAGAAAAATTGAAACATTGTCTAACCTCAAGCTTGTATGGGGGAGTACTGATGTCTTCTTCATATATAATTCAAATATGACTAGTTGCAAACCATATATACATGCTCCTGTACAAGTCAAAACCAATTCCAGATGACTACCACTGCATAATGTGCCAGTAGACTGTGTCTGTGTTTCAAATAGTACAAAAATTATGTAGACATAATTTCACAGTATACCTTTCGCATGGTAGGTGTAACAAACACATAAACATTAATTTTGATGTATGGGTTGGACTCACCATAAATTCTTGACTGTAAAGGATGGAATCAGTTCTCTAGTCATTAATTGAAATTTAATTAGGACTCACTGGGATAATGGTTAGAGACAGATATAGTGGAATGTTAATGCAAGGTCAAAGAGTTGAGACAAACCAGGGAAAACTGTAAGAAGTCTTGGGCTATTTCAAAGAGTTTTGACAAACCAGGGAAAACTTTATGAACTCTTGGGCCATTTCAAAGAGTTGAGACAAATCAGGGAAAACTTTAGAAAGTCTTGGGCCATTTCAAAGAGTTGAGACAAACCAGAGAAAACTTTAGGAAGTCTTGGGCCATACCGATGTCATACAATTATAATTTTCAGAGTAGTTATTAATAAATGATAAATGCAGTCTCTTTAGAAAAAAATTCTTCTGACTCAATGAGTGTGATACCTAATAAGATAAGAATTCTTTATTCCAGACTACAAAGTCCATACCTTTAAAAAAAAAAAAATAAAGTTTTATAAAAAAAAAAAAAAAATACAATTTTTGGTCATTAAAGAAATGATCTTTATTGACTAAAGCTAAACAAGGATGTGTGTGCTCCTAGAAGGATTTCAAGATCTTAAAGTAATCTCCCTTGTCAAATTACTCAGTCCAAGTTTTCTGCTATGAGGGAAAACCTACAGAACTAAGGGGATATATAAATTTATCTCATTAAAAAAATTGTCCAATGGACAGGAGGTCTGGTACTTTGAGAGACCCAAAGCAAGAGAACAGACCAATGGAATGTACTGACGATAAGCAAGCGATGGCTTGGGAAAGCACAAAGACTGCATGCACTATATTTTCACCAATTTTAAGTTTGTAATTATTTGTTCAAGTTATTCCTTTAAAACTCGTACATAAATTTCCTTAAGTCCAGAAGTTAAAAGATTTCTTCCATTTTGTCTCAAATGTTTTATACACATGCATTATATGAATGAGTTCAGATTTAGTTGCCTGTTAAAGAAATAATGTAGTTTACGATTTCATACACTTCTTTTGACAGAAATTGTGAGGAGAAAATTATGTCTTAAATGATTTGCATCATGTATCCTGATACTTGATTATGCTAACTGTATGTAAATGAATTGCTAATTAGCCAAGTAACATAGTTAGGACAAGGAGTGAGGTTCATTAATATGTGTGTGCCAACTGGCATAGTTCAGCTGGTAATTTATAACCACAAGGGGCAGTAATAGAAGGCTGATTATGTCATGGTCTCAGTAAGGAAAAAAAGACATTAATTTATAGGGTTGTGAGTGTGTATTAAATTTCAAACAGACCTTATTAACTTAGTTCTGTGGAATTTTAATAACATCTTATGCAAATGAGAGTTGGAATATTGGTTGATCACAGGAGAAGAAAAACCTGTCACATCTTTCGGTTGAGATTATACTTTTATTTGAAGGAAAAAAGTTTCATTTCTGAGTGCACAGCGGCAAGAGAGTACAGTCTGCAACCGAGAGGCTGATGACCCAAAGAGACTAAAGAAGAGAGAGAGGAGAAAAATATGGAAACACCAACCTATCACCAACATTGACTTGGAAAGGATTGGAGTCACCAGGCAATGTTGACATGCCAGCTATTTGAGATTGATTGGTCACACAGGTATATGATGAAATTTGTTCTATCAGTAAAACAGAGAATGTGAATCAATCAAGTGTTGTTTTGATTTAATTGTCTTTATGTAATTGTTTAAATTGTATTTCAGACAGGGGCTTGTGATGTTCTATTCTAGATCCTGGCTCAGATTTATGATATTCTGTTCTTTAATTAAATATTCTATTTTATTGTTTATTCAATCCAGGCCTTAACACTGTGGACACTGATCACCAACGTTCCCTCTAAGCGAATGGTAGATGTGCGTGCAATGCTCGCTGCATTGTGCAAGCATTACAGAGACGTGCAAACTTTAATGTTGGATTGACAATTCAGCCGGGATGTATGCACAGCTGCATGCACATGCACAGCTTAGAGGGAATGTTGCTGATCACCTAGATAATGATAACCAAAAACCATAAGGTGGGGGTGATTACATTGTACTACCCACCTCCTGTCAGTGTTGCTTGTTCTAATGATTACTTCTAAGAAACTGCATAGACCTTGATCTCATGGTACATTATATGATGGTAGATCTGGGTCTGTGCAGTTTGGTAATTGGATTCAACTTATATATATATATATATATATATATATATATATATATATATATATATATATATATATATATATATATATATATATGCATATGCATGTACAGTACTACAAATATGGATTATTTCTGTGGATTTTTAATTGGTTTAGTGCTATTTTTGTCATTCATCCTGATGATGTACTACTTTACTTTTACCAAAATGGCATTTCTCTCTTCTTTTAAGTGGACCAATTGTTTTTTATTTTTAAATTTTTATATGAATTCTTACAAATATAGAAACTTAACAAAATCTGTAATTTTACAAACAATGGAATCTCTCATGCACACTTATCAATATATAACACTGAATAACAAATTTAAAATAATCATATGGTGAATTTTTCATCATTTGCTAATTTTGTTATTTATCAATTGGAAACCTTTCTGACTAGTGCAAAAACCATTTTATTTTTATATGATTTTTGGTGTTTTTTTAAAAAAAAAATAAAGAACATAAGAACAAAATGTTACATCAAGAATCAACTTACAGTATTGAAGGGCCCTACCATTTAACTATTTGAAGGTGAGGGATTTTATATTCCATGGCAAAATAATTTCTGTCCCACCTAATAGCTTAAAAACAAGTATGCTTGCTTTAATTTGTAAAAGAAAAAAAAAATAGAACCAATTCTATCCCTTATATTAAGTTTGAGATACAAATAAAAAATATCCTGTTTGAAAAGAAAATCCCCTCCTCAAATACAAATGATCAGTTCCTAATTAAAAATGTCTTTTACAAGATGTTGCAGCTTCAAAAGAAATTTGCTTACAATGGTAGGAATCACCAATAAGTATTGCATGAAGCTGTCACCCTCCAAACCTGGAGATATACGGTATTCATCCCCACCCCACCCCCTTGTATATTCAGCAGACTATCTGCCTCCCAAAGAGACACAATAATTAACAAGATCTCAGCCAGCACCTGTACAAATGCAGCATGGTGACAATGTTTTCTAGGCTGACTGGATGACAATAATCCCCCCCCCCCATACTGGGTACCACCTGCTCCCCATAATATGCAAATGATTACTATATCCAACAAAAGTTTTTTTTTTTACCCTTCTGTCTCCCATTGTTACTCACCTCTTAACCACAAATCACAAAAAATAGAGCCTGGCCCCTCTGCTATTACATTTTTTATGACTAATTCTCACAATATCTATTCTGACCAGTCCAAATTCTGCATTTGTACATTCTGACCAGTCCAAATTCTGCATTTGTACATTCTGACCAGTCCAAATTCTGCACTTGTACATGTGGAGTAAGATTTCAAAGTCCTAACAGCTTAATCTACATGTTGAGTAAACTTTTAACGGGGGGTGGGGGTCTACTAATGCATGATTTAATAATCTCTTCAAGTTCAGTTCACCCTGCCCTTATGTTAAAATGACACATGCCTTGCATGACATTACATGAATTGAAATTTATATTACATGTGTCTGGGTTGTACTGATATGTGGATATGTATGGCAGGTTCTGATTTCAGCGACCAGTAATACAATATGAATTACCACGACAGATGCATTATAAATAAATCAGAAATCTGAAATTCGTCAGCAGCCAAATTAAGATTGAGCAAATAATAATAATAATAATAATAATAATAATAATAATAATAATAATAATAATGAATACTTGCAAAATAATTCCATAGTTATGATTATAATTGCAAATGTGTTTGTGTGTGTGTGTGTGTGTGTGTGTGTGTGTGTGTGTGTCTGTACTGCTAGACATTAAATTCCTGCCCTCAGTATATAAATTAATTATCAGCCGAAAACCGTATAAATAAAAACCCTACAAACAGTCTGAAATAGAAAAGCATCTACTGATGAGATTTTCATTAAACCGGATAGCTAAAATACTGCTACATCATTTTTAACACTAATGTACCTCATCATTTCAATAAAAAAAAAAAAGCACATGCATCCAGTACAGTACATTAAATACGGTAACTAGGGGGCCCCGAGTGGCCGAGTGGTCTAAAGCGGTATTCGTTACGGATCACTGCCATCTCACCTCTGTCTGCGTGGGTTCGAGTCTAAGATTCGGCTAATGTAGTTATGTAACAAAGCTTGCCAGAAGCTTCTCGTGGGTCGGTGGTTCTTTCCGGGGGGTTTTCCAGGGTTCTTCCTCCACCAACAATACTGGCCGTCATGTATAGCAAATCGTGTGCTGAAAAATGGCGTTAAACCCTACAAAAACAAAAACAAACAATAAATACGTAAATAAATTATCTTGCGGTTAAAAGAAAAAGAAAAACATTATCACTGCTCAAAATAAATTCCCACCCACCCATCAAATTAAACGGTCACCCATTATTAGTCAAAATTTAAATAATAAAAAATTTAGAAATTTAGTGGGTTTTTAAAAGAAGTTTTTCCCTTAAAATGCTTCCATAATTGTCTGACTATTGAAAGTTTGCTATTAGTTCGACTGGCTGAAGACAGGGGACAGAGTGCTCACCTTTACAAATCTCGTTTGTCTCGCATCTGTCCACGCGTGTTCAAGTCTGTGGTCGACCAATATGGATGTGAGAAGTATGTGATTAGGATTTTTAACGTAGCTTTAATACTTTTTCAGTCATATCGGTACGATGTTTGCAGTGAGGCAGTTTAAGGTGATGTCCAGCTCTGGGGCATCATGCCGCAGACATGTAGCATGATGTCCCACCCAGTCACATTATCCTGACACCGGGCTGACCAGTCCTAACACTAACCTCTTAATGGTGAACGCCAAGCGAGGCAGCTGTTAGTACCATTTTTGTAAGTCTTTGATATGACTCGGCCGGGGATCGAACCCACGACCTACCGCTTCCCCAACGGCCTGTCTAACCACTAGGCCACCGGAGCGATATGTGAAAAAATCTTGCCAGTAACTTCCGCCTACACGACATTAAAATGTAGCAATAGGCATAACTTTTTTTAATGTCATATATTAATGTACAACTTTCATCACTACCATTTTTTCATTCCAGCTAAGTAAAGAATGTCCTATACAAGTTTTATTTCTGTAAATGGTGAACTACAAAAGTTTCATAAAAAAAAAAATCTTATGTATATCCTGGTTTGAAAACTTGTTACCTACAAGATGCCAAATATACACTTTCCTACCTTAAATATTAAGATGTGGTAACCCTTTAATCTCAAACAATTTGTTTACTGCTTCCTAAACAATTTGTCCCGATCTTGTCTTGTATTGTGTTGTGTCTGACCCATAAAGAGTTAGGTTAAAATGTGAATTCCATATATTTTGGAACAGTAACAAATGACAAAATTATACAAATGTTACATGCATGTCTGTCCGTCAGTCAGTGAGCTCTGTCTGTCTCTGTAGTCAGTGAGCTCTGTCTGTCAGTCAATAAGATAAGTGAAACATTCCAAGATGGCAGGGCATTTAATTCATCAACGCCCGACTTCCCAGTGGGGGCAACCAGATTAGTCTAAAGCACTCTGTTAATTACCATTGCCATAACATAGCACATTATATATATATATATATATATATATATATATATATATATATATATATATATATATATATATATATATATATATATATATATATATATATATATGCTGCATGCATGCAAATTAAATGAACATATTACAAGGTCTAAAAGCAAAATTTTAGCATTTTGTAGGCAAGTTAACAAATTGCTTCTAAATAGTCCTAAAGTACCATTTGCTTTGAAACATAATTCTTTCCATCTGCAGGTTTTATTTCCGATCACTAGTGACTGTGACCCATATATATTTTATTTGATTGAGGTTTTAAATATGACAAACTGGTTTCATGACATTTTCTTTTTTGTTTGTCATTTGCATTATTTTGCACTGGGGTGGGGGTGGGAGAAAACTGGGAGTTTGCACAAAACTTTTAACAATCTGGGAGCCACAAAATGACTATTTTACATGCGAAAAAAAAGTGTTATATCAGGGTGTCATTCTGTATATGTAAAGGACAAAGACATGGTGGTCTTAACCATTGAGACAATCAAAACAAATTTGAAATGCCAGGAAATTCAATACTAAAAATACACGTACACCACTTTTTAAAATATGTGGTTTATGTTAACAAGCCTGGAATTCTTTCTCTTAGCTGTATGACCGAATACGTGACAGACATGCTTTAAAACTTAATTACATTTACTTCATCCTACTAAATACTTAAAAAAATTACTAGGGGGAGGGGAGGCATGAGCAATGTCTAATGAGCACATCATGGCAGCAATCTCTTAGTTTGGGAACATTGAAACCCTCCAGTAAAACTCGTCTGCTTTCATCAGTTTCACAAGATATGGCCCAAAGATTATAAACAAGATAAATGGTTTTAAATCCCTGACCCAAATTCTTTGGAACATCTGGCACCAATTTTTTATGACACTCTTTGGTTTCAAAGTGAGTCTGTCCCATTTGCGTCTGCAAATGTCAATAAACCCCACCGACTCAACTCGTATAAGCCTTTTTACCCTCCAACATAAAAAGTTTTCTATCAATAAAAAGGAAAGAGCTATTAGTGGCTTAGAAGAGATACCCCCCTGGGTGAGGAGGATGAGAAACGGCAGTTCCCATGACACAGGAAAGAGGATGTTACTGATATACAGATTTTTATACCACGCACTTGAGTGCTTCATATACATGTACTTCACCTGCAAACACCATTACACTAATAGCTGGGGATCCAATACTACTACTACTACTACTAATAATAATAATAACAACAACGTAACCAAATTTTGAAAAGTCTAGGATAAGACACTAGGGACTCTGGAAAGAGACCCTCATCGGAACTATACGCACATCTAGAAAACAGACTTGTACGGAACTATACGCACATCTAGAAAACAGACTTGTACGGAACTATACGCACATCTAGAAAACAGACTTGTACGGAACTATACGCACATCTAGAAAACAGACTTGTACGGAACTATACGCACATCTAGAAAACAGACTTGTACGGAACTATACGCACATCTAGAAAACAGACTTGTACGGAACTATACGCACATCTAGAAAACAGACTTGTACGGAAAGAGACCCTCATCGGAACTATACGCACATCTAGAAAACAGACTTGTACGGAACTATACGCACATCTAGAAAACAGACTTGTACGGAACTATACGCACATCTAGAAAACAGACTTGTACGGAACTATACGCACATCTAGAAAACAGACTTGTACGGAACTATACGCACATCTAGAAAACAGACTTGTACGGAACTATACGCACATCTAGAAAACAGACTTGTACGGAACTATACGCACATCTAGAAAACAGACTTGTACGGAAACGTACCTCATCGGAACTATACGCACATCTAGAAAACAGACTTGTACGGAACTATACGCACATCTAGAAAACAGACTTGTACGGAACTATACGCACATCTAGAAAACAGACTTGTACGGAACTATACGCACATCTAGAAAACAGACTTGTACGGAAACGTACCTCATCGGAACTATACGCACATCTAGAAAACAGACTTGTACGGAAAGAGACCCTCATCGGAACTATACGCACATCTAGAAAACAGACTTGTACGGAAACGTACCTCATCGGAACTATACGCACATCTAGAAAACAGACTTGTACGGAACTATACGCACATCTAGAAAACAGACTTGTACGGAACTATACGCACATCTAGAAAACAGACTTGTACGGAACTATACGCACATCTAGAAAACAGACTTGTACGGAACTATACGCACATCTAGAAAACAGACTTGTACGGAAACGTACCTCATCGGAACTATACGCACATCTAGAAAACAGACTTGTACGGAAAGAGACCCTCATCGGAACTATACGCACATCTAGAAAACAGACTTGTACGGAAACGTACCTCATCGGAACTATACGCACATCTAGAAAACAGACTTGTACGGAACTATACGCACATCTAGAAAACAGACTTGTACGGAACTATACGCACATCTAGAAAACAGACTTGTACGGAACTATACGCACATCTAGAAAACAGACTTGTACGGAACTATACGCACATCTAGAAAACAGACTTGTACGGAACTATACGCACATCTAGAAAACAGACTTGTACGGAACTATACGCACATCTAGAAAACAGACTTGTACGGAACTATACGCACATCTAGAAAACAGACTTGTACGGAACTATACGCACATCTAGAAAACAGACTTGTACGGAACTATACGCACATCTAGAAAACAGACTTGTACGGAACTATACGCACATCTAGAAAACAGACTTGTACGGAACTATACGCACATCTAGAAAACAGACTTGTACGGAACTATACGCACATCTAGAAAACAGACTTGTACGGAACTATACGCACATCTAGAAAACAGACTTGTACGGAACTATACGCACATCTAGAAAACAGACTTGTACGGAACTATACGCACATCTAGAAAACAGACTTGTACGGAACTATACGCACATCTAGAAAACAGACTTGTACGGAACTATACGCACATCTAGAAAACAGACTTGTACGGAACTATACGCACATCTAGAAAACAGACTTGTACGGAACTATACGCACATCTAGAAAACAGACTTGTACGGAACTATACGCACATCTAGAAAACAGACTTGTACGGAACTATACGCACATCTAGAAAACAGACTTGTACGGAACTATACGCACATCTAGAAAACAGACTTGTACGGAACTATACGCACATCTAGAAAACAGACTTGTACGGAACTATACGCACATCTAGAAAACAGACTTGTACGGAACTATACGCACATCTAGAAAACAGACTTGTACGGAAAGAGACCCTCATCGGAACTATACGCACATCTAGAAAACAGACTTGTACGGAACTATACGCACATCTAGAAAACAGACTTGTACGGAACTATACGCACATCTAGAAAACAGACTTGTACGGAACTATACGCACATCTAGAAAACAGACTTGTACGGAACTATACGCACATCTAGAAAACAGACTTGTACGGAACTATACGCACATCTAGAAAACAGACTTGTACGGAACTATACGCACATCTAGAAAACAGACTTGTACGGAACTATACGCACATCTAGAAAACAGACTTGTACGGAACTATACGCACATCTAGAAAACAGACTTGTACGGAACTATACGCACATCTAGAAAACAGACTTGTACGGAACTATACGCACATCTAGAAAACAGACTTGTACGGAACTATACGCACATCTAGAAAACAGACTTGTACGGAACTATACGCACATCTAGAAAACAGACTTGTACGGAACTATACGCACATCTAGAAAACAGACTTGTACGGAACTATACGCACATCTAGAAAACAGACTTGTACGGAACTATACGCACATCTAGAAAACAGACTTGTACGGAACTATACGCACATCTAGAAAACAGACTTGTACGGAACTATACGCACATCTAGAAAACAGACTTGTACGGAACTATACGCACATCTAGAAAACAGACTTGTACGGAACTATACGCACATCTAGAAAACAGACTTGTACGGAACTATACGCACATCTAGAAAACAGACTTGTACGGAACTATACGCACATCTAGAAAACAGACTTGTACGGAACTATACGCACATCTAGAAAACAGACTTGTACGGAACTATACGCACATCTAGAAAACAGACTTGTACGGAACTATACGCACATCTAGAAAACAGACTTGTACGGAACTATACGCACATCTAGAAAACAGACTTGTACGGAACTATACGCACATCTAGAAAACAGACTTGTACGGAAAGAGACCCTCATCGGAACTATACGCACATCTAGAAAACAGACTTGTACGGAACTATACGCACATCTAGAAAACAGACTTGTACGGAAACGTACCTCATCGGAACTATACGCACATCTAGAAAACAGACTTGTACGGAACTATACGCACATCTAGAAAACAGACTTGTACGGAACTATACGCACATCTAGAAAACAGACTTGTACGGAACTATACGCACATCTAGAAAACAGACTTGTACGGAACTATACGCACATCTAGAAAACAGACTTGTACGGAACTATACGCACATCTAGAAAACAGACTTGTACGGAACTATACGCACATCTAGAAAACAGACTTGTACGGAAAGAGACCCTCATCGGAACTATACGCACATCTAGAAAACAGACTTGTACGGAACTATACGCACATCTAGAAAACAGACTTGTACGGAACTATACGCACATCTAGAAAACAGACTTGTACGGAACTATACGCACATCTAGAAAACAGACTTGTACGGAACTATACGCACATCTAGAAAACAGACTTGTACGGAACTATACGCACATCTAGAAAACAGACTTGTACGGAACTATACGCACATCTAGAAAACAGACTTGTACGGAACTATACGCACATCTAGAAAACAGACTTGTACGGAACTATACGCACATCTAGAAAACAGACTTGTACGGAACTATACGCACATCTAGAAAACAGACTTGTACGGAACTATACGCACATCTAGAAAACAGACTTGTACGGAACTATACGCACATCTAGAAAACAGACTTGTACGGAACTATACGCACATCTAGAAAACAGACTTGTACGGAACTATACGCACATCTAGAAAACAGACTTGTACGGAACTATACGCACATCTAGAAAACAGACTTGTACGGAACTATACGCACATCTAGAAAACAGACTTGTACGGAACTATACGCACATCTAGAAAACAGACTTGTACGGAACTATACGCACATCTAGAAAACAGACTTGTACGGAACTATACGCACATCTAGAAAACAGACTTGTACGGAACTATACGCACATCTAGAAAACAGACTTGTACGGAACTATACGCACATCTAGAAAACAGACTTGTACGGAACTATACGCACATCTAGAAAACAGACTTGTACGGAAACGTACCAGACTTTTAACTAACCTATTGAAACAAACTGATTTCAAGAAAACATTTTTAAAAGTGGAGACTTTGAAATAATTTTTTTCAAATTTTTCTTTGAAGTTTTCACCATGAAATTGTACATTTATCTTATCATCAAAAAGTTATGTCACTGTTATGCTGAACCAGCAAAATTTGTACGTTTTACACTTAAGCCAAGAGTTGTTTTTTTTTTTAAAATAAAAAAAGTTTTTGCTTGTTTGTTCTGACTGCTTATGATAAAAGATCTCTGAATCAACGGTTCGAGTGTGGTACTAATAAAAAAACCAGTCCGGAGAGACTACCCCTTCTGTCAACAAATGTGCCTTCCCATGGCAGATGGTCTCTCAATGCAGGTCATAACTGGATTTAACTGTTTTTGAGAAATGTTCTCTCAAGACAACTGATCTTTTAGTGCAGTAATGTTACAAGGCAGGTTTTCAAATTTATTTCCAAGACTTTCAAATTCAAGTTTAAGAAATTCTATTGGTCACTAGTGTTTTGCGAGTGGTGGTTGAGGAATCACACGTCACTTTATAAGTTTATTCAAGATACTAGTCCGATTGGACAAGTGACATTTAAGCAGATGCATTATGACGTACATAGCGTAAGTGTAAACATGTCGGACAAGTATCAACCACGCATCCTGGATGGCACGTAGCCAGATGAAAAGTGTCGAAAATCGATTGTTTATAGTTCGAAAATTTAAAGAAGCATACACAATGTGAAATGATTTTACCTGTAAAAAATTGGTCACAATGTCAGGTTTTCATAATATACCACAAAAATGTCATGTTTTACCTGACAAAAACATTAAATTCATGGACAGAAAATACAATTTTCCAAGTAAGATCAGAAAGTTAAAACCTAAATGTATACAATCGAAGCACTTGCTAAAACTTTAACCGAAACCTAAAGAAATGCTGATGACGACGTTTCTTGTGCTGGAAAAGTGACAGCAAAGTCTCTCTCCCCCCCCCCATTAAAATGGCTCCTCACCTCCTCCCCCCCCCCCCCATTAAAATGGCTCTTCACAAATGAGATTTTGCAATTCAAACTTTTGAGATATTTATTCAATTATTTAAAAACGTGTTTTTATCCTCAACTTTATTTATAAATGAAATCAGTTCTTAAACTCAAGTTTGACTATATATATATATATATATATATATATATATATATATATATATATATATATATATATATATATATATATATATATATATATATACCATTTATTATCCCCATATAGCACCCCAAAATCATGGCACTACCCGTATTCTGTTACCGCTATTGTCTTAACCCGCATACGCCAGATTATTTTACTTTTCCTGTTAAGAAGATCATTTAAACAGAGATTTCTTGCTGCAATGTTTAGAGTTTTGCTGTGATCTTTTTATTGCCATTATGGAGTTTGTTTGACAGAGAAATATGGGGTGAACATTTCCAGAACATCTGCTCTCTAAAAACCTAATGTTCCATCTATCAGCTTTTTATCCCCTTCTATTTATTTTGGTGAAAAGATGACTTCATAAATGCTGTATTCTACTTGGGATCTTAAAATGCAGAGAACCCGTATGTACCATGTACCATGCACATCACGGCACCAGGCTTGGAATATAAACAGCACATCAAGCCTGGATGTTGTCGGTTTTAGACAGTAATTATAAATGCCAGTCTTCACAAGAACTTTATACACAAGATTAAGCTGACACTTCTGCTCATTGTAACTTTCATAAATTTGCAGGATTTCAAGTTACACCTGCCCTTTTATTATATACAAGTTGGATTCTACTGCAAGCAACACGGATCCTAATCTGCCGTCGTATAATGCACCGGCAGACCAGGGTCTATGTTGTTTGTTCTAGTGATATTCCAAACAAACTGCATAGACTCAGATCAGTTGAGGATGGGCCCCTGGATCGAAGTCTTCATGCACTGGCCGATTGGATTCTTTGAAATATGCAACTGAACTTACTATAAATATTTGTATATACAGTAAATAACGTGGAGTCAGTTACAGTCTACACAATCTGTAAGCCATGGAACAGCTGTCTGTCACTTGTCAGTGATGTTACGACTTGTATTAGACACTACATCTCTGTATTACACTTCTCGACAAAAATACATTCATTCTGAATGCTGTCTGCGTGTGTTCGAGTCTAAGATTCGTCAAATGTAGTTATGTGAGAAAGCTTGCCAGTAGCTACTCGTGGGTCGGTGGTTCTTTCCGGGGTTTGTCCGGTTTCTTCCTCCACCATTAATACTGGCCGCCATGTATAGCCTATATTGTGCTGAAAAATGGCGTTAAACCATAAAAAACAAAAACAAACATTCTGAATGCATGGGACAACCCTCCATCTCAAAACATGTCAAGTTAATTTAGATAAAATATATTGCAGTTTCAAAAGTTTTTATTTATTTTGCAAATTTACAGCAAAACCGTAACAACGACCTCCCCCCCCCCTCCTGAAAATTAGTAGTCTTACTACGATGTTTTGCTTTACATGCCGTTTTGTCATAAGAACTATTTACAATGAATGATGAGCTGAAACAAAAGTTTCGAACAAGACTACTCCCCTCCCGCCAAAAAAAATGCTACAAGATACCAGTACATTGTAAATACTTGTATTTTCCAACTTACTGGGCAAATTGGCACATTATGCTCTTAAACATCTGGTCCTCAAAATCGAAAAAAAAAAAAAAAAAGTTTGTTATGCAGCTGCTGCTAATGCAAGGGAAACAACTCGTATAATGCCTTGATGTGTTAGCTACAAACGTATCATACAGGTTACATTCCCTTATGTCTAAAACCAATATTTCGGTGATACATCACAACATCTAATGCTCGCAAATCATAAATACCAGTAATTATTGACATGCAATGTTTGCAAAATGATTGACAGGCAAAAGCATATTCTGTGTAGTAACACAAACACAATCATTTTATTCCGAGATTAAGGAATGAACACACTATGGTTAACTGCTGTTGAAAAATACAAATTAATTTAAATTAATCAGCAATAATTCATTTTAAAAAAGAATGTTGCGTTTGTAAAATAATGCCCCATATACTCACCTTTTTTCACTGAAAAAAGTGACCATTCCTGGGTATGTCTTTGTGGGTAAGGAACGTACCTGTTCCTGGGTAGGTCTCTGAGAGCAAGGAATGTACTGGTAGCAAATATCAGATGAGTATGTGCAGTGTCATTTCCACCTCAGCAAACATCATTTTGGGGTGGGAACATTTGCAGTTTTCAGGCCCAGAAACAGGGGACAAGTCAATGGGAGTAGGGATGGGCCCCTGGGTCAAAGTCTTCATGTATAAATTGATCTCTTGATTGCCATAAAGTGTTGCATATGTTTACAAGGCGAGAATTTCAACAGTTTCCTAGTTATGATACTTGTGCCAAGTCAATGTAAGTTACATGTACGAAAATTCTCTTGTCATTGCCAGTTAATGTATATATGGTTATACAGTATGTGATCCCGGGACTAAGTTATTGCAGTTGGGGTGTATGGGGTGTCATGGGAGGGAGTAACATCTATGGCTGGCTAAGCAGTCATACTCCTTTGGGGGGTAGCTTGCCTACCTTTGGTCCCCACTTGGCACTCATCTCTTACCTGTGGGTCAAACAAGCTGTAGCATGCGTAGCGGCCACGTCCAGGAAAACGGCCTCTACTGGCTGGCTAAATCTACTTTGTCTACCTAACATGTGAAGGCTGGATTGGCAGCTTGCGCGGAGGAACCACCAGCTGGTCAACGGGCAAAGCGCAGTGGAGTGCTAAGAGCACGATGAGACACGTAGGACGTCCTGGTTATCCACTGCACTCAACTCTGTCTACACGTTGTCGTATTGCTGGACCCAGATGGTTTTGGGCAGGTCGACGAGCTGCGCAACTCTTTCTCACTTTAAACAAAGTCACAGCGCAAGTCATCCACCCATTCCATCACCCACTAAAGTCCTGTGGCGGCAGGCAAGCGACAGGTGTGGGTACTCTGGCAGCCGCAGCCGCAAGCCTGCACACAGGCGGCTCAGGCCATTAGGGTTGTTGACCACTAGCGTGGAGCAGCAGTGGCAGCTATCTGAACGACTGAGCAGGAATGCACTTCTCACCTCCCCATAACATTACCAGATATAAACTACCCTAGCCAACCTACTGCGGCTGGAGGGGACCCTATTACAGCGGTCAAAATACAAACAAAAAAAAAGCAAATAAGGATTGTTCCCCTCACACTTGGCGCATGGAATGTGCGCACCATAATGGACAGACAGGATGTGGAAAGACCTCAGACGAACTCGCCAGATACAACTTGGACATTGCTGCATTGAGCGAGACCCGGCTTGCATGAAAAGGAGAACTCTGCAAAAGAGGCTCTGGATACATTTTCTTTTGGAGCGTTCGAGGATGTCAAGAGCGCCGTGAATTTGATGTCGGCTTTACAGTGAAGACAGCACTGATTGTCAAATTGGCTAGACCTCACAAGGGAGTAAATGACAGACTCATGACCATGACACACTCATCAGTCTGGAAGAAAGCACATATCCAACATCACTTGCTATGCTCCAACCATGACCAAACCAGATGAAGTGAAGGTCAAGTTCTATGAGGATCTTCACTCCATCATTGCTGACATTCCAATGGCAGATAAGTTCGTCATTCTTGGCGATTCAGTGCAAGAGTAGGCTGTGGAGTGGGTCACTGTAACATCAACAGTCTCCTTTTGCTCCGTACTTGCGCTGAGCATGAGCTGCTGTACTCCAATACAGTCCACGAGTTCTAAGCCATTTCCAGTAACCAATGGGGTCAAGCAGGGTTGTGTTCTGGCACCGACACTGTTTAGTCTATTGTTCTCTGCCATGCTGACTAATATTTTCAGAGACAGAGAGGCTGGATTCGGCATCAGGTACCGTACAGATGGAAAACTATTCAATCCCAGGAGGCTTCAAGCAAAAACCAAGGTCATGGCAGACACCATCAGGGATTTCTTATTTGCTGATGACTGTGTCCTCAATGCTGGTTCAGAAGTTGACCTGCAATGCAGCATTGACAAGTTCTCCAGCTCCTGTACAAGCTTTGCTCTCACCAGCAGTACCAAGAAGACTTAAGTCCTGCATCAACCAGCTCCTGAAAAGCACTATGTTGAGCTCTACATCACCGACTACAGCCAAAAACTCAATGTAGTGAACCGCTTCACCTACCTTGGCAGTACACTGTCACAGAGTAACTATTAAAGATGAGATGAACCATCGCATTGCCAGCGCCAGCACAACTTTCAGCAGATTGTACTCCAGCGTCAGGAATAGAAGAGGCATCAGCATCCAGACCAAATTAAAGGTCTACAAGGCAGTAATGCTTTCCACACTACTTTACACATGAAAACATGGACGGTGTACAAGGAAGCTGGACCATTTTCACACCAGAAATCTCAGGAAAATCGTCAACATCAAGTGGCAGGACAAGGTTTAAGATGCTGAGGTACTCGCCCAAGCTGGTCTCAACAACACACACCATACAGATGCAGTGCCAGCTATGTTGGGCGGGACATGTACGCATGCCAGACCACCGGATGCCTAAGAGACTCATCAACGGCGAGCTACAGCATGGATAGCGATCACACAGAGATCAGAAGAAACGCGTCAAAGACAATCTGAAAGCTGCATTGAAAGTATTCAACATAAACCCTGATTCCTCGGAGCAAACAGCAAGCAATCGAGTCACTTGGTGTTCGTCTGTGCCATTTTGCCACTCCTTCCCTGTTCCTCATGCAAATGAACATTCCATGCAAGTATTGGCCTAATGTCACCTGCGCACACACAGACCAGAACCAGCCCCGTAAACCCTTGGATATTGCAGTTAGAACATCAGGCACAACCCACCTATCAGTCCAGACCAGACAATGTATTGACATATGGATCATTAATTATATTTAAAACCATTGTTACAAAGAATATATTAACCATTGCAATGGACAGTTTTTCAATGGCTGTGATTTACAGTATTTTAGACAACTACAATCTATAGTATTTAAACCACTGTAATTTACAGCATATTAAACCATTGTAATTTCGAGTATTTAACCATATTGACAATTGGTATTTAAACCTTTGCAATGTACATTATTAATGATATAGTTTACAGTATTGTAAACCACTGTAATTTACAGTATTGTAAACCATTGTAGTTTACTATATTTTAAACCATTGTAATTTACTATATTGTAAACCACTGTAATTTACAGTATTGTAAACCATTGTAGTTTATTGTAAATCACTGTAATTTACAGTATTGTAAACCATTCTAATTTACAGAGGTTAAAACCATTGTAATCTATGGTATTTTAGACCACTGCAATTAACAGTATTTAGTAATACTGATATATATTTTTAACTCGCAATTATTGTCTTTTCAGTGACTGCAATTTACAGTATTTCTTTCATACCTTACAAATTAAAAATTATTTTCAATAAATATAAAGAAAACATGAAGCAATTCGAAAACAAGGACTGCAATTATAAATATCATAAGGAATTGAATAAAGAAATAATGGAGCAATTTGAAAAGATACACGTGGTATTCATGCACTGCTTCATTATCTTTTAATATGTGTGACTCAAACAATCACACTGAGATGTCTTAGTATACACCCTGGTAAAGATACTAATTACAATTAGATGTCTTAGTTATAGACAGGGTTCGAAATTAGCGGTATAAGTCCGCTAGCCCGAGGCTAGCAGATTTCCTGTCGGGCTAGTAACTATCGTAATGTTATTAGTCCGATGGGCTAGTAAGTTTTGTTTATCAACAGTCAGCGTTTGTTTACTCAATACCCAAATAAACACGTGACTTCATCATATATTCGGTAAAATCAGCGCAGTGACCGTTGTAAACACCGTCATAAAATATTAGCATGAGAAGATGAAGTCAATTTCTGCCTCAGAAATGTTTTTATTACAAGAAGCCATCTGACTATGCATTTCGCTTAACAGCGCCAATCACGGTCCCGTCATTAACAAACAACGGAAGTTTGGTAATTTATATCCTAATTAATCTGACAGCGAATTAAATGAAAAATAACCTGGTTTCACACTTTATTCACGCGACCAATAACAAACAACAAAAACTACAACACATGATATCAACTATTCAAAGAAATTAGTTTGCACGTTCGCTTGTTTGTTTCCTTTTTCTTTTTAGAGAGATTGCTAGCCAAACGCGCTAACAGTCACAAACGGGAAATTGCATAATTCACGTTTGCATCGAAATAATTATAAGAATTAGATCAATTTATTATGATCACATTACTGACAAATCATTTCCATACAGCTACTTTTTCTAGGTCAATAAAACTTTTTTTAAAAAAAAATATTCCCATACAAGACTGAACAAATAATTGAATACATGTGGAGATATCCAAGCAGAATGCCGTACATTTGTTGGGAATTAAAATCTCTCAGCATTTGCATATAAGATTTGAAAAATTTCCGCTTATTATTAATTTCAACAATACATTGAGGTCCGATTAATTAGGAACACCTACAAAACTTACGTTATTAATGATGAGACCGTAATTGGCGCTGTTGAATGCAATGCGCAATCAGATGGCTTCGTTTGATGGGAACACACATTTTCCAAGGTGAAACTAACATTATCTTTTGATGTTAATATTTTATAACAGTGTTTACAATATCCACTGCTTTGATTCTGCAGAAGTTAAGACTTTTTTTTTTTAGGGAGAGACCATTTATGGGGGGGGGGGACGGGGGCAAAAGTAAGTGTTTTGAAACGCGTGTCTTGCTTGGACTTTCTTATATAAAGGACACTGCCATTCCTTTTCTTTAAATAATTCGCGTTAGCTATACTGTAACATCTCGTATTTCAAAGAGAGGTACAATTCCTGCCTTACAAAACAGGCAAAATGTGTCGTTTTAAATAAGGTGTTCAGCCTCCGGAAAAAGCAAAAGTTGAATGACAAAAAAAAAAGAAAAAAAAAAGATGGATAATTCTTATGACAGGGAAAAGCTTAATTGGACGTTTCAGAAGACATGGACAAAAGACATGGAATGGCTGAATTATGATGAGAAGAAGAACGTTATGCAGTGTAACTGGTGTATGGAATTCGCAAAAACAGAAAACATCCAGTTTTGTTGCGGGTTGCTCGAACTTTAAAATTGAATCGGAGATGAAAATGGCGAAGAGTGACTTGAGATCTTGTTTGAGACATGGGTTCTGTCCGACCTATACTTTATAATCTTCCATACAAATGACACTCCAACAAATGATCCGTCACCAGCAATACGTTTGTGGAATGTTTCAGAGAGACGGGTAAGAAGACCGGAACAAACCCCATATGTACCCAGAGTGTAGGCGAAGGACGAAAAATGACATTTGGATCCCTTTCTGGAATTGGATCCAGATTATCTTGAGAAACAATAAATGCTAATTGACTGATTGATGATTTGAAGTAGGATTTAAACTTCTGTACCTCTGCATGTCATATGATAATGCTATTTATGAAAGAAAATTGTTGTTAATCTCAATACAAGTGTGTGACATAGTTTTGTGGACAGGACTAGTAAAGATTTAGCAGGACGTAAATTTCTCAGTATACTAGTCCTTCTGGCTAATAAGAAATTTGTGTTAAATTCAAGTCCTGGTTATAGACCCTGGTCAATATACTAATTACAATTTCACAATTAGATATCTTAGTTATAGACCCTGGTCAAGATACTAATTACAATAAGATGTAGACCATGGTCAAGATGCTAATTACAATTAGATGCCTTAGTTATAGACCCTGGTCAAGATGCTAATTACAATTAGATGTCTTAGTTATAGATCCTGGTCAAGATATTAATTACAATTTTACAATTAGATGTCTTAGTTATAGACCCTGGTCAAGATACTAATTACTATTAGATGTAGACCCTGGTCAAGATACTAATTACAGTTAGATATCTTAGTATAGACCCTGGTCAAGATATTAATTACAATCATTACAGGTTTTATCAAATGTTAATTTTAATGTATAAATACAATTTATGCTAAAAAATAATTAGTTGACAATTTGAATGGTTGTTTATCAAAAGGAGACCAAATACCTTTTTGACAATTCTAGATTTGCTTCAAAATTTAAATGATTTAAAAGTAAAAATATAAAACTGAAATATGCATTACATTATTCTCACACTATGTACCATAAACAGACCAACTGTTATGTATTTACAATTTTTTTTAACCACCTCCTGAAGCAAGGTTTGGTTTATTAAGTAACTAGTTCATCAGACTACTACATAACCATGTCAAAATAACTGCTTGCATTGGATGCTAATTCATTTTTCTGTAAGCATGATAATGTACAGAATGAATTCTATTGCTATGTCTAAGGCATCTCACATCAATTAAAGTATGTTTTTGGTGGGAAGAGGATGCAAGTTACAAAGTCATAGGAAAATTTATATTTTCATGTTTTTTCTATATAGTTTACTCTGAACTTGCATGTGTACCTATGTGTCACTCATGGTCAATACATGAATACCTTGCAATGGTGTGATAGCAAAGTGCATACTGATGGCCATATTTATCAACAGGTACCAAAATGAAATATATAATGGCTTTCCTTATTAGGTAATTAACCGGACTACTCTTACTTAACGCCCAGCTACTTTAAAATAAAATAAAAACAGTATCTCCATTGGGAGAGGTCCTCCAAAGGTTGCAAAACACAGACGGTAAATAATTTTCTATTTTTGGTGGCTAACAGGATTCTTATTTTCATTTAATTTCAGCCTCATTCTGATGTAGAATTAAATTAGAAATCAAATTTAAAAAATCAACCAGTGATTTACGTTATTTCATGCTGACTCTCAAACCAATATTGAAAATAGTTCCAATGTTAACCAATATTGAAAATAGTTCCAATGTTAACCAATATTGAAAATAGTTCCAATGTTAACCAATATTGAAAATAGTATTATAGGGCTAAATCTAGTTAGTTCACTTGCTAGATAAAACATCACTTGGGGTCAGTGTTAGGCATTAGTTGTTATTCTAAGGCTAGGTGTCAAATTACAAGTGCTGAGAAATTGAAACAAATAGAGCTGTATCAGTGTTAGATTATGTGTTTGTAAAGCTAATTAAAATCAATTATGGCAAGTTTGCCTTAATACTTAAACATTGTAACTAGTAACAAATTAAAAGGATATTGGTAGCTCTTTTAGAAGGTGTAAAGTGCTTAATATATAACTGAGCAGCAATAGTTTAATTTTGAATTAATTGGCTCATATAGGTGAAGTTTCCAAGTAATTTCTTATTTTAAATAATATTTTTGGATTTTCTTGCATACAGTATCAGTGAGAAAAGAGTGTGTATGGAGAGTACATTTATGGCTTTATTGTGGATTACATAATTTAGATTATATGCATTTTAATATGTAGATTATAGTTAGATAAAGTGTCTGCAATTAACACAAGCAGATCAGAATTTAGTACTAGGGAAAGGTATTTAGGGAATGCTCTCTCTGAAGTCCGTTAGGTTGGTATATATAGCCAGTTCAAATGTTGTGCTGGGAGATCATCATCATCATCATCAACATTCATTCAGGCGAAGACTGCAGACCGAGTAGGACGGCTTTTCTGGAGCTGGCGACCTGATGACGTCACGACGGGTGCGAAAGCACATTTTCCCGGGCTTTACAGCTAAGGACGGTTCAACACGGCATCAACTCACTTCACTATGAAGAGAAACATCACGATGTGGGGCAGTGGACTACACAGCGGAAATATTTTGGAGAAGTTATAAGTCCCTTTCACAAGCGGCAGACGACGAAGACTTATGGAAACTGGGTAGCCCACCATAACCACCTGGTGAAGAAAAATGGCGGACACTGAAGTGGACTTGCTCCTACATCAAAGTACTGGAACCACATTGCAACCAGCCATGGAAAACTAAGCAATGTGGCGGACCTGGGGCGCGCTGACTGGTGATATCAAAGTATTGAGTAACCCGCAGGCTGCCGTAGGATGATATCATCAAGTCAGCGAAACACTACCTTAGATAGCCAGCATTTTGATGCCATTACAGCGGTTTTCTGATGTGTCGCCAGCATCGGACTACTCGGATAAAGCAGTACAACGAAAAGATATTTGCCATTTATCTTTTCATTTGCCTGAATAATAGGGGACTCATTTGGTTACGAGTACCCCTCTTTGAACAACTTTCCGTGGCCCTAAAAAGCTAATTTGACCATATTGGTACCGCCTCCAACAAATTTAAGACCAAAAATACCTATCATTGACTACACTATTATATGTCGCTTAGACATTTTTAATTTTCTAAATTTGTTAGGGACTTATTATATGTACGCTTATGTACTAGTTTTATTTGAATGATAGGACTATAAATAATAATTCTTCAACTTAAATATTTGAATAATTGCACAGGTGGCTAACACATTAATGGATGTTAATTTGTCCATTAGTATAACTGGACTGAATTTGACCTTTAGTATGACCTTGTTGTTTCAGGTGTGGGCTGCGTCCTTTGCTGTGCTGTCTTGCTGTCTGCGTGCTCTGGTGTGTGCTGCTGTGTCAACGCCCTCCTGGACCTGGGCCTTTTCCGCCTTTGCCATTTCCGACTCACCAAATTACTAGCGAAATGAGGAAACATTTCCCCTCACTACCTTACAGCTTTTCGATTGGTTGATAGGGGTGGGTGTGTGTGGGTACTATTCCTACCCACCCCAATATAGGCTTTCATTTCCCCTGATAGTTACTTTTTAGTAATTCAGGGGAACGCCTTAATTTATAGTGCATTTAAGCACTTTTAAGGGAGGGAGTAACATCCCCACCCACTTAAATGGCTACCGATATGGTAGCTATAAAAGTTGCCCATATGTCTCGAGTAGACGGTGGCAACTATAAAATAATCATCTCAGTCAGTTGTGCTGGGAGTCAGCATTCTATTAAAATATACTACAAGAAGAAACCCTCTTGCATTTGTGACTAATTCCCCATACACCTAAAGAAGGCACTACAATAGTTTGGTGGAGAATTCAAAATGGAAATATTGTGTTAAATTGTATTCTAAATTTTTATTGGATTTGAGGAATTTTATTCTATTTTAGGCTGTGCTGACTCCATATGAAAGATAAGTAACAAAACTTTTGTAAATTCATCTTTAGGACCTTTCTTTTGACTTTATAACTAATTCTACAATTTTGATTTTTCTGATGACAATTTCTCATTAGAGATCTATATTTGCCTTGGATTTTTGTGATTCTGTTGCATCAAAATGGATAGAAGCTGCATAGATTTCAGTCTCATGCCACCTTTTTCTGGTGATGGAAGCCAGGATGCAAAATTATGGTTGACACGTTTTCAACTTCTCACAACAACTAAGGGACTAAATGACAATAAAGCGAAAGCAACATTACCTTATGATACACACGCTCAAGAACCCTCTTTTCACCTGGGACAACGAGTATGGATGCACAATCCAAAAGTACCAAAAGGGAGATCATCTAAATTACACAAGAAATGGACAGGACCATGGTATATCAGTGACATAGGACCCAATCATACATACAAGTTACGTGATTGTGATGATCACAAACTACAGAGATCATTAGTCCACGCAAACAGACTAAAGTCATACTTCAGCCCTGACAACAGAAATGAGTATTTAGATCATACAACTCAGATAGCTAAACCACAAGAGACCACAACGTCAACGGAGACACACACGTCTGTACAGACCAAAACATATGATAGCAGACCCTCAGTTAAACCAGTCCACAACAGGACAAATGATATTCCAGCACCTACAACAGATTCATCTTCCAAGTCCTTGACATCAGATGAACCTGCAACATCGCAGTCAAAGGAAGAATGGGGTATTGTTGATAAAATTCTAGCCTGCAGTCGGCATCATGGCAAGCGTGTTTATAAGGTTAAGTGGCGAGATTTCCCCAAGACAACCTGGGAACCTGAGGAAGGTTTACCACAGTTTTTGCTGCGGGAATTTCATGTCACAAGAACATTACAAGGAAAAAGAAAAAAAGAAAAGGTTTTCAAAGTGAATATTCCAAATGGACTTCATTGATTCTTAAAGTGGACTCATTATGTTTGTTTTGCTATGCTATACTTTCCTATCAACCTTTTCTTCCATATCTATCCTGCACATCTTCCTTCCTATGGTATAGCAGAGCAGATGTATAAATTCCACAATTAGACTATTAATAATTATGTGTATATTTCAAATGGATTATTCTTTGTAAACAAATCACTTCCTGCAAATTTAAAGCAGCTTATGGCATAGTGTTGATGCCAACTCTTATTAGGTTCACAAACATTTTGATTATCCTTGGGATATCTGCAAATTACACTCAAAGGATGTCACAGTCATAGAACATTATAAAATGTATGGTAGATTGGAGTGAAGTCAGACATTTATAGAACTGTCGTTATGACTTTTGGTAGACAAACATGATATAGAAATTATTAGGGTGGTTAATATTTCAGTGTTTGAAACCATTTAGCATATATATGTATCAAGTTATTTTTGTGTTAAATTGAAAAGATTGTAACAGACTGCATTATTGGTATATTACTACCCTGCACAATGGAATGTAAATTTAAGGTAGTATATTTGGTAGGTTTGTAGTGTGCAAGGAGATATGTGTGAACACTGATGCCATGTAAAACACTGAAATTCATGTTTAACCCAATTTATTCACTAGTTTGGCCAAAACCATCGTATGTTATAAAAATTTGGGGACCAAATTTTGCTAGGCCGGAGGGACATATTATAGGGCTAAATCTAGTTAGTTCACTGCTAGATAAAACATCACTTGGGGTCAGTGTTAGGCATTAGTTGTTATTCTAAGGCTAGGTGTCAAATTACAAGTGCTGAGAAATTGAAACAAATAGAGCTGTATCAGTGTTAGATTATGTGTTTGTAAAGCTAATTAAAATCAATTATGGCAAGTTTGCCTTAATACTTAAACATTGTAACTAGTAACAAATTAAAAGGATATTGGTAGCTCTTTTAGACGGTGTAAAGTGCTTAATATATAACTGAGTAGCAATAGTTTAATTTTGAATTAATTGGCTCATATAGGTGAAGTTTCCAAGTAATTTCTTATTCTAAATAATATTTTTGGATTTTCTTGCATACAGTATCAGTGAGAAAAGAGTGTGTATGGAGAGTACATTTATGGCTTTATTGTGGATTACATAATTTAGATTATATGCATTTTAATATGTAGATTATAGTTAGATAAAGTGTCTGCAATTAACACAAGCAGATCAGAATTTAGTACTAGGGAAAGGTATTTAGGGAATGCTCTCTCTGAAGTCCGTTAGGTTGGTATATATAGCCAGTTCAAATGTTGTGCTGGGAGTCAGCATTCTATTAAAATATACTACAAGAAGAAACCCTCTTGCATTTGTGACTAATTCCCCATACACCTCAAGAGGGCGCTACAATAATAGTTCCAATGTTAACCAATATTGAAAATAGTTCCAATGTTAACCAATATTGAAAATAGTTCCAATGTTAACTGGTTCAAACACACACAACAATGTTTGTTTGTTTGATTAGGATTTTTAACGTAGCTTTAACATTTTTTCAGTCATATCACTACGATGTCTGCTGTGAGGCAGTTTATAGTGATGTCTAGCGCTGAGGCATCATGCCGCAGACATGTAGCATGATGTCCCACCCAGTCACATTATCCTGACACCAGGCCGGCCAGTCCTAACACTAACCTCTTAATGCTGAGCGTCAAGCGAGGCAGCTGTTAGTACCATTTTTGTAAGTCTTTGGTATGACTCGGCCGGGGATCGAACCCACGACCTCCCGCTTCCGCGGCAAACGCTCTAACCACTAGGCCACCGGAGCGGTCACAACAATGAAATTGGTCTCAATATTAAATGGGTCAAATGCCCGTAATTTTCCTAAATACAATCATTAAAATATACAAAGGGATCTGAATTAGCAATACAAATAAATAAATTATAACCAGGAGTCTAAATTGCATTTTTTTTAAAAAAAAACATATAGTCATATGAGCATGTGTTGTATTTATAATTTTCGAAGACACTGAGGCTTGTACTTCTGTGTACATTTAACTAAATAAAAGCTAAAATGTTCAAGAAAAGTATTTTTTAAAAAAAAAAAAATATTCTGACTGCTGAAACCAACATACAGTATCATATACTCATAAGACAAGTTGCAAACAACAACAATCCTAACCTGCTGTAGGCACCTGCAGATTAGGGTCTATGTTTTTTGTTCTACTGATTACTCCTAACAAAACACACAGACCTAGATCTCCTGGTACATATGTGATGGCAGATCTAGGTCTGTGCAGTTTGCCGTTCGAATTATTACTGAAAATACCATCATACCCATTTACACTCCAAGTAACTGGCTTCACTAATATTATTCCTGCAATATTTTAGTTGTTGTTGTTTTAGAGTTTAATGCCATTTTTCAGCACATGATAGGCTATACATGGCAGCCAGTATTACTGGCGGAGGAAGAACCCCGGAGAACCCCGCAAAGAACCACCAACCCACAAGAAGCTACTGGCAAGCTTTCTCACATAACTACATTAGCCGAATCTTTGACTCAAACCCATGCAGGCAGAGGTGAGACAGCAGTGATCCATAACAGAAAGCGCTTTAGACCACTCGGAGCCCCTAAAATACAAAGCAAACGTTTGATCATGCAGGCATTTTACAATATTTTAGTCAAGGTGACTTGGATGTTTGATGATTACAATGATCCTTTACACTTTTCTATTTCTGGCTGGATTATACTTGGAGTATACTGTTGCATAACTCCCCCCACCCCATACATGCATTTGGATCAAAGCTAACCCTGATTACCTAGGGACATCTGCAGGTGCAAATTAATGGTACTGATTAACACTTATGTTATTGTGAAAATAGAGAAGGGTGGTTTACAAATTCAAAATATTTTAAAGAACTTAATAATTCATCCAAATTTGAGCAATATTGTGATTTTATTTTGATTTTCTATGATACAGAAAACTGACGAGGTCCCATAACAATAATAGTGGCATTAGAATTTTCAAACGGTGAAGCACAGATTACAGTAATGTGATATGGGTGTACGGTTGGATCATTGGTCTGGGTTTACAACTGACATAATGACAACATTCATCAACAGAGATCATGTGATACTTGGCCCCAATGGATTTTGAGGCTGGTCAAACGACAGTGGAATCATCTTGATTATATATTCATATTATATGTTACCATCATGAGCTAACTGTACAGGCACAAGCAATCATCTCTGTCAGTTTATAACATACTAACAATAACTGTTAACTTCCTCTGAGAGCAAAGAGAATGTAGTTTGGACTTCAAATATTTTATTCTGTTTACAGAAGCTTTTAGTTTGTTTTTCTTAAAAATGTTATATACTTTTTTCCATTTTATTAATTTTCAAGTTATTTTATTCTGTATACGTATTTTTATGTACATCACACCCTGTATCATATTTAGTTTTTTGTTACTTTTTTAAATGTCTATATTTGATATAATAATTATTTTCCTGGTTTTTATTTTTAATAAAATAAAGTATTAAACATCACTACCACCATCAGCATACATGTTTTCTGTGAAGGAAACAATAATTGAACTAATAAAATCATTTCTATGTATCTGAAGAAATAATTCTTTTTGTTGCTAGTACAAATGCAACTACTCACTGTCATTGGTGTGTCTTGCTGTTGTCTCACTATCATTAATGTGTCTCACTCTTGTCCCACTATCATTAATGTGTCTCACTGCCATTAATGTGTCTCACTTTTTGTCTATCACTCTTGTTGTCATTGTGCCACTTGTCTACACGTTCTGAGCTTTTGACAATTTGTCATTGATATGTCTTGCTGTTGTTTCACTGTCACAGATGTGTCTCACTCTTGTCCCACTATCATTAATGTGTCTCACTGCCATTAATGTGTCTCGCTTTTTGTTTATCACTTGCTGTTTTTGTGCCACTTGTGTGCATGCAATGAGCTTTTGACAATTTGGGGTTAACTCTTCAGTCTGGACATCCATGTACTTCTTAAAGTGGGAATTTTCAATATTCATTGGAGTTCTTGTGGGAATTCAGACACTATGGAGTTCTTGTGGGAATTCAGACACTACTGGAGTTCTTGTGGGAATTCAGACACTAATGGAGTTCTTGTGGGAATTCAGACACTAATGGAGTTCTTGTGGGAATTCAGACACTATGGAGTTCTTGTGGGAATTCAGACACTAATGGAGTTCTTGTGTGTATTTTGACAGTCATTTAAGCTGAATATAGTTTTACAGGATGTGACATATATATTATGTAAGCACACAAACAAGTATAAATTTAAAGAATGCTATATGATAACCTGTCTTGAAAAACCACTGCTAAGAGAGGCAAACTGAATTGAAGAGTTTGAGAAACCAAATTTTTTTTGCAAAAGACCTTGTAAGATTTGTATAACTGTAACAGTATCAACAAATGTAAATGTTACCTCATATATATATATATATATATATATATATATATATATATATATATATATATATATATATATATATATAATGGCACAGACAAAATTCAGTTTGAATTATATAATCCACACCATATTATTGTTGTGAACACCAAAACATCATATGCTAAGACTGTACTCAGATGCTGAGAAGTTTCTAACAGAAAACTTCCTCTTTTACAAATGATTCTACCATTACAAATTTCCTCTATTACACATAGTTCTACCATAACTCATGTTTCAACACTCCGAGAAAAAAAATGTGATTAGAAAGTAATATCGTCGTCATTATGTGAACTGGTCCAAAAGCTAACATATGGACCAGAAGCAAATCAGATATAAGGGAGGCAGCTCCTACATACTGACTGGTAAAAAAAAACTAGAGTTATTTCCCTTATAACGTTGCGTAGTTTCTCCTCTGAGAAAATATCATGAGTATATGTGAAAATAAATACTTTTGCTAATAGAGAATTTTTTTTTTAAAAATTGATCCATGCTACCTGATAATCCAGTAACAAGCGTTCAAAAATACAATCCATTTATTCATCTTGTTAAAATATTTTTGTATCAAATAAAATCACACCAGAACAGACAAGTCAACAATCACAATTATTCTACACAAAACTCAATAAAAAATATAACTTGTCCATTGTCAACAAATCTGGGGAATAATTTCATTCTTTGTTCTGGCATGTGCAGTTCTCACTTCCCTGTATCCTTCCTGATTAATAATCCTTCAATCATGTGCATTTAGAAACTGTGTGATGCAGTAGCATTTACAGAGGAAAAGTTTTATCAAACAATATATAAGGTCCTGGATGATGAAATGTTTTTAAAGGAAAATATTTGTTAACATGTATTATTTTCATTATTGTTTTTCTTTTTTTCATGTATTGTATTTTTCTCCTAATTTTACCATAATTATTATTTTATACTATATGACACCATCTCATAAAAATTACAATGAACTTTGACACATTAATATGATTTTTTCCCCCTCTTTTCAATAACTTCCATATATTATTTATTAAATAATTTTTGTACTATATCTATTGGTATACTGAAAAACTTCAACATTCATAATGAAGTGTTTTTAAGTATTATTTGGGCTGCAGAAAATGTCTTTGACAAGTAACTGATTTAAAAATATTAAATGTCTTAAAAAAAGATTATAATGCTCAACATGTTCACACATCATTACTATTTTCAGGACTTCAATACTTTTATTACATTACATGAACAATGGCTTGTTTTAAAAGACAGAACTATTTTAGAATCAATTGCTTATCCATCAGAACTGGAAGGTGATTATTTTATTGCAAGATTCCTGCATGTAAACTCTCCATGTGTGTGTATCTCATTTTGAAATACTTTATTAACAGTGTTGTCCTTAGACCAGTAGGCAGGGGCAGTACATTGTAATATATTGGCCTTCTACTTGGCCTGGGGGATTTAATTTTTTTCTCACACAAAGATATTTGTTTTATTTGACCTTGACATATTTTGGTCCATATATGCAAACTGTCATTCACAAATTGGAAGGAAAGTTGACTAATTGATGGATGGTAAAATTTTATGTTGTGTATTAAACATCTAAGATAGTTATGAATGCAACCTTTAAAATGGGAATGGTTTAATCTATGGATAGGAGAGGGTCAGCACATTCTAAAAACAGGACAGGACAACATTATTATACAATAAAGAAACTTTGTAAAATGTATCACTTTTTAAATCAATGCCCTTTTCTACAACTTCTATATCTATACCTTTTGTAATAAAAAGATCAAAATGAATCAATCACAAGATTTAGATGAAAATGCATTGTGTAAAATATGGGGAATTTACATGCTTTAAATAAACATTTAAATTAAACTAATTATACTAAAGAATGTGCACATGCAAGTTTATGGGGGGGGGGGGGAAATGAGCATAAATTATTTATCACAAATATGCAACTTGTTTAATTTCTTATATCTGATTTTAAACTTACTAATGTTAGGTAGAAAACTTTGATAAATTTGTAAATATTTATAACAATTACTTTTTTCATCTTTCTTATTTGCGAGAAGTCTCTTCCACAAACATTTCTTATGACTAATTTTAAATCTGAAGAATAAAAAGCATTTACTCTCCGTTGTGGTTTACCTGTGACGGCTTTGAGCAGTCACAAAGATTTTACAAATATAAAGTAATTGCTTACCTTACCATAGAAATGCACCGCTTTAGACACGAAGTGAATATACATACATCCATTACCTTTGTCTACCATGCTTTAGGCAAATTCTGCATTGCTGCATGAACAAAGCACTTTGTGTGTACATGTGCCTGCCCAGTGTACATGTATGCACGTGCGTCATCTGCAGCATATTGGCGCTACCAGAACAATGCCTTTGTAATTAGCAACTACTGAAACTAACGTCTCCAGAACTAGCCTGGTATATAGTGCCAAGTCTGTAAAATGTAACATTTAACATTGCAACCTCACCCGCTGTAAGAATTATTTATACCGTATGAGCCATGCATACAATGGTTCATAACTTTTACTATAAAAAAAAGATGTATTTAAAAAAAATTATGCTCACCTTTCTGTTCTTTTTTTTTTCCTTTTGTGAAACTGTACATATCATTGTATCTTTACAAAATGCACAATTCAAACAACACTTTTAATAGTGCACACCTACCCTGAGAATCGAAGGTCACAACACGTGAATGAATTACCACAAATATACACGATATATCCAATTATATAGTAACGTAGTAAGAACAAGCACTGAAGCGTATCGAACTTCTCAAACATAGGCGTAGCTCCAAATCTTTATGTTGACAAGTATACATTATTCAAGTTAAAAATTCCACGAATAGAAACATATTTTCCCATCTTAAGAATGCACATTATTTCCAGTGGACATTGCATGTAAACAAAGACCTCAATGACCATGTGAGAGACCGCGTGTTTACTTTCATTGATACAAAGACGAACCATATTTAGAAGGGATCTCCCGCCACATGCTTTGTCCTTCACATTAAATGGGGATTTTCCTTGTTTTAATTGGCCAATTGATGTGCCGGAAGTGAATTCTCACTCATATGGTGTACTTTATTATGTTGAAAATTTGCAACAATAACAAAAAAAATCCATTCCGACTTGCAATCCGTGCCGTCTTTTATTTTTATTTCATGTAACTTCGAAATTCAACTTGTTTTAAGAAATAAAAACAGAAAATGAAGGATAAAAATATGTAAATTCTCAAAATATGTGATTTATTTTTTGTAATAGATTTTGAGTGCTAAATCACAAAACTCCACACAATAAAGAACATGACGTTGAAATACAACTTTATTCTTGTCTACGTATGCGATGTTACAATCAAAATCAGTGAAATGGTTTTAATTTGTTTAAATTGTTAACATGTCTTCATACATCCATTGATCCATCCTACATCAGTCTATTCGTGCATCCATAAATAGGTAACCTGTACGCACTGTCGCTCACCCGTCAGTCAGTTCACGTAGACAAACAAGCGGACAAACAATGCACATAATAATCAGTCAGTTATTATACCAGATTACATTTTAAAATTACTAAACACTTGCAAAATTGTATGTACGTCTGAAGTATCGAGATAAACGAAAGCAGATGTTGCATTTTACATAAAATGTCTTCTCAGATTTTTACAAGATGCCAAATGCTGTGGAAAGTTATTTCATCAGCAATACAGACTCTTTCAAGCTTGTTATATAGTAGTTGGTGATATAAGACAGATTCAACTATATCTCTCTGAAATAATATGAACGTAAATTGAAACATAAGAAAGAAATGAAAGTCACACACACACACGCATGATAACATCACAGAATGGACCAGGAAATGTTTTGCGGAGACACAGGCATTGGCACATGATCGAGACAAGTGGAGGGAACTGGTCAGATGTTCAAAAGCACGACCACACTAGATCAAGAGACTAATGATGATGATGATGATATATAAGTTTTTGTTACATAAAACCAGAAATGTTTTAAAATATACGAGTTCGCCGAATTTACGAATTTAACAAATGTATTCAGATAAGGAGTTACTACTATACAAAAGAGTCACTGAATTTAATTGCCATTTAGCTTGTTAAAATCGGAAACATAAAATCAAGTGTGCCTATTTCCCTTGACACGTATAAACTACTCGTTTAATCTGCGTTAGAGCTTGGCTTTGGATTTTATATCGTATAAGGTAGTAGAACTTACAGAAGATACATTATTTATTATTATTAAGAACATCGTTATCTCCGTCTATTCCTGATACACATTGTCTTACTTGCTTATTTATCCAACAAGTTAAACTGATCGAAAACGTGTTATTACACACACTTGTTATTACACGAGCATCGAGTCAACTCGATCACTAGCTTCTTAATTAGCGAACGCAGACTTGGTATCCAGCCGGCAAAATATTTTATTCAGAAGAGAGATGGCTGATTTTATTCCCGTTCTAGCAGATGGAGGGAAGTTTTTTGTGTGTGCTCCAAACCTGTAAAACGAGACGCGGTTAATTGGGGGTGGGGGTGATTCTAGCCATCCGTTGTTGCATTGAATTACTGCTTTTAAAAATGATGATAACAAACAAGTAAACATGAGATTTAAATGTATAATCAAGAACTGGAGTATATTATGAGAATATATGATATCTACCACAGGTGCTTGACGCGAGCTTGATGTGAAGAAAAAAATAATAATCAAAAGAAAAATAATCATACCTAGTGAGAAAAATACCTTAGATTACCCCCCATGACCTATTCAAACATAGGACCCTCTCTATCATACTATATAAAAAGAGAAGGTTCGTAACTTCCAAATACTTTATTCCACCCATGACCCTCGCTTTCATTCTGCTATTTCCGTATTTAAAAGCACACGACCATTCTCTATGGCTTGTTTTACTCCTTGGATATTTTTCTATTCATCAAGCCATCACTGACTTTTCTACGTTGTACCAAACTAAAGTTACGGCTTCCGAAACATGCAAAATTTTAGCAAATTTTTCATATTGGGACAAGTGCAAGCTCATGTGACAACCAGTAAAAAGAGCTACATTTACCTTGTTTTCGACTCTACGATACATGAATTCCATAATTACAGAACAGTGGTAAATGCAAAAGTAAGTTTTTACTTAATATTAACTCGATTCAACATCAGGAATCCTGTTGCATGGAAGAATTAGACATTTTCTACTTCGCTGCATATATCATAAACAATCAGTTCAAAACAGTTCAACTCTTAGGCACACATGTCAGTGCCGAAATATGATTGGCTCAAAAGGTTATTCATGGTACATGTAGCTCTCACTGGTTGTCACATGAGCTCGCACTATTACTATTTCTCATTTAAGTAATCTTACTCGCAGTGAGTTTGTACAAATTCCCATTAATCGGTTTTGTTGGCTTTTCTTCTTAGTGACAAATACAGTTTCAAGGCATGTATTGACCATAATTTACATTGTCCATTGTCATGTCATTCTAATCTGCCATTTTGACACAACAGCTGTGTTTTGAT
Organism: Unio delphinus; assembly: GCA_029339505.1. Classification (NCBI taxonomy): domain Eukaryota; kingdom Metazoa; phylum Mollusca; class Bivalvia; order Unionida; family Unionidae; genus Unio; species Unio delphinus. The sequence continues at coordinate 14,588,152 of JAQISU010000174.1, forward strand.
TCTTGGGGGAGCGTGGGAGGCAGACAGGTAACCTCTCCCCAACTTTCCCAAAAAATGAAATATATGTGTTTTTGTGTGTTCATGTATACCTGTAAGGTGGATGTATTGGATTTTTTATTTGTAAAAGAATTTTAATAATTTTAAGGTAAAACTAACATTTTTGATGAGGTATTTATGTTCCTTGTGTATTCTAAAGGGTTCATCAGATTCTGGCTTCAATCTCCAAGAATGGAATCCATTCCCGATGTACATTTAAGTGACCTTGCTAAGGATCTCTTATGTCCTATGTCCTGCTATATGTATATTTGCTATATTGTTTGTGTGCTGTTATGTATGCTATATGTATATTTGCTATGTATGTTTATGTGCTGTTCATTTGTTTATGCTATGTGTATACTTGCTATAGTGTTTGTCAAACTTTGTGTGCTAGCGATTTGTGTATGCTATGTGTATCTTTGCCCTATTGTTTGTGCTATTGTGTATGCTATGTGTATATTTGTTATATTGTTTGTGTGCTATAGATTTGTATTTGCAATGTGTATATTTGCTATATTGTTTGTATGCTATTGTGTATGATATATGTATATTTGCTATATTGTTTGTATGCTATTGTGTATGATATGTGTATATTTGCTATAGTGTTTGTGTGCTATTGTGTATATGTGTATATTTGCTATATTGTTTGTATGCTATATTGTGTATGATATGTGTATATTTGCTATATTGTTTGTATGCTATTGTGTATGATATGTGTATATTTTGTTGTTTGTGTGCTATTGTGTATGATATGTGTATATTTGCTATGTTGTTTGTATGCTATGGTGTATGATATGTGTATATTTGCTATATTGTTTGTATGCTATTGTGTATGATATGTGTATATTTGCTATATTGTTTGTATGCTATTGATTTGTGTATGCTATGTCTATATTTGCTATAGTATTTGTGTGTTATTCATTTGTGTATGCCATGATATGTATATTTGCTATATTGTTTGTGTCATATAAGTTTGTCTTATCATTTACAATGAATTTATAAAAATGGGAAGCAATTTTATTTTATTGGAAGGAGTTTTTTTCCCAATTTTTTTTTGGTGGATTTCAAATTCGGATTTTTAATTTTGAATGGGAAACGGTTGCTTAGTACAAAATAAAAGAAAGATCATAGTGTTTTTATGTGTGCAATTTTGTAAGATGGTTCCCATTTTCACTAGAAGAAAATCATAAATTTGTTCAAAGGCATAAAGGATTTTGTTTTCACATTGTTTTGTTATCGTGCTTCTCCACATGAAATGACTCTTAACCTTGCTTTGTATTAATGTCATATGTTATTTTTTGGTGCCGATGCTTTTTATCAAATATCACAATTTATCACCAATTTTTAAAAAAAATATTTGACGGTCCTGAAGTTAAATATAAAAAGTGTTTTGCTGGGGAGGTTTCACATACTTCTGGGCTCTGCTAAGCAAAATTGCAGTTCTGATAACATATTTTTTTTGGTGATTGTCTAGTGTGAGGCAGCTGTTGGTATCTTTTTTGTAAGTCTTTGGTTCCAAGTGGTCTAAAGCATTCACTGTTACAGATCACTGTTACCTCACCGCTGTCTGCATGTGACAGAGTCTTGGGCTCGTCTAAATTGGGTACATGAAAATGCTTGCCAGTAGCTCCAGGGTTTTTCTTTGTTCTTCCTCCACCAGTTACACTGGCAGCCTAATATAGCTTGTTCTGAAATATGGCATTAAACCCCATTAAAACAACAAATGATGACATGCACTCTAGTGTGATGTCATGAGAGAATGCCCCCAAAACTGTGCCTATTGATGTATCGATGTCATAAGAGAATGTCCCCCCAAAACTATGCCTATTAATGTATTGATGTCATAAAAGAATGCCCAAAAACTATGCCTATTGATGTATCGATGGTATGTCTGAATCCTGATATTACCTTTTTTAATAAATAAAACTTACTCAAAAGCAGCTAGCTTAGAGTTCTCTTTCTTGTTGTTTAACAGACCATCATTTTCGTATCATGACCACTCTTATTCCACATGTCCACCTTATCCTAGTTTTTGCAGAGGATGAGGTTCACCTCTCTGTGTGCAGTTCAGACCAGCCTGCCATAGATCCGAGGTCTAAAATTTAAAATCCAGCCACAGAATTGGATTTAGACCACACACAAATTTTGGGTGCAAAAAAAATCCAATACATTTGTTTTTTTCCCTCTGTATTTTGTAATGGAACTAAAACATCCAGATTAATTGGTATCATTGTAGAGCTAAATCTGTCTACCTTTCTATAATACTACCCACTTTACTGTATCATACATGATCTTGATGCTACAGAGCTTGGAAGTAGGCTACTACCTACTGCCATGTAAAGGTGGCACCAGGAGTTAATGAGTTAACACATATAAAGGAAGAAATTTAACTCTTGTGATAAAAAGACTAGATGTAGACTAGTAGCCTCACTTGGATTAAATAAACACTATATTGATTAAAATTTCTACACATAATGCTTTTCTAGTTCTAAACATCCCTACAACAAAGGTAGTTGGTGGTTCTTTCCGGGGATTGCCCAGGGTTCTTCCTCCACCATTGATACTGGCCACCATATATAGCCTAAAGTGTGCTGAAAAATGGTGTTAAACCCTACAATAACCCTGCTAATAAAATATCCACATGAGGCATTCTTCAGACACTGGATGCCGTGATACTGTCAATACAGCCATATTGGATTGCAAGGAAGAACAGAACTGAAAGCAGTTGTAATCTAGTTGTTTTAAAGGGTTTATATGTTATAAGAAAATTTCATGATATCATTAATTTCATTTTTTGAATGTTGTAATGCTTTTGTCTCTTAAATGCTGCTCATACTTTGAATTAAATTTTGATTCTGTAAAAAAAATTCAATTCAAACATTTGGGGTCTCAGCATGGTCATCTTTAGGTTGTTTTGGCCAATTAGTATTCTCCCAGTTGTCTATAATTGTGCACCATTGAAAAGATTGATAGAAACAGTGGTTTGACTACAATGGATTCCAACAGTGACCCAATCTGGTCGTATGAAAATGATAATATTTTGACAATAGCACTCTCTAGCTTGTCACTGGTCATATGAAAATGATAATATTTTGACAATAGCACTCTCTAGCTTGTCACTGGTCATATGAAAATGATAATATTTTGACAATAGCACTCTTAGCTTGTCACTGGTCATATGAAAATGATAATATTTTGACAATAGCACTCTTTAGCTTGTCACTGGTCATATGAAAATGATAATATTTTGACAATAACACTCTTAGCTTGTCACTGGTCATATGAAAATGATAATATTTTGACAATAGCACTCTTAGCTTGTCACTGGTCTAACATACACCATGCAGTAGTTGTTGTAGGGTTTAACACCATTTTTCCGCACACGATTCAATAACTTTCAGTGTAAAGTTAAGAGATGCAGCATGGTATACTGGTATATCGTTGTTAGCTGTGTCATGTTTAATATGGGGATTCTAGCTTCTGGATCAGTGTCATGTTTAATATGGGGATTCTAGCTTCTGGATCAGTGTCATGGTATAATATGGGAATTCTAGCTTCTGGATCAGTGTCATAGTATAGTATGTTGAATTTCCCCAGATGCTTTCTTTTCCTTGTCCACTGAGATAAAGTGATGAAACTTGGTATAACTAGATACAATTACTAGAACTTTTCAGATTTCAAACTGGTGATCCATTCTTCAAGGTCAGGATTACATATCAATATTTTAATTTTTATTTATGCTGTCCAGTTTACTTTCTAACTGAAGATCTGCTTAAGATAAATGGATAAGACTTGGTATACTTATATATTGTCACTAGAAGAGATATTGCATTCCATGTTTGAGGTCCCTTATGGTTAAGGTCTCGTTCAAATGCATTACTATGTATATCAAAAGCTTTCTGAATAACAGGATTCAACCATGACACACTTCTCAGTTTAATAGTATCTTGTGTATCACAGTGAAGGTTTTCATCTTCAATACCAAGGTTTCTTGACGAATTTTGTTCTACATCATTTCTGCACTTTAATCTCTAGTGCCCTTTTGAAATAGGGTAATGAAATTTAATTAATTTCCATGTCTGCTCTTTAACTTTAAATTTTTGTACTCCTGACAGATTTTATTGCAAACTTTTTGTGACCTCACCATAGTAGGCTGGAGACAACAATTTGGCTTGTTCATCTTGTCAGTCTTGACACACCATGCTAGAGGTCATAAATTACATATAAAAGTTTAATTTTGTCAAATATTTCTGTCTTTAATTTTACTAGAAATTAAACAGGTTTTTTTGCATGAGTACCACATTGTTAACCGATGGTTTTCAAATCTAACCCTGACCATTTATTGGCTTTAAAAAGTACTTTTTTTATTTACTTACAGAATGATCACAGACGTACAATTGGCAGTGTTTGCGAATGCATTGGGAGTGACACTGTTTCTTCTGGTGGTATTATATCACTATGTGGCTGTCAACAACACAAAGAAAACAGAATGACTCCAATATCCAGCATTGTACTTGTATGGTAAATATTTATTTATTCAATGTGAGATATTTGCTTTATTTTGAGATTAGTTTTAAGATCATATTCAGCAGTCCATTGCTGTAACATTATGGGTATTTTATGAATAATGAAAGACTATTGCTGTAACATTATGGGTATTTTATGAATAATGAAAGACTATTGCTGTAACATATGGTATTTTATGAATAATGAAAGACTGTTGCTGTAACATTATGGGTATTTTATGAATAATGAAAGACTATTGCTGTAACATATGGGTATTTTATGAATAATGAAAGACTATTGCTGTAACATATGGTATTTTATGAATAATGAAAGACTATTGTTGTAACATATGGTATTTTATGAATAATGAAAGACTGTTGCTGTAACATTATGGGTGTTTTATGAATAATGAAAGACTATTGCTGTAACATATGGGTATTGTATGAATAATGAAAGACTACAGGGGTTTTTTTTTGACTGTCATTTAACATCTGTCTGTTACTGATGTAAAGTAGTATTTCATTATAAACACCCTCACCTTACAAGTGGCACATTAATAATACAATATGATCAGGCATCAGTCTTCACTATTGCTAATTGAATTATTTCACTGAATTTTGGTCTTTGGGTTTAATAAGAACTAATTCTAATTTGATTTCATATAATTACATAGCATAATTTTGAACTCCTTGTTGGAACATCTTAATTGTAATTTTGTAAATTTTGTAATGTCATCTGATAATGAGGAATAACCAGTTTTAATTGACAAGTAGTTGATGGCTTTAATGGTCTTTCAGTACAGGTTTCGCCCTTAATTGTTTCCAAGAAAATAAAAGAGAACTTTTAACACTATTTAAATGAGTAATCAGTAACAATCTTTTATTTCCTCATATGATCAGGTTGTTTTTTTTAACAATGTGGGACATTTACACAATGTTGAATAAAAGTAGTAGCTAAATGTGTTTTCACCATTTATGCTTGTATATAAATACACTGTACCACATTTTCCAGCGTACAAGTCAATGCGGAATATGTCGAATTCATAAATTTTGTAAATTGTCCATCCTTTGTCCATATATAAGTCGATTCAGAGTATAAGACGAGGCCAGGTCAATAACTGAGTTACATATTTTACACTAGTAATATTTATGGTATCTGTACAATATTCCATATTACCAGCAGTTGTGAAATTGTATCACCAATGCTAAAATGCTTGATTTTACTCCTGTACAAGATACTGCTATATTCAGTGAATATCCATTGCAACAAGACCGACATGACTGTGCATGCTATGTACATGTTAATTAAAGGTCTAAAGCTTTAACCTGATTATTCCAGTTGAAACCAGTCTTGAGTGCAATATTCAATAGATGAGATAAACTTGATGACGTTAACAATAGGGAAATGAGGCTATCCATCGTTAAATCAGAAATGTGAAGAAAATTAAGAGACAGAAAACAGAAAGTTACAACAAAATTTTAATTTAAAAAAATACATTTTATTATACTTTAACGTATCTGTTTACATAAATGAACAGTTTTATAATACAGATATTTAACATGTAAATTATAATTGAAATCACATCAGTGTTGTAATACATTCTATTACCTGTACATGCAGTAGATCTGTTCTAATTAAGAAAATAATTATTAGAGTTAATCTTCGTCTTGTGTATCAAAATGAAAATGGCGGCTATCTCAGGGCTCAGAACATTGGAAATGTTCTCATTATCATCTGTCTCCATCTCATTGTCCTTATCTGGCTTCTCTATCCTGCTGACAAAATCTGCCTTAGCAAATCCATTCACAATAGCTGACTCAGGCACCCATCATCTGCCATAGCAAATCCATTCACAATAGCCTACTCAATACCCATCATCTGCCATAGCAAATCCATTCACAATAGCCTACTCAATACCCATCATCTGCCATAGCAAATCCATTCACAATAGCCTACTCAATACCCATCACCTGCATCCTTAACCCGATAAGCAACCTGGGAATATGTAGTATGTCGCATATGTCCTATGTTTGTGATGCCGTCATCCAATGTTCCCACAACTTCCGAAGCTCAGCTTTGAAATGGTGAATAATGACATTTCTAAAGATTGTATTAAATTTTTCATACCAACTGGGATGATGCCTATGTCATCATCGTTTGTTTTCACCATTTTGTCTTGGCACTGATGTATGCATGCATATAAGCAATCATCATTAGAAGAGTCTTCTTTGTGAGTAAAAATGTGAAGAAAAAAAAATACCATATTGCCATTTGGTTTTACAAAAATTAATAATTGTTGGTGAGAAAATACAGTGATTGATACGTAAGCTCTCTCATTGTCATTACAATATCTACTGGTGTTTATTAAGAAATGGACAAAGGACTTATCATCATTAGAAGAGTCTTCTTTGTGAGGAAAAATGTGAAGAAAAAAAATACCATATTGCCATTTGGTTTTACAAAAATTAATAATTGTTGGTGAGAAAATACAGTGATTGATACGTAAGCTCTCTCATTGTCATTACAATATCTACTGGTGTTTATTAAGAAATGGACAAAGGACTTCACAGAACATACCTTTAAATATTCTCGTTAATTAGTACTTATGAAGTCAATCACTGCAACAAAACACACTGTGCATTTTAAAAATGAGTTCTGAATCCCGTTGACGTTTTCTTATCCAACAAAAATGACATCTCACTACTTGCTGAAGTGAAGACCACATACCCTTGGTCAATTAGCCTTATTGTTTCATTATAGTGATACAAATGGAAAATATAACAACCTTGTCATTTTCTGTCGTAAGTTTGAAAGTAACAGACTACTTTAAATCGATTCATATATATACATATACATGTACTATCTATTAAGCATTCATTCTGTTTTTGATTAATTAACATTTTATTACAAATCTATTCAACGATATACCGCTCTTTTATCTTTATTGGCAAGTTGTCCTTAGACATTTACAGATTTTCATTTCCCTAAAGAGAGCCTCATTTCTCTACTGGCAGCCTTGCTGATTTTACCTATTCTGTCCATTCTTGCCCTCATTCTGGTTTCAGTAATAACCAAAGTGCAAAGCATGTTCAATTACCTTGTAAATAACACTGCATAGCCACGTGGTTATTGTGACAATGTACAATTTAATTAAAACAAGGTTGAATTGTTGATTTGGTAAATATTGATAATGGAATATAGTAGAGTAAAAAAAAAATTTATCACAGTCGTCAGGTAACTCAAACTACTGTGTGTTTCTCTTTGCAAAAGCTGCAAATAAAAGTTGCCCTGAATAAAAAAAATGGTCTTGTACATGGACACTTGTTTTTCATATATCTCTCTCTCTCTCTTTCTCTATATCTCTCTCTATATCTCTCTCTCTCTCTCTCTCTCTCTCTCTCTCCTATGCACACATATACGTGTGCGCTCACAATGTATCTGATTTTAGTTTAGTTTAAACCATATATTATTTTAGAAACTTTGTCAAATACAATTATAAACATGATTTGGAAGATTCAGTAGAAAGCATAATCTATGGTATTTTATAAATAATCATAGAATGCACGAGTTAATACGGATTCCTATGTAGGATCAATTATATCAAAAACAAAATTATGCTGGTAATAGCTCGTGTGTGTCTAACAGTTCTGGAAAATCAATTATCAATGGACCAGTTGCTAAAATGTGATCAGGAAGAATGAGGTATTGATAAAATTTATGAATAAAGCAAAATAATTTTATATCTTTTTTTAGGAACAAACATTATGCTTTAAATTAGTACAGTACACTAAAGAGTATAGACACTAAGTGTGCTTTGCGGCCCGATGATTATTTAATATATTACTGGTAATTGTTTTCCTTTATTTTAATTTTGAGAAATAAGAAAATATATGCAGAATGCAAACTTTTCAATTATGCCGATTATAGACCAATGTGATTAGCATACAAGGTACCATAATCCATATAAAAGTCGATGCAATTTCAATGACATATACCATATATAAGTCGATTCGGAGTAGAAGATGAAGACCTGTCTTTAAAGTATCAACTTATAGGCCTGAAAACATGGCACATGTAGCTCAACAATTTTGGTTAGTCTTATTGCTTATGCTCGTGTTCTAACATTAATCTGAGACATATTTTATATTGTGTTTAGATATTATTTGAGAGCAAACATTTGTTAGGATTATTCATTGGAATTATAAAGTGCTCACTGATCTAATTTATTACTCAGAGAGTATTGTAAATTATTCAAAGGAATTCGGGACTATGCCATTTTGATACATCATTACTGTTGGCAGACCTGTACATATGAGGATTTAAAACTCATTTGGAACATTCAATTCTTTTGGACTCGGACTTAGGATTATTTTATATTTAATTCATCCTATTGTAAGTTTGTTCATTTTATAATATTGATAATTCAGTTATTTGTCAAGTTTTATGAACTCATTGGTTTTGCTTCTATCTGTTGCTTAGTTTATGACAATAGAGTCATAACCCATACTCACCATCAAAACAATCACTAAGTCTTTTTCCTTATACCCACCATCAAATCAATAAATAACAGTCTGTATTTCATTTCCACCATCAGAGCAATAAATAAGTCTATATTTCATTCCCACCATCAGATCAATAAATAACAGTCTTTATTTCATTACCATCATCAGATTAATAAATAACAGTATATTTCATTCCCACCATCAGATCAGTAAATAAGTCTATATTTTCATTCACACCATCAGATCAGTAAATAACTGTGTATATTTCATTCCCACCATCAGATTAGTAAATAACTGTGTATATTTCATTCACACCATCAGATCAGTAAATAAGTCTATATTTTCATTCACACCATCAGATCAGTAAATAACTGTGTATATTTCATTCCCACCATCAGATTAGTAAATAACTGTGTATATTTCATTCACACCATCAGATCAGTAAATAAGTCTATATTTTCATTCACACCATCAGATCAGTAAATAACTGTGTATATTTCATTCACACCATCAGATCAGTAAATAAGTCTATAGTTCATTTCCACCATCAGAGCAATAAATAGTAGTCTATGACTGTGACTTTCTCGCAGTCCTTGAAGATTAAATGGTTTTTGCAGGACTTCAGAAATGAATATATACAAATCAAATATTTGAGTGCAATGAAAACTCTTTGTAGTTTTCATTTGTAGAGTTTATGAAACTAAGAGGTTATTTCAACATAAGTAACTTTTAAAACAATTTATATGACTAAAACTGTACACCATCTTTTCATAACACCCTTTTTTTTTCTTGATTAATTTTGACATACTGAACTTCTTGATTACTGTTATGGATTAACACACTGAGCAGTAACAACCAGAGGTTATTGACTGAAAGGGTTATATATTTACAGTGCAAAATATGTCTAAATGTTTGTTTTCCTTTTTTCCCTTCCCAGAATCTGGCTGACTGAATGGAATGAGAAATATGGATGTGTAGTTGCTGTCTTGTGGACCAAGAAGACCATGATTCATTGTGGGGAAAAAAATGTGCTTTATTCTAAATGATATAGATAATGTTTTATTTGCATTTTCTGGATAATAAACCAGCCTAAAAGTTTAATGTGTCCTTTTTTCACCTTAACTAATTTGTCTGTTATATAAGGTTGCATTGTACAGTTTCTACTTTGTATAGGATTTGATTTTTAAAGAAAAAGAATTTCCCAAATTTTTCTGACTGGTTATCTTGGCTGCATTAAAAAACTAACATTGTATGCCATATATATTGTTACAAAAACTTTTAATGACAGTAATAAAAACTAACATTGTATGTCATATATATTGTTACAAAAACTTTTAATGACAGTAATAAAAACTAACATTGTATGTCATATATATTGTTACAAAAACTTTTAATGACAGTAATAAAAGCTACTGCAGTTGCATTGCTGATACTTTTCTGGGCATAAATTACCCCAACCATATGACAAGATGTCATCCTCCCGTTAATGTGAATCAGAATAAACAAGATTTCCCTTGATCCAACTCACAGATGCCTTGTCCATGTGAACTGTCCCTGATTCTTTTTCTGGTTAAAGTCATTATGGGCTGCTTAAGTTCTGTGTCAGAGAGAAATTGCCTTTGATTCAAGTTTTAGGTCTCAATTTGAGTTATTTTCTGTATGTACATTGATTTTGTGTGGATTTATCCCCGACCATTAATTTATTCTGTTGAAATTGCGGATGACTATTTTTTTCTAGTTCTGTTTGATATAACATTGCATTAAGGTGCTTAGCATAACTATTATTGTTAAGAATTTATTTTATTAAATATCCAAGTCCTTGCCAAATTTTGTCTGCAGACTTGTATACTATTGATTCAGTTTATTGTTTTATTAGAGTAACAAATCTTAATATTTCACATTTTCTTTTAATGATACTTCTGCTATTTTATTTTGGAAAATTTGTCATACACTAGTTTACCAGTTTATTCTCATTAGTATTAGTATACAAGTGAACAACCTGGAGGGAAGGATTTTCCTCCAGAATGAGAGATGGTTACCTGTCCTACCCATCTTTCATTGAAATGTCAATTGTAGGTAAAATTATTATTGAGAATATATATATATATATATATATTGTTTTTTTCTTCTTTTTTCTCTCATCACATTTTGCTTCCATTGTAGTCTTTTTACAATAATACTGCCTGTGTCATGTGTTCATAAACCAGCTTACGCAGTACAGGACAGTATGGTTGTTAATTTCAAGCAGCATACAAAAAAATTCCATTTATTCTATTGGCAGGCTCAGTTGGCTTCATTGTTAGAGGTTCATTGACATGGATTATCTTAAATTTAATCAGACGTAATTCTGAAAGGATTAGAGATTAATTATGTTTTGTTTACTAAAAAGCTCAATCAACTTTGGTGTTTCAAGTTTGTCAGTGTGTCTAAGCATGCATTATCTTCCAATATTAAAATACCACAAGCTAAGCAACCAGATTATCACGCAAATTTTAATGATGGGTTCAGAGGACATGCATGTGCATTTGATTTATCATTTTGGTAAGTTTTTATGTGTTTCATGCAGGATGTTAAAACCTTAAATATTACCACAAATATACCTTCACTTCCAGGTTCATGGAATCTGCATTAAATGTGATTGAAGATCTGTACTCCAAGGCACTGTTTGCCACTGCTGAACCAAATCACCCATTTATCATAGCAGATAACCAAATCACCCATTTATCATAGCAGATAACCAAATCACCCATTTATCATAGCAGATAACCAAATCACCCATTTATCACAGCAGATAACCAAATCACCCATTTATCATAGCAGATAACCAAATCACCCATTTATCATAGCAGATAACCAAATCACCCATTTATCATAGCAGATAACCAAATCACCCATTTATCATAGCAGATAACCAGTTAGTTATTGTTGTTGTTGTAGGGTTTAACGTCGTTTGTCAGCACACGATAGACTATACATGGCGGCCAGTATTAATGGTGGAGGATGAATCCGGGGAAAACCTCAAGAAAGAACCAACGACCAACGAGAAGCTAACGGCAAGCTTTCTCACATACCCACATTGGCCGAATCTGATACTTGAACCCATACAGACAGGTGAGATGGCAGTGATCTGTAACGGAGAGCGCTTTAGACCACTCTGCAATTTGGGGCCCCAATAACCAATTAGTATCACATTAAATCCGGTTTTGCCTCACTAAAATCAACATTTGATTTCCCATATTTTGTTGTTAGATTCATGGGTGTAATTTGTGACTCATTTACGTAATTACCAGAGTAAATTCGTAATTTATCCATTCAACACAGATGCACTGCGACGATATGGATATGCTGCAATTGAAAGGCACATTTTTAATTTAGTAATCATCCGTATTATTTTAAACCAGTGAAAAATGTAACATTTTTAATTTAGTAATCATCCGTATTATTTTAAACCAGTGAAAAATGTAACATTTTAAATTTAGTAATCATCCGTATTATTTTAAACCAGTGAAAAATGTAACATTTTTAATTTAGTAATCATCCGTATTATTTTAAACCAGTGAAAAATGTAACATTTTTAATTTAGTAATCATCCGTATTATTTTAAACCAGTGAAAAATGTAACATTTTTAATTTAGTAATCATCCGTATTATTTTAAACCAGTGAAAAATGTAACATTTTTAATTTAGTAATCATCCGTATTATTTTAAACCAGTGAAAATGTAACATGGCCATGACTTTTCTAAGCGTCGTATACAATTTGATTTGGGACGGACCGATATTGTTAACACGATATCACCCTTCCGTAGAAATAGTAATGGCGTAAGAAAATATGCGAGTTTGATCACTCGAAATACTTGTATCGATTCTGAACCGTTCGCTGGTGTCGATTCAAATTCAGAATATATATTTATATAAACACTTTGACTATGCAAACTGCGAACATGATACAATCTTCACTTTCTTTTATTTCTCTTTATCCCAAAGCGATTGTTGACAGCAGTAACAAGGTAGAGGAAAGGTGTTTATAAAAACTTTATTAACTTAAATTGTAGTCGATCAAGTTATCTGGTTAACTTAAATTGTAGTCGATCAAGTTATCTGGTTAACTTAAATTGTAGTCGATCAAGTTATCTGGTTAACTTAAATTGTAGTCGATCAAGTTATCTGGGTTATGTTTCACGTAAGAACGATACATTTTATGTTTCATTTATTGACTGATTAGTTGCTTGTTGCGAATAACTAGGTTAAATTTAGAAATTTCTCCACAGAGGTCAAACCTAATTCCTATTAATTAGAACTGAATTTAAATATATAAAAGTAATCACGACTAAGTCAGAAATACAGTTAAATATAAATATTATTCAAAACACAATGGATGAAATTTAATATCGTTTTCTGAATTAGGTATATCATGTCAATTAATTATAGGTGAGCAGGGGTTTGATTATTCACACTAAATGACCTTAATATGTTGTTGTGCTGGTTGTCACCTGGTTCGTAAACAATCCTTGTGGTGATATAATATCTTCTGAAACAATTTTAATCACTAAACTTTAGTTAAGAAACACAAGGCTGAAGAGCTTGGTGCTGAAAACAGCCTTATTATGGATCATACAGTGTGATATAATGTAGCCAAAGTCCAGTCAATAGTACAGTTTGTTTTGACCCACGCTGACTGTTTAGTTTAAGTGTTCATTTTCTGGTTCTAATCTTTCCCTATTCAACAAGACTGACATTACAGTAAACTTAGTGATCGGTTCTTTCCTGTGCTTTCCACCAGGTTCTTCCTCTACTGGTCGCTATGTATAGCACTCAATGTGCAGACTAATACTCCTAATCCCCAAAACCCAACTCCCTAGATAGTGATCGAATATTTTCTATAATATCAAATACACCCAATATCATAGACCATGTTGCATTTTCTTGTCAGGGCATTGAATCGAGGGCAAAAACATATTAAGCTTTAGCTTTGTTCTCAATTTATGCAAACATATGATTGTTTACTGTATAGAAGAATGTCTAACCCAAATCTTTTGTTAGTTGCATAACGCGAAGCGATAAAGAAAAAAACACCCAGTCTTTATTCACTATTGCATTACATCGTTACTATGTTATATTAAATTGTCTTGCTCACAATCAATGCCAACTTGAAGTTCCTGTCAGATAACCACATAGCTGGCTGACATTCATGCAATGTCAATGTCGTTTGTAGCGAAGGAGACGACGTACTTCAATTCGAGAAATCAGAAGTTCAAATCCATGTTCCTTGTCTATATAATGTGAGATCCATCTCACTATCAAAAGTATTCCAAATAACGTCGGACCCAAATATACATTCCGGTTCGAGAAATAAAGTTGAAAAATAAGAGCCGCATGACAAAGCGGTTAAGAGAACATAGCAAAGATATCGTGTGAAAGTGAGAGTCGAAACTGGACTAGTTCTTTAAGTCATTATGAGCGAGTGTTGGTTTCTTCAACAGAGGCTTTACAATAGCAGCTTTGAAAAATGATGGGAATTCCCCGGATGAGAGAGGTATTGATCATATCAGTTTGTGAAGGCAATATTGGCTCTAAACATTCAAGCAGCAGTGATGTTGGAATAAGATCAAGTTCACAAGACATTCGTCCACTCTTCATCACGAGTGTACATACTTAATCCATTGAGACACGTTCAAATGCTGCTAACGGTTGCCGCATAAATTCTGTATCGCAAGTGTATTGTGACGACGTCAATAGAAATTGTGTTGTCAAGCGTATCTCTAATGGTTTGTACCTGTCACAGAAGAAATTAGCAAACATGTTCAGAAGGTAGTTGGAAGTGGTGTGCATTAGTTCCTTGATATTAGCTTGTTAAAAATCTTGAAGAGCTCTTTGCAGTTCAAACTTTCCGTGATCTTAGTACTGTACCCTACACTGGTTATCCATTCGATCTAGAATCAAACAAAATTTATTCTCTGTGCTACTTTTCACTGACGGACTCTAGTCCAGCATACATATCCGGCCTCACCCATGTGTATACACCAGCAAAATTCTTACGCTCCTCTTCTGACAATCGTATACTCATTATTCCCACTATGAAAATGAAGTCATATGGACCACGTTCATTTGCATACCAGGGTCAAGCAACGTGGAATGAATTGCCTATTGAAATTAGACATATAAGACACAGTGATCCCTTTTAAGAGTGCTCTTAAAACTCATCCTTTTCGACTGCAAGAACAAAATTAAAGACCTAAACATGTTTCCTACCTTAAAAGATTTCAGCATATTTTGTTTATCAATTTCATGTTTTTTTTTCTTCTGTTTTGTTTTGTTTTTGGTTGGTATTTATGTCATGATAGATGGTATAAAGCGCTTAGAGCTTCTAAAATTGTGCGCTATACAAAGCCCTCATTATCATTATTATTATTATTATTATTATTATTATTATTATTATTATTATTATTATTATTCTAAAGCGCTGTCCGTTACGGATCACTGCCATCTCACCTCTGTCTGCGTGGGTTAGAGTCTAAGATTCGACTAATGTAGTTATGCGAGAAAGCTTCCCAGTAGCTTCTCGTGGGTCGGTGGTTATTTCCTGGGGTTTTCCGGGTTCTTACTCCACCATTAATACTGGCCGCCATGTATAGCCTATATTGTGCTTAAAAATGGCGTTAAACCATAAAAAACCCACAAAAAAACAAACAATAATAATAATTATTATTGTTGCTGTTGTTGTTATTATTATTATTAGTAGTAGTAGTAGTATTAGTAGAAGTAGTAGTACTGTAGTGGGATAATTTGACTAAATAAACTATGTAACGTTCTTCTTAGCGACTTCATAGATTTACTTACCGATAGTGAGTCTGGTGGAAAGCTAAAGCCTCCCCGCTTTACGGCGATCTATTTGAGCAGTGCGAATCTGCTCCCTAACACTGTTATACCACGGAGAACACTTTGAATTATACTCAGCACTTGGTGGTTGGGGAATGTTTTTCAAGCAATAAACGCAGGCAGTTATCGAGTTGTTCTGCTGTAGGAGGTAAGCAAGTTGTTGGGTTTGCTTGGATGTCGTGCATTAGTTTGGTTCTACTTATCATATGGAGGTTTCTCTTATTAGCAAATAAAGATGGAGGGTTAAGAAATGATACGTCCAGATGGCATATAATGCAGATGTAGCGTAATCGAGCTGACGCCCTTTGAGACTGGGCAGGGTTTTAAGAAATAACAAACACGTTCGTGAGTGACAATGAAAATGTATTAAACACTCATACTAACGTCACAAGAACAACAAACACAAAAAGACATATAATATGAATAGAAAACAAATAGGAAATTGGATTTGACTACTATATCAAATTCATGTAGTCAAATACTTGTTACGAACTTAATATAGTCAGACACTACTGTCATTACAAAATACATGTAGTTAAAAACTACTGTTATTGCAAAAATGCATGCAGTCAAACACTACTGTTATTGCAAATTTCATGTAGTCAAACACTACTGTTATTGCAAATTTCATGTAGTCAAACAATACTGCTATTACAACGTCGAAATCAAACACATGTGTATCTCCGTGTTGACTCGGCATGATTTCTGGCACGGTCACTAACCCTCCAGACTGATACCTACACAAAGGCACAGAACTGGTGGTTTAACCTCGTAATGGTGCACCAGACATCCTCATATTCACATGTTCATCCGGCTATTCATACCCAGTGAGCTGAATATGGAAAAGAAACAACTTTCCGAATAGTCTGTTTTAATTGTAACTACTTGAAAATATACGACGGTTACAAATGGGCTAATATTACCTGCCTGAAATGTGACTTTGGAATGGTATGCAGTTAAAATTAAAATACGTTATACTTAGACATTAATACATACATAGTATGTTTTTAACATTAGTCATAGTAGCGACCAGATACAGTTATCATCTCGCTACCAAATATCACGGGTCATACCTTCTTAATAAATTGAGTTACAAGTACGATAAAACAACGCAACCATATAATACAACATTGAACGTGTTTTACGAAACTGAATATTA
The DNA here is from genome assembly GCA_029339505.1 of Unio delphinus. Classification (NCBI taxonomy): domain Eukaryota; kingdom Metazoa; phylum Mollusca; class Bivalvia; order Unionida; family Unionidae; genus Unio; species Unio delphinus. Next base: position 14,605,232 of record JAQISU010000174.1, read on the forward strand.
GTTGTAAACAATGAAAAGAGTTCATTAAAAAAAAACATAATTCACCCAACTCTTTGGCTCAAACTAAGTGAAAATAGCACCTGCCCCGACAGGGTGGGGTGGGGTGTTGATCCTCTTTAACTCTCCTCAGCATATATAGCTGGTTTACGTTGTTGAGGAACACCTTCGTTTTCCGAGAAAAATGTTTATTGGTGCAGTGGTTTCCTTGTCCAACGGTGAATGCTATAAGATGATGTTTTATTTTTGTGTTTCCCTTTTATTATATTATTTGAATTTGGTGAAGGTTATTCTTTGTTTTGTTGATCAAAAATATTAGTTGCATTAAACCATAAAAGATTTGTTCTGATTGTACTCCCTACCCTTAGTCAGTGCTTACTCAGGGTATTGTACTCTCTGTTATTGCTACAAGAGAGTACTGGTTTCCTTCTCAGTTAAACTCCTTAACTAGGATTGTACTCTCCTACCTTAGGATTATTTAAATCCAAGGGCCAATTTCCTTTCCTTTTTGTTTTGATTATATATATATATATATATATATATATATATATATATATATATATATATATATATATATATATATATATATATATATATATATATATATATATATGTATATATATATATATATATATGTATATATATGTATATATGTATATATATGTATATATATGTGTATATATATATATATATATATATATATATATATATATATATATATATATATATATATATATATATATATATATATATATATATATATATATATATATATATATTAACCCATAGTGACTTTGCCAGAGTCATTTTGTCTATTATGTGTGCTTTTCTGTGTTTTTAGTTGAGATGATGTATGATGTCAATGTATAGACAGCACCATCTAGGTCAAAAATATTGCGAGCTGTAAGTCCTTATTTAATTTTTTTTTGTAATTTCGAAAAGAGTTTAATATAAAAAAATAACTTTATCTTTCCACAAAATGTAAGTTAAATAGTGTATGTGTTTTGTGTGATTTTAAAATTTCATTTTATATGCAGTGGCATATTTTCCGATAAAACATTGTCTAGTTGCGTTGTGATTTTACTTTGTTCTATGCGGTAGTCCGTTTCCAATAAAATTTGTTGTAAGTACTTTGTTTTAAAGTTTTGTATAGTCTGAAGTAGACTATTTCTTATTGGGGTTTTTATAGATTTTTTTTATACAGGGCCTTATCTCTATATTTTGTTAGCTATTTTTTAAATTTAATTTTTAGTGTAATCCTTTGCACATGAAGCTAAAATAGAGAGGTTTTCACTCTTTCCTTGTTTTTATTATAGTGAGCATATAAATAATCTGACACACTAGTGCGAGGAATAACTTATTATTAAATTTATTATTAATATTAAAAACATATGTTATTTAAATAATGTCAGGTTTTTGCATTTAACATATCAGTCTCCCTCACTATCACATTGTTCATAATATAGGGGGCAGCACGGGGTTGTTTCCTACCTAGTTTTACTATAAGTATGTTTATTGTGGTGGTCATTTTATACTTGATCGTTGATTTGAAACACGAAGAAATGAGGTTGTTAATGTTAGGTCATAGCATTATTGCAAGAGTTCAGTCAGATATTGCCTTGCCATTCATTTGTAGGCAACCTAGTGATTTGTTAGTGTGCATGGATGATAGATCTGGGGCCCGGGTTGCCACTTTCCTGCGACACCCCAGTGAGGGGCCAGTACCAGATATCATTTATTTACAATTGTGAGAAAATGAGGTGGGGATAATGCATCCCATAGATATAGTAGGACAAATTTTTCGACTTTGTGGGATGTACATAAGTCGTGGTGTGAGGTATGTGTTGATGGGGGCAATGTTGCCGAGGAATAATCCATGGACAGTACCATACAAAAATTCAATTAATTAATGCAGAATCGGTGACAATAATAGGACATTCTCCTAAGTTGTTTTTTTGTTGTTGTTGGGAATCAAGGATTCCGCGGAATTTATCTAAGTGATGATGGAGTCCAAATGAGTTCCAGAGGGAACCCCTGGTTTTACCAGAAGCTAATAACATTTATTTTCCATCATTTTTATTGTTAGTGCCCGACACCTAAATACATTTAGAGTTTCTCTTGTGGCTGTGCCCATCAATATTTCTACACGATATATATAGTCGTGCGCATTGATACATAACTCGCACGTGCTGCGCAAGCAATAAAGGCGTATCGCGATACAAAGAAAAATTATATTTTTAAAAATATTATGGCGCACGAAACACGACACCTTGATAATAATAAAACGTATGGTGGTCTAACTTGGCCATATCGGGCATTTCGTAACAGCAGATGTGATCTGATCCAAGTTCGTGGGATACAAGGGTGTACCGTAGAATATTATAATCAGGTATGAAGAATCCAGTCTCAAATGTGACCATATTTGTGGGTGGGTTGGATAACTGACTTTTAAAGGTTGAAGACATGAATAGAATCTAGTAGTTTTGATTTGAATGGGTTTCAAGGACAATGAAATTAAAAGTTGAAATCTCCAAGAATAATCAGTTTTCCACCAATCGAATTGACATACTCCAGTACATGTAGATTTGGAAACTGCTTCAAAAGACAAATTCTGTCAGCTTGTTTTTTTTTTCTACTAGGAGGAGGGTGGTAGAGGTAGATAACATGGACTGACCTGTGTTCCAGTGTGAGCATTGTTTGAACTAGTTCAAACAAGTTTTGGCAGAAATCGAAGGTTGTGGTGCGGTTAAGACATTTTACTATGGAATTCTTTGTGATGACAGCAATTCCACCTCCGCGAGAGTTGCTGGGAAACGACTTGATGGAGTAACTGGTGGGTGTTAGATCCGCGCACATGGGATCCTCGCCCAATGTTTTTAGCCATGTTTCTATCAGTAAAAAGACGTCGATATTTTGATCGTTTATACAATTAACTATATATGTGCCCTTTTCTGGTGGTCCTACTGATGAGGATTCGAATAATGCAATTCGCAGTGGTATCTCTGGGATAGTTGACACAAAGGTTGACGATTTAATATGAATTTGAACCAGGTTATCTAAATTAACGGCCGAATGTTGAAATTGTTGAGCCTCAAAGGGCGAAAGGCAGATAGCTGGAATTCTTCTTCCTGTTCTACGCCGCCCAGCATTGAAACAACGTTTATTTTTCGCTTCCGTTAACGTTTAGTCTTGATCACAGACTAGCGTATAGAGCCAATGAGTGGACATTTAAAGCAATTAATGAGGGTCCATCATAGTATAAGCGGGTTGATATGCGATCACGTGATGGTGGTTTATTCAAGAACAAAGGACGTAGCAGCAGTTGAGCAAGACAGCCGAGAAAAAATTATAATTGTTCTCATTTTCCAAAACAAGGAGAGGAGAAGAAACACTTACGAACGGAACAGCCAATGCACGAAGAAACAAAATAACGTAGACGAAGACAGGCAACAAGCACATAAATCATGAAAAACGGCAATAAAACGAGACATCTGCTTCAAGCCGGTTAAGCGATAGATAAATAATATTAAGTACAAAACGCAAATACATATGGCGCAGGGAATTTGGGCAAACTGAGTAAGAAGCAAACGATGGTGTAATACATATGTTACGTGGCTCACGTGAAGTACACCGGATCTCCACAAAGGGAAAAGCAAAAACTTATTTTCACTTTTCTATATCTATATCGCAACAGAAAATATAGATAAGGACTTGTCTCTATGGTGGAAAAGAATGACAAAGGAGCCACCTGTTAACATCACATGCACGCCCCCCCCCCGCTGAATATAGTTTTCTTTTTATTAGATAGGTTTGAATATACATAAAGACAACCTATCAGTATGATTTTACCTTTTAAGCGAGTCTAGACAGAAGAGAAAAAAAAAACAACAGAATACCATGCAATACAATAGAGCAATACAAATCTAGTATACACTCGACATCACATAACTTAAGCAAGTATCACTGTTTATATTAAAAGGTTCGAAAACCGGCCTGGGATTACGAGCTTTATGATACACCAGGTTTAGGTCCAGACAGAACCTTAATTCCAAATAATATTAATTTTATCCAAATTCGTGTTGAGTATTTTTTTATCTCAATAAAACAGGCAACAACTTATCATGTGGGAATACACAGAACAACATAAAAGCCCACTTGGTGCCTTCTTGATTCGGGCTTTAAATAGAAGCTAATTGCTCAAAAATATATTATTAAACTTTATCAACCGGTAACCCATGACGCAAAGCAATCCATGCTAAGAACTTATTTTTAAAATCTTTATTTGAAGTGGATAAGCCTTGTTTCATAAAATATCACTTCATTAGAAAAAATTGTTCTAAACTGGCCATTTAAGTGAACATTGTGTCTTATTCGACCTGAGCTTTAAATATGATCGCGAAATTGTTCTCAGCATATTTTTCCGGAAAACGCTTTAAAATATTGATAGCTATAGACTCATATGTACCTTGGGTTGCGCAGATGATTTTTTCTAGGTCAGTGGAAAAGTGTTAAAATCGACACCTACAGAACTCTCAGATGATTTGTCTAGGTCAGTGGAAAAGTGTTAAAATCCCCACCTACGTAACTCTCAGATGATTTTTCTAGGTCAGTGGAAAAGTGTTCAAATCGCCACCTACAGAACTCTCAGATGATTTGTCTAGGTCAGTGGAAAAGTGTTAAAATCGCCACCTACGTAACTCTCAGATGATTTTTCTAGGTCAGTGTTCAAATCGCCACCTACATAATACCTCTTAGATGATTTGTCTAGGTCAGTGGCAAAGTGTTAAAATCGACACCTACAGAACTCTCAGATGATTTGTCTAGGTCAGTGGCAAAGTGTTAAAATCGCCACCTACAGAACTCTCATATGATTTGTCTAGGTCAGTGGAAAAGTGTTAAAATCGCCACCTACGTAACTCTCAGATGATTTTTCTAGGTCAGTGGAAAAGTGTTCAAATCGCCACCTACATAATACCTCTTAGATGATTTGTCTAGGTCATTGGCAAAGTGTTAAAATCGCCACCTACAGAACTCTCATATGATTTATCTAGGTCAGTGGCAAAGTGTTAAAATCGCCACCTACAGAACTCTCATATGATTTGTCTAGGTCAGTGGCAAAGTGTTAAAATCGCCACCTACGTAACTCTCAGATGATTTTTCTAGGTCAGTGGAAAAGTGTTCAAATCGCCACCTACATAATACCTCTTAGATGATTTGTCTAGGTCAGTGGCAAAGTGTTAAAATCGCCACCTACAGAACCCTCATATGATTTATCTAGGTCAGTGGCAAAGTGTTATAATCGCCACCTACAGAACTCTCATATGATTTGTCTAGGTCAGTGGCAAAGTGTTAAAATCGCCACCTACAGAACTCTCATATGATTTATCTAGGTCAGTGGCAAAGTGTTAAAATCGCCACCTACAGAACTCTCATATGATTTGTCTAGGTCAGTGGCAAAGTGTTAAAATCGCCACCTACAGAACTCTCAGATATGTCTATGTCAGTGGAAAAGAGTGGAAATCGCCACCTATAGAACTCTCAGATGATTTGTCTAGGTCAGTAGAAAAGTGTTCAAATCGCCACTTACATAACTCTCAGATGATTTGTCTATGTCAGTGGAAAAGAGTGGAAATCGCCACCTACATAACTCTCAGATGATCTGTCTAGGTCAGTGGAAAAGTATTAAAATCGCCACCTACATAACTCTCAGATGATTTGTCTGGGTCAGTGGCAAGGTGTTAAAATCGCCACCTACAGAAAGAACTCTCAGATGAAAAAATGTGATAAGTTCAATGATGATATAAGTTTTAAAAATGGAAGATCGTTCAATTTGTTATTAACTTAGCTGGAATGAATCGCCACAATCTGTGAAATCCTGGTTATGAAATCAATATAAGGTTCCACAGAGTGGAATACGTTGTGACTCGTCGAGGGTAATCACATTACCACGAACCTGTCAATACAAAATGTATTCCTATGATTAATTAAACATAAACAAACTTTCAAGGAACGTGTTATCTGCTAGACCGTTTTTTAGCCATGGCATTGTCAACTAACAGTTTCGGTGTTGTGTGTTGTTCTGGCGCTTGTTACCAGAAAATATGCTTTTGACTAAATCAGTACTGTTTCGTGTATAGTGGACTTTGCCTAATTTAATTCTAATTTCTTTATATTCAAGATCATTAACAACTCCGAAGAACAAGTTCGGATAAAAAAAATCTTCTGTTCAAAGGATCAAAACACCTAACAGTTTTAATGCAGGCGTGAGTTTTAATAACCGTTTAGAAGAGGGAATTAATATAATTTTAACCTTAGGAAAAATAAACATAGAGCAAACATAAAATGACACGAGTTAACCTGGCAAATTCTCATTAATAATACACGTTGACAGGGATGAAGACAAAGTGTACAAGAATATATTTAGTGTTATAATTCTTTATATAATTTTTTTTCAAAGTATGAGCGCTTTCTGCGTTTTTAATACCTAAAAACCATACGAGAGTTAATTATTCCTTAAGTCCGTGACTTGTAATTCATTAAACAATTTACAGTATTAGATCGCTCCAGTGGCCTAGTGGTGAGAGCGTTCGCCTCATATGTGGGAGGCCGTTGGTGTGATCCCCGGCTGAGTCATACCAAAGACTTACAAAAATGGAGAAATGGTACCAACAGCTGCCTTGCATGGTGCTCAACATTAAGAGGTAAGTGTTAGGACTGTTCGGCTTGGTATCAGGCTAATGTGACTGGGTGGGATTACATGTCTGCGTCATGATGCCTCAGTGCTAAACATCACTATAACCTGTCACACTGCAAACATCGTAGTGATATTCCTAAACAATTGTTAAAGAAACGTTTTTATAAAATGCAGACAACATACACAAACACTCTTTAATGCTCAACTTTACAAATGGATAACATTCGACGTTAAATTATAAGTGACAATCATTTCAATGTTTTGCAGGCATTATCAAAGGCAACTAATCACGCAGGTAAGCTTGGGTGGAAAAGGGTCACTTAGGACACATAATGGAATACAATCAGATATTTCTGTGATGAAATTTGATGCTTACCAATTGGATAAAGGATCATACGCGTTAACCTTGGCCAAACAAGTTGAGACGAAGACGCAGTAATGCCTAGTAGTTGAGATACAAACAAGCCACCCCTTGTTTCAGATGAGATACTGCCATACCATACTTATCAAACGGACGTTAAAAAGGACAAGCAACCAGGGTCCATAACTCCAGCAAATGATGACGTGGAACGCAGGTAATTGAGTCCATTCAAGGTGTCATCATTTTGGAAATGTTAATTTGGGAGTGCAAAATTAGAAGAACAAAACTCCAGGAAACAATATTATTGAGCGATAGTAATTAATTTCGTTCCAATTCTCATCAACGTAAAGCTAATCCAAATAAAATTACTAATCTTTCGCAAATTTTGGGGGATTTGGGTTGCTTTTTTATGGGGGAGGGGGTGCTTGCAGAAATTACATTTAGGCGAATTGGCTGTCAGAGTCCATACCTTTTATAAATGAAGTTTGTTAATCTGGATTTCGAATATGTCCCGTCCCATCAATATAAAAATATATACGGAGTCCTAGTAAAGTAATCATGTGGAAACCAAAGCAGAATTTATTAAACCAGAATTTAAAAAAATGCTTATTATAAATCGAGGTGACTGAAATAAGTGGAAGTTACGCTATCAAATTTGCCAAATTTACAAAAATAGCAAATATTCAAAGACTGAGTTAATGTAACCTACTGTTACGGACCTGCAACTTTGAAACATTAATCTTGATTAAGGATGGCGGAGTTAATTCTTCTGAAAAACGTACAGAGGAATGAATACTTTTTCTCCCAAAATATCGTAAAAACCAGACAAATGGTCAAAGTTAACCAATTAGATGTTGACTGAACATTTACGAGCTTGAACTGGTCAAAAGTTAAACCAACGGTCAGTAAAATGATGTGGACACATTTATGGGTTACTACAATAGTCGGTACAGAAATAAGCAGGGGCGTCGTTTGGGGTAATTTGTACGTGCTGTAAAATTGCCGTAGCCTGTATACGAAAATTAACAAGCCTGTCAAGGTTTGTCCACTCATCCCCACCCCTGAAAAAATGAAATGACGCCCCTGTAAATAAATAAATAAAACATCATATTGCAAATGTACATTTTATTTATAAATTAAAGTCTCTTTCTTACAGAGACACACAAGCACGCACACTTCGTAAAACAAAAACGAATCAGAGCATAATATAAACTACATCCAGATGCTTGCCTATTTTGACTCGCCCATTCAAAATGTGCTCCTTGAGACAGTTATGCGCGCGTGTGTCCGAGGATAAACACAAGGACCAGTGTCAGTTCCACGTCGGAATTCTTTTTTAAAATGCCATAGCACGGCTGTAATGGCCGGGATACGAACCACATTTCGATCAATACATGTATAGGTTAGATTGGAAAGAAATATTTATATTTATCAATACATGTATAGGTTAGATTGGAAAGAAATATTTATATTTATCAATACATGTATAGGTTAGATTGGAAAGCAATATTTATATTTATCAATACATGTATAGGTTAGATTGGAAAGCAATATTTATATTTATCAATACATGTATAGGTTAGATTGGAAAGAAATATTTATATTTAGTTGAGATCTAAAGTTATACAGTGGGAATTTCAACTGTTTGTGTTTATGAGACAGGGACTACATATCCCACTTTGAGGATTCTACCAGCATTTTGAAAACCATTCATACAGTTTGAAGACATCGGTCAATCGTGTTCTAAGGCTTCGTGTTTTTGTTTTGAGCCGTAATGAACAAAAACAAAATTCACACACAATTTATATATTTTACAGATGCTAAATTATTCCCATCCAAAGACTCCATCCATGCGGGAAAGAAGATAACTATCCAGAGAGAGAGAGAGAGAGAGAGAGAGAGAGAGAGAGAGAGAGAGAGAGAGAGAGAGAGAGAGAGAGAGAGAGAGAGAGAGAGAGAGAGAGGTGGGGCAGGCATTGAGTGTGCAATCAGAATAGCGAGTAGTTAGTTAAACACGTATTTATTCAGACGAAATCGATAGAAAAAACTTTGAGAAATATTAAATATTAAATCACACACACACACACACACACACACACACACACACACACACACACACTTTTAAATCTTTGAAAAGTGTCGCTGAAAGCAACTAAATGAATTTAGACAAAATTAAAAATAAATTCAGTTTAGCTACAGAAATAAGAAATAACCAGTTTCTACACAGTTTTCAAACATTGTAGCATGGTCAGCACAATAGTTACTTTTTCCTGCCTTAGGCTCGCAATCCAAGTGGTAACAGAAAAAAGAACGTTAGAGCAGCCTGGCCGCCAAGAAATGCCACGAAAAGAAAGACGTCAAGCACCTTCGCAACCTCTGGCCAATTAACTTCTGTACGGTTGACGTCTGCTCCTTTATCTCTCGATTCGTCTTCATCCTTAGCGTTGACTTTCTTGCTACATTTTGTGCAGATGATGCATGTTAATATTGATACAAATATCTGCAAGACTTTGGGAACTTTGTTGTCCGATGATTTTAGGTAGACTCTCATCATGAATATGTTGATGACGACGAGGATCGCGCTGGTGACCATCATAAGTACCAGATAGTAGCACAGTAGCGACATCTGGATTGATGAATCTGGTAGAAATTGCATTGTGGTCTGAAGGAGAACAACAATCGACAGGAAACACATAATGGAGAATCCGACCCGCTCATCTGATTCTACCGGAAGAAGAAATACGAAACCATTCACTGCAGAAAGTAGAAGTATTGGGAGTACAATATTGAACACGAAATACAGATATTGTCTTTGTATGACTATTGTGAAATTTGCATATTCATAACCATTCAAAGTAAAAATTTCAGTTTTGGTTTCTTTAAGTGACCATACACTATTATTCTCATAGAGACTGGTATCCCACGTGTCTTTTGCTATCCCGAAGCTTATCTGCGTGTTGTCATGTTGCCAAGACGTGAATATGTACGAACATGTTTGCTGATCAAAAGGATAATACGTCACATCCGCGGTACAAGCCCCTTTCAAGATAACTCTCACTTTCCACTCTACAAATTTGGTTGAAAATACATACCTCGGACGATAAGACGAACTGCCTATCTTCTCTATACCATTTACATCGTTTAGTAACACTAGTGTAGGTGTCCAGATAGTCCGGTATGGGAGTACTATAGAGTCTTTTGCTTCAGTCACGCCACTTTGAAACAAAACTTCGTCCTTCCACGTCATTTCTAGGCTACCCGCTATTTCAATTTGTCCAGTGACGGCATCAAACATATTTAGCGAGAATATTCGCATCTTAAGATTAACATTCAAGGTGTCGGTCTGATTTAGTACAGGCCGAGCAAATGTGATATCTTCACCGAAGTATTCATATGTTGAGTAAACATTCTCGGCATTCTCTAAATATGTCACTGCTGTCGTGTAATTGTATGTGCTTACATCACTAATATAAAAGATATGAACCAACCATATCAGCAACATTTTGGTAGGCGACATCACAGAAAGTAAAGTATCGATTGTCGTGTTCGATATCGTAGATATATAAATCGTTGTTTTGTTTTGTTTTCTTCTTCTAAAAATTTTTTTCCCTGCATCAAAAGGAAATATTTCTCACTGGTTATTGAAAGAGTTTATATTCAAAGTTTCCTTTTTTGTGGAAACAAAAAATATCTTTTCACAGATGGAAAAGTATTTCTATCCGATTCTGCGTCAAACCCAGTAGAAATGCGTGTGCAAACCTTTTTTTAAAAAGAAAATCTGATGTCGAAGCAATCATTTGTACAAATAAAACTTAAAATGATGTATAGAAATTTTGCTTTGGGCCGGATTGCTTCTATCCCCGAGTAGCCCTTGTGCGTAACAGATCTGTAAAATTTCCAATAGCGGTCTTAACGAAACATCCTACACATAGGCAATATAAGTTTAACTTCAAAGTGTACTTTTTATCGCCCATTTATATCCAGGTCATGGTGGATGTGCCTACATTGTGCGAGTTCATTTAATCATTAAATTAAAGTTTAGAACTCTGATTACTTCGTTTGTTCTCATTGGACTATAGTTTACGGTTAATAAGCACCAATTGCAGATCGTTATACTTCTTATTGCTGCTTTCCTAAGAGTGTACTCAATGTTGTATTGAACCACTTGAATTTTTTAAATCAACCCGTTTCATATTATCGGCTTGATTAATTAATTCTGGCATGTGGCCAGATAATAAGCGCTTGGTTTGTGTTTTTGATGCGATTAACCGTAAGACATACCTGCATAACTGGAACACATTTTAGTATAACTGATAACTTTTGAAATATTTAGCAGTAAAGGCTAATAGTTTATATCTCTCTTTTAATTTAATACTTAGTTCAGTAAAATATTTTATTGCCATCGAAGTAATTTATTTGCAAAAGGAAGATAAACATGTTCACCAGTTATAAGTTCGTCTACATGCAAAATTACATGGTAGACAGAAAATAATGAATTAAATGAAGCGGAAGATTCGGTATTGAATAGACAGAAAAATAAAACAAAAATTTGAATAGGAAGAAGTTAAGACATTGTGGTAGCAAAGGAAAGTAATGGAAGGTAGTTGACTATGTTGTTATGATGTTTTTAAAATAAAATTTCATTCCTTATAACACCGCTCCGGTGGTCTAGTGGTTAGAGTGTCAGCCGCAGAAGCGGGAGGTCGTGGGTTTGATCCCCGGCCGAGTCATTCCAAAGATTTAAAAAAATGGTACTAACAGCTGCCTCGCTTGGCGCTCAGCATTAAGAGGCTAGTGTTAGGACTGGTCGGCCTGGTTTCAGGATAATGTGACTGGGTGGGACATCATGCTACATGTCTGTGGCATGATGCCCCAGTGCTAGACATCACAATAATCTTCCTCATTGCAGACCTCGTAGCGATATGACTGAAAAAGTTAAAGCTACGTTAAAATTCCTAATCATACTCAATGCTTATGACTCGTACTACATCTAATTAGTACAATAAAATATAAACACAAATCTACGTCACTATAAGTAGTAACACCCATCCCTCTCATCACTGTACAATTTTCAAAGAAAATTCAGTGATTATTTGAACAGGGATATAAACGTACAAAAACATTGATCAATATATAAATTATAAATAAAACCTCATAGTGACAGTTATGTTAACCACTACTAATATTTATTGTAACGTTTTATTTAGAACAATATTTATTTTAATGAACTTTTTCCGTGAATATGAAATACAATACATTGATGATATACGTATAATAGCAGCATTATGTGACGATCTGAGCACAAAATGGCACTCTGGGCAAATTGAAAGTTTATCATTACTTCTACATTGTGAAACATGTTACCCTGGATACAAGTGGAAATTAATATCAATTTGCACGTTGGATACAAGTGGAATTAAATTGGTATTGCAATACTCATATGGGCATGTTTGTTACATTATGTCACTCAAACAAACATGCGTGGAATCAATAATCGTTAAGAAAGAAACTAAATATTATCAATGAAAACAAATTATCCAAGTGGAATCAAACATGATTTTTTTTATTTTATCATCTCTTCTATCTGCTAAGAGGACAGCGCCCCATTTCAAGATTCAGGTTTTCATCCTGAACTCCTCCCAATAAATCGCATTTTTTTCTTTCAAATATATACCAGCTAAACAGGTCTTTTGTATGGTTTCTCAAATTAGAGCAGTGTTACGTATCTTCCTTAATATTCACATACCTAACTATGCAGACACTGCACGGAGAACATACATGAGTGATTTGTCTATACAGTTGGATTACTCGTGATCGGAATATGTAAATCATTGTATGGAGTTTTCAGCTTGTTCACAACAAAGCGCTAATCGGCCACAACTGTAATTATGGGATTTTAATGTAATTACAACGAGGTGAATGCAGCAGCAAAAGGGATGAACCCTACCCAATTTTTGCAGCTGTTATTTTAGTGAAATAACAGTATTTCAATTATGATAAAATCTTAGAGGTTTTATCGACATTCAGATACATGGCTGCGATGAATTAATCATAAACAGCAGCATGGGCTGAGCCCACCATTTTTTCCAGCCCTCCTTTTGGTGAAATAACAGCTATAACTTTGCGATACAAATTTAGGTTTTCATCGTGTTTTAGATGGAAGGGCTGCAAATAATTATTCATATACGTGTTAATATATAGCAAATATCGGAGAAGCACAGATCACTAGATTAAGCAGATAGAGGATGGCTGCGATTAAGAAATTTCTTCCGGTGAGAGATTTTTTTAGAAATAATCTCCAAGCGAGGCAACAGCAACGATTTGATTTTACTTCTGATACTGGAGAATTATTTAAGCCGGTAACTACAGCTACTGAGAAAGTTGTTACCGCCACTGAAAAAGGTGTAATACCAGCACTCGAAAAAAATTGTTAACAGTCTAAACCGGAAACTTCTCGATTTGATATTTAAAAAAACAGACGAGGAAAGAGTTGATGAATTACGAAATAGATTTACCAAAGAGGGGTTAGCTCGTATCGATAAAAGTGATATAAATGATTTTTTAAAATTAATTTTGCTATTATGGGACATTAGGATAAAAATAAAACCAGAATATAAAAAATATATTTAGGATATGTCACATTGGGTTGATGTGGTTTATAAAGCTAAAAATGAAATAAAACAAATTAACAAAAATGATCCAAAATATGTGGCATATATCGATGCAGCGTGACAACTATATGAAAACATGAAGCGGTAAAAGAACAATAAGGAAAAGAAGATCAACAACGAAAACAAGAACAAAAACAACAACGAAAACTACGAAAACAACCACCAAGATAACACAAACAACAAGAGTATTATATTCACGGAGAGTTCCAGCTGCAAAGAGCTCTTCGAGATAACTAACAAACTAATGTCAAGGAACAAATGTACACCACTTCCAACGACCTTCTCTCCACTAGACCTACCAGACCAATTTGCAAATTTCTTCAATGACAAAGTTCAAACCATTATAGATTCGCTTGATAGCACAATTTCAACTGATTCGTCACCATACAGGTATGATACAGAATTTCAGCGACAACCGTTAGGAGCATTTGAACCTGTTTCTATAGGTTTAATACAGACCATCGTGATGAAAAGTGCACCAAAGTCTTGTGAACTTGATCCAATTCCGACATCACTGCTGCTTGAGTGTTTAGAACCAATTTTGCCTTCACTAACTGATGTTATTAATATCTCTCTCTCATCAGGGGAATTACCATCATTTGTCAAAACTGCCATCGTAAAGCCACTCACCACTGCTTTTACCCTATACTGGCTATCAATTTGATACAGAATCAAACACAAAATTTGTTCTCTGTGCTATATTTTAATGAGAGACTCCAGTCCAACATACCTATCCAGCCTCACCCATGTGTATACACCAGCTAGATCCTTACGCTCTTCTTCTGATAATCGTATACTCTTTGTTCCCAGAGTGAAAACAAAGTCATATGGACAACGTTCGTTTGCATACCAGGGCCTGGCGACGTGGAACGAATTGCCCATTGAAATTAGACACAAAGACACAGTGGTCCCTTTTAAGAGTGCTCTCAAGACTCACCTGTTTCTACATCAGGGACAAACTTAGCGACCTAATCATGTTTTGTATCTTATATATTTTCAGCATGGTTTTATGTTTTCCAATTTCATTGTTTTTGTCATTTGTTGTTCTGTAGTGTAGTCATATATCATTATTGATGGTGTAATGCGCTTAGAGCTTTTAAAAGGCGCTATACAAAGTCCTCATTATTATTATTATTATTATTATTATTATTATTATTATTATTATTATTATTCCATCTGATCGAGAAGATGATGATGATACACAGGGTGCAACAGGTAAATCTGGTGAGGGATATTCTTCTCCATCGAAAGTTCAACGTAGTGGTCTTGTTCCTTGTTCGCGAAGTATCATCGATGATATATCACGATTGGAAGTTCTCATCGCGGGAAAACAAGCTGGAAGTAATTTTAAGGAGATAATTAATGAAGCAGCTGATATCTGTAAAAGGCTATTTCAAGGTGGTATCATGGATATTGGATTATATCGCGGTTTCATTGATTACTAGTTGATGATTATCACAGCGATTAGATAAATAACATCTAAATAAATGACCATCTATCGTAATCATAACAAACCAACTACTGTTCACGTCATTCACTCCAGATTACATGTATACAAAGTATACTACGGTGATGGATTAGGTAGTATTATCTCGGGGTTGTTCACGGGGATTGCTTCGAAAATTATACCCGTTGGAAAAGAATTAGCATCAAAGGCTATTGATGTTATTCGTGACAAGGGTATCGGTGCAATCGGTGATCTCGCTGGTAGTAGATTTAATACCACCAAGGATAAACTTATATCGTTATTTCGAAAGAATACGGAAACCAGCATCGGTAAAACTACCATCTACTGAATTAATGCCAACTCATGTAAGTAAAGTAGTAAATGATACAGTAGCTCAAAAATTAGCTCCGTTGGTACAATCATCAATAATAAATCAGGATGATGATTCCCAAAGAAATGTTGTTGCGAATTTGGTTGCTGGTTCTGGTCTTAGAAGATCATGATTTAGATCGGAAACTATATAATAAAATGTTCAAGTCGATTTCAGATGAAACTTTTGATATGGATGCGCCTGTACAAAGAAATGATTCTATTCGCAATTATCAATTTTCTCGTATAACGCGATAGATCCCAACGCTAGATCACGAATTGAACTTCGATTTGATGATACCTCTAAATATTTCTTGCCATGTGAAGCTTTCATCGAGGTGGAGGGAAGACTAGTACAAGCTGATGGTACTCCATATAATAACCTTTCAACTACCCCGGTTGGATTTGTCAACAATGGCGTTATTTAGTAGTGCGCAGTATCTGATTAATTATAACAGAATAAAATCTATCGATAATGATGTTGATGTTGCAACTACAGTATTGGGACTAGCGAGATACTCCGATGAATTTATCCGATCTGCATGTCATTCAATGATGTTCGCGAAGGATATCACTGACCACGCCGATATTAATCCATTTTTTAAAAGAATACCAGAGAAGACCTCGGCTGATGCAAATGCCGATGTTGAAGCTGTTGTTATGGAAAATACTCGTAATTTTAATCTAGGTTTTGCAAATCAAAAATCAATGTTAGACCGCAATGGAAGATTCTCCTGTGTGATTCATCTTTCTCATATATTTGGATTTTGTAGAAATGTTAGAAAAGTTATCTTTGGATCTAGTCATACTGTAGTGCTTATGAGAAAATCTAATGATGATGATGCAGTCTGGCACGATGCAGCTACTGGCGATGGTAGAGTAAATCTATCCAAGCTAACATTGCGGATGCCAATAATGACCCCATCGTTAGATATGGAAACGGGACTATTATCCTTTTTGGATCATTGAGGAAAATCATTGTTGCCATGGCTGGATATTACAACAGCTACTGCGACAAATACCGCAGTTAGGACGTTTACCTGGCAGGTCGCGCTGCAAGATAAACAACGAGTAGAAGGAAATAATAAACAGAGGCGTTGTCATATGATATTTGATAAACTAGCTGTCAGCGAGGTCTCATTGCGAATAAGCAATCAGCAGGAGCCCGCCGAAAATCTTCTGATCGATTATCCTAATAATCAAATAGCTCGTGTGTATCATCGTTTGTGATCCTACATGGGACGCGATTAAAATATTGATACCGGACTACAGATATCACAGTTAGATTTCCAAAATTTGTATCCCATCTATTACTTTTCATTGCAGCATCTTGATCTATCTAAGCACTCCGTCGTCGATGTAAAGTTTCAAGCTCGCAAAGGAAAACTTCCTCCCGATGGTGCATATAGAGCAATCGCTGTTATTCGTAGTGTTAAGTAGATGTTACTTGATGGTGGAAGATTGAGATTAGTTGATGCGCCAATATAAAATGTGTAATGGAATCCATAAATATGTAACAATTAGATGATCTGTTACTTAAATACAAATGTCGTATAGTCATGTTAATGTTACCTTGACGCCTGGTCAGATAAAGAAAATACAATCGAAAACCACTGCTACGTGCGGAATAAATATAACTTTGAAGCGTGAACAGATAGCTAACGGAGGACCAAATAAACTGTCTTCGACAAAAACTCAGCTTAATCATTTTGATAATGAGCTAAAAGCTAGTACAGGAGTACAGTTGAAGTTTTCATCCTCTTCAATTTCCAATATGATCAAATCCGGTGGTTTTCTTCCTTTTCTCCTCCCGAGCGCTGCATCACTCGAAACTGGTTTGTTTTCTGGTGCCGCTATTTTTGGTGCGAATGCTCTTCTAAAAAAGAATAACTGGACAAGGATACAAAAAAAAGAAAAAGGTTTTAGATTACCAGGCAGTCGATTTACCAGATACGGAGTGGGAATGAGACTCCCGGGTAGGATCAGACAATAATACCGATGTCAAATTTTGATTTGATCGCCGCGGTAAAAACTCTCCTATAAAACATTTCAGAGGTGTTTTTATGAAAAATCAATTACTTTAAACATCCGTCAATGTCAGAAACAGGTATAAAAAATCTTGATGATAACACTGAACCTGGAACTCATTGGGTCGCGTATGCGATACATCCTAAGTCAATTATTTATTTTGATTCGTATGGACTAGCGTCACCAAAGGAATTTCTCAAATATGTATCCTCGTTAAAGTCTCCTGTTTGGTATATAACGTTGCCCACGCAGAAATTAACTGATTCTCCGATATGTGCCCGAGAAGTCATCAACGTGTCAACGGCGATCTCGAAATCTTCCCAACCACCTCATAAAACCGTACACGAATACACCAGTGATAACTTTTTAAAGAGATTATAAAGCGTATAATGGTAGATATTTGGGGAAGATCACTTTCATGTGGAGGAAAATACAAAGGGAGTTTCCCTCGAAGAGGTAAAGAAACTTGTTTCAAAAGTGCTATCAGATATTTTAAATCTTGTGGAGGTAGAACAAATCGTCAAGGAAAATTAAAAACGAGTAATATTTCCTTTGATGATATTTTAGCTAGACGACGCGACGCAGTTGAAAATGCTATCTCGGATAGATTAAGAGCACTCGGCGACAATTATGTATCATAGGAAAATTCGCTGAAAACACTCAATGACAAGTATAACGCCCACGTAAACCAGTTTTCGGGATTACAAAAAAGTATTACAGATTTTCAATTTCCTATTACCAATTTCTTTGGGATTCCACCGGTTACCACGCGAAAGCTCACAGAGATAAAAACTGCCATTGATAATCTAACAAAACTACGATCCGAATATGACGATCACGTTCTTACAATAATGATTTTTTTTCCTAGAACACATCCAAGTTAAAACCGAGCTGATAAAATTTCCAGGAAAACTACCACCGGATATTGTATTGAAACTCGCCGATATCAAAACCCCTATTGATGAATTGGCAACACTTCAATATGTGTACGAGAATCACGTAAAACAATTTGGAAATTTTCGTAAAAACATCGTTAATAAATTCTTTATGGGTCCAATAGATAACATTGATGTAAAACTCCCGGATATAAAAACATCCATCGAAGATATCAAGAAAACTCACAAGGCCGTCAAAGATGATTTTCCAAGGATGATCAGCACACTCGATAAAACAAAAATTCCTCCAAATATTGTAAATTTGATATACACGATTCAGCACGGATGATTTGCTTGGACACCGCAGACTAACACGTTAGATATCAAAGCGACCGTCAAGGGGATTTATAGACTAACATTGATTTCTCCGGTCCAGTTTAATATTTCGTCGACGGTGTCATCAGGTGTCAACAATACTATATCAACGATCATTGACAAGGATTCAACTGCACGATGCACTATAACCACTTTTGATATAAATCAAGTTAGGGTGTCAATAACCTGGTACGTAGAATTTGTAGTGGATTTGAGTAAACAGCCTAATTGAAATCGTCTTTTTAAAAATAACAACAACAATAACAAAAACAATGACAACGTCATCGTCAACAACTCAACAGTATCGATATAACCAGATCATGGAACTACAGATTAAACTCAAGTCGTTATCGGAAGAATACCAAAATATTAAAATAAAAAAAAATATCGGATAAGAATTACCGTAGTTGACGTTATCTTCTATTCGATTTCAGGTGTAATTACCGGGTCGGGTATAATACTCTCCTCTGTGATAATGATTGCCCCGGTAGCTATTCCGATTTGTGTGGCCACAGAGACAACTATCGCGGGGACAATTTTCATAATAACAAAACAAATATCATCGTGTAGTCAGCGTAACTGCGAGACTACGTTGTTAAGTTTCATACGGTGTCAACCGCGTATTCTCAATTATCCGCAATGATCTCATCATCCCTCGACGACACAACACTATCTGATAGTGAGGTCTCTGCGATGGTACATATTTATAACTCCGCGATGTCAAAATTAGAAAATCAAATAGAGGATAATGGCATCAATGTCACAGACATCGCAGTAACTACTTCAACGAATAGTGGAGAATACCGCTCCAGTGAAAACAACATTGATATCAACAACGTCAATGAAAATGTATAATATACGTGTGTACTTAATTTCTATGGAGTAAGCAGGGATAAAGAACAGGTAAATAAGATCATCAACGACGGATTTGCCGATATACATCGTATGTGGATGGAAGGAAAATTTCCTCAAGATGTTCAAGTGCATCACAGATATCTCACATACAGCAACACCGCCGACGGAACAGGAAGACATGTATCACCGCACAACGTCGACATTACATCAATCATCGCAATAATCTTATATGTGATGTCGTGTTAGGTAGTTGTAGTGTTGATACATCATCGTCGGCGCGGGCAGATCAAGCTATAGACGTTTTCCCCGCAAGTTTCCCCGGGGAGTTTCATAATACAAAATCCTGTTAATTCGGTGTACTTGGCAACTAGTAATCCCTCGATAACAAAATAAATTTTAGACTGGTTGATCAGGATTTTAACTTGATAGATCTATCAGGTGAACAACTACAGATCACCCTTGATGTGAAATCTTAAGGATTTTTCATCGTAAACGATTTGCGATTTCCAACTTAAAAATAACAACAATTGAATCCAAAGGATTTTAATAATGTACGCCCACGCACAAATATTTATTTATGATAAGGATAAACTTGAAGACGCTATTAGAAGATCATTCAATCAAACAATCGTAGGCATCTTCGAATTTTACGTAGATAAATTTGGTAATGAGGATAATTTGCTGACTGATCATCAGATAAAATAACTTCAACGTGATCCTATAACGATGATTAGCTGTAATCGTGATCAGATAATGAACTATGTTCACTCGTGTATGACCGTAGAGTGTCTCAAGAAAATATTAAATGAGGAAAATCTTTGATGAAAATATTGATTAATTTTTGACCCCCGAGATGATTTCACGGTGAAAAAGTCTCATTAAAAAAATTATTATGAAAAAATTCAGCAAATTTTGCATGTGCGTGTGATTTTTAACCGCGATTTCCGAGTATATTTTTTTATTCCTATAATCTTTAATTGTAATTCCCGAGTAACATTTCCGAGCATAATTTTTTTTTGGCCAAAAAATGTCTGACTTTTCTTACCGCGGACGACGAAAAAAAATTACTATCATTGAGAGGTGTTAAACGTCCTCTCGAGCAGAATTCCAAATTACGAGAGAAGATTGCAACGCTAAATACAACACGGAGTGAACTCAGGGCCGTAGTGGATGACCTCATGACCAAATACAATGAGGAATAAACCCGCAATAGATCGTTGCAAGCAAAATACCAACATGAACTTGCCGAGCTAAAAAAATAGAAGATATATACGTAGCTAGAATTGGAAAGCAGACGAAATACAGTAAACGGCTAATAGAACAATATATTATTGCTCGCGCGTATAACAAAGATCTGTGCGTGAAGATTAAAAAAAAAACAACAAAATGATGCAGAATTAAATAAAATGTTTGGTGAGGATAAATTTGATGATCCTCCATTTATAGATATTCCACTCTAAAGAACACCGAGAAATTTTCTTAAGTAACAATCTCAGATGGAAAATCAGCGATTTTCAATACAACAGCATCTTTTCAAATTCAACAATTACAACTTTTTTTTCGCCGTTCTTCAGCAAATACTTCTTTGATGTCTCTTTCAATCTTATTGATTAGTTTACAAACAGGTATAAACGATTTTGGTCTATCATGATTTTTTTATAAATGACCTTATCTCGTGCTTCTGTCATCAATTTTATGATTCTGTATTCGTTTTTATGTGATGGAATTCCTTTCTCTCTCATCGATTTAACACCTGTGTACTCCTCGGTGATAAAATCAATAGTAAATGTTTTGTTGGCACCTACCAGATCTTTTACTCGGTCAAGTTCAACGATAAGTTGGGCAATATTTTCGTCGTTCATATATCTAAAGGAAATTTTTTGTTTAATTGATGATATGTCTCAGGCAATTTGTTGCATTTTTATTGAATTGGCTGAATTTCCGCAATAACAATCAAAGATTAATCGTCGTAGAGAAATGAAACCCAACAATGAAATCTTTTTGAAAAGGCCGCTAGTTGTATGTCATCGGTAACATGTTGTATGGACCGCTGACAAATATCATAGTATTTACCAGCAGAATGTGTTGATGGAAAATATCGCGTTGTATTATCCATGTATGCAATTACAGGTCGACGTTGTTGTGATTTAATCTTTGGAGCTGAATTTAAACAATTTTCACTAGGAGTCACTAATCGTAAATTTTCAATGCGATTATCCAAAGGATTTCTGTTTATATGATCAACAACTAATCCTTCACCGATTAGACCATCACAACACTCCTTAATAAATATTTGAGCGAGATATGTTTACATTTGTCCACATTTATAAACATTAATCAATATATATCCTCTATTATTCATCCATCCAAGTTTTTTCTTTAGTCGACGATGCCTGATAATTCCACATCTAGATGCTTCGTAATCGGTGTAAGTCGGATGAAGAACGAATTCAATCTGATCCATATATTTCCTAAGTAAATTAACTATTTAATTGGCTTTTATGATAACCCCCCGTAAGATAACCTTTTTCATCGATGGTAATGTTATATTTCCGAGAATAATATCTAGCTAAATCACAAAACCTTTTCCCCCACCACAATAAAAACATGATTTAGCCTTTCCTCGTAATCCAAATCCACATTTGATACATTTCACGAGTCAATGAGAACCATTCTTGATCTGTTGATTATGAAATGCACATTATGCACGGAATGATGTAGTTTTTATTCAGGAAATACATGTACTAGAGTTTGGTTTATCGTGTGCAACGATACCTGAGGGAGTCTTTTATATATGGGCAGTTGTACTTCGGAATAGTGAGTACAATTCGCTCTATGCCGCACGTGCAGAGTGTTCTCGATACGGAGAACGAATCCGTACAAATACTTTGCTATATGTGAAGGATCTTCACATTACTAAGGGTTTTGTCAACAAGCGGCTGGTTTAAAGGACTGTAGCTGTAGGGCTATTGATCCGAGGGAGGGAGGATTGGCACAACTTTAGCTGTAGGGGTAAGTACATTTTTGATACTGAGTGATTGCTTTTGTATTAAGCAGCAGAGAGGGCGAACCCTACAACGTTTTCAGACAAAATTTTGATTGAAATCTTAAAACGAGTCTTCCTACGATCTCATTTTAACCAAAAAAAATGTCTCAGGGGCAAACCCTACAACGTTTTCAGACAAAAAATTGATTGAAATCTTAACGAGCCTTCCTACGAAATCTCATTTTAACTAAAAAAATGAAAACGGAGACTTTTACGATTTTTTAATTAATTTTGGTCGCAACTTGTTGTCATCGCCCTCTCTGCTGCTACAGGTTAACAAAAAATAATAAATGATTTGATCCAGTCTTTAGGATCTCACAAACAGACTAATCGCTAACACCTCATCTTGTAGATCAGTTAGATTATTGGACTGATCTGTGAGTTTGAAATTAATTCTGGTTAATGAATCATTATGACATCGCATATAGACTGGATTAACCGGAGACTCGATTATTAAAAATCCTGGAGGAGCTGTTGGTGCAAACGAATAAAGAATATATCCTTGCTGAGCTTGATTTGATCGTTCGAGATTAATCTGATAGCTTCCTTCGATAACATCACATACTAAATTGAGCGCAATCACCGAGGATATATTCACGTTGAACGGAGCGATATGCCTGCCACCACCATCTGGATCATTATTATGTTTGAGGATTTTTATTTCCTGTGATGCTGTTTTTTTCCATGCATCATGAATTATTTTAAAACCAACATCGATGGTGTCACTGAGTAGTTTTTTTAGTTCCGGTACGTTGTATCCCGGTAGTTTGAATGTGGGGATATCTTTAACGGGAAAATTATATTGTTTTGCAAATTCTGTTCTCGATAAGGGATTATCGTCACCTAATATATCCTGAATAATTTTTAGGTTAAATGTTTCCATATCGTCGATAATTTTATTGCATGTTTGTACGACGCTGATAAATTCATCTCGGGTGAGAGAGCCGGATTTAAGAGATATTAACAACAGCGATAAATCATTATTCATTGCAGCAGCAGAGTGTGTGAACAGACCAGGTTTTCAAGCAAAAATAAGGCTTCTACGGAAACCGAAATTATTTAACAAATGCAGAGTGTGTGAACAGACCAAACTTTTCAGGCAAAATATTTAGTAAACTGAGGTTTCTCAATAGGCCTCAATTTAGTAAACTGAGGCTTCCTTGAAAAATACTTAATAATAATATAAAAAAAATAAAAAAAAATAATTTTACAATTTAGTTGGCGTTCACCTCCTCTGCTGCTATGCGCTAACTAAATATTTGGTCAAGTCCGACACGATATCTTGTCCGAGGGTCTGATAAATTTATCGTCACAAATCCATGTGGGATTGTCTGAGCGCGGCTAAAGAAATTTTTTAATTGATTATGATCCATATCGCCACCGCACCAAGTTTGCCAAATATTTCTTAACGTATGAGTATCAACTCCGTTAAATACACACAGCATATTGCAGTTATCTCTGATCACTTTTGGTATTTGAGTGTAACGTTGAGTTATATATATCACGTCGGTGTTTTTATGTCTGCCTCTGGAAAATATCCTGGCAGGATTTTTTTGATTATCTAACATGATATCATCATATACGACTAAATTGTTAATACTTCCATCAATATCATCAATGCTAGGTGTCTCTTCGATATCGGTTATAAAATCAATAACATCCTCGTCGTTAATTTCCTTCACCGCATCATTAAAATCTTTTAACACTTCATAACATCGCTGATCATCTACACTCGGAGCAATCATATACAACTTATCCCACTTCATCCATCTCGTTATCAAATTAAGTAGCAATTGTGTCTTGCCGGATGCAGATGGTCCGATGATAATCGCGCGAATAGAATTTGGTAACATTGCATGGTGTTTAATAGGTTCCCGTCGTCTCGTAGCTGAATAATCAATTACATTCATGCCGTTATATATAAATTATGGATCTATATTGTGTGAAATGTAGAACGCGTACTGGCACAAATGACTTGACGACGATTACAACGAAAAATAATCGATCAGCGCTTTCTGGTAAGTGCGCACAATGTAGTACAAAGAAATTTAGATTTACTTCCACGAAACCTTTAAAATAAAACGAGGAGGTGATATTGCAGCCAAGTTAGCAAAACTCCCTGGAACACCGTGGGCAAAGTACCCCGGAGAAAAGCACCTTCCAGGATATAGCTACTGTGGCCCCGGAACACGATTAGATATCAGACTTGATGATCGAAATCTGCCCCGACCCGGCGAGTATCCAATAAACGCTATTGATAAGGCGTGTCATGCTCATGATGTTGCTTATAAAAGCAGCAATCTTCAACACAGACATCTTGCGGATGTGAAATTAATTCATGCGTTAAATGCTATTCCTGATAAATCCTTCAAAGAAAAATTGGCTTCGTGGTTGGTAAAATCTGCTATGAAGGGTAAATTGATGTTAGGTGCTGGTAATTAAAAATATGGAATCTATTTACTATTCTCCGAGAGGATACTGGAGAGGTTACGCAGCAATAAGTAAACTCGCTAGCGCTGCAGCGGTGAAAAAAACTACAGCGGCAAACTGGTTATCCAAACAGGCAATATGGCAAATTTATCTACCACCGCCTAAACGAATTAACTTCTCGCATTTTGATGTGACCGTTCCTAATGAAGTTCATCAAGCTGATATACTATTTCTGCCGCATGACAACGGTTACAAATACGCGTTAACGTTAGTTGATATTGCGAGTCGATACAAACAAGCAGAACCGCTAAGGACAAAATCATCTACTGAAGTAGTTTCTGCATTTGAAAAAATTTATCGACTTGGTTCACTACGCTGGCCAAATCTGTTACAAGTTGATCCTGGCAAGGAATTTCAAGGCGCTGTTTTAACACCGATGAAACATCATAATGTCGCCATCAGACGAGGGCATACTGCGTTACATCGCGATCAGGCAATTGTTGAACGGTTTAATCGGACACTTGCTGAGCGGTTATTTGGATATCAATACGCGAAAGAATTCATCCAGGATAAACGATCCCGTGAATGGGTCAAGAGATTACCAGGTGTAGTTAACGCAATCAATAATGAGATTACTAGAACAATTAACATGAAACCTTTTCAACGCTATTAAAAAGAAGTATATACCCGTACAACCACAAAAAGATTTCAAAGAACCAATTCTTGGTAGTAATGTCACTGTAAGGTACTTATACGAGCCAGGAGAGCTTGAGGGTGGTAAAAAAAGAGCTACTGATCCTATTTGGAGCGTCACTACGCATAAGATATCCGGCATAACACGATCAACTGGTAGACCTCCAATCTATAAACTGGATTCAACTGCTCCTCAGCGAGGATTTACTCGACAACAGTTACAAGTGATTCCTGAGGATACTCAATTACCACCGCGTGGTCTTAACTAGCACCGTTGCGTCTGTTGCACTCAAGACAAGTCAACCTCACATTGTTTCTGATATGACCGAGATTGTTATTTTTTCTGTCTACGGTAAATTGGCGAGGATCTTTATCCGAATACTGCCAACGCATTATACAATTGCAACTCGCGCAGTGATTATTCTGTTGTTGCTTCAGCGTAATTATTAATTCAGCATCAATGTCAAATTCTCGTTTATTTTTTTTATCCTGTTGTTTATAACCAGAGTTTTTTTCTGATTATATCATCGGCGCTGACAATATCGTCACTGGCATCATCGAAAACAATTCTTCGAAGTTGGTTTATTCGCCGTACTCTGGACACTGGGAAATAAACTAAATTTGACCACTCAATGTGATTATCTACTATCCAAACAATTGTGTCTGTGATAGTTAATCCCTGTGAAGAGTGTATTGTTGCTGCATAACCTAACGTCCATGAGGATTTATCAGCAGAACTCTTTGAGTTCCCCAATATATCTTCGACGACGCTGATATCAACCAGCACAATATCATTTAATACTAAATTCTGTTTTTGTTGTTGTCCAGGAATGTCAACGTCGATATTCTGCTTCCCTGTATCTTTTGGCCTATAACACAACGGTACTGGAAGTGTTGCAAATTTACATTTATGCAGTTCAAATAATTTCATCTGAAGCGCGTCTCTGACTTTTTTTCTACTCGCGATTATTAAATCATTTGGTCTCCATGTTTCCCAAAAATCATTCATGGGAGTTTCTGAAATTATTTCACGCGCTATTTCACATTGGATTTTATCCAGTTGTAATCTAATTAGCGCTTTGAATTCTCGTAATTGTTCATCAAGTGATCTATGGTCGGTATTAATCTCTTTATAATAATCTACATGATTCTTCAACCACTCATGTGGAGATCCACCAACAAATGGCTGTGGTTGGCCGTGATCCCCGCACATGACGACTTTTGTAGTTTTCAATAACAACCATTCAAGAAATATCTGTAATACTGTCAACGATACCGTGCATATTTCATCCCAGATTATGATTTCAGGAATGAATTTATCGCCCATTCGATCAGGAGTCCATGTATCGCCTTTCCATCGAAAGAAGCTGTGATAAGTACAGGCTTTTACTCCCCGCGCTATCATCTCTCTGGCGAGTCTGAGTTGGTGTTAACACAATCATGGTTGACCGACGAAATAATTCAATTGCACGAGTTGTCTTTCCTGACCCACCACAACCGTTTAAATAAACTGTCTTGTATCTACATATCGGATCAGATACCGGTGGTGCATTAGAAAATTCTGATTGAATCTCTGAGAGATTATGGTTGCTTTTCAAGTATTTATCGTCGTTGGCAACGTCTGCGGATTTACAATACTCATGTAGTTTTTCCTTTTTAAATCGCCAACGTCCCCACGCTTCTTCGGGATCTGTGAATGCCGCTACATCTGATTTGTATTTGTTGTGGATATACATCGAATCAGTAGCTACTCTAACCGCGGTATCTGGAAATCTGTTTATCATCGAAAATAGATTAAAAATAGAATAACCGAGCATAGAACTTCTCAATTGTGTATACTGGGGACTATATCCATCACAGTAGGTAACAACCGTACCCAATTTCACACCATTGGATAGAAAAGCATCCCTACGGGATACAAGTTTTCCCTGTTTCGTTAAATCCGCTATGATAAAATCGTATTAAGCGACATCTATGATCAACCTCGAAGAATATTTTGTATCGTCAAATCTTCCACCTTGAGTGAATTTACCAATTATTTTTCGTCCGAAATCTTTGGCTGTTTTGTTTTTAATTTCAAATACCTGCCTAGACAATTTCATTATTTCTTCTTCACTGAAATATGAAGAATTTCCATCTGGAAATTGTTTTCGTATTTCATCAATTATGCGATCTAGATCAGGTTTTGGTAACCAAACATCCTTCTGCGCGTGATAGCATATAATAGCTTCACTGACAATTAACGATATTAGCATACCACAATCGATCATATATCTCAATAGCACTATTGGTATCCAGTGTTTTTCAGACATATGTTTACCAAGCCAAAGATAACTACACGGATGTAACCCTGCAGCGAGTTCAAATGATATCACACGAGCGAATCCGGTTAAATCAAAATCAGGCAAACGACCATTAATCGCAACACGAGTCATTTCATGTGTGGGGTGTCCAAATCGTTTGAAATACTCAGAGCATTCTCCATACCCGAGAAACTTCCAGGATAACACGCGGATATATCAATTGAAATCATACCATCACGTGAGTATTTCGTATTCCACAATCCTCCATGACCCAATTCGACGCAACTCAATTTAACATCTTCGAGAAAATCACTTCGTGTTGGACGCCATGAGTTTTTTTCTCTTGCGAAGTGAGCTACCACTGATGGAATTGTAAAACTATCCGTGAGTAGTTTTTCATGGAAACTCTCCGGTGAAAATTCATTAGCGATTTTTCTCATTCTGTTATCTAATTCTTCAACGCGATATAATTCTCCATTTGGTCTTACAAACTGATCAAATCCTGATTCGGAACCAGCGCTGCTAAGTAGCCACACTGACACGGGATCATCTTTACACAACGTAACAATAGCATCAAATAACCTCTCTTCATAAAACACATCCTTGAGAAATTCCCCGGGGATATATCTCACGATTCGTTTTTGAGGAAATACGTTTACCGCAGGTGTCCACGCGTGTTTGTTATGATCAATAATTTCAATTGGAGCTCCTCGCGATTGATATTTCGGTTCGTATAATACTTCTCCGGTTATCGTTGCTACCGATATTGGAAATTTTAATGATGCTTCTAATTTGGTTATATCGGAAATCGTTGCCCCGCGTTGTTTCACTGTCAGTTCCCATTCGGTTATTTTTTTTCGTCGTTGTTCAGTTAATTTGTTTCCCCGGGATGCATTTGTGAAGTGTTCCATTACCCGTGTTGCTACACAATTCAACGATGACGACTCCGTCGTTAACGATGTTTTCATAGGTGCTAGTTTTGCAATACTTGGCTTATCATTTAGTTGATATATTCCGTAAACAACTGCTGTTACAGGGTAAGATCTCTCATAGTATGGTTTGTCAATTCCAGTTGGAATTCCTGGTTTGGAATCTCTACTCACAATAACAAATTTTTTATCCTTTAGGATTGGTTCAAATTTATCTCTGATAATCCATTCACCTTCGTCTTCGATAATGAATTTTATTCATAAAAAATACCTCCGCTGGGATTTCCAGCCAAGGTGTGAAAGTATCTCAGCTGCTCTTGTATCGTTCATAGTAGCATCAATTACGGGTACATTGACACCGATATCTTCGATGTTGTTGATAATTCGAAATGTCGACCACGTATGAGATGCTCCATCGCGCTTAAATTCATTAAAACAGTCGCTGATTTTACTCAACAGGGTTTTGTCATCTATTAGACTTTTTGGTATATCAGAGATTCTATCGAGATTAAATCTAGCATTTTTCCAAGGCGTAATTTTCGATAATCTCTTGAACTCCTCCATATTATAATTAAAACAAGTATTTAAATAAAAAGTTTTTTATATAATGAATCATTGTAAATGGCTTATGATTGGATCAAAGACTCCGTGTAACAAATCATGCAGAAATGAATTCTGTGGCTATCATATGCAAAGTTTTCGTCGGGGGAGCAATGGTCCTCTTCCGTGTCTGTATTGTGGGGTAGGTGTAAGAGGCAAGTCGCAGTTATGCGTTAATTGCGGGGGTAAGCGTTATAGAGAGTTGAAGCGTTATTATGACAAAAAAAATTAAAAAATCCTGACAACGTCAGCGACAAGGTCATAAAAACTGCTC
The DNA here is from genome assembly GCA_029339505.1 of Unio delphinus. NCBI lineage: Eukaryota > Metazoa > Mollusca > Bivalvia > Unionida > Unionidae > Unio > Unio delphinus. The sequence continues at coordinate 14,635,179 of JAQISU010000174.1, forward strand.
AAGACTACATAGAAAGATTTTCAAATAATATATCTCAGCCAATTAACGAATTAGACAAATAAAAGTATTAGTATATAAATGAGCCAAGAATTTCAACGACATCCTACTATTGAAAATTACGAAGCCTCTCGTGATGGTATTGTCAGACACTGTAGACTCAAGAAATCTGTTGGTGTTATGTCTAATCATGGATATTTGATGTTTAACGCTGGAAAGAAAATGTATCATAATCACCGTTTTGTCTATGAAGTATTTAACGGATTGATCAAGGATGGCCTTGTTATTGATCACATTGATGGTATTAAGACTCATAATTTTTTTTATAGAATCTACAAGCTATAACACAACGTGAAAAGACAAAACGAGGTGGGACTGGAAAATACTCGAAAAAAGCTAGATCCGTAAGATCGTTTAATACTGAAAATAACACGGAGATAGTATTTCAGTCAATAACCGCAGCTGGTGGGTATTTCGATATTTATCCGTATTCTATTCAATGCGTTGCAGAGAATATAACTAGAACGGCTTTTTCAAAATGTTTTAAAAACAAAATTCAGTTTTCTTATGTATAATTACGTAAACTTGCATTGGAAAATACTTTGTTGAAAATCTTCGATTTTCCATTCACAAGGGGAATAACTTCGTTAGGTAACGCGAGTGCGACAAATCACCAATGACAGAGTTACCGTTGGTGAACGCGGAAGTAGTTTTTGATTGGATGGTTTCGCTATTATGAAATCTTAACAGAATATAATCAATTTCGTCTTTTTTCAAGTATTAACAGAACTATTTTATATACACGTCGTATTTAAACATTTTTTTTAGTGTCTGTTTCAAGTATTATGCGTGTTTTCAACGTTGTCAGTGATCGCTAATAAACACAACAAACAATTACAAGCACTACACCTCTTTATGTCACTTCGTTGTAATGAGTGGTTATATACAAATCCGTCTTTGTTATAATTGGGCTTAGCCGAAATTCAAGTGTAAAAACAAACCTGAAATCACACGTGGGGTGAACGTTATTATTGACATTCAAACCAGGTTTCGATTTCAGGTTTGTTTTTGTACTTGAATGTAGAATAGCCCGCGTCATCCATTGTCATTGAAATCAATTCATTGTCATTGAAATCAATTCATTCATTGTGTCACCTATAATCTATTGTTGTACCGTCGTTATTCATTGCATTGTAAATACCATAATCGCCTATAATCTCATTGTCATTGTAAATACCATAATCACCTATAATCTATTGTTATGTGTTTGTCGGTCCCGCACCAAACGTATCCTCTTGTAGGTCAAATCTGTTATTTGACAAGTTAGACTCTACTCGTTGGGGGAATACGCTTCGTGATTATATGTACCGTTGAGCGCCGCTTGATGTAAAACACCAAGAGGGTTCAAAACGGTGATGTGTAATTGTGCCGTCGTCATCCATTATATAATCATAATCGTTTATAATCGCACTAAGCTTCTGGATATGCTTAGATGATCAACACCTTAGCGTGTCCAGAATTCATTTTGTGAAACTCTTTGAGTTTATTTCAAGCAATTCAACAAATATATTTTTATATAATATGAATCTTGAAAATCTCAAATTGATTATTATTGAAATCAACAAGCTTAAAGATCAAAATGTAAAATTATGTTCAGGGTTAGATTGTGATCAAATTATGACCGATTTCGAGGAAATATTATTTGCAGAACAGACCGGAAAATACGTCCTCGCTAAGAAATATTTTTTAACTAAGCGGATACAAAAACTTATACGTGAAAGTTTAGTCAATACCGAAGACGTTAATGTTTTTGTACCATTATGTAGCATCGTTGAACGTGTACGTAAGCAATTAGGCTTAGATTATGAACAAAGGAGGCTTATTAATTGTAAGGTGAGACAATTAAAAACGTTAATGGAGCAAGATAAGCCCCACGCGTAGAGAGCCTCCTTTGTTTGTATAACCGATACGGTACATGACATGTATATATCACTACCTGGGAGGAGGAAGTAAAATTGTGTGTATATGCAACAACAGGGAAGTATAACAGGTTAGTGTATTCTTTTTTTTTACTGGATGAAATACAAAGCATTTCCACTCGAAAAATTCTAAAGAATTTTCAGAGTTTCACACTTACTTGCAATTTAACAATACTGATACTCTTTCAATAATGGTAGGACAATCATTGACCACACGGAACACAAAAGAACGACTTAGCGCTCTTAATAAAATATTACCACTTCGTGATCGTATACGTGAAAAACTTCAACAACGGCAATTATTTCAGACTGATTTTACAGAGGATACACAACAACTCTTTAAACCGATTGTTACTGCAACTACAGATGTGAAAACAGCAATTTCTAAACAAGAAAGCGCGCAGAAAGAGTCCTTTCTCCCTGTGTTAGAGAAAATAGAAAAACGAACTAAACAAACAAAAAAATCATTAAAAACACTTCCTGGTGATATAATAACTACTGCAAGACGACAAGAACAACAACAACGAGAACTTCAAGAAGAATTTGAACGATTAGGTGATGTTGATATTTCCTCACCATCACCTGAACCTGAAGAAGAAGAAACGGGAGTTGTTTCAAAAAGGGACTATACTCCTGAAAATATATTTTCAGTTGAGGCGTTAAATACAATCAGAAATATCCAAACAGACTCTGAATTAGCTAAATTGACTAGAGAAAATTCAAAAAAGGCGAAGAGAGATGAGTATTTAATAGACAATACGTCTAAAGATTTTGTAAAAACTAAAGACGTTTGGGCAAATAAGGTGTTTTTAGCAAACCGCCAGAAAAATAAAAAAAACAAGAGAAATAAGTCATGATTATAATCAATTTCTAGCTATGGTAAGGGTAGTCACATCAGCACCACCAGTATACACAGCAGACCCAATCCCCGATGAAATACAAATAATGGCAGAGGCTGATTCTGAGAAGGGTGCAACTGGTATGACTGAAAAATCCAAAGGATTTTCAAAAACAGGCAGTGGTTTAGTTGGAAACTCTAGTGTAACATGTTCTGGCAATATTCTCGGTGATATAGCACGATTAGAAGTACTCGTAGGAGGAAAACGAGCTGCGAATAACTCACTGGAAATAATCAATGAAGCAGCTGATATCTGTAGGAGGTTATTTCAAGGTGGTATCATGGATATTGCAAGATATCGAGATTTCATTGAAGAGTTAGTGGAAAATTCTTTGGATTTTCACGGTTATCATAGTGATTAATCACCACGATTAGATAAATAGCAATTGAATAGAGAATGATCATACACTACAACCATGATAAACCAACTAACGTCTACGTGGTAAACTCACGATTGCCAAAATACCGAGCATACTATGGAGATGGTCTCGGTAATACTATAATGGGATTATTTTCAAGAATGGCTCCAAAAGTGGCTCCGCTAGTAAAACAATTATCGATGAAAGCAATTGATGTTATCCGAGATAAGGGTATTAACGCTGTTGGTGATCTTGCCACGAAGGCGTTTTCAGCCGCGAAGGATAAACTAACAGCGCTAGTTCGACGGCGAAATTCGAAGAATTTCCAATCAAAGAAACCATTGCCGTTGCCATCTACTGCGGTTATGCCTGCGCGGGTTAGTAAAATAATAAATAACGCAGTAGATGAAAAACTACAGTCAATGATGTCATCGTTGACTAACGCCCAGGATAACATAACAGCAAATATGATAGCGGGAAGTGGCCTTGGAAATTCAAAGAATTTCTACAAACGTCAAAGACGTCGATGAAAATCATTGATTGGAAATTGCTGTGCAATTTCACCTTCGGATTTGTTTCATTGAAAATCTTTGAAATTAAAAATCGAGGATTTTCCAAGCAATTTACGATTTCACCTCCAATTTAGACCATCGGATATATAATAAAAAATGTTCAAACAGAACCCTGATAGTGCATTTGACATGGACGCCCCAGTACTTAAAGATGATTCTGTACGCGATTATCAATTTTTTGCCTATCACGCAGTACAACCTGATCTTCGGGGGAGAATTGAACTTCAAGTTCATGATACCAGTAAATACTTTTTACCCGCTGAAACCTTTATTGAAGTCGAAGGTGAACTTTTACAGCATGATGATACACCATATGCAAATGACCCAACTATCCGAGTTGGTTTTGTTAACAATGGCATCATGGCGTTATTTGAAAGTGCTAGATATCTCATTGATGGAAGAGAAATCGAATCTATTGAACGCGAAGTTGATATTGCTACGGGAATAATCGGGTTAGCGAGATACTCTGATGACTATACAAGATCAGCGGGTCCGTCTATGATGTTCGCGAAGGATATTACTGATAACGCCGAACACGTCCAGTATTCTAGAGTAAAAGCAACACGAGCTACTGCAGTTGATCCAGCACCAGCCAGATATACAAGACCAGCTGCTGAATTTGATGTCATAAATAATATTACCATTTACAACCTAGGATTTGCAACACGAGTAGCAACGTTGCAGGGACAGCATCGACGGTTTTCATGCGCGATTCCGCTCCATCACATATTTGGATTTTGTAGAAACGTCAGAAAAGTTATCTATGGAGTAAAGCATTCTATATCGCTAATAAGAAGGGGTACTGATAATTATGCAATCTGGCGCACTGGCGGCGCTGCGGGTAAAGTCGTTTTATCAAAACTAACACTGTGGATGCCAGTGTTGACTCCGTCGTTGTCAACAGAACCGCGATTACTATCATTTATGGATCGGGGGGGGGGGGGGAAGAGATTATTAAGTTGGTTGTCAACGTCCACAGATACCATGGATTCTAATATTGATGGTACACTTACATGGCATCTAGCATCAAAACAGGGTATCTCAGCTCCACGTCACATATTTATTGCGCTACAGAATACTGCGCGATTAGATAATCAAGAACGTTCCCACATGATATTTGATCAAATTGGGTGTAGTGAAGTCTCGCTGAGAATAAACGGACAGCAAGAACCATCAGAGGATATACAACTTGATTATGGAAACAACCACGTTGCACGAGTTTATCATCGGTTGCTGTCGTATATGGGACGCGATCAAAATGTCGATACTGGTCTACAAATATCACAGATGGATTTTAAAAGTCTGTATCCGATTTATTACTTTTCGTTGGAACATCTTGACTTGATGAGACAGTCCGTCGTTGATATACACTTCCGAGATCGTGTAACCCGTCCGACTGGTCCACCAGTTGGTGGGATACTTCCTATCCTTATCCCGAATTATAGAGCGGTTGCTGTCATTCTCAGTGATAAGTCAATGCTACTCGAGGGTGTTGGTGGATGAATGAGACTGGTAGATGCACCAGTGGAAAATATTTGATTGAAAATTGCTGTGTAATGAAAATTGCTGTGCAATTTCACCATTGAATCGCTTGCGATTTAGAATCAATCTGTTTTGTATAATGTCGTATAGTAATATCAATGTTACGTTGACACCTGGTCAGCTAAAAAAATTACAATCCAAATCAGCTAAGCAATGTGGAACCACAATAACGCTGAAACCTAATCAAATGAATGGCGGGGGGAATAAACTATCGCTGACGAAAACTCAGGTTAATCATTTTAATAAAGCGTTTAAGGAAAAAAAAGGAGTTCAGATTACTCTTTCTGCGAGCGCGATTAAAAACATGGAAAAGACTGGTGGTATATTCCCGTTGTTAGGGTTGATTCCAGGGTTGATTGCCGCAGCGGCCCCAGCGGTAGCTAAAGCGGCAGCGTTAGGAGCCGTTGGTACCGCGGCAGTAATGGCACTAAAGAAAGCAACTGGTGGATCCGTCCCCGCTGGTAAAAAAAAAGGAAAGGGTCTAAGACTACCAGGAACCCCGTATTCGTGGTACAGCGGAAGCGGCCTGAGACTAGGACCGGTTTACTAGTTCCGAAATCTTCGATTTCCAAATCAACGATTGAGGAACCTATGGTTCCCATGTCCAATTTTGATTTAATTGATGCCGCTAAAAAACTCGCGATTAAAAACTTCAGAGGTGTTTTTATGAAAGATCAGTTACCGGCACAACCAAATCACGTTGAAACCGGTATTATTAATCTAGATAACAGCGATGGACCTGGAACTCACTGGGTTGCATACGCGATTGATCCACGTGGGATTATTTATTTTGACTCATATGGATTAGCGCCGCCGAAAGAATTTAACCGCTATGTAAGTAAATTAAAAATACCCCGTTGGTATTCCACGTTACCAACACAAACAATGCTTGACCCACCCATATGTGGCAATGAAGTATTAAACGTACTTGATGCTATTTCACGGGAATCTTTGATGAAATTGCAATCAAAACCACCCCATGTAGTAGTGAATGAGTATACTAGCGGTCGTTGGATTGAAAATCTTTTAGATTGAAAATCCATCGGATTTAGACAGAGAAAAGATTTTTATGATAACAATGATTGATATTTGGGGACGACCTTTATCAACGCTGAAGAAACCCGATACTGGTGGAGTTGAAATCCTTGATAAAATCAAGGGTGTTAAAAAACTAATCGAAGATGAAATAGCCGAAACATTGAACCTAGCAAGTGTTGATCCTGGTGAAATAGTTGTATTTCAAGATCGTCAGGGTAAATTGAAAACTAGTAATGTCTCTCTCGATGATATTTTAATTAAACGACGAGACGCAGCAGAGGATGCAATCGCGTTATTTTCCGATCAGGGTAAACTCAAACCAGGTGTACTTGCTTCAACGATCACAGATAAATTAGCAACATTCGATAACACGGCGAATTCATTGAAATCACTCAATGATAAGTATGATGATCATATAGTTGTATTTAACCAGTTTTCTGAATTGCAAAGAAATATAATTGACAAAATTGATAAACCCCTGCTAGAATTTTTGGGAAATCCACCAATGACCACACCAAAACTCGCCTCGATAAAAGATTCTATGTTAGAACTAGCAACTCTTCAATCCGAATATGAAAAACACGTGAAACAGTTTTCAATGTTTCGTAAAAACATCATTGATAAATTTATCGGAACCCCATTTGATAAAATTGAAATAACCCTTCCTGATATTAAAAAATCCATCGATGAGCTTAAAACGACCACTAATAACATCGTAACGGATGCAACGAGGATGACAAGCGTCATTGAAAAAACAAAAATTCCTCATGATAAAACTATCAACGTCGTATACACGATTCAATACGGATCATTTGCGTGGAGTCCCACAAACAACATTTTAAACATAACCGCAGCAGTCAAGGGTATTTATTGATTAACAATAGTATCACCGAATCAGTTTAATATATCATCAAGTAGTTCATCTGGAGTCAATAATACGATATCAACGATCATCGACAAGGATGTATCTGAACAATTCACGATAACGACCACAGATAGAAATCTTGTCAGAGTTTCAGTAACGTGGTACGTAGAATTCGTAGTGGATTTAAGTAAACAATTAAACTGAAAGGGAAATCACAATTGAAAATGCTAGCGCTTTTAAAATAAAATGACGATCCCTTCAGTGTATCAGTATCGCTATGATCAAGTCAGAGAATTTCAAACTAAACTCAGTTCTCTCTGTGAGGAGTATCAAATAAAAATAAAAAAATACCAACGAAGAATAACCGCAGTTGATATCACCGTGTACTCGGTGTCGGGCGTAATCACTGCTGCTGGGATAATACTATCTTCAGTTACAATGATTGCTCCGGTCGTAGTTCCAATCGCTATTTCCGCGGTGGCTACAATTGCGGGTATATTAACCGGGATCACAAAAAAACTATCATCGTGTAGCCAGAGTAAACTACACGATTATGTAATTAAATTTCACATTGCATCTGCCGGTTACTCGCAATTATCCTCGTTGATATCATCGTCACTCGATGACACAACAATATCAGATAGCGAATTCTCAACGATGGCTCAATTGTATAAACAGACAATGCTAAAATTAGAGCAGAATAATAATAATAACAATGTCGTCGAAAGAACTACTTCAACAAATAGTAACAAATACAACACCGGTGAAAACAAGCATGAGATCAGTAACCTCAACGCGTCCTGAATTCAGTGTGAATTTCCCGATTCCCGTTCCCGTGAGCGAGATCGCGCTAGCAAAACTACGAGTGCATCATAGCTGGCCCAATATCAGATCCGTAGCATTTGGTGGTCAACTACCAAATAATTCCTTGGTGTTCGCGTGGAAAAATCGTGAAGACGGAACCCCAGACTGGAACGTTGTCTCGTTACCAACATGGTCATATCAAATCGAACAAATCAATAACGAATTACAACGAAGAATTAAATCTATCACTGGAAAAGAATCAAAAATCGCTATAACGGTTCACGAGCCGACGTTATCATCTGCGATCGAGATTAATTCCCCTGGGTATGTTGTAGATATTTATCAGAGTTCTATAAGATCAGTGTTAGGATGGCCCGAATTACCACCTCGACAGAAAGAAACCGTTGATATACCAGAACCTGTAAAATCTGATTATGTCACAGATAGGATAAAACCTGATAATCCAATAAAAAGTTATCAAGATTATTCTCCCGACAAGTTTATAGGATATGACAACCGGAGTAATATGATATTTTACACTAATTTAATCAAAGAAAATTTAACAGCGATGAATAATGATTTTTCATTATTGTTAATATCCCTTAAATCCGGCTCTCTCACCCAAGATGAATTTATCAACGTTGTAGAAGCATGTAACAAAATCATCAACGATATGGAAACATTTCATGCGCAAATTATTCAACAAGTATTAATGAATGAAATTTATAAAGAAGTGTTTGCGGTAGAATACAATATCCCCAGAGAGGATATTCAAACATCTAAAATCCCTGGGTATAACCCCGACGAATTAAAAAAATATCTCAGTTATGCCATCGATATTGGGTTTAAGAAAATCCACGACGATTGGAAGAAATTATCACGACAACAAACAAATATTCTGACGTTTAATAACGACCAAGATGGTGGTGGTAGACATATCGCTCCGAACAACGTAAATATATCCTCGGTGATATCATTGAATTTAGTATGTGACGTTATCGAAGGAAGCTATCAAATAAATCTCGAGCAATCAAATCAAGCTCAGCAGGGGTATATTTTATATTCATTTGCACCAACGGCCCCTCCAGGGTTTCTAATTATTGAAGACCCAACTAATCCAGTCTATATGCGATGTCATAATAATTCTTTAACGAGAATTAATTTTAAACTCACTGACCAATCTAATAATTTGATTGATCTGCGAGGTGAAGTTTTGCAAATTAGTCTGTTTGTGAAATCGTAAATTGCTTTGCAATTTCAAAGGACTTTCATCGTAAAAAAAATTGTTAGCGCATAGCAGCAGAGGAGGTGAACGCCAACTAAATTGTAAAATTATTTTTTTTAAAGTTTTTTTATATTATTATTAAGTATTTTTCAAGGAAGCCTCAGTTTACTAAATTGAGGCCTATTGAGAAACCTCAGTTTACTAAATATTTTGCCTGAAAAGTTTGGTCTGTTCACACACTCTGCATTTGTTAAATAATTTCGGTTTCCGTAGAAGCCTTATTTTTGCTTGAAAACCTGGTCTGTTTACACACTCTGCTGCTATTGCTGTGAAATTTTTAACGATTTTAGGTTCTTCAACAAAATGATATCCCTCTATTTCCTCCTCTTCTCCAATTGGTTGATATCCGAGACCAAAAAACTCTATAGTAAATCTATGATCTTTATAACTCTTTATTGGATTATCAGGTTTTATTCTGTCGGTGATATAATCAGTTTTTTGTGGTTCTGGTAAATCAACGGTTTTTCCCCCTGGTGGTAATTCAGGCCATCCTAGTACGGTTCTAATAGAACTTTGATAGATATCTACGACGTATCCTTCTGTGCTTATCTCAATTGCGGATGATAGTGTTGGTTCATGAACTGTTATAGCGATTTTTGATTCTTTTCCAGTAATCGATTTTATTCTACGCGCGAATTCATTATTGATTTGTTCGATTTGGTATGACCCGGTTGGTATGGAAACGACGTTCCAGTCTGGGGTACCGTCGTCTTTATTCTTATTCGCAAATACCAGTGAATTATTCGGTTGTTGACCACCAAATGATTTTGATCTGATATTAGGCCAACTATGGTATACTCGTAGTTTTGCTAGCGCTATCTCCTTCACTGGGACCGGAGAGGGGAAATTCACACTGAATTCAGGATTCGTTGATGTTATTGATATCATGCTTGTTTGTACTGGGTTCGTGTTCTCCACTATTTGTTGAAGTAATTCCATCGGTGTTGTGATCGTTGCTATACTGTTGTTGTCGCTCTAATTTTGACACCGCGGAATCATAAATACTGACCATCACTGAGAACTCACAATCTGATATCGTTGAGGTTATTGAGATCATTCTGGTTTTTGGGTTTGTGTTTTTCAATTCCATCGGTGTTGTCATTGTTATTATATTCATGTTGTTGCTCTAATTTTGATATCGCTGAATCAAAAATACTGACCATCGCTGAGAATTCACTATCTGATATAATTGTATTATCGAGTGACGACGATATCATCAGGGATAACTGCGAATATGCGGTTGATGCAATATGAAATTGAAGTAAGTAATTCTGCAGTTTACTCTGGCTGCATGATGATATCTTTTTTGCTATCCCGGTTGATATACCCGCGATTGTAGCCACCGCAGAAATGCAAATTGGAACTACGACCGGAGCAATCATTATAACCGATGCAAGTATTATTCCGGCGCCAGTGAGAACGCTTGACACCGAGTACACAATAACATCAATTGCGGTGATTCTTCGTCGGTATTTTTTCATTTTTATTTGATACTCCTTAGTGAGGGTTTTGAGTCTAGTCTGAAATTCTCTAACCTGATAATAGCGACATTGCGTTGATGAAATCATTTTTATTTTAAAAACACTAGTGTTTTCAATTATTTGCCATCGTTAGCGGGAATTGCTAGTGGCTTCAGCCGGAAAAATGATCTACGAGTTCTATACACCAGGCTATTTTTGATCTAATGGTGGAGCTATCAACCGCGACAAATTGAAATTCTGGTGTTATGCCAGTCTCGATAATTAACGTCGCGACGCCACCAGAGTAGGTTCTATTGTCCATGATCATATTAAATTGATCGATAGAGGCCCACGTTAACCCATAGATACCATCAATCTTCGCTTCTTCATCCTTCGAGAGAAGAACGGTAATTCTAGGAGCTTTGCCTCGTATCCAATCCTCGATTCCATGATTGGTCGTATATACGATATTTTTAATGTCCTTGTGCGGAATCCTTACCTTTTCAAAATCTTCTTTTAGTTTAGAAATATCGAGATAATTTGCCTTGATTTCTGAAGCAGTCATCATCCTTCCAGCTTCCTTGTTAGCGAAGAATGAATTGAACAAGTCTTTAATTTCAGTGAGAGTCATCCCAATCACAAGCGGGGTTCCAAAGAATTTATGTACGACATTTTTGCGAAAAGAATTGTAACCTCGTATATGATCATCCAGCTCACGGCCGTGGGCGGTAACCTTGTTGTCTTGGGTGGTAATCATGCTGTCTTTGGCGGCAATCTTGTTGTCTTGGGTGGTAATCATGTTGTCTTGGGCGGCAATCTTGTTGTCATGGGTAGCAATCGCGTCGGTGATTGTAGATACAAGTGCGCCTGGTTTAAGTCGTCCACTGTTGGAATATAGCGCAATAGAGTTTTCAGCTGCGTCGCGCTGCCGTATCAAAATATCATCCAACGACATATCACTGGTTTTCAATTTACCCTGTTTGTCCTGAAATACAACTATTTCGTTCGGGTCAACATTTACTAAATTTAACGTCTCAGCTATTTCATCTTCAATTATTTTTTTTATATCCTTGATAGAATCAGGGGGTGCAGTGCCATCGGCTTTGGGTTTCAAAGATCTCCCCCAAATATCAATCATGATACACCTCTCTCTAAAATCGTTTTTGACGACTTCGTTGAAAAATCTTCGATTTTCGCCAGCGATTACTAGTGTATTCATTCACGACAACATGTGGTGGTTTTCCGCTTGGGTTACTCAAGGAGTTAGAAATAGCGTTAAGGACATTTAATACTTCGCTGCCACATATTGGTGGGTCATTCATTTGTTGTGTTGGTAGCGTAGAATACCAAGTCTTCATTGGAAGGGTTTTTATATAACGCATAAACTCTTTTGGTGGGGCTAATCCATATAAATCGAAATAAACAATCCCACGTGGATCAATAGCGTATGCAACCCAGTGAGTTCCAGGTCCGGTGCTGTTATCTAAATTAATGATTCCGGTTTCAACATCATTGGGTTGTGCCGGTAACTGATCTTTCATAAAAACACCTCTGAAGTTTTTAATCGCGAGTTTTTTAGCAGCATCGAGTAAATCAAAATTGGACATAGGAATCTTCGATTCCCGAGTCATAGACTCCTCAACAATTGGGTTGGAAATCGAAGATTTGGGAACCATAGGTTCCTCAATTAATAAATCGTTCCTGGTAGTCTTAGACCACTACCGCTGTACCACGAATACGGGGTTCCTGGTAGTCTTAGACCCAATCCGTGAACGGATCGTCCCTTTTTTTTATATCCGTTCCCAGTTGCCTTTTTTAGTGCCATTCCTGCCGCGGTACCAACGGCTTCTAACGCTGCCGCTTTCGCCACCGCTGGGGCTGCTGCTGCAATCAAGGCCGGAATCGCAGCTAACAACGGGAAGATACCACCTGATTTTATCATATTTTTTATAGCAGCCGCAGAGAGAGTAATCTGAACACCTTTTTTGCTACTAGTGCATCATTGAAATGTTTCACCTGACGAAGTGTCAGCGATAATTTATTTGCACCACCAGTCATTTGGTTGGGTTTCAACGTGATTGTGGTTCCACATTTTTTAGCTGATTCCGATTGCAATTTTTTGATTTGACCAGGAGTTAACGCAACACTAATATTACTATATGACATTATACATAATTGATTGATTCTAAATCGTTTACAATTTCAATTACATGTTTTCCACTGGTGCATCTACCACTCTCATTCTTCCTCCAACACCTTCAAGTAGCATTGATTTATCACTGAGAATGACAGCAACCGCTCTATAATCAGCAATAGCACCACGAGTCACATTAGCTCTAAAATGTATATCAACGACAGATTGTCTCATCAAATCGAGATGTTCCAGTGAGAAGTAATAGATTGGATATAGATTTTTAAAGTCGTATTGTGATATTTGCAGACCAGTATCGACATTTTGGTCGCGTGCCATCAATGACAACAACCTATGATACACGCGTGCAATATGATTCTGACCGTAATCGAGTTGTACATCCTCGGATGGTTCCTGCTGGCCGTTTATTCTCAGTGAGACGTCTTTAACACCTAATGGATCAAATATCATATGACTGAAACGTTGATCGCCAACTCGTGTGTTATCCTGTAACGCAATAAATATATGACGTGGCGCAGAAACGCCTTGTTTTGATGCTAGATTCCAGGTAAATAACCCGTTGATATTTGATTGTTTAACATCTGTACTCACTGATAACCAACTTAGTAATGATTTTCCTCCTTGGTCCATAAATGATAATAATCGTTCTTCTGCGGTGATTGATGGAGTCAACACTGGCATCCACAATGATATTTTTGTTAAAATGACTTTACCGGCATCAGCATTTGGATTTGCATTGTCTGCTGGAATCCTCCAGATTGCGTCATTATCATCACTCTTTCGTACAAGCGATACTGTATGCTTCGCCCCGTAGATAACTTTTCGGACGTTTCTACAGAATCCAAATATATGATGCAGTGGAATCGCGCATGAAAATAATTTACGCGCTCCTTGCAACATTGAAATACGTGTTGCAGCTCCTAGATTGAAATTAGCATCGTTGTTTATAATCATATCCTCGGCATCAATATTAGCGGTGCCAGCATTATTCTTTGGTCGTCTTACAACAAATGGATTTCCTCCAGCGGTATTCTTACCATCTTTTGCAAATATCATAGAAGGTCTTGCTGATCTTGTATAATCATCAGAATATCTCGCTAACCCTGTTATTGTTGTAGCCACATCAACATCGCGATCTATGGACTCAATTTCTTTTCCATCAATGAGATATCTAGCACTCTCAAATAACGCCATGATACCATTATTGACAAACCCGACATGAGTACCAGCTGGATACGGTGCTGGTACAGCAGGAGTATCAGCAGTTGTTACAAGTTCACCTTCGATTTCAATAAACGCTTCACAAGGCAAAAAGTATTTACTGGTATCATGGACTTGAAAATTAATTCTTGCTCGACTATTTGAGTTTATGGCATGATAGGCGCAATATTGATAATCGCGTACAGAATCATCCTTGCGAACTGGGGCATCTATATCAAACGCTGGATCAGGTGACTGTTTGAACATTTTATTCTATTTATCAGAGTCTAAATCGCGATGTTCCATTTCATCGACGTAGTTTTTTAAAGCCACTTCCTGCTATCATATTTGCAATATTGCTTTGGTCGGGGGTTAAAACCATCGACGCTAATTTTTCGTCTACTGCGTTATTTATAATTCTACTAACACTCACAGGCATTTCCGCTGTAGACGGTAACGGTTTTGAAAATCCTTTGGATTTCATCCGTGATTTCACTAATGATGTTAATTTATTCTTCGCAGTTGAAAACGCTTTTCCCGCAAGATCTCCAGCGAAATCTCCGATTGTGCCAATACCCTTATCACGAATAGCATCAATGGCTTTCATTCCTAATTGTTTAGCCAACGGCATCACTTTTGGAGCCATTCTTGAAAATAATCCTAATATGGTATTACCTAAACCATCTCCGTAGTATGCTCTATAAACTGGAAACCGTGAATTAACTACGTAGACGGGGGTTGGTTTATCATGATTGTAGTGTATGATCATTATTAGAAATCAGAAACAATTTTTCAATTGTTATTTATCTAATCGAATGACTTTTCAATTCAGTCACTATGATACCCACTTTCCACTAACTCGCCAATGAAATCTCGATATGTGCTGATATCCATGATACCACCCTGAAATAATCGTCTACAGATATCAGCTGCTTCATTAATTATTTCTGGAGAGTTATTTCCAGCTCGGAACCCTCCTACAAGAACCTCTAATCGTGATATATCACTGAGAACACTACCAGGACATGAAACACTGGAATCTGTTAATCCACTTCCGCTATAACCCATTGCTACATCCATTTTTTCCATTTCGTCTAAATCGGCTTTTTGTAAATAATCAAGAATATCATCATCATCAGGTGGTAGTTGTTGTTTTTTAGGTGAAAAAGATATTTTCTTTGCAGGTTGCTGTCGCCGCCCTTTCAATTTTGGTGGTTTTTGTTGTTGTTTTAGTTTTTCATATTTTTTATACACGTTTCCCACCGCATTGATATATTCAATGTATGAACTATCTTTCTTAACCTGATTTTTTTCAGTTTTGATCTTATAGAGTATATCAGCCCAGTGAGTTATATTCGTAACATATTTATGTTGTTCTGGTTTCAACATATTTTTCCTGTTTTCATAAGTCATAACAACAAGCTTAGGAATATCTGCTAGTTTAGTATCATCAATTGCTGCTAACCCTTCCTCGTTAAATCTCACGCGTAAACCATCAACTGTTCTTTTTGATTCTATTTTTTGTACGGCCTGTTCTGTTTGTTCAGTTTTCGCTGCTATTTTTTCGAGTTCACCGATAACAGATTTCCCCGTCTCGGGATCATCTCCCAGTATTGCACGTTGTACTCCCTTCGTTGCTGTTGTTACTGGTTTAAACAATTCTTCAGATCCCAAAGCAAAATCAGTCTGAAGACTCTGTCGTTGTTGCAGTTTATTCCGTACAGAGTCGCGAATTGGTACAAATCTCCTGATTGCATCCAGTCGTTCACGAGCCAATCGGGTTGTTAATGCTTCATTGACCATTATTTGAAATCAGAAACAATTTTTCAATTGTAAAACAATTTTTTAATCCGACCTAACACCACCGTGGAAGTGTTATTTTGTTATTTTAACAGCGTTATCAATGATGAGGAAAGTGTCAGAATTGTATATAAATAAAATAATAATTTCACTTTCCTCATTCTTTTTTTGATCAATCTGAACCGTCCATCAATTTTTATTCAGTGTGAAATATTTTCACTGTTTTTGACATTGTCAATCAAAAAATGCTAAAAAAATTAAAATCTCTATGAGGGATGGTCACAATCAAATAATGATAAATGGTCAATCAAAATTGTTCATTTTCTTGAATTAACGCCCGTAGGTTTCTAATTTTAGAATTAACCTCCTTTTTCAATTCGTATTCGTTACCTAATTCTTTTCGTATTCGTTCTACGATAGTATATAACGGAGCGAACACACTTACATCACTGGAGAATGCAAGAGAGTCCCGAATAGAATTCTGAATTCTTTTGATGAGCGCGTATTGCTTTGGCAGCATATATTTATTGTTGTTAACTCCGTATTCTATATCCTGAAAATCAGACATGATTTGATCAGGATTTAACCCATCTGATAGTTCAATATCCCAACTTTTCAATTTTGAAATCTCGGATATAATGCTATTCATATTTTCAGAATTCATATTCTATAACAATGACATATTTCTAAATGAAAAATATGATGCATTAGACGTAACTAAATCGAATTTTCTGCCCCGTCTTTTTTGAAATCGCAGATCGATAAATCCCCTCTGCAACATATCGTACTGAGGGTGAACAAATATCGAAATGCCTACCGGCGCTGGTTATTGATTGAAATATTTTTTCTTCGTTAGTTATCGTATTCAAAGATTTCACAGGTCTCGCTTTTTTTGAGCATTTTCCAGTCCTTCCAGATGAATTATTTTCACTCTGTGTAACAACTTGTAAATTTGATAAAGAATTGTTCATTGGATTAGAATCAATGTGATCAATGACAGAATCATCCTCGATCAATCCATTAAAACATTCAAATACGAAACGATGATTGAGATATTTCTTCTTTCCAGCGCCAAACCTCAAATATCCATGATTATTCACATCACCAACTGGTTTCTTCAGTCTGCGGTTTCTTACAACACCATCACTGGATGCTTCATAATTTGTAATCACAGGGTGTTGTCTGAATTCTTGGTTCATTCGTATACTAAATACTATTTGTCTAATTTATTGTTTGGTCAAATGATTACATCACTGGAAAATCTTTCGATGTAGTCTTGAGGAGTTCTTATGATTTTATCCTTGACTCTGTCAAGAATACTGACTTTGTCAGCGTCAGGGACTTTATCAGTGTCAGGGTCATAATTTCTGATTGATTGTCCATTTTTTATTCTTTTATCATAATAACGCTTCAACTCCCTGTATCGCTTTCCACCGCAATTCAAACACAACTGAGATTTTCCCCTGACCCCAACCCCACATCGTATGCACGGTAACGGACCAAGGCTTTCACGACGAAAGCTTTGCATATGATACCCACAGAATTAATTTCTGCATGATTTGTTACACGGGGTTATTGATCCAATCATAAGCCACTTACAGTGATTCATTATATATAAATTCTTCATTTAAATGCTTGTTTTAATTATAGCATGAGGGAGTTAAGGAGAACGCCTTCGAAAAATGCTGAATTCAATACTGATAAAGAGTTTAAGAGATTATTGAAGATTAATCCTAAATTTAATCTCGATAGACCCAAAAAACGTCCAATAGACGGAAACATGAAAGAGTTTAAGAGATTATTAAAAATTAATCCTAAATTTAATCTCAATAAACCAAAAAAACGTAACAAAATTAATCCTAAATTTAATCTCAAACGTCCAAGAGACGGAAACATGAAAGAGTTTAAGAGATTATTAAAAATGAATCCTAAATTTAATCTCGATAAACCAAAAAAGCGTAACAAAATTAATCCTAAATTTAATCTCAAACGTCCAAGAGACGGAAACATGAAAGAGTTTAAGAGATTATTAAAAATTAATCCTAAATTTAATCTCGATAAACCAAAAAAACGTTTAATAGACGGAAACATGAAAGAGTTTAAGAGATTATTAAAAATTAATCCTAAATTTAATCTCGATAAACCAAAAAAAACGTCCAAGAGATTACCCTGGAAAGATGCTCAATTCAATCTCGATATAGTTTCTAATACACCAAAGAATACAATTCTTGATAAATCCATGATTAGTAAAATCAGAGACTGTTTTAATGAATTCAAGCGTGATGGAGCATCTTATTGTTGGTCAACATTTCGAATTGATGGTGTTGTTGACGCTACCATGAATGATGAAAAAGCAGCAGTGATAATTTCACGTGTTGGGGAAAAAAGGTATTTTTTCCGAATAAAATTCATTATCGAAGTCGAAGGTAAATGGATTATTAGGGATAAATTTGAACCAATCCTCAAGAATAAAAAAGCTGTCATTGTGAGTAGAGATTCCAAACCAGGAATTCTAACCGGCATTGACAAACCATACTACGAAAGATCTTATCCCGTAACAGCAATGGTTTATGGGATATATTCGTTAAATGATAAACCCGATATCGCAAAACTAGCTCCTATGAAATATTCTAGTTCACTGAATTGCGTGGCAACACGGGAAATGGAACACTTCACAAATGCATCCTGAGGAAATAAACTAACTGATCTGCGACGTAGGAAAATAACCGAATGGGAACTGACAGTGAAACAGCATGGTGCAAAGATTTCTGATATAGCTAAATTAGAAACATCATTAAGATTCCCAATAACCGTTATGACGATAACCGGAGAGGTTTTATACGAACCGAAATATTACAAAAATGGAGCGCCAATACAGATTATTGATCATAACAAACACGCGTGGACACCTGCGGTAACAGTATTTCCACGAGAACGAACCGTGAAATATATCCCCGAAGAATTCGTCGGGGATGTTTTCTATGAAGAGAAATTATTCGATGCTATTCATGCGTTGTGTAAAGATGATCCTGTGTCAGTGTGGTTACTTAGAAGTGATGAAGATCCCGAAATAGGATTCGATCAATTTGTAAGAACAAATGGTGAATTATATCGCGTTGAAGAATTAGATAACAGAATGAGAAAAATCGCTAGTGATTTTTCACCGGAGAGTTTTCATGAAAAACTACTCACGGGTAGTTTTAATATTCCATCAGTGGTAGCTCACTTCGCAAGAGAAAAAAACTCATGGCGTCCAACACGAAGTGATTTCCTTGAGGATGTTAAATTGAGTTGCGTCAAATTTGGTCATGGAGGACTGTGGAATACGAAATACTCACGTGATGGTATGATTTCAATAAATATATCCGCGTGTTATCCCGGAAGTTTTCTCGGATATGGGGAATGTGCTGAGTACTTCAAACGATTTTGGACACCCCACACATGAAATGACTCGTGTTGCGATTAATGGACCATTACCTGATTTTGATTTAACCGGATTCGCTCGTGTGATATCATTCGAATTCGCTACAGGGTTACATCCGTGTAGTTATGTTTGACTCGGTAGACATATATCTGAAAAGGCCTGGATGCCAATAGTGCTATTGAGATATATGATTGATTGTGGTATGCTAATATCGTTGATTGTTTCCGAGGCTATTATATCCTATCGAGCTCAGAAAGAAGTTTGGCTACCACAACCCGATCTAGATCGTATAATCAGCGAACTACGAAAACAGTGTCCAGATTTCAGTGAAGAACAAATCATGAATTGGTCTAAGAAGTTATTTAAAATTAAAAAAGAACAAGCAAATGATCTCGGACGAAGAATAATCGGTAAATTTACCCAGGGTGGAAGATACGACAACGCAAAATATTCTTCGCGGTTGATCATAGACGTCGCTGAATACGATTTTATTGTAACGGATTTAATGAAACAGGGAAAACTTGTATCCCGCAAGGATGCTTTTCCATCCAATGGTGAGAAGATGGGTACGGTTGTTACCTACTGGGATGGATATAATTCCCAGTATACACATTTAAGATCATCTATGCTAGCCTATGCTTCTATTAATCTATTTTCGATGATAAATAGATTTCCTAATACCGCGGTTAGAGTGGCCACTGATTCGA
Source organism: Unio delphinus (assembly GCA_029339505.1). Classification (NCBI taxonomy): domain Eukaryota; kingdom Metazoa; phylum Mollusca; class Bivalvia; order Unionida; family Unionidae; genus Unio; species Unio delphinus. The sequence goes on from JAQISU010000174.1 coordinate 14,655,261, forward strand.
TGTATATACACAATAAATACAAATCAGCTGTAGCTAAATTCACAGATCCGGAGGAAGCGTGGGGGCGTTGGCGATTTAAAAAGGAGATGCTACATGAGTATTGTGAATCGGCAGACGTTGCCATGGATGATAAATATCTTTCATATAACCGTATTGAAATTCAAAAAGAATTTTCTAATGCACCACCGGTATCTGATCCAATATGTAGATACAAGACAGTTTATTTAAACGGTTGTGGTGGGTCAGGAAAGACAACTCGTGCAATTGAATTATTTCGTCGGTCAACCATGATTGTGCTAACACCGACTCACAGACTCGCCAGAGAGATGATACAGCGAGGGGTAAATGCCTGTACTTACCATAGTTTTTTTTCGATGGAAGGGTGACAAATGAACTCCTGAGCGTATGGGTGATAAATTCATTCCTGAAATCATAATCTGGGATGAAATATGCACAGTGTCATTAGATGTATTACAAACATTTCTCGAGTGGTTGTTAAACAAAAACACAAAAGTCGTCATGTGCGGTGATCACGGCCAACCACCACCATTTGTCGGTGCATCTCCACATGAATGGCTAAGGGGTTTTGTAGACTATTATGAAGAAATTACCACTGATTATAGATCACTTGATGAACGATTACGAGAATTCAAAGCGCTAATTAGATTACAACCGGATAGAATCCAATGCGAAATAGCGCGTGAAGTGATTTCAGAAACTCCAATGAATGATTTCTGGGAAACATGGAGACCAAATGATTTGATAATTGCAAGTAGAAAAATAGTCAGGGACACACTTCAGATGAAGTTATTTGAATTGCATAAAGAAAAATGTGCAACGCTTCCAGTACCCCTTTGTTATAGGCCATCGGATACGCGAAAACAGAACATTGAAGTTGATATTCCAGGACAGAGTGAAAAACAAATTCTCGTATTAAATGATATTGTGCTGGTTGATATCAGCGTCGTCGAAAATGCATTGCGTGCTAAGAAATCCCCGTGGACGCTAGGATACGCAGCAACAATACATTCTTCACAGGGATTGACTATATCGGATACAATTGTTTGGATGGTGGATAATCACATCGAATGGTCGAATTTAGTCTATCTCGCAGTATCCAGAGTACGAAAAGTAAATCAACTTCGAAGAATTGTTTTCGATGATAATGACACAACAATGGATGATATTGATGTCAAAATTATTGATAAAAAACTCTCCGGTTACAAACAACAGGACAAAAAGAAACAACGAGAATTTGATATTGATGCTGAATTAATAATCACTTTGAAGAAACAACAGAATAATCACTGCGCGAGTTGCAATTGTATAATGCGTTGGCAGTATTCGGATAAAGATCCTCGCCAATTTACCGTAGACAGAAAAAATAACAGTCTCGGTCATGTCAGAAACAATGTGATGTTGACTTGTCTTGAGTGCAATAGACGCAACGGCGCTAGTTAAGACCATGCGGTGGCAATTGAGTATCCTCGGGAATTACCTGCAGTTGTTGTCGAGTAAATCCTTGTTGAGGGGCAGTTGAATCCAGTTTATAGACTGGAGGTCTACCCGTAGATCGTGTTATACTAGATATCTTGTGTGCAGTAACACTCCAAATAGGATCAGTAGCCCTTTTTTTACCACCCTCAAGCTCTCCTGGTTCGTATAAGTACCTAACAGTGACATTACTACCAAGAATTGGTTCTTTGAAATCTTTTTGTGGTTGTACGGGTATAGACTTCTTTTTAATAGCGTTGCTAGGTTTCATGTTGATTGTTCTAGTAATCTCATTATTCAGTGCGGTAATCACAGCTGGTAACCTTTTGACCCATTCACGGGATCGCTTTTCTTGAATGAATTCTTTTGCGTATTGATATCCAAAAAACCGCTCAGCAATCGTCCGATTAAATCGTTCTACAATGGCCTGATCGCGATGTAGCGCAGTATGCCCTCGTCGTATGGTGACATTATGATGTTTCATTGTAGATAACACTGCACCCTGAAATTCCTTGCCAGGATCAACCTGCAATAGATTTGGCCAGTGCAGAGGACCCCTTCGATAAATCCTCTCAAATGCAGAAGCGACTTCAGTGGCTGATTTTGTTTTTAACGGTTCTGCTTCTTTGTATCGACTTGCAATATCAACTATGGTTAGAGCGTATTTGTAACCGTTATCATGTGGCAGAAATAATATATCAGCCTGATGAACTTCATTAGGAGCGGTCACATCAAAATGCGAGAATTGAATTTGTTTAGGCGATGGTAGATAAATCTGCCATAGTGCCTGTTTGGATAACCAATTAGCCGCAGTGTTTTTTTTTTCACTTTTGCAGCACTAGCGAGTTTATGGACTGCTGATTTACCCCTCCAGTATCCTCTTGGGGAATAATAAATTGATTCCATATTAATTACCGGCACCTAACATCAATTTACTTTTCATAGCCGATTTTATCAAAAATGAAGCCAATTTTTCTTTGAAGGATTTATCAGGAATAGCATTTAACGCATGAATTAATTTCACATCTGCTAGATGCCTGTGTTGCAGATTACTGCTTTTATAAGCAACATCATGAAGGTGACAGGCCTTATCAATGGCGTTTATTGGTTCTTCACCGGGTCGGGACTGATTTTGATCATTGAGTCTGATATCAAGTCTGGTTCCCGGTCCACAGTAGCTATATCCTGGGAGGTGCTTTTCTCCCGGGTACTTTGCCCATGGGGTTCCAGGGAGCTTTGCCAATTTCGCTGCGATATCACCTCCTCGTTTTTTTAAAAATCAGATCTCATAGACACAAATCTAAATTTCTTTGTACCACATTGCACGCATTTACCAGAAAGCGCTGATCGGTTATTTTTAGTTGTAATCGTCGTCAAGTCATCTGTGCCAGTACGCGTTTTACACTTCACACAATATAGATCCATAATTTATGTATAGAAATATGGATATAATTGATTTTTCAGCGACTAAAGCAAGAGAACCGGTTAAGCATCATGCAGCGCTACCAAACTCTATCCGGATGATTACAATCGGGCCATCTGGATCCGGTAAAACGCAATTGTTACTCAATTTAATAATGAGATGGATGAAGTGGGATAAGTTGTATTTAGTTGCTCCTAGTGTAGATGATCAGCGTTGTTATGAAGTGTTAAAGGATTTTAACGACAGCGCGGTAGAAAAATCCGGAGAGGGTATTATTGAGTTTATAACCGATATCGATGAAACTCCGAGCATTGATGATATTGATGGAGATATTAACAATTTAGTCGTATACGACGATATAATGTTAGATAAACAAAAAAATCCTGCTAGGATCTTTTCCAGAGGCAGGCATAAAAACACTGACGTGATATATCTCACTCAACGCTACACTCAGATTCCAAAAGTGATCAGAGATAACTGCAATATTCTTGCTGTATTCAACGGAGTTGATACTCATACTCTTAGAAATATTTGGCAGACATGGTGCTGCGGTGATATGGATCATAATCAATTTAGAAATTTCTTTATTAATGCTCAGTCAACCCCGTACGGATTTGTAACAATAAATCTGCATGATCCTCGGACACGATATCGTATCGGACTCGATCAAATATTCGGTTAAAATCGTAAAAGAATTATTAACCTGTAGCAGCAGAGAGGGCGATGACAACAAGTTGCGACCAAAATTAATTAAAAAATCGTAAAAGTCTCCGTTTTCATTTTTTTAGTTAAAATGAGATTTCGTAGGAAGGCTCGTTAAGATTTCAATCAATTTTTTGTCTGAAAACGTTGTAGGGTTTGCCCCTGAGACATTTTTTTTGGTTAAAATGAGATCGTAGGAAGGCTCGTTTTAAGATTTCAATCAAAATTTTGTCTGAAAACGTTGTAGGGTTCGCCCTCTCTGCTGCTTATTACTATATTTACCTTTGCATGTTTGTTATATAGCTTTTAGAAACTAGGACTGACGGAAAGCTGTTTAACATCGCCCGTCTCCGTGCAAAGACTAAAGTTACAAAGGTTCTCATCCGTGAATTGCTCTTCGCCGACGATGCAGCCTTGACATCACACACGGAAGATGGACTTCAGTAGCTAGTATGCCGCCTCTCCCACGCCTGCAAGGAGTTCGGACTGACCATCAGTCTGAAAGAAGACGAATGTAATGGTGCAGGACGCAGACTCGTCTCTCACCATCGCCATTGATGGGTACAACCTGGAAGTTGTTGAGGACTATACATACCTGGGTCCACCATCTCCAACTCGCTCTCCGTTGATACTGATGCATCAGCAGTTATGGCGAGACTGAACCAGAGGGTCTGGGACAATCACAACCTCACCGAGAAGACCAAACTGCGCGTCTACCAGGCATACGTGCTCAGCACACTCCTTTACAGCAGCGAGGCATGGACCACCTATGCGAGTCACGTGAGGAAACTCAACAGCTTCAACCTGAGATGCTTGCGGCGCATTTTGCGTATCCAGTTGCAGGACAAAGTCCCCAACACAGAGGTTCTGAAACGCACTGGCATGAACAGCATGTTCTCCATTCTCAGCGAGAGGCGCCTTCGCTGGCTAGGCCATGTTAGGAGAATGGACCCAGGCCGCATACCCAAGGACCTGCTGTACGGCGAGCTAGTAGAAGGTGCACGAACGACTGGAAGGCCACTTCTGCGATACAAAGATGTCTGCAAAAAGGACATGAAGACAGCCAACATCAACATAAACAATTGGGAGAGCTGTGTTGACGACCGCTCCGCGTGGCGTCTTGCTGTCAGACAGGGCACTCAGAAAGCTGAGGAGATGAGAAACACAAACCTCGCTGCAAAGAGAGCCAGGAGGAAGGCGAACCAAAAACATTCTCAGCAAGCATCAGCATACACCTGCAGCAAGTGTAACAGATACTGTCACTCAAGGGTCGGACTCTTCAGCCACTCGCGAAGGTGCAGATAGGACACCCAAATCGGAAGCTACACCATCGTCTCTCGAAGACGGACGGATGCCGACGATTTACCTTTGCATGTTTGTTATATAGCTTTTACACAGCATAATGCGTGCATTTTCTAGTCTTGTTTGCAAGGCATTTAGATTGGTAATTTAAAGCTATATTTTGTTAAAATAGAATTGTTTACTATCAGCATTATCGAACAGTGAAGGTTTACTATAGAACCTGTCATTTTGAAATTATAATAATATAGTCTTTATAATTTACTGTGTATAACGTCATTACGTTATGTCTGTATCAATGTTAGTACACAGTGTCGGGTATATTTTCAGCTATTGGTACGAGGGTGTTAAACGTCCGGGGTGTCCGGAGCTGTCAAACGTCGGGAGCTGTGTTTAAATGCACTGGTGTGTCCAGAGCTGTTAAATGTGCCGGAGTGTCTCATATCTAGCGTCCGGAGTGTCTAATGTCAAGAGTGACAAGGGTGACCCAGCAGTAGAGCTGTCTAAATGACCATTGTCCGGAGGGTCTAATATTTGGAGGGTATGGAGGGTCTAATGTTTCGTAGTATTCCGAGTGTCCGGAGTCTGTAGAAATTGTGAAGTTTAATTGTATTAGCTGTGGAGCTGTATACTAATAGTCGGATATATCTATTTATTTGTAGTTTGTTAGCTGTGGGCTAATATGGGTTTGCGGAACCCAGTATATGTTTTGGGACTGGAAAGATAAGTTCTTATGTGTCCCTTTATTATTTTCAAATATAGTTTCGCTACTTAAGCGTATACATTTTTACTATATGAGTAATCCTGCATTGTTTACTACGTGAGTAAACTGTATTCATTTTTTTTTTGGTATATTTATCTAGGGTTTTTGTATCATTGCATCATTGTTTTGTATCATTGTATCATTGATTTGTATCATTGTATAATTTATTAGCATCTTCTAGTCTGTGCGTAATTATGTTTAATTAAATCCAATATTTGGATTACACTACGCACGCATTTCATTGTTTTGCTTAAATATATATATATATAAATATATATAGCCACATTAAACCATAATTTTTATATCTGTGTCATAAAACGTGTTCTGTTATCAATCCGAAATATCCGTGTCCCGGTTATCTTGTTACACTCTACAACACATCGTCGTTCACATAAACCATTTTTGGCTTTCCATATCCATTTATTTTGCGCCAATGCTATATTATACATATAACAATGTAAAATTTAATTGAAGATATAATTTGCATATATATATATATATATATATATATATATATATATATATATATATATATATATATATATATATATATAGTACTTCTGACATTGAAGACATTAAAACATATCCTCGGCGAAGAAAGAGATTTGACCTCGACGGGAAGATAAAACCACAACGATGGAAATCAAAAATCATAAATAGTATCAAGGTAGCAAAATATGAATTTCTCAGAGATGGCGCTGATGTACATTTTCAACATATCGATCATGTTCCAACGACGATAACACCATGATGGAAAAGCGCGCCAAATTGGAAAAATCTTGGAGGGTATATTTGATCATCGCGAACGCGTAATGAGTTCAACAAGAGGTTAAAACAAATTGGTAAATTTGACCGATATAACAAAACCGGTCGCGCTAATTGAAATCGATAGCAGATATTACAATCAGGCATATCCAGTAAACGCTGTAATATATGGAATCTTTAAAATAAATAACCCTGAGGTAAAAAAAACCAAACAATCCCCGATGAAAGTTTCAATGGTATTGAACTGTGCTGCAGAGCGAGTAAAATATCATTTTAAAAGCATTAAACGAGGTAATAGATTAACTGAAGTGAGAAAATAAAAAATAATTGAGTGGGCTGAATCTGTTCAATCCACAGGAGCATCTATAAGTGATATCGCAGAGTTAGAAAAGAAATTAAGATTCCCAATAACACTAAAAACCATCACAGGAGATGTTTTATATGCAGAAAAATATTCTAAAATAATGGCATCCCAATCGAAATCATCGATCACACTTCTGATGCATGGAGTAGTTCCGTGCGAATATTTCCTGTATCACGAAAAGTAAAATCCTATTACGGAAATATATTTTACTGTATATATGAGATAAATAAAACTGATCCTGTTTCCGTGTGGTTATTTAAGAGCGAACAAGGAGGACGAATGGAGACTTATATCGAACAGAAAAACTTTAAACGGAAATGAATAATCTCGCGCTGAAGTATACAGAGCACGCCGATGAAATTGCCCGAAATTGTTTTACGGTGCCATCAGTAGCAGCTCATTTTGCCAGAGAAAAACTCGTGGAAACCAACCCGATTTGACCTTCTCGAAGATGTTAAAGCTAGTTGCATAGAACACGCTGGTGGTGGTTTATGGAATACAAAATATAACATCGATGATATGATGTCCGTTGACAAGGTAGCGTGTTACCCTGGAAGTTTTCTCGGGTATGGTGAATGCAGTGAATACTTTTTACGATTCGGTCATCCTACAAATGAGATAAACAGAGTGGCTATTAATGGAACATTACCTGATTTTGATTAACCGGATTTGCCAGAGTAACCTCGTTCAAATTTGTAGATAATTTTCATCCGATATTTTATCTCCGGATAGAAAAACATCTTTTGGTGAAGAAATGGGCTCCGATAGCATTATTGAGGTTTCTGTTAGATACGGGGATGTTAACGTCGTTAACTGTTTCCACGGCAATACTTTCATATCGGAAACAGATGTGTGGTTAACAACACCAGAAAAATTTGATTGGGAAATTGTATTTTTACGTAAACACATAGAACAACAAGCAAAGGATCTCGGAAGAAGAATAATTGGGAAGTTTACTCGGGGCGGACCCGATAATAAACGGAAATGTACCCGATTAGTGACTGATGATGCAGAATTGGCTTTTATTATTGCGGATACAACAGCACAAAATACACGTGTCTCTCAAACAACCGCTTATTTATCAAATAATGAGCGAATTGGAACCATCGTTGAGTACTACGAAGGAGATTTACTACAATATGCTCATTTGAGATAATCGATGTTATGTTATGTCTTAATGAATTTATTAACCATGATAAACAGATCCTCTGATATCGCGGTTAGAGTACCCACAGATTCATTCTATTTCGATGTAAAAATACAAGGAACATGTTAAGAAGTATATTACACATGAAGGTGATTGGGAAACATGGAGAGTAAATGATGAAATGTTACACGAGTACAAAGAATCGAACGATGTTTCCGTGGAAGATAATAACCGCGAGGATACCGATATGGAAATATCGTCATACCCTTCTGTGTAAGATCCGATAGCCAGACATAAAACTGTTTACTTGAATGGCCCTGGAGGATGTGGAAAGTCAACACGAGAAATTTATTTATTTGGAAAGAATTCTAACATGATTGTGCTGACTCCAACTTATCGTCTTCCCAGAGAGATGAAATCCCGGGGAGTTAACGCGTGCACTATCATAGTTTCTTTCAATGGAGTGGAACCGAGTGGTCTTCTGATCAAATAGGAACAAAATATATCCCCGAGATAATTATGTGGGATGAAATTGATACAGCATCATTGACGTTATTAAAAACATTTCTTGGCTGGTTGTTAAAAGAAAACACCATGATAATGTGTGGTGATTATGGTCAACCACCACCATTTACTAGATTATCTCCTCATTGTTGGTTTAAAAACATCGTTGACTACTACGAAGAAATCAACACAGATCATCGTTCACTTAATGCAGAGTAGACCGCTTTAAATTCCGCGATAAAATTACAATCAAATAACATACAATGCGAGATAGCACGTAACACAATTCCTGCAACTCCCATTGATGAGTTCTGGGATACATGGAAACCAACAGACCTAGTTGTCGCCAGCAGATAAAAAAGTAAGAGATCTACTTCAGAAGAAATTATTTTATCTCCACGAAGAAAAATTACCGATGGATGAAGTTCCATTGTGCTACAGATCAAAAGATACACGAATACAAAACATCTCCGTTGACATCCCTGGAAAATCTGAACAACAAGAACTAGTGTTGAATGATATTATATGGGTTGATATCGATGTAGTTATAAATGCAATAAACGATGATACATCTCCGTGGAGGCTAGGTTATCCGATGACGATACATTCATCACAAGGATTAACTATCACTGATACTACTGTATGGATCGTATATGACTTCATCGAGTGGTCAAATTTAGTATATCTCGCTGTATCACGAGTACGAAGAATAAATCAACTTCGGCAAGTTTATATCGACGACGATGAAAAAAAAATATAACTGATGAAACTGATGATACCACGATAAGAAACCAACTAGCAGGTTATAAAGAACAGGACAAAAACAATAACAGAGAATTTGATCTCGATGTCGAATTTATTTTAGCGTTAAAACAACAACAAGATAACCTCTGTGCTACTGTAATTGTATCATGTCATGGTCAGGAAAATCTCCAAAACAATTTACCGCAGATAGAAAAGATAATAATAACATTGACCTGTCTTGAATGTAATTGATATCATTGTATTAATTAAAATTAGTTGGTGGTAACTGAGTATCATCTGGGATAACTTGTAATTGTTCACGTGTTAAACCACGTTGTGGCGCAGTTGGGTCTAGTCTATATATCTCTGGTCTGTTTTTAGATGTTATCGTGGTAAATATTTTATGTGCGGTAATATCAGTTGACCTCCTTCTATCACCTTCAAGTTCGCCAGGTTCATACAAATATCTCACTGTGACATTGCTAGGTAGGATCTGCGACTGGAAATCCTTTTTTGAATGGGCTACTTCCGTCGGATAATTTTTGCTAGCTAGGGATTGTGACCGTACTGGTGAAAATAAAGGTTAATTTGCCGATTGCATTCAGGACATGGTCATTTAAGAGTTATGCACGGTAAGTAACTGTCTTTTGAATGCATATGTGTAGTTTTTCAGTCTTCTTGTGATGCTGAAGCGATAAAAGACTCGTGAGAAAAAGTTGAATCGAGCGAAGGGTTGTGGTCACGCTTGCATTCCTTGTGTTTATATGTATTATTGATAGGATAATTCATGTTGTCAGATATTTCGCCGTACTTTATTGATAAAACGTCAGACTCCTGCGATTGGACCTTGATCGCGGTGAAGAATTTGAACTGGAAAGCGGTTTTTTAATAGATTGGGTGAAGGCAGAACTGCTAACGATACCAGTGAACAAACCTTCAGTGAGCGGAACCTGGAAAACATTATCTTTTATTTCGTTCGTCATAGGGAATGCTTGGCTGTATCTCTGGTCAGAGCTTTCCTAATGTTGTTTCCAAATGGTCTGGTTACCAAGTGCTCAGCAGATGCCATTAAATGAGCTATAATACTAATTCGATTCAGTCTCAGACACCATTAAAAAAATTATGTTCGTGCAGCCACTTTTCTAAGTGCAACTGACCCACCATTTCTCAACAATCTCTTTGATGTTTGTTTATTGTGTCCATCGTTAAATTCAACAGTGTATATATCTTCTGTCAACTCGGTATCGTTAAATGTATAAATGTGTCAGGTTTCCACATCGTACACAAATCGAAATGTGATCTTTGTTTCTTTTCTGTAAATCTAGGAATTTTGGAGATACGTGTACATGCTGCTGAAAACAAAAACGT